>CM061561.1:259153817-260392711 GCA_030864225.1 Capsicum baccatum var. pendulum | reverse complement strand
GGAAATATTGTCCTAATTTAGAGATAAGAACCGTACCTATTCCTACTCCTTTTATATTGATAGCTCCATCGAAGAATAACCTCCAACCTGGATCAGCGTCTACAACAACTTCATCGACACACGACACTTCTTCGTCAGGAAAATACGTCTTTAACGGCTCGTACTCTTCATCGATGGGATTGTCAGCAAGATGATCTACCAAGGCTTGGGATTTCATGGCGGTTCGAGTCACATATACAATGTCGAACTCGGTAAGCAGTATTTACCACTTTCCCAATCGACTTGTCGGCATAGGCTTCTAAAAGATATACTTCAAAGAATCCATGCGTGAGATGAGATAAGTAGTATAGGATGAGAGATAATGCTTTAACTTCTGTGTGACCCAAGTTAGGGCACAACACGTCCTTTCAAGAAGAGTATACCTGGCCTCATATGCGGTGAACTTCTTCCTAAGATAATAAATAGCCTCCTCTTTTTTTCCTGTGACATCATATTGACCCAGGACACAACCAAAAGAATTGTCCATGACTGATAAATATAAGATCAAAGTCCTACCAGGCTCCTGGGGTACCAGCACAGGCGGATTTGACAAATATCTTTTGATTCGATCGAACGTTTCCTGACATTCTTCAGTCCATTTTACCACAACACTCATTTTCAGCAACTTGAATATGGGCTCCCAAGTGGTCGTGAGTTGAGCAATAAACCTGATAATGTAGTTCAGTCTACCAAGAAAACTCATCACCTCTATTCTATTCCTGGGCAGGGGCAAATCCTGAATGGCTTTAATTTTCAAAGGATCTAATTCAATTCCCCGACGGCTGACTACAAACCTCAACAGCTTTCCTGATGGAACTCCAAATACACATTTTTCCGGGTTGAGTTTGAGATTATACCTGTGAAGCCTTTTGAAGAACTTTCTTAAATCTTTAACATGGTCGGCCTGACTTTTTGACTTAATAATCACATCATCCACGTAGACCTCAATCTCCTTATGCATCATGTCATGAAACATAGTGGTCATGGCTCTCATATATGTTGCTCCAACATTCTTCAAACCAAACGACATCACTCAATAACAATAAGTTCCCCATGGTATGATAAAAGACGTCTTCTCTGCATCGTCATCATCCATAATGATTTGGTGATATCTGCCATAGCAATCCCCAAAAAAGCAACCTCGTGGTTAGCACAGTTGTCTAGAAAAATATGGATGTTGGGCAGTGGAAAATCATCTTTCAGACTTGCTCTGTTTAAATCACGATAATCAACACACACTCGAATTTTGCCATCTTTCTTTGGTATGGGAACAACATTGGATAACCACATGGGATAGCGAGCCACTCGAATTACTTTGGCTTTAATTTGTTTCATGATCTTCTCTTTAATTTTAATACTTACATCCGTTTTAAACTTCCTCAACTTTTGTTTGACAGGAGGGAACGCAGGATCAGTTGGCAATTTGTGAGCCACTAATTCAGTGCTTAAACCAGGCATATCATCATAAGACCATGCAAAAACATCCTTATAATCCATTAATGCTTGAATCATTTCATCTTTTACCTGTGCAAAAACATGTACACTGATTTGAGTTTCCCTAACATCTTCTTGATCCCCTAGATTTATTGGCTCAGTCTCATTCAAATTAGGATTCGGTTTGTCGTCAAACTGTTCCAACTCTTTGCTTATTTCTTCTAGTGCTTTTTCTTCATCATATTCCACATCCTACTTCATTACATCTTGATTAGTTTGGATTTTAAGATCAGGCTAAAAATTTTGCATGCATTTCATGTCATTAGAATCAGCATAAAGAGAACTGTGTAAGAAAAGAAAAACAAAATATATTAGACATAAAATAAAAGGGACATTGCATTTCATTAAATAAAAAGATAGACGGGTTTAAACACAGATGCCAACATAACATAAACAAACTAAAATCCAAATTACAACCCTGAAATAACTTGGATAAATAGAAAGAAAAACAAAATAAACTACCAAAACTCCCTCCGGACAGGGAGAGGAGTGACTTCCCAATTAATGAGCCGGACAGCTGGACCTATGAATTGCACGTCTGCCATAGTGGTACCTTCTCCTGATTCGACCATATCAACTTTAATACAAAGGTTCTGGAAGTCATCAACCAATTCAACCTCAAATTCCACATGCTTCGTGACACCACTCTTAACAAATGATTCACTGAGTAGTGGCATTGGGCGAGGGAGTGACCATATTTCCTTTTTCCTTCCCTTGGCTTTCTTCATATCTTCAGCTGTATGCTCAAATCCCAAACCAAACGTGCCCACGTTCTCACTCGAACATATGGGATGAACTATACCGTGCAGACACGCTCCCAAAACCTTTCCTGGCTTAAATCCATATTTCCAAAGTTCACTTACCATCATGATAGAATAAGAAGACAATTGCGGTCCCGGTATAACCTGCCATTCAAGGATACAATTCACTTGGACTATATCAAAAAATTGATAGACGAATGTCTCATCTACATTATTTGCTTCAATAAGAGACAAGAGAGAATCTCCGTAGGTTGACAAATCTCCTTCACCATGAATAATTACTTCTTTCCTGTCTTGCTCAAACTTAATCATTTGGTGCAGTGTAGACGCAACCACCATGGCTTTGTGGATCCACGGCCTTCCCAACTACAGCTTGTAAGAGGAGTCTACATTCAATACTTGAAACTTTATGGCGAACTCAACAGGCCCTATGGTCAGCATTAGTTCTATTATGCCAATGGAATTTGATTTTGCACCATCGAAAGCCCTAACACATACATTGTTGGGCCTGATCCTGTAAGCACCAATATTCAACTTTTGCAAAGTAGAAATAGGGCAGATATTTGCATCTGAACCTCCATCAATCATAACATGAGTGATGTAGAAATCTTCATACTGCACTGTAATGTAAAGGCCCCGGTTATGCCCTGTTCCTTCAACAAGCAGTTCATCGTTTGAAAAGTTGATCCGATTGACCTCAAAGATTTTTCCAACCATTTTCTCAAGTTGGTTGATTATAATCTCCCTTGGAACATATGCTTCATTTAATACCTTCAGTAAAATATCACGATGCTCCTTGGAGTGCAATAGCAAAGATAAAAGGGAAATTTGAGCAGGAGTTTTCTTCAACTGGTCTAATACTGAATACTCTGGAAATTTCATCTTTTTCAAAAACTCTTCGGCTTCTTCTTCGGTGATAGGCTTTTTGATAGATGACGGTCCGCTCACCGTTGGCTTGGAATTTCTTAAGCTTTCAGGCACGAAGCATCTTCCTGACCTAGTTAAACCCCCTACCTCATCTACATCTTCCACAACTTCTTTCCCGTGATAGGTCATCACAGTCTGCCCATAATTCTAGGGAACCTTTTTTGTATCAACTATCGGAGGTTGGGTCACCGGTTTGAGGACAATAGGCGCTGTTAGTGCTCCTTTCACCATCAAAATAGGCTGACTCGGAGCTCCCACCGCTGTTAACTTAGGTTTATCCTGACTTAAATCAAAATACCTTCTGGCACCTTATACTATGATCAAGGGTTTCTTTGTGTTTTCTTGGGCTTTATCTTCTCTCATTCTTTCTCGATTCAATGACATTGCTTTCAAAGACTCTGCTATATTCACCAATTTCTCCTCAATGGTCTGTATCTTAAAAATAGGCTTATAACCCCTCGAAGACTCTTTCATATCATATATCAATTCTAACATATTGGCTTCAGCATGGGTTGGCAGCGGATTCTGGTTAATGTTTGGACCCTCTTGGGCCTGGACCATCATCTGATTCGTGTCAATTAAATCTTGGATGACTCTCTTTAAATGCCAGCATTTCACAATATCATGGCCTAGCATATCAGAATAGTACGGACACCTTAAAGAATAATTGAGATTCCTTGGTGGTGGATTTGAAAGCATTCCTTGAATTGGGCTTAAAACCTTAAACTTTCTCAACCTATCAAACAGGCTAGCATATGACTCTCCAAGTGTGAATTGATTTTTGACCGCCTTCTCCTTCTTATACTCGGGCCTAGGCTGAAAACTGGGTCTGGAGGGGTTTTGGTAATTTGGTGGAGCGAAGGGGCGATTTTATGGATCTTGCACGTGCCACTGCGGGTAAGAAGGAGTTTGGGCATATGGCTGTGCGCTATAAACTAGGTACGGGGGTGGTGGAATGGAATATAAAGGGTTTTGTGGAGGTTAGTAATGGTAGGGAGGAATATATGGGGCTTGGGCGTAGACTTGGGCTTGGGATTAGGGATAGGGGGTGAGGTGGTCTTTTGGGATAGGAATGGGTTCCAGCTGCGACAGTCGCTACATCCTCTTTCTTCTTTTTACCTCCAAATGTGCCAGATCCACCTTGAATCACTTGTGTGGTGGATTTTAATGCGGCAAAACTCACTATTTGGCCGGTCTTAATTCCGTCCTCTATCATCTCCCCTATTTTGAGGACTTCCATAAAAGACTTTCCCATTGTCGGAAGTAAATGTTGAAAATAGGTTTCATCTTGTGCCTGAATGAAAACTTCTACCAACTTACTTTCTTTCATTGAAGGCTTTACCTTGGCGTCCTGTTCACACCACCTTATTGAGTATTCCCTAAAACCTTCAGTGCTCTTTTTCTTCATGTTGACCAAGGATTTTTTATCCAGAATTAGGTCAATGTTATACTGAAAATGCTGAACAAATTTAGAAGCCAAATCATCCCAGCTGTTCCATTTATCGATATCTCAATCGATAAATCATTCTGAGGCCAGATCAGAAAGACGCTTGCCAAAGAAGGCCATGAGCAGCTCTTTCTTTCCTCCTGTAGCCCTCAACTAGTTGCAATAACATCTTAAGTATGCCACGAGATCACCGTGTCCTGCATACTTCTCGAACTTAGGCATCTTAAAACCGGGGGGAAGGTTGATGTCTGGGAACATTCAAAGATCTTTATAGGAAACACTCTTATAATCTCCGATTCCTTGCAAATTCCTCATAGCTTTCTCTAAACGTTTAAATTTCTGGGCTATGATATCATGTTCCTCCGTTGCGAGAGGTTTCTTCGTATCAAATGGAAATGCAGGCGGCTGAGTGTACTCATGCGGTTCATTCATTTGCAAAGTAGGCTCTGGGGCATAATACTGACTATTTGAAACCTTCAGTACTGGCTCACTGGCAGACCAAGGAAGCCTCATTGTGGGACGCACAGCATATATGGGAGTTTCATGTGGTGGCGGAGCCACGAATACCGATATGATCGGTGAATCTGGCTGAGCAGCTGCCAAGGGCACACCAGAACTGCCAGGATAATAATGCCGTGGAGTGAATCCTGGCGCGTGCTCAAGTGACTCAGTAGGAGCAGAGAATTGAGCTTGAGAGAGCAGTGGGTATTTATAGATATTCCCAAGACCTTCAGGGAGCGGAGGAGGAGTCATTCCGCTGGCCCATGCCCAGTGAAAATCTATCAATTATTACCTGAGCCTTACTACCTCATCATTGTGTTCAAAACTTTCTGCCCTGTGATCCTGATATGGGTCAATGAGCAAATTTTCAATCTCCTTGCCAGCCATGGTGATAACGCTCAATCTACAGCTCTCGTAGGAGTGTAAAGCGGTCGTTAGCAAATATAGAACCCAACATGGTTGGGTATCGATCCCTCAGGGAATAGCTTGGTCAACCAGTAAGCAACGATTACCAGACTTTTAGTGCAAGTCTCTTAATAAGGGGGATTGTAATGTGTAACCGAAATATTAAAGTAAAAACTGAAAATAGCAAAGTAAAAAGAACGAATGTTTAGTATGTTGTAAACAATGAGAATTGAGGAGTCGGGGTTATGTCCACCTTCTGAGTTATACGTCTCTATTGACTATGAGTGTGTTGAATTCAGACATGCATTTGCTTATAGAGAATTGTATTCGATGGTAAATCCAGGCGTCTTTCGACCTATTTGAGGATTATTTCACTTTAACTCTTTCGAGCTTAAAGCGTGTCTAATGGTATGAATTCTCCAAGAGGTTAATCCAGTTACGGCACTAACTTTTTAATAGGGGATGGGACCCTACTACCTTGATATTATCTCTTTTCCAGACATATAACCTTTCTTTCGAACAAGTTAAATGTTATACTGGCATATTCTTGCGTTTACAACCACAAAGAATTTAGATTAAGATGAAGATAATAATGATATAAGCAGCATAAGTGTCACGAACTCACAAACTCACAGCAATAGATAGTATCTCATTCGGCTTCCATAACCCCAACAGAGAAGTTTAGTTACCCATGAGTGCGAAGGAAATCACAATTGACATTGTTATTATACCACAATAAAGATAGATTTCGTGTAGCACAAGTGTGGTAGGCGTTAGGCGTGATTTCTTGCAAAGTAACGTTTCTCTTGTTGCAGAAATTAAGAATAGATGAATAGAAGAAGAATAATGGAAAAGTCTTAGAAGTAGAATGTATTGTAATTGATGGAAGAAGAATGAATTGTGGAATGTCAGAATGAATAAAAATCTCTAGCAGAATAGGGTATTTATAATACCCATATCCTATTCCTACTAAACTAATGAAATGCATAACCAAATCCTACTAGGCTAATGAAATACTTAACCCAATTGTACTAGGTTAATGTGTCATTATCCTAATCCTAATAAACTAAGGTAATACTTAACCCAATTGTACTAGGTTAATGTATCATTATTCTAATCCTAATAAGTTACTGCAAGTCCCAAAAGTCTTCAGAATTGTTGTTTTAGCCCGGGACAGCTTTTCCATGCGCCATCTTTAGTCCTTGGCGTCCAAGATTGGCTTTTCTCCTTTCGTGAATCTTTCTTTGGCGTCAAGTTATCCATCAAAAGCTGAATTCTGCATCATTTATACCTGAAACTTTGCTAATCATGTTCGTTAGCTCACTTACAGGAAAAAGGACTAAAAGTGCATGAAATATTTAATTTGTTCTCAAAATATGGGCAAAATATAGTGCTATAGGCGTGTAAATTCACCTATCATCAACACCCCACACTTGAAGCTTTGTGCGTCCTCGAACAAAATATCATGTCCCTCTAAACATCAACTTAGGGATTCACAGCAACAACACAAAACACTCATCAAGGCACAACAATTATCAACAAAGAGTAGTTTTCTGCTCACTAGTAGAAACGATTTAGCCTCTAGCATAGACTCGTTATGGTAGTCAACTCATATTCAAAAGTTAAGGCACAAAGAATCATACACGACTACCCAAAACTCATCAACCATGTGTGTCTCACAATATATTACCCATAATCACTCACACATATAACATATTTTTCAAACATGGGTATAGAAGTATCCTTGCTCTCGCTCTCACAAAGAATTCTTATGCAGCAACTGATGACCATAGGCTTTCCCTTAGTGTAATGCTCCACTAAATGTCAGAATGCTAAGCTTAGGATCAAATAGGTCTTTTACTCGTTGTAATGTAGGCTAAGGGACGGGTAGGACTATTTTGGCCAGAAATAGTGACTATGTTCCTAAGCGCTTTAATACATCACATTGTATCATTAACACTTTTTCTTTCAAACAACCTTTCTACTTTCTTTTATTCTACCACCTCTTTTCTCCTCTTTTGTTTTTTCAATTTTTAGCATACTCACTTTTCAGCTTTCTTTTCCTTTTTCTTTTCATAACATACCTCTTATGATAGCACATCTTTTTCATAGCAAATTCAAGCACCACTACCATTTAGAACATCATACTCACCCAATTTTCCTCTTATTTCATCACATGACTTTATACTTTAAAGCACTTAGGAATTTGGATCAAATTATGGCCTTGAAAAAAATGGATTGGGCTTACATATGAGGTTTGTCAAAAATAGGCTAAAGGCTCAAAAGGGTTTAACTAGGATAATGTCCATGGGTAGGTAAAAAGAAGGTAAACAAGTGTAGGTTGCCAAAGAAATGCCTAAATCATCTCCTAGACTTACACTCTTTATTTTTGCTTTACATACATACCAGGAAAGTTCTAGCATCAGCCACAAGAACAGAATATACTATCATCTCACACACACAAGGCACATGGTCGACTTTATTGAGAGTAGTATAGACCCTTGACCCAATAGATGAAGGAATTGAGCCACACAGTATCACATAGTGAGTCACAATTAGAGCCTAAATGTCTCAATAGTCATGATTGTAGCAGACACTCTTGTTATAATCTCATGCTGCCTATCAAAATAATTTCATGCGAAGCTAAGTAAAAAAATTTCTACTAGAAAAACTTAACTACTAAAAACGAAAAAAATAAAAATAAAGCAAACAAACATAGATGCGAATAGAGGAGTATAGCATGCAAAACTACCCACCCCATACTTAAACGGGACACTGCCCTCAGTGGAAAATAAATACGAAGAACCTGGTCAGTCGAACTCCTTCTCAATGTCGGGGGTCATACCCCCTTCGTCGAAATCATCGTAGGAGTCGTCGTCATCAGAATTCTCCTCTACGTCAGAGTTTGGCAAGCGTCGATCATCGTCAGTAGGCACGTCATCATCGAGAGGTTCCTCAAAGTATGAACCTACTCCACACATCTCCCATGCATGCATATTCATTAGATAGTCATGGTCCAGCTGTTGGAGCTCTGCAACAGTTGGAACACGACCTCCGCCCATCATTGTAAACCGTGTCATGCCATAAAGATGGTGAAAGAAACTCTCATCTCGAGCATGTCTCTCTGCCATAGTAAGGTTGACGCCATGTCTGGTTTCAGCATCTTTGACCTTTGTGAGGTCAACCTTCTTCGGATTATGTGGGAGTTTGTGATTAGCTGGTTCCTCTTTGATGTCTTCCTTCCGCAAGATTGCTGTCAACAGATTGCCAAAGGTGAAGTGGGACCGCTTGTGTAGTCTAGCTTTCCGCATTGTAGAATGAATGATTGCCCCAATGTTGATAGGGACATTTGTCATCAATACGTATACTAGGCATACTCTATCTCTTGTTATTTTAGTGTACTGGGTCCCAGGAATAAGGCATGAGTTGACAATACGCAACTAGATCCTTGCTTCCCTATTCAAAGGGGCAAAGGGAAAGGTGTTGTGGCATCCAGTGTCTTTATGTCTGATCCACCTTGCCATGGATCTACTTCCACAAAGTGTGTGTCGAATTGCTCTATAAGGAGGTCTGTTTTACAGCTCTTTGAATGGTGCTGGATCGACTGAAGGCAATCCAAGAAAGGAGTTGATCAAATCCGCATTGAGTTGTAAAACTTGGCCCCGAATCTTGACTTCGCTGCCTGTGGTTTTTGGCGACCAGTTGGCATAAAATTCTCTTGTCAGATCAAGATTACGTTCTCCCATGTCACAGAAGTTGAAATCCAGATTTAATGTCATGATCTTCGCCAACATGCGCGGCTCCTTCTTTGCTAGGCTTTCCTTGTTTATCAAGTCGACATGAACATATTTTCTTTCCTTGTTGTTCCTGTACCATTCCTTGGCTTCCTCCTCAAGAACCCATTTTATTCCAAACATACGGCGTGGTAATTGCATTAAGGATGAATCTCCTTTCTCTTTGCGACCTCTTTTCTTGCCCTTTTGGGAAGTGGTAGCCTTCTCCTTGCCTTGTCTCGCTTTGGATGCCATTGTACCTGAGACTTGAAATAGTGTTCATGTTAGCACAATCTCAATGGATACAAACTATACACAAGCAGTAGGGGTACCACCCCACACTTAGTTTGTTGATACAAATTAGTGAAGTGAAAGTGGTCGATTACTTAGACTTCATCGACTTACGTTTTAGGAGCTATATTCCAACACAAAAATCAGAGATATATCACTTCTTGCAACCTTTGTAATACTTTCATGGTAGGTATAACAAGACTACTACATAGGGATTACATCATGGTATCGTTTCTATCAATAAACTCAACCTCCTATGTTAGTAGGCACTTATAAGTCTTATTCCGATGAATGGGACATTCTAACATGTAAGTATTCAAGTGACAAGATTATGCAATGTTCATGACTATAGCGATTCGGCAAGTAGTATGACAATGCATCATAATCAAATTCAAGTTGGAAATAAGTTAAGAGCATCCTAACGTACATGTTCACTCACTTGGTTTTGTATCAACAATTCAAACACATTAACATCACCAATGTTTCTTCAAGATGTAGCAATTCATAATAGATATAGCAACGTAGTACTTACGAAAAATAGATGAAGAACAAAAGAGTACTTACGTGATTGAAGCCTTTGGAGATTTTCTTGTGAAGTGGGAGAGCAAAAAGAAAAGTTTTGAGATGATTTGGAGAGTATGTGCGGCGCCTAGGTCAAGTTTTCAACTGTGTTTGTGTTTCAAGACTAAGTCTCCTTTATATAGGAAAAGAATGGGTCGGGTTTTGACCCATTTAAAATCAGTTTTGGAGACAAAAAGTGACCATAGGCGGCGCCTTTAGCTTTGCCTATGCTTGGTATAGGCAGCGCCTAATGCAAAGCATTTGCTAGCATAGGCGGCGCCTAGTGCAATGCCTTTAGTGACCATAGGCGGCGCTTTTAGCATGGCATATAATATTCAGAGACCAAATGCTTTAGCATAGGCGGCGCCTATGCTATGGTATACTTGAGCATGGGCGGCGCCTATGCTATAGCACACTAGATTCCGAGACCTTGGGCTATAATATAGGCTTTGCCTTGTTCGTGGCCTAGTTTTACCTAGGCCTAGCCTTGCTCGATGCTTATTTTGTCATGAGAAATGCTCAATCCATAGCCTTATGCTTCTTTATTCCTAACTTACCACCTTTACCATGCAATACGTCCAAATCATCATTTGAAATTGATCTCCTCATTTTATACTTCTTGCACCTACATTTGCTCAAAACCAATGAAACCGATTAGTACGATGGGTTACCTCCCACCAAGAGCCTTAGTTTTGGTCATGGCACAACTCTTATTTTTGGGTTTTCATTTATCAAAAGAAAAACACGTACTAGAATGAAACAAAGACAAAAAATGAAAAACGATAAACTATAAACGATAAACGATGGGTTGCCTCCCATCTAGCGCCTTATTTATTGTCGTGGCTCGACATAGTTAACTCGAGTACTTAGACTTCGTCGAGACAAGTGATGGACATATAATTCGTCGCGTGAAGAGGACCGATATAAGGTTTAACACATTGGCCATTCACTTTGAAGAAAACACCATTATTGTCTTCCAACTCAACTACTCCAGATGAGTAGACTTGGATAACTTTGTATGGACCAGACCACTTAGATTTTAACTTACCTGGGAATAGTTTAAATCTGGAGTTGAAGAGAAGTACCATATCATCCTTTTGGAAGTTTCGTCCAACAATCCGCTGATCATTATACTTTTTCATCCGCTCCTTGTATAGGTCTGATCTTTCATATGCATGAAGACGAAATTCATCCAATTCGTTCAGCTGCTCCAACCTCAGATTCATCGCATCATCCCAATTCAAATTCAATTGCTTCAATGCCCATAATGCCTTATGTTCGATCTCAATGGGTAAATGACAAGCCTTCCCATAAACTAGTTGATAAGGGGACATGCCAATGGGTGTTTTGAATGCAGTCCCGTATGCCCATAGTGCATCATCCAGCTTCCTAGACCAATCCTTCCTATTAGCATTTACCGTCTTCAGAAGGATTTGCTTGATCTCGCGATTGGAAACCTCTACCTGTCCACTAGTTTGTGGGTGATAAGTCGTTGCTACCTTATGCTGCTTGACACCATATTTGGCCAACACGGATTTGAATAGCTTGTTACAAAAGTGAGACCCTCCGTCGCTTATAATAGTACGTGGTACTCCAAAGCGAGAGAAGATATTCCTTTTCAAGAATGCTACAACACGCTTTCCTTCATTGTTGGCTAACGCTACAGCTTCAACCCATTTCAAGACATAATCTACAACCACTAGGATATAGTTCATTCCAAACAAATTCACGAATGGACCCATGAAATCAATGCCCCACACATCAAAGAGTTCTACCTCAAGGATTTTTGACATGGGCATCTCATGGTGTTTCGAAATAGCACCTTGTCGCTGGCATTGGTCGCATCTTCTAGCATAGTCATAGGCATCTCTAAATATTGAAGGCCAATAATATCCACTTTGCAAAACCTTTCTTGTTGTCCGATTACCTGCATGATGTCCTTCGACTTGGGAAGTATGGCATGCTTCCAATATAGTAGGCACTTCTACATGGGATATACATCTTCGAATAATACCATCCGCGCATCTTCGAAACAAATATGGCTCATCCCAAAAGTAGTGTTGTACATCATGCATAAACTTCCTCTTTTGATGGTAAGATAAGTTTGCAGGTCGGCATACCATGGTAACTTTTCCATTGTCGTCGCTAAGATATCTTCGTCAGGGAATGCATCATCAATCTTAATTTTAGGTTGCGCCACATGCTCATTCTCGAGTCTAGATAGGTGATCAGCCACTTGGTTCTCGCAACCTCTTCTATCTTTCACCTCTAAATCAAACTCTTGCAGCAGCAATACCCATCGAATTAGTCTTGGTTTTGCATCCTTCTTTGTCATTAGATACCTAAGAGCTGCATGGTCTGCATGAACGATCACCTTAGTACCCAATAGATAGGCACAATACTTCTCAAACGCATATACAACCGCTAGGAGCTCTTGTTCTGTTACAGTGTAGTTCCTTTGGGCTTCATTTAGGACCTTACTCGCATAGTATATAGGATGAAATAATTTCTCCTTTCTCTGTCCAAGTATAGCTCCAATGGCTACACCACTAGCATCACACATGACTTCAAACGGGAAAGACCAATTTGGTGCTACCATGATAGGGGCTTCAATGAGTTTTCCTTTGAGGCATTCGAATGCCTTTAAGCAATCTTCATTGAAGTCAAACTTCACATATTTCTCCAAGAGTTTGCACAATGGACTAGCAATTTTGGAGAAGTCTTTGATGAATCGTCGATAGAGTCCAGCATGGCCGAGAAAACTACGAACTCCTTTTACCAAAATTGGAGGCGGTAGCTTCTTAATAA
Organism: Capsicum baccatum var. pendulum; assembly: GCA_030864225.1. NCBI lineage: Eukaryota > Viridiplantae > Streptophyta > Magnoliopsida > Solanales > Solanaceae > Capsicum > Capsicum baccatum. The sequence continues at coordinate 260,379,704 of CM061561.1, read as the reverse complement.
ATTCTATCTTGGCGCGGTCAACCTCAATTCCTCTTTCGGAAATCTTGTGCCCAAGGATGATACCTTCTTTTACCATGAAGTGGCACTTCTCCCAATTTAGTACTAGGTTGAATTCTACACATCTTTGCAATGCCATGCTTAGGTTTGCCAAGCAAGCTTCAAAAGACTCACCAACAACTGAAAAGTCGTCCATAAATACCTCCAAAGTATCTTCAACCATATCATAAAATATAGACATCATACAATGTTGAGAGGTGGCCGGTGCGTTACATAGCCCGAATGGTATACGTTTGAAGGCAAACGTTCCATATGGGCATGTAAATGTTGTCTTCTCTTGGTCTTCGGGGGTAATGCAAATCTGATTATAGCCTGAATAACCATCTAAGAAGCAAAACCATCCTTTCCCCGCTAATCGATCTAGCATTTGGTCCATGAATGGCATTGGGAAGTGACCTTTCACCATCCAAGAATTCAGCTTTCGGTAGTCCATGCATACTCTCCATCCAGTGATGGGTCTGAGTCGAATAAGTTCATTCTTTTCATTCGCGACCACCGTCATGCCTCCTTTCTTGGGAACACATTGTACCGGGCTTACCCATGTACTGTCATAGATTGGATATACAACCCCTGCGTCTAACCACTTGATAATCTCTTTCTTCACCACTTCTTGCATAGATGGATTGAGACGTCTTTGATGCTCAATTGTTGGTTTGCAATTTTCTTCAAGCTGAATTTTGTGTGTACAAATCCCAGGTGGAATACCAATAATATCCGCAATGGTCCATCCAATGGCTCGTATATACTTGCGTAGGATAGCAATAAGAGCTGCAACTTGTTGCTCACCCAAATCTGCTGCCACAATGACTGGAAGTGTGTTTCCGCTTCCTAAGAATACGTACATTAAGTGACTTGGCAGCTCCTTCAATTCTAACGTGGGTGGCTCTTCAATAGATGGCTTAGCTGGTGGTGTGGGTCGATTTTTAAGATCAAGGTCCAGCTTCTTGGGAACATGGCGATATGTCCCTAATCCTTATAGAGCTCAAATAGCTTCTTCACAATATTCAGCATCCTTACTCTCTCCATTCATGAGCACAACCGCCAAAGGGTCTTCAATAATTTGCTCTTCTTCAAGTAATTCCTTCTCATCGTCAAAGAAAACATCAGCCACCGAAAATACACTCAGATTTTTGGGTTGCTTCATTGATTTGCAAACATCAAAGCGAACCATTTCGTCGTTTATTCAGAATGAAAGCTCATTAGCTCTCAAATCAATAAGCACACTTCCCGAAGCAAGGAAAGGGCACCCCAAGATTATGGGAACTTCTGAATCAGCATCACAATCCAAAATAACAAAGTCTGCCGGAAAGATGAATGAAGAAACCTTTACCAAGACATCACATACCAACAGGTCATTTTACCGACCTATCCGCCATGACGAGCCTCATATTAGTTGGAGTAGGATCACCCAGCCCCAACTTTTTATTGATAGATAATGGCATCAAGTTGATGCTGGCTCTTAAATCACATAATGCTTTGGCAAAATTCAAAGATCCAACGGTGCAAGGAATAGTGAAAGCTCCAGGGTCAGCCTTCTTCTGAACTATTGATCGGGTAGTGATTGCGCTGCAGTGATGTACATCATCTTTCAACTCATAGCTTGCTGCCCGCTTCTTTTTGAAAAGATCCTTCATGAATTTCGCATACCCAGGCATTTGTTCAAGTGCTTCCACCAATGGAACATCAATGGTCAGCTGCTTTAAATCAAAATAGTGTATGGAATGGATAGTGGTTGAACAATCATCATCCTCAATACATATATATCCTTAATACATACTTGTGCTTTAACAAACATTACTCTTAGCATATTGAACATTCAACCACTACGCATCCACACACTCCTTAATTCACTTTGTACAAGCTCTAATATGATTGTGTGTCTTGTTTACACTTACTCACGTGTGTAGAAATCAACACTACATTTATTTTTAATTTATTTATTCATTTTTAACTGCATCCAAGTAACGGTCTATGACAATGTACTTCGATAAACGTGGTCTACGCATACTTATGATATTAATTGATGCACATTTAAAGGTGTAAGTCTACGGTAGACCAGTCTAATCGATGACTGACTTAAGCCATGATCTACTATGGTTTATTAAGTATCACCACCAGTCTATAGACCAGACTAATCAATGGACCCTCAAGATTATCTATTTAAAATATTTTTATTTTAATTATTTTGTTCCACCAACCCCAAAATATGTTATTATTTGTTTAAATTATTTTTAATTTAATTATTTTGTCCCACCAGCCCCAAAATATGTTATTGTCTGTTTAAATCATTTTTATTTTAATTATTTTGTTCCACCAATCTCAAAATATGTTATTTTTTATTTAAATTATTTTTAATTTAATTAATTTGCCCCACCAGCCCAAAAATATGTTATTGTCTGTTTTAATTTAACCGGTGACGCATCGACTCACATGCTCTACAATCGACTACAATAAAAGGTCGATAAAATATAGAGTATATGAAATTAATCAAGTCAAACTACAGTACTATGAATTGAACGAGGCATACATATTTAAAAGTTGTGTCTGTACAGAAGAATAACCGCCACAAGAAAAAAAAAAGATCATAAAAAAATGGTAAACATAATGTTCAAACAGAAACATGTTCATTAAACAGAACTGAAACTTACATTAAATTTGTTCATTGCATTACTTAATAAAATTTACAGCAAAAGGGGGACAGTGGAAGAAGCGTTCTTTTAACAAAGTCCTACTGATAAAACTTCTTCAATAATGAACAAACCAAAAAAAAATAACAATATAAACAAAATAAAAAAGTAATCTAAATTATGGGAATGATGGGAGGTGATGTAGTCATTGCAGTCCATTCCAAGACACTCCAAAATTGCTCAGAGAAAATGAGCAATGCGTCGAAGCTCACGTTCCAAGTAACGACGGTCTTCTCACAGGCTGTAGAATAGCTTGTCAAAATCATTTTGAAGTAGAAGTAAATCGTAGTTATGAGGGGGAACTCGTCTGATTGGTCGAAGGGGGATTCTGCGATCAGGCATGATTTCTGATGTTTTGGGGAAAAAGAAGAGGGTTTCTGACATTTTGAGTCTAGGGACAAGTGAAGGGTTATGTAGAAATAGGGACTGTACTTATAGACCTATAGATGGCGTCCTTTCATATATCCAACCAATGGTCAGTGTGCACATATGGGAATAGAAAATGCTTGGTTTGCGTATACCAGTGGTTTTTCTTGAGAACAAACGTGTTTATAACTTTTAATTAATTGGAAATAGAAAATAATGATTCAATGTATCTATTAGAGAGATATGTCGGTATAAATACCTACATAGTGTGTTTGATGATTAATCATATAACCAATATATATTATTTAATAGACTGTGTTAAAGATATACCATAAAATGCATGTAGTCTATCGTAGACAAAGCCTTAAGTCGATATCAACTGAACGTTAAATTATACTGAAATGTACATTTATACCCCAAAACAAAAACTTTACAACTGAAGCAAAATAAAGCTATCTATGATTTATTAGCCATGCTACACGTGGTTCTTTTGTGCCCAGATTTATTGCATATTGAACACCTATTCCTTCTTTGGGACTTGAACGTCTCACTGATGCCCTTAGTGTGTTTGAATTTCTTCCTTCTGAGTTTAGGATCATGGGGGTGGAGAAATTTTAGTGTCTAGCAATTTTTGTGGCACATTCCATTCGGCCTCTAGAGGGATAATGTTAATTGCTTCCAAGTATGCGAGGAGGTAAGTTGCAGCTTTATAAATTGGCGAAGAGTACTTGTAGATGGAGTTTCCAGAACCTACGTCATCGCTATACTTTGCTCGCAAAGATGTCATCGCATGTTCGCACGGTATTTTCACCAAGTCAAATTTCCAACAAGAATAACTCCTCTCCAAGAGATTGACCTTGGCAGTAACACTATTGTAGAAAATCGTATACTGGTCGAGAACCCCATTTGGATTAGTCACATACAAGAAATCGCTTGCACTCTTGTTATTCCTTAGGATCTTTTTCGCAAACGGCACAAATATGTTCTTTTTACCATCGACATAGGCATACCGCTCTCTAAACTTTTCACCAAATTTTTTAGCAGTTGAATTGAATATGTACAATTGGGTACTCTCGTTCATCCATCAATACTGAGTTGAGCGACTCAGCGATGTTCGTGGTCATCACATCGTACCTATTATCCGGGAAGTGTGCTCTACTCCATTTTTCAAAACCAAGCACTTTTTCAAGGATATGTGCTCCCTCGGGGCAACTATACTTCAATTCCTCAAAATTCTCTCTAAACTCATCAAAGGAATACACCTTTACCACAGTGTAGAATAGATAAAGATGTTCTCCTTAGTGGTGATTTATACAGAGATTTTCAGCGAGGTGCCTAATGCAAAGTCCGTGATGTGCACGACTGTATACACCAGAGAAGGAATTGGCGATGCTAATGTGCTTGTCGGAGATGACACATAGATCTAGCTCATCTTTTATGATAGACTTTAACTTCTGAAAGAAAAAGGTCCAAGAAGCATCGTTCTCTTTATCGACGACTTAAAAGGCAATTGGAAAGATGTGATTTTTGATGTCCTATTCAAGTGCACTCAGCAACATGCCCCCGTACTTCCCATACAAATGTGTGCCCTCGACGATAATTACCTTTCTCATGTGGGCATATCCCCATATATAAGCTCCAAATGCTAAGAAGTAGTAAACGAACGACCCATCGATCTGGTTTACCATGATCGAGTAGGAAGACCCTGGATTTAACAACTCCACCATGTGATAAAAACCTGGCAAGCAAGCATATTCGTTCTCCAGTGTCCCACGAATCATGTTCTTCACAATTACACTTCCTTTCCAATACATCCAGCATTTTGTGATACAATGCAAATCCTTCAACACAATCATTTGAATTTCACTTATGCTTGGACCCTTACCATCCCAAAAATGATTTACGCATAGTGAAGCAATCAATTCAGATGAAATTTTCTTGTGCTTGTGGGTGGCGTGTTCAACACCGCACGTGTGCACCTCGACATACTTATATATGTGAAATTTGTTTGAGGTTTCGTACTTCCTTTCTTGAAACAACCATCCACAACCAGGAGATATGCATTTTGCCTTCAATAATTTGGTGCAACACTTCTCCATATGATAATCAAAAGACTGCCTCACTACTGCTTCATTTTGTAGAATTTTGAGCTGTTTCTTATCGACAAATATTTGATCATGATAGAAATTAGTTCCATCGGAGAAAGAATGTACTAGTTGGGATCCCATTCCACAGTCTTCTTCTGTATCTTGAGAATCTGATGAAACATCTTCCATATGCACACAATCATCTTCCATATTCATGGGATGATCGCCATCGCTCTCGTAATCATTCAAATCGTCATTGACTGTCGGGCACCAAGGTGTGGATGGTTAACACCTTGTAAAAATTCGTGCAATACATTGTCTCTTATTAGCATGGGTATGGAATGATAAACTTTAAAATAATTCTAAGTGTCAAAAGACTTAGACTCATTTTTTAGCTCGTAATCTTTGGAGATTTTATTTTTGACCTTCCCGACCTCCATTTTTAGATTTTGTTATTGCGTAGCGATGGGACAAGGTCGTAGGATGTTTCGAGTGAGTTTCAGGATTTTTATACGAGATTAAGGGCACGTTTGGGTGTCAATTCCAGTAGCATCGGGTGATTTGCCCACGCTGCCCCTGGATTGCCTGGCCTGGGAAGGAGCTCACGATAGGACAGGCGAATCCTGGCCTAGGGTGGTTCTCTAGGGCGGGCGACGCCTTGTGGATCTCCCCAGGCCAATTTTTTAAGTTTTCCTAAATTATTAAGGGCATTTTGGGTATTTTATATCCCCCTATCATCAACAACACGGGATTTAATCCCTAGAAAACCAAGATAGAGTCTCATTCATCAAAATTGGTCAAGAACTTGTATAAGGGTTTCAAAATAAAAAACCCACATAGCTCAAGATACAACCGTGAGTTTTCAAAACAAATTGAAGAACCGAAATCCCCGTAACGTAGGCTTCAAGAAGCACCCGCTAATTTTGTAAATAGATGTATGTGGGTTTGTCCTAAATTTCATGGGCATGTTTTCAAAAAGGAATTTATGTAAGACTTTAAATTTATACAAGTATCTATATGTTTTACAAATGGGGGTTTTCAATTAATACAAATGACATGTTTGGTATATGATTTTGAAAGAAATATTGAGATATCATGGGGTTGTTTGTTTGAATGTATTTAAATGGTTGAATTGTTAACATGTGACCTGAAATTTCAAAAGGGTGAGATGTACATGAGTTGTGAATTTTCTAAATTCCCCATGATAATGTTTATACCCCATATTATACCTATGTTAAACCATTGAGAGCATGAGTTTTGAAATTGGTATGACATTACTCATAAATGATTAAACTTCTTGAATGATTGCATGTTGAGAACCATGGTGTATGTGTTTAATGGTGTGGAAGTCATACATATGTGCTTGTTGTAAATGGTATGAGAAGTTGGAAATTTGATTTGATATTAATGACTTGCAAGTCGGGTATGACGATACCTTGTAGAGTATGACATGTGATTGATTAAAATGAGTTTAATGCATTGATTTTGTGAGATAGGTGGTTACCCGAAGAAAGCACGAGTCAAATAACTCTATGCTGGAAATCATGTTTGCCGACTCGGGAACTTGGTACCCTGCCGTGTGTTCTTGTGTACCTGATATTATGTCATCCTAAATTGGGACTATGGTTAGGATCCCTGCTTTGTGATCCTGTGCACTACATAAGTTATTGGGTTGAGACACCCTGATGTGTGATCTTATGTGTCTTTCCCTCAACCGAGATTTGACGGTTGGTGAAAATATAAAATTGTAGGGTGTACCACCTAGCTAAGATGTGTTGCATTATTGTTGAAAAATCATTATACTATGCCCATGTATTTTTTGAAATCATTTTGTATTAATGTTCTTTACAATAGCTCTCATTTATTTTATATAAAAATCGCTACTTTGTTGTGGATTAGTCTATGTACCAGTATTTTATATTGACCCCTTTCCCTCCCAGGTTCAGAGGCACAGTCTAGGGATCCAAAAAATTAGTAGATTATTCAAACAGATTTGCAGAGACAAGTGGTGATCCTTTTATATTCCGAAAGGCCTGATGTCTGGCAGTTTATTTATCATTTAATAGTTTTGGGTCTACTGGGGCCTTGTCCCAGTTTTTCAGACAGTTGTTTGTTTTAGTCATGTAGTAGAGATTTCCCAGACGGTTTTCAAATGTCGATAGATATTGTGGGACATTATTTCTCATTACTGATTTCATTAGACTCATGACCATGTTTCCATAGTATTATGTATCTTCCGTATTTCTTTTATCATATGAATTATGTGCATGATTATCAGATAGATAGGGGTGTTTCGGACCTTCATGGTTCGAAATGCTCATCACGAATAGGGCCCTGGTTTGGATCGTGACAAACTTGGTATCAAAGCATGGTTCATGGTCCTAGGGTATCTGCGAAATCAAGTCAGGAAGAGTCTTGTTTATAGGTGGTAGCACGCCAAACTTATAAGCTGGAGGCTACTAGGCGTTAAGGAAATATTTCCCTTCTTTGTGATTTAGTTCGTGCTTCATTGTAAAGTCTGCTCCTAATCAGTGATCTTTTGTCTTACAGAAATATTTCCCTTTTTTGTGATTTGTTTATGTTAAAATATGCTGAACATAATGGTTGAGTGAAAGAATGATGTAATACTGATGACTTGCAAGTCGGGTATGACGATACCCTACAGAATATGATATGTGATTGAATTAAATGAAGTTTGAATGTATTGATTTTACATGAGATAGGTGGATGCTCGAAGAAGGCATTTGAGTGAAAGGGCTTATTGCTGGAAACCCTATTTGCCGACAAGGAAAATTGGTACCCTGCTTTGCGATCTTGTGTATCTGATACATATTATCCCAATTTGAGACTATGGTTAGGAGCCCTGCTTTGTGATCTTGTGCACTACCATACTTTATTGGGTCGAGACACCCTCTTGTGTGATCTTGTATGTCTTCCCCTCATTTATACTCTAATCTCGGCGGCAACTGAGGTTTGACAGTTGGTGCAAATATGATATTGTAGGGTATGCCACCTAACTCATTTGCATTGCATTGTTGTTTGGAAATTATTACATTATGCCCATGTGTTTTTAAATGATTTGATACGAAATTGCTTTATAATGGCTCTCACCTACATTCTCATAAAAATATTGTATTTTTGTTTTGAATTTCTCTGCATACCAGTACATTTGTATTGACCCCCTCCCCCCTCCCTCAAGTTCGGAAGCACAGTCTAGGAGTCTAGAAAATCAGTAGATTCTCAAGCATATTTGCAAAGTCACTTGGTGAGCCTTCTATATTCCGGAAGGCCTGATTATCGGGAAGCTTTATTTATCATTTAGTAGTTTTGGGTCTACTGGGGGCATTGTCCTAGTTTTTGAACAGTTATTTGCTTCAGCCATGTAGTAGAGATTTCGCAGACAATTGTTCAGATGTCGATAGATGTTGCAGGACATTATTTTCCCTTTGTTGATTTCATTTTATTTATGACCATGTTTCTATAATGTTGTGTATCTTTCGCATATTTTATTATCATATGAATTATGTGCATGATTACCAGATAGATAGGGGTGTTTCGGGCCTTTATGGTTCGGAATGCTTGTCACGGACAAGGCCTCAGTTTGGGTCATGACAAACTTGGTATCAAAGCATGGTTCATAGTCCCAGGGTATCTACAAAATCGCATCGGGTAGGGTCTTATTTATGAGTGTGTAGCGCACCACACTTATAATTAGAAGGCTACCAGGCTTTTAGGAAATGTTTCCCTTCTTTGTGAAATAGTTTGTGCTTCAGAGTCAAGTCTGTTCCTAATCAGTGATCTTTTGTCTTACAAAAATGACAGTCATGCCTTCTCGTCGCAATACTAATCAGAGTGCTCGGAATGATGAAGTTTGTCCCTCTCATGGGATGAGGACACGTAACAGAGCTCTCTCTCCAGACCCTATCCCTACTCGGGAGTCCCTTCAGTCCCAACCAGTCCACCTTGGGCTCCACATACCAATATGAACCATACCCCGACTTCACAAGGGAATATATCAAATGCAAAGTTTAGACAATCTATTCACATATTAACATAGTTGGTGGCTGCATAGACTCAGCGGTCAGAAGATACTAGGTCTGCTTCTGTTACTTCTGAAGCTACATGGGTGAGCCAATTTATGAGGATGACCAAATTCACAGGTACTAAAGTAGAAGAGGATCCGCAGGACTTTGTAGATGAGATGGAAAAGATCTTTAAAGTGATGCATGTTGATGAAGTAGAATGGTTAGAATTGGTTTTGTATCATCTAGAAGAGGTGAAAAATCAGTGGTACAATGATTGGAAAGATGCAAAGGGCGACAATGTTGAGCCCTCGATATGGAATGAGTTTGTAGATGCTTTTATTGATCGGTTCTTCCCTTTAGAGTTGCGGGTGGCAAAGGCTGAGGAGTTCATGAACCTTAAGCAGGGTAATATGAGTGTTCAAGAGTATACTCTAAAATTCAATCAGATGGCCCATTATGCTCCTGAGATGACGAGTAGTATGAGGACCCAAATGAGGAATTTATCATCCTGCCTGTCAGATAATCTAGTGCTTGAGTGATAGAGAGCTACACTGAACAAGGAGTTAGACTATTCTAGGCTGACAATTCATATGCAACAGGTAGAGGAGAAGAAGAAAAAGATTTCTAAAGCTAGAGAGAAAGAAAGACGGGCAAAAAGAGCCAGATCTGCCGACCAGGGTCACAGTCAGCCTCATAGCGGTAATTGGGGAAATAAATGGCAGAAAAAGAAGAAGAAAAATTAGGGTAATGCACAGTCTGCTGCAGCGCCCCAACGCCCAGACCACCAACAGACAGACAATCTCAGAGTTTTTAGACTCATTATGGATCCAGATCCCCAGATACTCAAGCGCAGGGCAGTGTGGCCCAGCAGCATCGTACTTATCCGCGGTGTGAGACATATGGAAAGAATCACCGAGGAAGGTGTTATTTCGAGGGGAGAAATTGTTATTCTTGTGGAAAGTTGGGTCACCTTTAGAGAGATTGCCCTTCTGCTAGAGCAAATGTTGGGGGCGCACTAATCCCCAAGCCATCTTCAAGGCTCCTCCTCCTAAGGGTGCCCCTTCCGCTGCCGGGAGCGGTCGTAATCGGTTATAGGCTTTGACTAACCGCCAGGAGGTGGAAGCTTCACCAGATACTATCACCGGTACATTACGAATCTTTTCCCGTAATGTTTATGTGTTTTTTGATCTCGGGTCTACATTATCTTATGTGACCCCTTATGCGGCTGTTGATTTTGGGTTTGAGACCAAAGTTATTGTAGAACCCTTTAGTGTTTCTACTCTTGTAGGTGATTTTGTTATTGCTAGAAGAGTGTATAGAAATTGTGTTGTGTCTATTCTTAGCCGGGATACTGTGGTAGGCCTTATAGAACTTGATATGGTAGACTTTGATGTTATCCTTGGGATGGAATGGCTCTATTCGTGTTATGCCATACTTGATTACGGAACCCGGAAGGTTACTTTTTCCTTCCTGAATGAGTCATCAATTGAGTAGGCAGGGAATTCTGTGGCACATAGAGGTCACTTTATCTCTTATCTTAGAGCCTGAAAGCTCATCTCTAGAGGTTGTATGGATCATCTAATCTGAGTAAAATATTCCAGGGTTAAAAGTATTTCTCTTCAGTTAGTCCCTGTAGTGAATGAGTTTTCAGAAGTCTTTCCCAAAAATCTCCCAAGGATACCACTTGATGGGGAGATAGATTTTGGCATTGATATGTTTCCAGACACTCGTCCTATTTCCATTCCGCCATATAGTATGGCTCCCACGAAACTGAAAGAGTTAAAAAAATATCTCACTGACCTCCTAGACAAAGTCTTTATTCGTCCTAGTGTTTCCCCATAGGGTGCACCCATACTTTTCATGTGAAAGAAGGATGGGTCTCTTCGTTTGTGCATAGACTACCGCCAGTTAAATAAGGTCACTATTAAATACAAATATCCTCTTCCTAGGATCGATGATCTTTTTGACCAGCTTTAGGGTGCTAAGTGTTTTTCAAAAATAGACCTTCATTCGGGCTATCATCAGTTGAAGGTTAGGGAGTCAGACATTCCCAAAACAGCCTTCCAAACCTGATATAGTCACTATGAGTTCTTAGTCATGTCCTTCGGGTTGACTAATGCCCCTGCAGCCTTCATGGATCTTATGAATAGGGTGTTCTGTCAGTTTTTAGATTTGTTCGTTATAGTGTTCATTGATGATATTCTAATCTATTCTAAAAGTTAGGAATACCATGCCAATCACCTCCAAATTATCCTTCAGACCCTTAAGGATCATCAGTTATATGCTAAGTTCTCCAAATATGAATTCTGGCTGAAGGTTATTGCCTTCTTGGGGCATATTGTATCTAGTGATGGGATTAGAGTGGATCCCCAAAAGATTGAGGGAGTGAAAAAATGGCCTAGACCCACGACTCTAACCGATATTCGAAGCTTCTTAGGCCTGGCAGGTTATTACAGAAGGTTCGTAGAGAGTTTTTCTTCCATAGCTGCTCCACTTACTAAATTGACTAAGAAAAAAGGTAATGTTTGTGTGGTCTGATTTGTGTGAAAATAGTTTTGAGAAGTTGAAAGACAAGCTGACTATTGCTCCCGTTTTGACTCTTCCCAAGGGTGTAGATGGTTTTGTTGTATACTATGATGCGTCCCGTGTGTGATTTAGTTGTGTACTGATACAACATGGTAAGGTGATAGCTTATGCATCTAGGCAGTTAAAGGTGCATGAGCGAAATTACCCCACTAATGACTTGGAGTTAGCAGCCGTGGTGTTTGTACTTAGAATCTGGAGGAATTATCTCTATAAAGTGTATGTTGATATTTATACTGACCAAAAAAGTTTGCAGTATGTTTTCTCTTAGAAAGAATTGAACTTTAGGCAGAGGCGTTGTATGGAGCTTTTGAAAGACTATGATATGAGCCTGCATTACCATTCGGGAAAGGCAAATGTTGTAGCCGACGCTCTCAGTAGGTTGTCTATGGGCAGTTTTTCTCATGTTGAAGAGGGGAAGAGAGGGATAGTGAAGGATATTCACTGCCTTGCAAATCTGGGAGTGCGACTCTTAGATTCCGAAGATGGAAGGGTGATTGTTCATGAGATAGCTAAGTCATCCCTTTGTAATGAAGTTAAAAAGAAGCAAGATTGAAGATCCCATCTTGATGCAAATCAAGAAAGATGTGGGTCAACAAAAGGTAATGTCATTTGAAATTGGTGGTGATGGTATTCTGAGATATCATGGTAGGTTGTGTATTCCAAATGTTGATGGACTGTGGGAAATAATCCTTGATAAGGCTCACACTTTGAGGTATGTTGTTCACCCGAATCTACTAAGATGTACCATGATCTGAAAACTTTGTATTGGTGGAATAACATAAAACATGATATAGCGGATTTTGTTTCAAAGTGTTTGAACCGTTAACAAGTGAAGGTAGAACATTTTAGGCTAGAAGGTACTTCCCAAGTGATAGATCTGCCTTTATGGAAGTGGGAGATGATAAATATGGACTTCATTATAGGACTTCCAAAGTCCCGAAACCAGTATGACTACATTTGGGTGATTGTAGATCGGTTGACAAAGTCAGCCCACTTTTTGCCTGTGAGGAATAATTATTTGGGAGACGATTATGCGAAGTTGTACATTGAGGAAAAAGTCTATCTGCATGGAGCACCTGTCTCTATTATATCTGACCTAGGTACGCAGTTCTCTTCTTAGTTTTGGAACTCTTTTCAAAGGGGTTTAGATACCCAGGTGAACTTAAGCACTGCATTCCATCCTCAAACTGATGGGAAAGCCGAACGCACCATTCAGACCCTTGAGGATATATTGAGGGCTTGTGTAATATATTTCAAAGGTAGTTGGGTAGATCATTTTCCATCGATTGAGTTCTCTTACTATAATAGCTACCATGCCAGTATTAAGATGGCACCATTTGAAGCATTGTATGGGAGAAGATGCAAGTTTTCGATAGGGTTGTATGAAGTATGTGAGACACGATTGTTTGGGCCTGATCTTGTTCATCAGGCGATGGAGGATGTGAAAATTATCAGAGAATGACTTAAGACAGCTCAGAGTCGTCAGAAATCCTATGCAGACGTTAGAAGAAGAGATTTACAGTTTGATGTTAGAGATTGGGTATTTCTTAAAGTTTCTCCCATGAAGGGAGTTATATGATTCAGGAAGAAAGGTAAGTTGACTCCTCGCTATATAGGACCATACCAGATTGTAAAAAGGATAGGTGAAGTTGCATATGAGTTAGAGTTGCCTGCAAATTTGGGTTTTGTTCACCAGGTATTCCATATATCTATGTTGAAAAAGTGCATATGACACCATTCATTAGTATTGCCTGTTTAAGAAATCAAGGTGTCAGACTCCTTGTCTTATGAAGAGGATCCTGTAGCAATCTTAGATCGTCAAGTGAGAAAATTGAGGAGTAAGGAGATAGCCTTAGTTAAAGTGTTGTGGAGGAATCAGAAAGTTGAAGAAGCTACTTGGGAATCCGAAGATGTCATGCGAGTCAGATACCCAAACTTATTTGTACCGATAAATGATGATATGGAAGGTACAATTCTTGTTTTATGTCTTCTTTTCTATGTCTGAGTATACTTGAAATCTTACGTGACTGTATTTCGTATCATCATTCAAGGACTAATGATCCCAACGGGGGATAATGTAACGCCCCGTAAAAATTCGTGCAATACATTGTCTCCTATTAGCATGGGCATGTAATGAGAAACTTGAAAATAATTCTAAGTGCCAAAAGACTTGGACTCATTTTCTTAGCTCGTAATCTTTGGGGGTTTTATTTTTGACCTTCCCGACCTCCATTTTTAGATTTTCCTATTGCGTAGAGATGGGACAAGGTCGTAGGATGTTTTGAGTGAGTTTCAGGATTTTTATACGAGATTAAGGGCACGTTTGGGTGTCAATTCCAGTAGCATCGGGTGATTAGCCGCACTGCCCCTGGATCGCCTGGCCTGGGAAGGAGCCCGCGATAAAGCAGGTGACGCCTGGCCTAGGGCGGTACTTTAGGGCAGGCTACTCCTGGTGGATCGCCCCAGGCCAATCTCTTCAGTTTTCCCAAATTATTAAGGTAACACCCCATAAATTTTTTCGTACACTTATCGCAATTATATGGAGTCCTAAAGGCTTGCGTATGGGTTAAATTAAGTTTATGGTGTTCGGAAGTATCCCGTCAATAGTTGTATGTGTAGGTATTGGAATAAGCTTTCCAACGATATAAAGTTTGCCCAAAATAGAGGAGTATTTCATATAAGCGAGCACATTCGAAATTTCAAAACGGTGGCCGGGAGCCTGTGAACAGTAAATCTGCAGGAAAATCACTGCAGCTAGGCAATTATTTTTTTGGATCAACTTTAGACGATCATGACTCCTTGTACAAAAACAACTGTGTGATCTGCTATACATCGAAAAAAAGATCCGAGATTCTTATTTCCGATGAAATTGGTTTCATCCAAATCCAATGTCTGAGTAAGGAGCTATACCCGTTTTACTACAGCCTATCAAAAAAAAACAGAATTGTGGGGTAGATTTTTGGGTCAAGTTTAAATGACCATAACTCCTTGTACAGGAAGAACTGGGTGGTATACTTTCTATAAAAATGAAATCCCTTTGAGTTATATTTCCAATGCAATTGGTTTCACCCAAATCTGATACCGGAGCAAAGAGTTATGAACGATTTACTTCAGCCTGTCAAAACTGTCTGGGGACAGATTCGGATTTATTTAAATTTTTAGGGCAAAATGGTCATTTTCTATTACTTCTTGGGCGAAAATTGGTCTTTATAAACCTACACTTAGCCTAATATATATCAGATATCATCCAATTATTAAGAGAAGGTGAAACCCCAGCCTAATTTAAACTTCAAATATTTTGTGATTCGACCGTAGAAAATTCGAATTGGTTTCGTAGTTGTGTTCACCATCTCGAAAGCTTCGAGAAGCACCCCATGGTTATGTAAGGAGGATTCTAAATACAAGAGTTCATTGTTAAGGTATTAATATTGTTTATTCTTGATTCTTATCCATGAATAAGTATTGATAAAGGATTATGAGTATTGTCTTGATATTGGAAGATAACTAGAAACATAGTTATGAATTGTTTTGCATAAATTGTTTGTAGTAAATTATGGAAGTTGTTGTATTGGATTATGGAGGATGAATTGTGGTGATATATCATTATATTAGTGGTTATGTATGCCTAGTGATCATGCTGGTATTGGATGGTGATTAAGAAGGGAAATAAAGGCTAAGAGTGATGTTGAGGGATATTTCATGAAAATGCATGATATGTGAATGTAATAAGAGTATAAGAGGATGTATGTAGCACTCTTATTGATGAGTTAAAGGAATACTTCCTAGACATTATTTGGTGAAGTTAATACCTAAATGGTAAGGTTTGGTTGCTAATACTAGTTTGCCACAAATGACTTATTGTAGATAAGTGTTCGAAGAGTACGGGAAGTCAAGTTGGACTTGTATTGAAGTGGTTATATCAAGGTATGTAAGACATACTCTATCTAATCTTTGGCATGAATAATGACCCATGGCACTCTCAAGTAAGCTTCCAACATTGTCCTACGACACATGACACATAATAACATCATATGATCTTCGACACTACCAATTGAACTTGTTTTCACTTTTAAGATGTCCGGCTAGTCAAAAAAATGTCCAAATACTATTGTTGACTCTGAAATGGTTTAATGAGGTATCCATGATTCTCTACTTCATTTTCATGATATTGATTACCTATTTATATGTTTTTCCTATTGAGGTATCATGGTTTCAAGTTCCATAAGGTGTGACCACAAAGTAACCAATCTCAAAGATTAATTGAATTAAGAAATGGAATGTCTGTATTTTAAATTGATGATATTATGTATTATATTAGTACCACTGATCAGTTGGCCATTGTATTATAAAGATTATGTATATATGCTATTCTAGGGGTGGTCCCTGATGTATTGTATTAGTATCACTGATCAGTTGGCGATTGTATGACATATGTTATGTATTGATAAGGATTACGTGAAGTAACTATATGAAAGTAATGTGAAAGTATCCCATCAGCTCTTTTAAGTGTGGTCTACTCATACTGTTTATTCACTGGTATCTGGGTTCTGTTGATCTTTTGTATCTCATCGTGATACTCACTGCCTTACATACTCAGTACATATTTCTGTACTGACGTCCCTCACGGGGACCTGTATTCACGCCTGCAGGAATAGGTACTTCAGGTCGTACACCTCCGCAGTAAGAGCCAGGACATTCTGTTGTTAGTGGTGAGCTCCAGTTGTTTTGGGGCATCCCAAGTCGTTTCTATATGTGCTTTTGGTATTTGTATAAAAGTCTTTTGTGGGCGGGAGTTTGTCCCGACCCTAACTCAGTTGTGTATCAATGTAGAGGCTTTTGTAGACATATTGTACAGCTATAGGAGTGTTTGGTTGATAGACGTGATGGCTCTGATGGCCAATTACTGTTCATATATATATTTATGCGTGTCTGCTGGGATGATACAGGTACTATTTTCTTCTATTTACAACGAAGTGCTGCCCAAATTTCTAATTTTCATAAGTAATGTAAATGTGAAAGTATAGGTTATGAACGGGTTCTCCTGGGCCTCCTCGGCTACGGGTGCCAGTCCGCTCCAATGGGATTTGGGGTATGACAATTAAGGGCATTTTGGGTATTTTTCATCCCCCTATCATCAACAACACGGGATTTAATCCCTAGAAAGCTAAAATAGAGTCTCATTCATCAAAATTGGTTAAGAACTTGCATAAGGGTTTCTAAGTAAAAACCCACATATCTCAAGATTTAACTGTGAGTTTTCAAAATAAATTGAAGAATCGGAATCCCCGCAATATATGTTTCAAGAAGCACCCGTTAATTTCATAAATAGAGGTACGTGAGGTTGTCCTAAATTTTATAGGCATGTTTTCAAAAAGGAATTTACGCAAGACTTTAAATTTATACAAGTATATATATGTTTTTACAAATGGGGGTTTTCAATTGATACAAATAACATGTTTTGATATATGATTTTGAAAGAAATATTGAGATATCATGGGGTTATTTGTTTGAATGTATTTAAATAGTTGAATTGTGAACATGTGACCTGAAATTTCAAAGGGGTGCGATGTACATGAGTTGTGAATTTTCTAAATTCCCCATGATAATGTTTATACCCCATATTATACTTGTGTTAAACCATTGAGAGCATGAGTTTTACAATTGATATGACATTACTCATAAATGATTAAACTTCTTGAATGATTGCATGTTGAGAACCATGGTGTATATGTTTAATGGTGTGAAAGTCATACATATGTGCATGTTGTACATGGTGTGAGAAGTAGGAAAGTTAATGTGATATTGCTGACTTGCAAGTCGGGAATGACGATACCCAACAGAGCATGACATGTGATTGATTAAAATGAGTTTAATGTATTAATTTTGTTAGATAGGTGGTTACCCGAAGAAAGCACAAGTCAAATGAATCTACGCTGAAACCGTGTTTGCTGACTCGGGAACTTGGTACCCTACTGTGTGATCTTGTGTACCTGATATTATGTCATCCCAAATTGGGACTATGGTTAGGAGCCCTTCTTTGTGATCTTGTGCACTACCATAATTGATTGGGTCGAGACACCCTACCGTGTGATCTTGTGTGTCTTTCCCTCACTTATACTCTAATCTCGGTGGCAACCAAGATTTAACAGTTGGTGAAATGTAGGGTGTACCACCTAGCTCAGATGTGTTGCATTATTGTTGAAAAATCATTATACTATGCCTATGTATTTTCGAAATCATTTTGCAGTAATGTGCTTTACAACAACTCTCATTTATTTTATATAAAAATCTCTACTTTGTTGTGGATTACTCTATGTACCAGTACTTTGTATTGACCCTCTTCCCTCCGAGGTTCGGAGGCACAGTCTAGTGGTCCAGAAAATCAGTAGATTATTTAGACAAATTTGCAAAGAAAAGTGGTGAACCTTCTATATTCTGTAAGGCCTAATGTCTGGTAGTGTATTTATCATTTAATAGTTTTGGTTCTACTGGGGGCCTTGTTCCATTTTTTCAGACAGTTGTTTGGTTTATTCATGTTGTAGAGATTTCGCAGACGGTTTTCAGATGTCGATAGATGTTGTGGGACATTATTTCCCATTATTGATTTCATTAGACTCATGACCATGTTTCTGTAGTATTGTGTATCTTCCGCATTTCTTTTATCATATGAATTATGTGCATTATTACCATATAGATAGGGGTGTTTCGGGCCTTCATGGTTTGGAATGCTCATCGCGGTCAAGGCCCCGGTTCGGGTCGTGACAATGGTGATGAATTCATCGGTCCTTCAAAGGACCTGTTAACTATATTTATACTTAAAATAGGCCTAAAGTCATGTGCATAAACATCCATCATATAGAGGGACACACATGCATTATTATTTATGATCATAAGATTCACCTTTTTCCTCGAATGCATTAAATAACTAATCACCACATTACTCGATGGGCAATATATATCCCCGCTCTGCATTACACTTGCAACTAATTCATCGTGTGAACTGTTGCTGCGAATTGCAATGGACAATGTCACCTTGGTAAAAGATCTCCATTTCCAACATCTGGGAGTATTCACCCTTTCTCTCATGAAATCACCTGAAACCAGAATAAATTCTGCAACAGACATCCTAGAATTAACCTTTGGTCGATGGTAGATTAAGCTTAGCGTCTATGTCGGGATGTATGCATGGTCGATGAATGATGATGAAGGGTTGATAACTGCGCAGATATCCGTACAGAAACTTGAAATTGCAAATAATGCTTCTAATCAACGATCGTTGGGTTTATGAAATAAAGAAATGAACTTGGAGTCGCCTCAGTTATTGTAGTAATGTACTTATAAAGCGTTTTTAACTGATATATCTGATTTAAATCTTTTTAACAATAGTTGAAAGTGTGTTTGAGAAAATAACAAACTAGTGGGGTAAAATGGATGTAGTGGATGTCACACCCCCTTTTATACGTACTCCAAAAAGAGATTTATTTTAAGGGTCAAAAGGGTTTTATTATTTAAGTGACAAGAAATGAAAATTTTATTTTGGAAAAGGATTATTTACGATATTTATTCAGAGTCGCCACTTGGCATAATCCGGTGTGCCAAGTCACCTTTGGAAAAAATCCTTTTCAAAACCATTTGACTCTTAAATTGGTGTGCGAAACAGAGACTCCGGCTAAGGAATTCTGTTGACCGAGGGGAAGGTGTTAGGAACCCCTCGATCCCGTGGTTTGACCACGGTCGCTTGGCAGAGCGTATCGGCTAGATTGACATTAAGAAATGTATAAACCACACAAAAACACGCAAAATAATCAAACAATAAACAAAACAAAAACAATCCGAAATGTAAAGTCCAGTCCAATTATATAGTCCAAAAATAGAAAAATACGAAAATATAAATCCTATTCTAAACTAAATCTAGACTAAGCTCCAATGCCTTACCCGATGCCGCGGGCCTTCATCACGATCATTTTCCGCCAACATGATACGTCGGGTCATTCCTCGGTGAATAAGTACAAAAGACCTCGGGGCATTCCCCGGCTAAATAAATACATTTGCATCGAATGCAATAAAGTAGAAAACAATTCAACACATACTCCACATTCAAACATCCAACGAAACACTTATTTCTAAATTTTGTCTACCCAAACCTACGATTGCCTACCCACTTGACCTATCATGATACTATCCAATTGGACAATAGTCAGTAATGAATCAAAACAAACAACCTTCAACTTATTTGATTATCAATTTTTCAATCCCGACCCCCAAATCAACAAGTTTAATCCTCAAGCCATGGTTAACAAATTTTTCGATTATCAAACCACTTTTCTAAAATATAAAATCAACTTCAAACGTATACATCCAACGAAGATTCAAACTTAGGCATACAAGTCATCCACACCAACAATTAATATTTTTGCTCAAAATATCCAAAGCCATACCATAAACTTATGACATTAACAAATTTCGAGATAAAAAAGTAGAGTCAAGAGAATGGACCTTCGAAGAATAGATTTGTTGATAATAATAATGTTTAAGAGAACCCAGACTTGGAATCCCGAATAGAGAACCTCAACGGAGAACCAAATCCAAACTCGTTAACACCAAAATGGAAACTCCAAACTGACCACGGTGAACCGATCGAGACAAGACAGAAAACAAATGCTTGAAGCAGTATGAAGACCGACAAACGAAGACAGAAAATCACAACAAAAAAACCTAACCTGCACTTGAAACTAACGCAAAAAAAAGTGATTCAAAACAAGGTTGATTTCAGTGAGAATCTGCTACTGGTTCATGTTTCCCAGCGACGGTGTAATAAAGAAAACTGAAGGTACTTTTTCAATGGCGATTCTGGTAAAGCTTTCGCCGAAAAACACTACCCTCGCTATTTCCCTCACTCCGATCAACTCTCTCTCTCAATCACCTCTATTTTTTATTTCTCTCTCTCAAACTCGTAACCAAATCGCAACTGGGTTGCCGTTGGCAACTCACCGGAGCTCCGAATCAGTATAGACTCGCCAGAACAATGACCAAAAAACAACTAAATGGTCGGATTCCAGCTAAATCTCGTCCAAAAATTGAAGGAAAATAAAGAGATTTGGGCGATTACGAGACTGATTTGAACAACTGACGCTGAAACTGAGTCAGGCACTTAGGTCGCCGGAAAAAGCTTGAATGGAAATTTGATTTCTCGACGCTTTCCCTATTCCTTCGCCGGATTCCGTCAAATGCTCTCCCTTTTTTGTTTCTCCTTACTGAGTGTGTGTGTGCTTGTACGAAAAAGAAAAGGAAACAAAAATGGAGAGTTCAAAAAATGGCCATCTCTCCGTATTTTTCGTGACCTGTGTGCAACCGTGAGTGTCTTTCCGGTGAGATGCAAGTGAAGAAGATGGAATATTGTGAATTATAAAAAATGAAAGAAAAAGGAAGATCGTCCGTGCTCTGTTCTTTTCTTGTTACTGTTCGTACCCAAAATATTGTGTAGTGTGAGAGTATTATATGTATGTTTATGAATTGGAACAAAAATAGAGTCTGCTCCCCTTTTTTTCTTGGCCAGATTATCTCCATCCTTTTTGCGTGAGAGTATGTGTGTATATATTGTGAGGTGGGTATTGGGGTAGGGTAGATGGGGTAGGGTATGGGATGGTGTGGTTTATTTTGATTGGGTAGGTTGTTAGGATAAGATAGAATTAGTTAGGATAGGATTTTTTATTTTATTATTTATTTATTTTTTTGTATTTTGAGAGGGTATAATAACATGGGTGAGGGCACGTCGTAAGAGAGGAATAAAAATGTGTAACTAGGGTCTTCGGGAGGGATAGAATTAGGTGTCTACATCATGCCCCCTTTGAATGTAAACACGAAGTGTTTTCAGGCAAAGAAGTAGACAGCGAGACCAAATTTTGACCCGACCATTATTCAAAGAAAGAAACAGAAGGAAGAAGGACAACCGGGTCTTGACCTAAGACATCCTTCCTACCCAAGTTATGAGAGAATCAAGTCACGAGTATTTCAAAGAATTGTAAGAGGTGGACTACACAGAGTTGGAGAGTCGAGTGAGGTTTCGTTGAGGTTTCGGTCCGCGACTCTGTTATTACATCAAAATGAAAATTACAAGTTAAAACATCAATGAAATTACAAAAATCCTATCTATACAGATTTTGTTGGTTCTTGACTCGACCTTCGTCACCCTATTCTTCAGGGGGGCTCCTGACTTGCAATTTCTTTCAACTTGTTGCTTGGCCTTCAATTGCTTCACTTTGTTGCTTTACTTTTTTCGTTTTCTTCACCCTATTCTCCAGGCGGGCTCCTAACTTGCTATTTCATCACTTTGTTCTTCAGGCATGCTCCTGACTCGCTATTTCATCGCCCTGTTCTTCAGTCGGGCTCCTGGCTTGCAATTTCACCACCCTGTTCTTCAGGCGGGCTCCTGAAACCCAAAATTAAAGCTAAAATGAAAATTATCCCAAACAAAATTATAGTAAAGTAGTATTTCATTTTTGAAAGCGTTGTCCCATTTTCCAGGAGGGTCCTGAACAGAAAGTAAAATCCCATTTTTCAGGAGAGTCCTGAACATAAAGTAAAATCCCATTTTTTAGGAGGGTCCTAAAAATAAGGTAAAATCCCATTTTTCAGGAGGGTTCGGAACATAAAGTGAAGTCCCATTTTTCAGGAGGGTCCTGAACAGCAAGTAAAATCCCATTTTTCAGAAGGGTCCTAAACAGCAAATAAAATCCAATTTTCAGGAGGATCCTGAACAGAAAATTAAAACCATATTTTCCAGGAGGGTCCTGAACAGAAAATTAAAATCTCATTTTTCAAGTGGGTCCTGAACAGAAAGTAAAATCTTATTTTTCAGGAAGGTCCTAAACAGAAAGTAAAATCCCATTTTTTAGGAGGGTCCATAAAGTAAAATCCCGTTTTTCAGGAGGGTCCTGAACATAAAGTAAAATCTCATTTTTCAGGAAGGTCCTGAATAGAAAGTAAAATCTCATTTTTCAAGAGGGTCTTGAACATAAAGTAAAATCTCATTTTTCAAGAGGGTCTTGAACATAAAGTAAAATCTCATTTTCTAGGAGGGTCCTGAACAGAAAGAAAAATCCCATTTTTCAGGAGGGTCCTGAACATAAAGTAAAATCCCATTTTCATGGAGGGTCCTGAACGGAAAATTAAAACCCCATTTTTCAGGAGGGTCCTGAACAGAAAATTAAAATCCTATTTTTCAGGAGGGTCCTGAACAGAAAGTAAAATCCCATTTTTCAGGAGGGTCCTGAACATAAAGTAAAATCTCATTTTTCAGGAGGGTCCTGAACATAAAGTAAAATCCTGTTTTTCAGGAGGGTCCTAAACATAAAGTAAAATCCCATTTTTCAGGAGAGTCCTGAACATAAAGTAAAATCTCATTTTCTAGGAGGGTCCTGAACGGAAAATTAAAACCCCATTTTCAGGATGGTCCTGAACAGAAAATTCAAATACCATTTTTCAGGAGGCTCCTGAACAAAAAATAAAATCCTGTTTTTCAGGAGGGTCCTGAACAGTAAGAAAAATCCCATTTTTCAGGAGAGTCTTGAACATAAAGTAAAATCCCATTTTTCAGGAGGGTCCTGAACATAAAGTATAATCCCATTTTTTAGGAGGGTCCTGAACATAAAGTAAAATCTCATTTTTTAGGAGGGTACTGAACAGAAAGTAAAATCTCATTTTTTAAGAGGGTCCAGAACATAAAGTAAAATCTCGTTTTTCAAGATGGTCCTGAACAGAACGTAAAATCTCATTTTTCAGAAGGGTCCTGAAGATAAAGTAAACTCTCATTTTATAGGAGGGTTCTGACCATAAAGTAAAATCCGATTTTTTAGAAGGGTGCTGAACAGAAAGTAAAATCCCATTTTTCAAGAGGGTCCTGAGCATAAAGTAAAGTCTCATTTTTCAGGAGGGTCCTAAATTGAAAGTAAATTCTCATTCTTCAGGAGGGTCCTAAACAGAAAGTAAAATCCCATTCTTCAGGAGGGTCCTGTGCATAAAGTAGAATCCCATTTTTCAGGAGGTCCTGAACAAAAAGTAAAATCCCATTTTCCAGGAGGGTCCTGAACAGATGGAAAAATTCCATTTTTCAGGAGGGTCCTGAGCATAATGTAAAATTCCCTTTTTCAGGACGGTCCTGAATTGAAAGTAAATTCCCATTCTTAAGGCGGGTCTTAAACAAAAAGTAAAATCCCATTCTTCAAGAGGGTCTTGAGCATAAAGTAGAATTCCATTTTTTAGGAGGGTCCTGAACAGAAAGTAAAATCCCATTTTCCAGGAGGGTCCTGAACAGAAGGTAAAATCCCAGTTTTAGGTGGGTCCTGAGCATAAAGTAAAATTCATTGGATGTGCATTTCCAATGATAGCTGAATTAAGTGAAGCGAATTTGCCCCTATATGAACAAAGAAAATTTGTCAGTTAAAAACTTAGCGGTGGCTTGCAACTCTTGGCTTCTCAGGTATCTGCCCCAGCACTCGTTCCTTTCATCTTTGTTCCAAATTGCTAATATCTGCCCTGTCTTGCCGCATCATCGATTCGGACCCAGATTGAGGGAAATAAGTTCTGACTCAAACAACGGGTTTCCATTTTCCATGCCCCTGAGGCGCACTTTTTCCAAATTTGAATGTTTCTATGAAGCCAATAGCCTATCGGTTGATAGACTTCCTTTGCTTTATGTTGAATTATGATCATATTTCTTCCTGTTCTGTTCCTTCGCTTTTCCTCATATAATTGAAAAGACTGGTAGTAAATTTTGAAATCCTTTCTCGCTTGTTTTGACACAGACTTGACTTAACATGTAAAGAAATGATGGTGACTTTTATTTTGATAAATGACATGAAAAGACATAAAGCATGAATATGTAAATGAAATAAAAGGGCAATGTCCCATATTCAAAAAGAAAACATATCTGAATACGACAACCAAATCCAATGAGTATGACATGCATTTTGGATTGAGCTGTCTGATCTTCCTATCCAAACTCCCCATTTGTTTTTGATTTTGTGCCTTTTACTGCTGAGCCGCTTCTCCAAATCCATTGGACTCATACATCACATTCGATTGACATTATATTAAAAAGATTTTCGTAAACAAATCTCTTTCTTTTCACTTTTCGCTTTTCTCTTGAACTCTCTATCACCTTACGTTGCCCGTGAGGGTTTTCACCAATAAGACTCTCTCATTTTTATTTTTCTCCACTCACCATCGTCTTATGGTACCTGCAAGGGTTTTCACCCATAAGACTCTCTCATTTTCATTTTCTCTCAATTCACCATCGCCTTCTGATGCCCACGGGGGTTTTCACTAATAAGACTCTCTCATTTTTGTATTTCTCTCAACTCACCATCGCCTTATGATGACCACGGGGTTTTCACCAATAAGACACTTTCATTTTTGTATTTCTTTCCTGATTTCTTATGCTGAGGGAGACAAGTGGTACTTCACAATGTATCCTCATATCCATTGCATGCTTAGCCTTAACATTATCAAAAATTTATCTGAAGGACTTTCTTTTGTTGTAACTTGACTTTTGGTTAAGGTTAGAAAAGATGGTAAGGGGCTCAAACGATACTTAAAGTAGGGGTGGGACTTACAACTTTTGGAATCAACTGAAACAACACATTAACTCATGCCCCAGTTTTGTTGACTGTGTGAATCTTAGATCTTTATTTGGTTGGACCGAGCCCGAAATAGGGCAGCCTACGTATCTCACTCCCAAGAGAGGAGAATCAGGTCGCACGTAGTTCTATCAGCTTGTTTTTTGTTTTGATTTGATTTTGATTGATTTTTTTTATTTTTTTATTTTTTTTTCGAACTCTTTCATTTATTCTTATTTTCTAGACATTTATCTTTGACTCTATTTTGATTCCAAAAGAGCGATATGAAAGAAAACTAAAATGAAGCTCCAACAGGTAAACAAGGGATGACACAATGTTTGGATAGAAGAATAAAATGCCTTCATCATATCAATCTTCAAAAATGCAAGTACTAAACATGCAATAAAATCAACAAAGGATCAAATATCATACATAGTATCTTTTGACCGCATCAGCATTGATAGTCATTTCTGCCATTTTGCCTTCAATATCTGTCAAATATAAGGCTCCATTGGGCAACACTTTCTTCACATCGAAAGGACCTTGCCAGTTCGGGAAGAACTTTCCTTTCGCTTCAACCTGGTGAGGAAGGATAGGTATCAATACCAACTGACCGACTTTAAAATTCCTGGGACGGACCTTTTTGTTATACGCTTGAGCCATCTTCCTCTGATACAACTGGCCATGACACACAGACGTTAGCGATCTTAAACTGTTGACATACTTCTTGCATCATATAACTATTGAGATTGGCAGCATTGTCTGTAGTGATCATCTTAGAAATTCCAAATCTACAAATGATATTAGAATGAACAAAATCTACCATAACCTTCTTTGTCACTGACTTGAAAGTTACTGCTTCTACCTACTTTGTGAAGTAGTCAATGGCTACCAAAATGAATCTATGCCCATTTGATGCCTTTGGCTCAATTGGTCCAATCACATCCATTCCCTAAGCCACGAACGGCCATGGAGCGGCCATTGCATGCAACGCAACAGGAGGAGAATGTATCATATCACCATGTACCTGACATTGATGACACTTTCGAACAAATTGAATAGAATCCCTTTCCATAGTAAGCCAGTAATAACCTGCTCGAAGAATCTTCTTTGACAAGACATGACCGTTCATATGCGACCCACATACTCCAGAGTGTATTTCAACCATGATTGTCGAGGCTTCTTTTGCATCTACACACCTTAAAAGTCCCAGATCTGGGGTTCTCTTATACAAGATTCCCCCACTTAAGAAAAATCCACTAGCAAAGCGCCTAATAGTACTCTTTTGATCGTTGGTGGCATATGCTGGGTATTCTACTGACTGAATGTACCGCTTGATATCTAAGAACCAAGGTTCTCCATCGAGCTCTTCTTCAACTACATTACAGTAAGCATGTTGATCATGACTCTGTATATGCACTGGATCGATGTAGGCTTTGTCAGGATGTTGGAGCATTGAAGACAGAGTGGCTAAAGCATCAGCAATTTCATTATGAATCCTTGGAATATGCCTAAATTTTACTACCACAAACCATTGACATAGCTCCTGCAAGCATTGTCGATACGGGATGAGCTTCAAATATCGAGTCTCCCAATCACCTTGAATTTGATAGACGAGAAAATCTGAATCCCCCAACAATAATAATTCTTGGACTGCCATATCATCAGCTAACCTCAAACTAAGAATACAGGTTTCATACTCTGCCATATTGTTAGTACAGTATAATCAAAGTTGTGCTGTTACAAGAAAATATTGTCCCAATTTAGAGATAAGAACCGCACCTATTCCGACTCCTTTCATATTGATAGCTCCATCGAAGAATAACCTCCAACCTGGATCAGCATCTATAACGACTTCATCGACACACGACACTTCTTCGTTAGGAAAATATGTCTTTAATGGCTCGTACTCTTCATCGATGGTATTCTCAGCAAGATGATCTGCCAAGGCTTGGGAGTTCATGGTG
Source organism: Capsicum baccatum var. pendulum (assembly GCA_030864225.1). NCBI lineage: Eukaryota > Viridiplantae > Streptophyta > Magnoliopsida > Solanales > Solanaceae > Capsicum > Capsicum baccatum. The sequence goes on along the minus strand of CM061561.1, from coordinate 260,352,313 downwards.
GTTTGAGTCACATATACCATGTCGAACTAGGTAAGCAATATTTGTCACTTTGCCAATCGACCTGTGGCATAGGCTTCTGAAAGATATACTTTAAAGGATCCATGCAGGAGATAAGATAAGTAGTATAGGATGAGAGATAATGCTTCAACTTCTGTGCTACCCAAGTTAGGGCACAACACTTCCTTTCAAGAAGAGTATACTTGGCCTCATATGCGGTGAACTTCTTACTAAGATAATAAATAGCCTGCTCCTTTTTGCCTGTGACCTCATGTTGACCCAGGACACAACCAAAAGAATTGTCCATGACTAATAAATATAAGATCAAAGGCCTACCAGGATTTGGGGGTACCAGCACTGGCGGATTTGACAAATATCTTTTGATTCAACTGAACGCTTCCTGACATTCTTCAGTCCATTTTACTGTAGCACTCTTTCTCAGCAACTTGAATATGGGCTCACAAGTGGTTGTGAGTTGAGAAATAAACCTGCTAATACAGTTCAGTCTACCAAGCAAACTCATCACTTCCGTTCTATTCTTAGGCGGAGGCAAATCCTGAATGGCTTTAATTTTTTAGGGATCCAATTCAATTCCCCAATGGCTGACTACAAACCCCAACATCTTTCCATATGGAACTCCAAATACACATTTTTCTGGGTTGAGTTTGAGATTATACCTGCGAAGCCTTTCAAAGAACTTTCTTAAATCTTTAACATGGTTGGCCTGACTTTTTGACTTAATAATCACATCATCTACGTAGACCTCAATCTCCTTATGCATCATATCATGAAACATAGTGATCATGGCTATCATGTATGTTGCTCCAGCATTTTTCAAACCGAACAGCATCACTCGATAATAATAAGTCCCCCACGGTGTGATAAAAGATGTCTTCTTCACGTGTTCATCATCCATAATGATCTGGTGATATCCGGCATAGCAATCCACAAAAGAGGCAACCTCGTGTTTAGCATAGTTGTCTAACAAAATGTGAATGTTGGGCAGTGGAAAATCATCTTTTGGACTTGCTCTGTTCAAATCATGGTAATCAACACACACTCGAATTTTGCCATCTTTCTTTCGTACGGGAAAAACATTGGATAACCACATGGGATAGCGAGCTACTCGAATTACATTGGCTTCAAGTTGTTTCATGATTTCCTCTTCAATTTTAATACTTACATCCATTTTAAACTTCCTCAACTTCTATTTGACAGGAGGGAATACGGGATCAGTTGGCAATTTGTGAGCCACTAATTCAGTGCTTAAACCAGGCATATCATCATAAGACCATGCAAAAACATCCTTGTAATTAATTAATTCTTGAATCATTCCCTCTTTTAACTGTGGCAAAGCATGTACACGGATTTTAGTTTCCCTAACATTTTCTTGATCCCCTAGATTTCTTGTCTCAGTCTCATTCAAATTAGGATTCGGTTTGTCTTCAAACTGTTCCAACTCTTTGCTTATTTCTTCTAGTGCTTTTTCTTAATCATATTGCCCATCCTGCTTCATTACATCTTGATTAATTTGGATTTTAAGATCAGGCTAAGAATTTTGCATGCATGTCATGTCATTAGAATCAGCATAAAGAGAACTGTGTAAGAAAAGAAAAACAAAATATATTTGACACGAAACAAAAGGGACATTGCATTTCATTAAATTAAAAGATAGAAGGGTTTAAACATAGATGCCAACATAACATAAACAAAATAAAATCTAACTTACAACCCTGAAATAACTCGGATAAACAGAAAGAAAAACAAAATAAACTACCAAAACTCCCTCCTGACGGGGAGAGGAGTGACTTCCCAATTATTAAGCCGGACAGCTGGACCTATGAATTGCACGTCTGCCATACTGGTACCTTCTCCTGCTTTGATCATATCAACTTCAATAAAAAGGTTTTGGAAGTCATCAACCAATTCAACTTCAAATTCCACATGCTTCGTGACACCGCTCATAACAAATGATTCACTGAGTAGTGGCATTGGGCGAGGGAGTGACCATGTTTCCTTTTTCCTTCCCTTGGCTTTCTTCAGATCTTCAGCTGTAGTCTCAAATCCCAAACCAAACGTGCCCACGTTCTCACTCGGACATATGGGATGAACTATACCGTGCAAAGATGCTCCCAAACCTTTTCCAGGCTCAAATCCGTATTTCCAAAGTTCACTCACCATCATGATAGAAGCAGAAGACTATTGCGGTCCCGGTATAACCTGTCTTTCAAGGATACGATTCACTGGCACTGTATCAAAAATTTGATATACGAATGTCTCCTCTACGTTGTTTGCTTCAATAAGAGACAAGGGAGAATCTTCGTAGGCGGACAAATCTCCTTCACCATGAATAACTATTTCTTGCCTGTCATGCTCAAACTTAATCATTTGGTGCAGCGTAGATGCAACCGCCTTGGCCTTGTGGATCTAAGGCCCTCCCAACAACAAATTGTAAGAGGAGTCTACATTCAATACTTGAAACTCTATGGCGAAATCAACAGGCCCTATGGTCAACATTAGTTCTATTTAGCCAATGGAATTTGATTTTGCACCATCGAAAGCCCTAACACATACATTGTTAGGCCTGATCCTGTCAGCACCAATATTCAACTTTTGCAAAGTAGAAATGGGGCAAATATTTGCACCTGAGCCTCCATCAATCATAACATGAGTGACCTAGAAATCTTCACAATTCACTATAATGTAAAGTCCCCAGTTATGCCCTATACCTTCAACAGGAAATTCATCGTCAGAAAAGCTGATCTGATTGACCTCAAAGATTTTTCCAACCATTTTATCAAGCTGGTTGATTGTAATCTCTCTTGGAACATATGCTTCATTTAAGACCTTCAGTAAAACATCACGATGCTCCTTGGAGTGCAACAACAAAGATAAAAGGGAAATTTGAGCAGGGGTTTTCTTCAACTGGTCTAATATTGAATACACTGGCAATTTCATCTTTTTCAAAAATTCTTCGGCTTCTTCCTCGATGATAGTCTTTTTGATAGATGACGGTCCGCTCACCGTTGGCTTGGAATTTCTTAAGCTTTCAGGCACGAAGCATCTTTCTGACCTAGTCAAACCCCTTACCTCATCTATATCTTCCACAACTTCTTTCCCGTGATAGGTCATCACAGTCCGCTCATAGTTCCAGGAAACCCTTTTCATATCAACTATCGGAGGTTGGGTCACCGATTTGAGGACAATAGGTACTGCCAGTGCACCTTTCACCGTCAAGATGGGTTGACTCAGAGATCCCACCACTGTCAACTTAGGTTTATCCTGACTTAAATCAACATATCTTCTGGCGCCCTGTACTGTGATCAGGGGTTTCTTTGTGTTTTCTTGGGCTTTATTTCTCTCATTCCTTCCCGGCTTAATGACATTGCTTTCAAAGACTTCGCTACATTCACCGATTTCTCCTCAATGGTCTGTATCTTGACAATAGGATTATAACCCCGCAAAGAATCTTTCCCGTCATATATCAATTCTAACATATTGGCTTCAGCATGGGTTGGTAGCGGATTCTGGTTAATGTTTAGACCCTTCGGGGCCTGGACCAGCATCTGATTTGTGTCAATTAAATCTTGGACAGCTCTCTTTAAAAGCCAGCATTTCTTGATATCATGGCCTGGCATATCAGAGAATAATCGAGATTCCTTGGCGGTGGATTTGAAAGTCTTCCTTGAATTAGGCTCAAAACCTTTAACTTTCTCAACCTATCAAACAAGCTAGCATATGACTCTCAAAGAGGTGTGAATTAATTTTTGACCGTCTTCTCCTTCTTATACTCGACCCTGGGCTAAAAACTGGGTCTGGAGGGGTTTTGGTAATTTGGTGGAGCAAATGGGCAATTTTATGGAGCTTGCGCACGCCATTGCGGGTAAGAAGGGGTTTGGGCATATGGATGCGTCCTATATACCGGGTATGGTGGTGGTGGAATGAAATATAAAGGGTTTTGTGGATGGTAGTAATGGTGGGGAGTAATATATGGAGCTTGGGTGTAGACTTGGGCTTGGGATTGGGGATAGGGGCGTGGTGGTCTTTTGGGATAGGAATGGGTTCCAGCTACGACAGTCGCCACGTCCTCTTTCTTCTTTTTACCTCTAAATGCACCAGATCCACCTTGATTTGCTTGTGTGATGGATTTTAATGCAGCAAAACTCACTATTCTACCGGTCTTAATTCCGTCCTCTATCATCTCCCCCATTTTGACGACTTCCATAAAAGACTTTCCCATTGCCGGAAGTATATGTTGAAAATAGGTCTCATCCTGTGCCTAAATGAAAACTTCTACCAACTTACTTTCTTTTATTAGAGGTTTTACCCTAGCATCCTATTCACGCCTCCTTATCGCGTATTCCCTAAAACCTTCAGTGCTCTTTTTCTTCATGTTGACCAAGGATTTTTCGTCCGGAATCAAGTCGATGTTGTACTGAAAATGTTGAACAAATTCAGAAACCAAATCATCCCAGCTGTTCTATTTATTGATATCTCGATCGATAAACCATTCTAAGGCCAGATCTGAAAGACTCTCGCCAAAAAAGGCCATGAGCAATTCTTCCTTTCCTCCTGCATCCCTCCACTGGTTGCAATAACGTCTTAAGTATGCCACGGGATCACCGTGTCCTACATACTTCTCGAACTTAGGCATCTTAAAACTGGGGGAAAGATTGATGTCTGGGAACATGCAAAGATCTTTATAGGAAACACTCCTATAATCTCCGACCCCTTGCAGATTTCTCATAGCCTGCTCTAAACTCTTCAATTTTCGGGCTATGATATCCTGTTCCTCTGCTGCGACAGGTTTCTTCATATCAAATGGAAATGCAGGCGGCTGAGTGTACCCATATGGTTCATTCACTTGCAAAGTAGGCTCCGGAGCATAATACTGACTATCTGAAACCTTCAGTACTGGCTCACTGACAGACCTAGGAAGCCTCATTGTGGTACGCGTAACATATATGGGAGTTTCATGCGGTGGCAGAGCCGCGAACACCGATGTGATTGGTGGTGCTGGCTGAGCAGCTGGTCTTAATTGGGGAGCTGCCAAGGGTACACCAGAACTGCCAGGATAATATTGTCGCGGAGTGAATCCTGGCGCGTGCTCAGGTGACTCAGTATGAATAGAGGATTGCGCCTGAGAGAGCGGTGGGAAGTTAGAGATATTCCCAAGACCTTCAGGGAGCGGAGGAGGAGGCATTCCGCTGGCCCATGCCCGGTGCAAATCTATCAATTGTTGTCTGAGACTTACTACCTCATCATTGTGTTCAAAACTTTTTTCCCTGTGATCCTGATCCGGGTCAATGAGCGAATTTTCAATCTCCCTGCTAGCCATGGAGAGTTTTGCTTTGGATCTAATAAAGTATGGGTGACTAGCTAGAGTGCTGCAAACCTACCACTGTTATTTGAAAGAACATGCTCATCAAAGACGACATCCATTAGGATTAGGGCATACAGCAAGCATGGGAATAACATTGGTAAAATCGTCCTAACTTCATGTTCATTTCTACCAGCTTTTGAGGGTAGCGAGGTCATTTTAATATCATCTTAATTTTTGTCATTCTTTTTTTTTATCTACACTTATTATTATTATCGTTATATTATTATTTTTTATCGTATCCATCTTTGCTCTTTTATTTTCTCTCGTTGTCTACCTTTATTTTATCATTCTTTATGGCTTTTGTTTTTTCTTTAGAAGAGGAAAAATAATGAAAAACAACGAAACAAAATAATTAGATCGAACCCAAAAGTAGGTTGCCTACATATATGTTGTACATGAATCAGATCTTGCATAGTTCGGGCCAATCATCATTATGTTTTTTTACAAAAATGAAAATAAACAAACAAGGAAAGATGTAACATTATAACATTTTGAAGAAAGAAAACAACAAAGACGTACAAAAGTTTGGGACCACTTTAAAACTAAACAACAAATACGAAATGACATTCTAGACCCCTAAGACGACATAGGTAAAATTACTAATAAAGACCCTAATACCAAAAGAACTTGACTGCGACTTAAAGTAGACACCACCCTACGATGACAGAAACATAAAAGACTCAAACTGAAATAAGATAGGAAATGGTCTTCTACGTGATGACGCTGGCTGATATGGACCTGCCTCTAAAGTTCTCTTGCTCCCATTTAAACTTTGTAGCATATCCTATAAAGACACCCTGATATCGGGGAAGAAGCTTCGGGCCCGTATTCCTGCTTCATGAGGAGTGCACTTGGAAAGATTATTCTAACATCTTTCTATCATCTTGCACAAATCTGCTAACTGAACCCTCAGCGTTTCCACTTTGGACCCTACGCTTTCATCCTGATGGTCGTCTACTATGCATTCTTCCTGTATTATCCCTCTAAGCTACGCTGGTAAGGGTTGACTGATACCTTGAGGGATAGATTGAAGCCAGACCTTATATCCCTGAGTGTGGCCCGGATTATCAAAACTTTCTTTGAGTGTGTCCACACCCAGCTTTGTTGCATGCTTTAAAAACTGCTCGTACTTGCTCTCACCTAAGGCTTGGTCCTTGAAGTACTCAACATTCTTCAGAAGATCCACTGCTGGTGGCACGTCCTGCAACCTACCCAACTGGCGTATTACCCTGGAAGGATTGTATGGTCTAGTACAATTAAGCCCTAACATAACTAAAGGGAGCTACATCTGACAACCCAACAATACTATCTTTGGTCGAAGCCACAGATAAGTCCACAAATGTTATCCCTAGTTCTTGATTCAAGAAATTCAATCCAAGCCTCGACTCCCGCGGGTAACAAGAATTTATCCAAATGCAAACTGGAGTCCATGGCTTTCACTCGATTGGGAATACAATGATCTAACACGTCTGGTCTAACTAAAGAAGGCGCATGCAAATGCTCCATCATCCATAACTGTAATATCAGGTTACTGCCCTCAAAAAATCTCCTTCCCCCCTTCACTTCGATTAAAGCCTTATATATTTCTGTTAAGATCATGGGTATGAGAGTGAACCTGCCCTTTTGATTAATGCCCTCGTCGTTTTGATCCTTATAAAATAGGGCCATCACCACAGATTGCAAACAGGTATTAATACGTCTTTCTTCTAGTGGAACCTAACAAGGCAAGGGTGAAGACTTCAAGACGCTTTCTCTCCCACTTCTCCTTAGTCACATAAAATTCATCCCAAAAGCAATCAAAACCTTCCGAGGGCCTGAATCTAGCAAACAAAAAATCTAGGGAAACCCACGAATCACTTAAACAACCCAAATGGATACCCTAACTTTTTAAACCACATGACTGCAAAAATCTTATGCCAGTATGATTTCATGCTCGGATCATATCCTTCTCGATATAGGAAAAATGCAACAAACCAGATATTTCTGCCAAAGTAGGAGTCATTTCACATTCCCCAAACCTAAATACTAAACCACTCGGATTCCAAAAGGTCAACAAAGCCTCTATTAGATCTGTACGAGGGGTAACACGCAGAAGTTTTGTAAGATCACCTAATATTTTAACCAGTTTTTGCTGATCAACATAGTTAAATATTTCCCACCATTTGATTAACTTTTTGGGCACCTTGACAACCATCAGAACTCTAGACTTGATGGACAAATCCATCCTGTAATTACACACAAGACGTTATCTCAAAAATTCGATAGGAGTAGACGATTCCAAGCCCTTGGGATTTTTGATGCAAACATATCTCGATGGGACAGACCACATTCATGACTCCAATTTGCCGAACAGAAGTACTGGTCAAAATCAGTCTACTTGGCAAAATTCTAGATTACAGGGCGAGAGACCTAGGCTAATAAGAAGACAAAGCCCAACACAAAGATTTACTAGACCCACCAAGGGTTGCCTACGTATCCCAACCCGAGGGAAGGGAATCAGGTATGCGTAGTTCATTCAGATTGGACAATTAACGATTAACTGATAAATTGACCCTAACTTAAGAGATACTACCAAAAACAAATGAAAAAAAACTTTTGGATTTTCAGCTAGACATTTTAACTAAGAATGACACCACCAATTATGAAGAAAAACAAAAACTTTTTGGTATTTTTGTTTTTGACAAATAAGTAGAAAAGGCAAACACATTTTTTTTCATCATTTGTTTTTATTATTATTTATTGTTATTATTTTTATTTTTATTTTGAATTTACGGTACTTTGAGAAGACAAATGCAAAACATAAAAAAAAATCTTTTTGATTTTTTGGATTGTGAAGAACCAAAGCCATAAAGAATTCTAAAATGAACTACGACATTCCTTCTTTTTTTTTCATTCTTTTTTACTCACTTTTTTCTATTTTTTTCTTTCGTTTTTTCCTACGCACCTTACTCCTAATAAATTTTTTTTTTGAAAATCAGTCCGTCAAATGACCACGTTATCCTCAAAGATGCAACATTTAGCATGTAGGGATGCTTTAGAGGTGAATCTCCTACAAAGGACCAAGTGGGCCCCATTAGGTCTCAATATGATACACATAAGCATGACCTAAAGGCTGACCTACATTGTAGTTCACTAACAAGGCTGTTCGGGGGAGCGTATGGTCGATAGTGGCTGCTTTGCTTTCCACCTACTCCATCATACCGGCAACTCCCCCTATAGAATAAGGGTGACTCAACTAGAGGTTGTGTACAACACGTATACTACGAACTTGTTGCAGAAAGAAGGCCGGGGGGTGGACTCATGATGACAGATATAAAGCAGTAACACATAGGATAAATACTATAAACACAGAGCACAAAAAAACGCACAAAAGTGAAAACAATAACGCAAACAAAATCACAAACAAGCTTATACACTCGTAATGCCAAACAAAGCCGATAAGACTCCAAAAATAGATCGAATTCTGAAAACTTGTTGTTGTCCCCAGCAGAGTCGCCAGAAGCTATCACACCCCTTTTTTACGTACTCCAAAAAGAGATTTATTTTAAGGGTCGAAAGGGTTTCATTATTTAAGTGACAAGAAATGAAAATTTTGTTTCAGAAAAGAATTATTTACAATATTTATTCAGAGTCGCCACTTGGCGTAATCTGGTGTACCAAGTCACCTTTGAAAAATCCTTTTCGAAACCATTTGAGTCTTAAACTGGTTTGCGAAATAGAGACTCCGGCTAAGGAATTCTGTTGACCGAGGGGAAGGTGTTAGGCATCCCTCGACTCCGTGGTTTGACTACGGTCGCTTGGCAGAGCGTATCGGCTAGATTGACATTAAGAAATGTATAAACCACACAAAAACACGCAAAATAATCAAACAATAAAAAAAACAAAAACAATCCAAAATGTAAAGTCCAATCCAATTATACAGTCCAAAAATAGAAAAATACGAAAATATAAATCCTATTCTAAACTAAATCTAGACTAAGCTCCAATGCCTTACCCGATGCCGCGGGCCTTCATCATGATCATTTTCCGCCAACATGATACGTCGGGGCATTCCTCGGTGAATAAGTACAAAAGACCTCGGGGCATTCCCCAGCTAAATGAATACATTTGCATCGAATGCGATAAAGTAAAAAACAATTCAACACATACTCCACATTCAAACATCCAACGAAACACTTATTTCTAAATTTTGTCTACCCAAACCTACGATTGCCTACCCACTTGACCTATCATGATACTATCCAATTCGACAATAGTCAGTAATGAATCAAAACAAACAACCTTCAACTTATTTGATTATCAATTTTTCAATCCCGACCCCCAAATCAACAAGTTTAATCCTCAAACCATGGTTAACAAATTTTTTGATTATCAAACCACTTTTCAAAAATCTAAAATCAACTTCAAACATATACATCCAACGAAGATTCGAACTTAGGCATACAAGTCATCCACACCAACAATTAATATTTTTGCTCAAAATACTCAAAGCCACACCATAAACTTATAACATTAACCAATTTCGAGATAAAAAAGTAGAGTCAAGAGAATGGACCTTTGAAGAACAGATTTGTTGATAATAATAATGTTTAAGAGAACCCGAACTTGGAATCCCGAATAGAGAACCTCAGCGGCGAACCAAATCCAAACTCGGTAGCACCAAAATCGAAACTCCAAACTGACCACGATGAACCGATCGAGACAAGACAGAAAACAAATCCTTGAACTAGTACGAAGACCGACGAACGAACACAGAAAATCCCAACAAAACAACCGAACCCACACTCGAAACTAACGCAAAAAAAATCAATTCAAAACAAGGTCGTTTTCAGTGAGAATCTGCTACTGGTTCATGTTTTCCAGCGACGGTGTAATAAAGAAAACTAGCGGTACTTTTCCGGTGGTGATTCTGGTAAAGCTTTCGCCGAAAAACACTACCCTCGCTATTTCCCTCACTCCGATCAACTCTCTCTCTCAATCTCCTCTTTTTTCGATTTCTCTCTCTCAAACTCGCAACCGAATTGTAACTGGGTTGCCGTTGGCAACTCACGGAAGCTTCAAATTAGTATAGACTCATTGGAACAATGACCGAAAAACAACTAAACGGTCGGATTCCTGCTAAATCTCGTCTAGAAATTGAAGGAAAATAAGGAGATTTGGGCGATTACGAGACTGATTCGAACAACTGACGCTGAAACTGAGTCCGGCACTTAGGTTTCCAGATCAAATGCTCTCCCTTTTTCATTTCTCCTTACTGAGTGTGTGTGTGCTTGTACGAAGAAGAAAAGGAAACAAAAATGGAGAGTTCAAAAAATGGCCATCTCTCTGTATTTTTCGTGATCTGTGTGCAACCTTTCCGTTCCTTCTCTTTTGGAGTGGAGCACTCCTCTTTGTTCTGTTCCTTTCTAATAAAAGCTTGGTACGTGTTCTGAGCGAGCCTTCACGTGAGGTGAACGGGGGTTGCTATAGCTAATAGATTTCCGACGGTTTGATTCATTTTATAGTACTTTTCTCCCCCTACCTCAACAAAGAATAGGAGGAGGGACCTCGCCCTTTAGAGCTACTTTAAAAGGTCCGACGACCCTTAACCAACAATAATGCATGAGAATGAACTCCTACACCGTGAGTGTGTTTTCGGTGAGATGCGAGTGAAGAAGATGGAATATTGTGAATTATAAAAGATGAAAGAAAAAGAAAGATCGTCCATGCTCTGTTCTTTTCTTGTTACTGTTCGTCCCCAAAATATTGTGTATTGTGAGAGTATTATATGTATGTTTATGAATTGGAACAAAAATGGAGTCTGCTCCCCTTTTTTTCTTGGCCAGATCATCTCCATCCTTTTTGCGTGAGAGCATGTGTGTATATATTGTGAGGTGGTAGGGTAGGTGGGGTAGGGTATGGGGTGGTGTGATTTATTTTGATTGGGTAGGTTGTTAGGATAAGATAGAATTAGTTAGGATAGGATTTGTTATTTTATTATTTATTTATTTTTTTGTGTTTTGAGAGGGTATAATAACATGGGTAAGGTCATGTGGTAAGATAGGGATAAAAATGTGTAACTAGGGTCTTCGGGAGGGACAGAATTAGGTGTCTACAGTGGACGATTTTATGAGGGTTGTGGACTGATTTAGAGTTGATTATCGGAAAATAACGCCAGAATTGGAGCTTTTTTGGAGGGAAAGAACCACCTTCTATTTTTAGCTTTTGAATTTTTTTTTTTTTTATATTTTTGGAACCCTAGATATTTTATAATGGTGGATGATGGAGTGGGTTGGAGTGTATTATTAGAAACTTGGAGATGAATTTGTTAAGTTGGAAATATTGGGTTAAAGTGCAGTATTAAAAAACTTGTGGGTGAATTTGTTGAGTTGGATAAGTTTATGGTGATGTGGATTAAATGGTGTATTTGGCAATTTTTTCACAACTTTTTAATAAACCACTAAATAGTTTTCAAAGAGCCTTTTTGGCCAACTTGCCCTTGTAACTTTATAAGATCTTGAAACTTAACTGTCACGGGGCGGAGATTTTCAATACGAAGCTTCAAAATAGAAGGAAACACGCGAACTAGCCGAAGGGCATTCACCATCTATTATATAAAAAGAGCAGCCCGGTGCACAAAAACTACCGCTATGCGCGGTGTCCAAGGAAGAGCCCCACCATAAAGGTGTTTCATACACAGTCTTACCTTGCATTCCTGTCAGAAGCTGTTTCCAAGGCTTGAATGTGACCTCCTAGTCACATGACAGCAACTTTACCAGTTACTCCAAAGTTCTCCTTCACACCGTCTATTATATATACTATATAAAAAAAAAAAAAAATTTAACCATATATAAATAATGTAATTTTCCATTGAAAGGGATTCGAGTGAACCTAGAGAAAAGTTAATAATAGTTTTACAGCAAATGGACTGCAATAAAATTTCAAAACTAAGACCCATAACTAAAGCTTAAATTATAGATCTACATGTATATGATACCCACATTCTCTAACGAGTTCGCTAGCCTTTTTGTATAAACTTGAAAAACGCTTTGAAAAGATAGAATATAAATCAACTTGCTTTTCAATCTTTTTTATTGGTATCTTTTGACGCCCTTTACCCTGCTTGTTCTCCATAGATAATGTTTTGAAAAAAACAGATAAAAGATCACTGATGAAATATTTTTTGAGAAATGGTACTCACAAGAAGAGATATCATAACCAATTTATATACATGAATAATTTCATCAAATTAAATTTCTATCCATATAGATAATGGAAAATAATCTTTTCATCATAGTCAAAATAGGAAATGCCATCAATTTTATGCTCAAAACATTTTTGCATAGCAAACCACATCAATGAAATCTAGAATTTTAATTTAAATTAGTAAATATTTTAATTGGAAATAACAAATATGTCTATTATTAACCTGAAATAGAGAAATAATAAATATAATATTCACCCTAAAATATAAAAATATGCAATCAATTTTATGGGCAAAATATATTTTGCATGTCAACCATATCTATGAAATCTAAAATTTTAGTTTAAATTAGTAAATATTTTACTATATATACTCATGAAATTTATCAAGTTGAAAATAGTAAATATGACTATAATTAACCTGATATAGAAAAACATTATAAATATAATATCCAACCTAAAATATAAATATATCTTAATGTGCTTATTGAAATTTATCAAGTCTGGGTACGTTGTTGTTGGAACACGCTTAATATGCGTGTTGAAATAACTGTGGATTAGTTTAAAAAGCAAACAATATTTTTTTGAGGAAATTATTAAAAATACATTAACAAAATGAGAAAATAAAAAGTTAACTTGAATAGGTCATTAATTACACAAATACACAACTTATGTTTTCAATATTATAAAAAGTGCCAACTCCCTAAATATATTACAAAAATCCCAACATATACACAGAATATTATGTGCATGTCGGCTATGTTATGTATATTAATAGGGAGAGAAAGTAAAGTAATTAAAAAGGTGAGAGAGAGTACAATTACTTCTAAAACGATTAATATTTATGTTATTTATACTTATTTAAATGTATCCCCAATTCACTAATTTTACCTGACATAATTTTTCTAACGTCAATATATAAACGGTGAAAAGTTTTTTTTTTTTTTTTTTGATTACTACTTACATAATTACTACTTACATCATTACTAGTGCTTACATAGTGTTTTGAGCAACTATCAGTAGTACTACATAATATATTGACATCAGGCACACACTGCTCTCATGGTGCATCTGCGTGTTCTTTGCTAGTTCAATAGAAAATAATATTTTTCTATTAATGCTTGAACAATGTAAAATTTTATTGAACATCTAGACAAATTCAAAAATTTGGCAATTCACCTCTCTTTTTGAGTAAAACATAAATTTATAATGCGATGAACTTTCATATTATATTTTTCATGAATTCTTACTTGCTTCAACATCACAACTTTTCTTGAAGGGCAGACACAAAGACGAACTCATGATTTTGAAGTTTAAGAATTTACTTCCTACGACAATCTTAAATTAATATATTTTCCTTTGTTAAAAATTAATCTTGATGTTTCGCTTTTCGGCAGTCAAATTAACTTTGATTAATATTTTAAAATATATTTTTCTTATCAAATTGACATGCAAAAGGCTTCAACTAATGTAGATGAAATGAATAAGAACAATGTGGGGGGTGAAAATACTATTGAGAACAACGACAATATTTTAGAAAATGATGATATTTTTTATATGGGTAATGTGTTGTGGGGAGAACAAGCTAATGAGAACAACGATAATGTTTTGGCAAATGTTGACTTTGATATAGATAATGTATTGTAGGGAGAGCATGCTATGAGAATAACGACACTGTTTTGGCAAACGATGCTTTTGATATAGGTAATGTATTGTGGGGAGAACAAGCTAATGAGAACAACGACAATGTTTTAGCAAACAATGGTTTTGATATGGGTAATGTGTTGTGGGGAGAACAAGTTAATGAGAACAACAACAGTATTTTGGCAAACAATGGTTTTGATATGGGTAATGTGTTGTGGATAGAACAAGTTAATGAGAACAACAACAGTATAGTGGCAAACGATGGTTTTGATATGGGTAATGTGTTGTGGAGAGAACAAGCTAATGAGAACAAGTTAATGAGAACAACAATAGTATTTTGGCAAACGATGGTTTTGATATGGGTAATGTGTTGTGGAGAGAACAAGCTAATGAGAACAACGATAATGTTTTCGCAAATGATGATTTTGATATGGGTAATATGTTATGGGGAAAATAGGCTAATGAGAACAATGACAATGTTTTGGCAAACGGTATGGGTAATGTGTTATGGGGAGAATGGGCTAATAAGAACAAGACAGTGTTTTGGCAAACAATGGTTTTGATATGGGTAATGTGTTGTGGGGAGAACAGGCTAATGAGAACAACGACAGTGTTTTGGCAAATGATAGAGAACAACGACAGTATTTTGGCAAATGATAGTTTTGATATGGGTAATGTGTTGTGGGGAGAACAAGCTAATGAGAACAACGATAGTGTTTTGGCAAACGATAATTTTGATATGGGTAATGTGTTGTGTGGAGATCAGGCTAATGAGAACAACGATAGTATTTTGGGAAACGATGGTTTCGATATAGGTAATGTGTTGTGGGGAGAACAGGCTAATGAGAACAACGATAATATTTTGGGAAACGATGGTTTTGATAGGGGTAATGTATTGTGGGAAGAACAAACTAATGAGAATAACGATAATGTTTTGGAAAACGATGGTTTTGATATAGGTAATGTGTTGTGGGGACGACAGGCTAATGAGAACAATGACAGTGTTTTAGCAAACGATAGTTTTGATATGGGTAATGTGTTGTGGGGAGAACAAGCTAATAAGAACAACGACAATGTTTTGGCAAATGATGATTTTGATATGGGTAATATGCTGTGGGGAGAACAAGCTAATGAGAAAAACGACAGTGTTTTGGTAAACAATGATTTTGATATTGGTAATGTATTGTGGAGAGGACAGGCTAATGAGAACAACGACAGTGTTTTGGGAAATGATGGTTTTGATTTGGGTAATGTGTTGTGGGGAGAACAGGCTAATGAGAACAATAACAGTGTTTAGGGAAATGATGGATTTGATATGGGTAATGTATTGTGGGGAGAACAAGCTAATAAGAATAAAAAAAATATTTTGGAAAACGATGGTTTTGATATAGTTAATGTATTGTGGGAGAACAGGCTAATGAGAACAATGTCAGTATTTTAGTAAACGATGATTTTGATATGGCTAATTTATTGTGGGGAGAACAGGATAATGAGAACGACTATGTTTTGGCAAATGATGATTTTGATATGGGTAATGTGTTGTGGGGAGAACGGGCTAATGAGAACAATGATTGTGTTTTGGGAAATGATGGTTTTGATGTGGGTAATGTGTTTTGAGTAGAACAGGCTAATGGGAACAACGACAGTATTTTTGTAATACCCCGTATTTTCGTGCTAAAATTTTGTTTCTACGCGTCTAAGCTCTAATCCAAGTAGTTCTTATGTGAAATAAGCATCATGATCATTATCCTAGTCTATGGAGTAGTTTGGAGGTGAAAAATGTTGATAGCAATGACCTAGAACAAAGTTAAGCTAAGATAAATTGATTCGTTCAAAGTTTGACATTCGATTCTACAAGGGTCTACTTCAAACGTGTATATCTATTAATATACATGGAATTTTATATTCCAAGATCTATCAAATTGTAGATAATTTAATTATCTTTTCAAAGATACCAATTTCGCAAAAAACTGATACCCGAGTGAAAAGTAATGGCCATTTTTGTGGCTGAGGCAGTAGCCCCATGCAATAAGCATGCGACGCATGCTATATCGCACGCTAATAATTTTCAGGTTCTGTTTCCGCATTTTTAAGGGCAAAAGTGATATTTTTCAACCCCTATCCAGCTATAACACGGGATTAAACTCCCATAACACCAAAATAAGTTTATTTTCTCTCAAAATCACCAAGAACATTCATTTGGGTTTCAACCTAAAAATTCAAATATCTCAAGATTCAACCGTAGATTTTCAATAATTTTTCAAGATTCGAATTCCCCATTCCGAGGGTTATGAGAATCACCCACTAATCTCAAGAATATAAATCCAAAGTTAAGAGTTCATCCAAAGCTTCAATTTCAAGGTATGTGGGGTTTGAGCAAGAACACCCTTTCATTCTTGTGCCCGAAGATTTTAGCTTTTCTTAAAGAATTTTGTATCTCCAAGATGAATTCATATTATATTGCTATATTTCAAGTTTATGAGATTATGGAATTGTTCAAGTCTTGAATTGCATGATTTTCTTATTTAATTATGATCTAAATTGAGAGTTCATGATATAAATTGCACATTCTTATATTGAT
This sequence comes from Capsicum baccatum var. pendulum, assembly GCA_030864225.1. Taxonomy (NCBI): domain Eukaryota; kingdom Viridiplantae; phylum Streptophyta; class Magnoliopsida; order Solanales; family Solanaceae; genus Capsicum; species Capsicum baccatum. The sequence continues at coordinate 260,335,526 of CM061561.1, read as the reverse complement.
ATCCTATTTTCAAGAATTTCCAAGATTTGTTGTCGTGAATTGAGCCTTATTGTGAAATTGTAAGTCTTTGAGAATGACTTATTAATACATTTTAAAGTGTTTCAAGAAGAGTACATATATTTTCATGTTATTGAGACTTTAAAGCTTATTTATGATAAGTCTATCAAGATTTTAAGAAATAAGTGAGTTTTGATCCTAAGTAAGAAAGAAATCCACATCCTTGATTTTGAGATAAAGGGGATGCATTTTGGCTCCCATTACATATTGTTGAAATATTTTAAGGTGGATTTTTTTAAGTTCTGAGCTAAGTAAGGGAGTAGTATTTAGCACCGAGTTGGGCATGATTCCGAGGTCTCATACCCAAGAACTACGTGCCCCCATAGGTTTTGGATTTACCCCAAGTGAGTTAAGACAGTGATCACTAATAAAAAGAGACCAAAAAAACAGAGACCTCAAAAATAGGTCGAAAATAAGAGACCTCATGAGGTCGCTTTTTTCCTCAATTTATTTTTAATTATTATTTTTAAATGAAGAGACCTCATGAAGTAGGTAAATAATAATTAAAAAAATAGCTACACAATATTAGGGACCTCAAAAGGTCGAAAAATAAATGCGAGAAAAGTGAGCGCCAAAATAATAAATAAAAAAATGATAAAATATAAAGCAAAGAATAAAATTTTAAACATTGCGACTTCATGAGGTTGCTATAATTTTAACAAATTAATATTTATTATTAAAAATAACTGCATGTAATTATTTTATTAAATGTGAAGTCAAAATATACATATTTATTTAATTTTTTATATTTATTATTATAATTAAGAGAAAACAAAACCCAAAAGTAAAGGGCAACTCTCTCAGAATTCTCTCCGCACATCACCCCAAAAGTAAGTGTGAATTCTTGAAGTCTTGTTTAATTTTTTCATTCTCTCCCGCTCAAGCTCTTTCGCCCAATTCTTCCATTTCAAGTAATTTCAATTTTTTTTCTTTATGTATATAATAGAATTTGAATCTATGAATGTTTTGGGTCTCTTTCATATTTTCCAAAATGTGAATGAATCGTTAGGGGTTTTGTTGCCTTATTTAAGAATTGTGTTTATGCTTTATATGCCTTGTTAATTTCTTTCATCTTAATTTAAGTTATAGATTCAGTCTTATACCTCTATGTATTTTGTGTTTTTGCATTTTTTGTTCTAAGATTTGATACTTTTTGCTTGTATATGGTGCTATTTTTTACTGAAAAACTTAACTGGGATCTTCCTCAACATCTTGTTTTATTTAGTTTTTCTATTTTTTTTAATCTGATTTTATCAAGATTGAAAATTGAAATATATCACTACTAAATACTTTGCTATTAGCTTCCAAGGTTAGCGAGAGACAAAATATATGTTGCTATTGCAAGGGACCTTGCGATGTTGTCCCTCGCGTAAGTCAAATATTTTAATTTTTTGGATTTTTTTAAGAAAGTAAAGAGGGATGTCCCTCATTAAATAATGGTTAGATAAAAAACTGATATTAATTTTACTATAGCGAGGATTCTCTTTCACTAAATAAAAATAAATAAATAAATATTTCAAGGAAATTTAAATAAAATGATTATTATTCTTTTGGCTGGTACTAATGATTTATTAATAAAAAATAAATAAAAATGAAATATAAGTTATCGAAGGAGTCCTTCGATACGATACACATTATTATTTTATAATTTTTTCCCAATGTAGTGAGGGAAGTCTCTCACTACATTAAATATGCAAAATTGAGTATTTAGTAAATAACAATATTATGTATTTACAAAAAAAACAATAGCAGTGATATCCAATTGTTTGATCCCTCAATAATTACTTCAAGTTTCTTTTTCATATATATATATATATATATATATATATATATATATATATATATATATATATATATATATATATATATATATATATATATATATATATATATATATATATATATATATATATATATATATATATATATATTATTTTTTATCTTAATTTATGTGACACAAATATAGTTTAGATAATCAATCATTAAAATAATTTAAATTTTTAATTATTGCGATTTATAATACTTTTTCTTCTATTTCAATTAGAGATACTGATATAAGTTCGAGAGTCAATCGAATCTTTTATATCTTTTATATTTTTAAGTTTCTAAATATGTGATTTATAATGCTTATAATTTTTCAATAAGATATTAATACTCTCTCAGTTCCAGTTACATGCCATCTCATTCTTAAATAATATGTAATTTCTATGGCACTAATATAATTTCTATAGTCAAACAAATATTTTATGCTGACATATCATTTTATGTGTATTTTATCTTCTTTTTTTAAAAATATTATTAATCTTTTAATGCTTAGATGATCATAAAAATTAATTAGGGTGATATAATAAAATCCTAATTGAAACAATGAAGCAGATATGTCTAAATAACTTATAACAACTAATTAGAAGTGATAAAAAAATTCATTATAAAAAATACCTGTGAATTTTTTTTAAATGGGTCTCATATAAGACATCAAATTAAATTAAAACATCAAGAATTAATTTATCATTTTATGTTTAATTTATATTTTTATTAAATATTATTATTTTGTTAGTACTCAAATGACTTATAATAATTAATTAAGGGTGATATAGTAAAATTACGATTGAAACAATTGAAGAAGGTAGTACAAAACATGAAGAGTTAATTTATTATTTTATTTATATTTTTTCTTTTTTAAAAATTAATTATGGGTGATATAATAAAATCACAATTGAAACAACAAAATAGACATGTCTTAAATGACTTATAACAACCAATTAGAAGTGATATAATAAAATTACTATAAAAATACTGGTGAAAAATTTAAATATGTCTCATATAAGACATCAAGTAGAAATAAAACATCAACAATTAATTTATCATTTTATATCCAATTTATTATTCAACAACAACAACAACAACAAACCCAGTGTATTCACACCTAGTGGGGTCTGGGGGGGGGGGGGTAAGATGTACGCAGTCCATACCTCTACCTCTGAAGAAGTAGAAAGGTTGTTTCCGATAGACCCCCGGCTCAAGACACGAGACACCACACAAATATAAAGTAACGCACAGAACAGGATTTCATAACGTAAATACGGCACCCATAAGTAGTAGGAAACATCGGAAAGCACCCAGATTCGTAATAAAACATGGAACACCGAAAGCATAACAAGAAGAAGAATAGAAAATAGGAATAAAAATAAGAATAGGAAGAATAACAGGAATAAAACCCCCACCAAAAACTTCCCTACCCTAACGCCCCAACTTGACCCTAGTTTTCTGCCCTAATTCGCGCCCTCCAGACCTTCCTATCTAGGGTCATGTCCTCGGTGAGTTGAAGCTGCTCCATATCCCGCCTAATCACCTCACCCCAGTACTTCTTCGGCCTCCCCCTACCCCGCCTAAAACCATCCAACGCTAGCCTCTCACACCTACGAACCGGGGCATCCGTGTCCCTCCTCTTCACGTGTCCAAACCAACTCAATCGGACTTCCCGCATCTTGCACTCCACTGGAGCCACACCAACCTTCTCCCTGATAGTCTCATTCCTAACTCTATCCCCTCGAGTCATCCCACACATCCAGCGCAACATCCGGATTTCCGCCACCTTCATTTTTTGGATGTGGGAGTTCTTAACTGGCCAACACTCCGCCCCATACAACATGGCCGGACGGACTACCATCCTGTAGAATTTGCCTTTAAGCTTGGGCGACACCTTCTTATCACACAACACCCCCGACGCGAGCTTCCACTTCAACCATCCCGCCCCGATACGGTGCGAGACATCCTCGTCAATCTCACCGTTACCCTGTATCACGGACCCGAGATACTTGAAACTATCCCTCTTACATACCTCCTGCGAATCCAGCTTCACGACCACCTCGTCCTCCAACCTCACGTCATTAAACTTGCATTCCAAATACTCTGTCTTGCTTCTGCTCAACCTGAACCCTTTAGACTCAAGAGTTTGTCTCCACACCTCTAATTTGTCATTCACACCCTTTCGGGTCTCGTCAATCAGGACTACATCGTCTGCAAAAAGCATACACCAAGGCACCTCCCCTTGAATACGCCGCGTCAATACATCCATCACCAAAGCAAACAAAAAAGGACTAAGAGTAGATCCCTGATGCAATCCTGTCAAGACAGTGAAATGCTCTGAATCTCCTCCCGCCGTCCTTACCTGAGTTTTCGCTCCATCATACATATCTTTAACTGCTCTGATATAAGCCATCGGGACTCGGCTCACCTCCAAGCATCTCCAAAGCACCTCCCTGGGAACTTTGTCGTAAGCCTTCTCTAGGTCGATAAACACCATGTGCAGATCCTTCTTCCTTTCCCTATTTTTTAAATATTATTAATTTTTTGATACTTAAATGATCTATAATGATTAATTAAGGGTGATATAGTAAACTTACGATTGAAGCAGCTGAAGAAGGTAACACAAGCAGGCATGTCGAGGAGCTGTCTGCTTATTCCCCTTTATTAGTAAGTAGAATATATATATATATATATATATATATATATATATATATATATATATATATATATATATATATATATATATATATATATATATATATATATACTAGTTGTGAGACGCTTGTGCAAAGCACAGGCCCAATAATATGAAATCAGTTAGTAGAAATAATTTTTAAAAAATACAATGTTAATCTATTAATAGTATTTTTAAATGAAAATAATATCTTCTTTGTCCCAATTTATGTGACACCCTTCAAATTTGTGATTTAATCAAGTTTTTCTTTGATTATAATGTTTGTTATATATCTTTTAAATAGTTTAAATTGTCAATTATTGTGACTTGTTGTATTTTTTTTACGTAGTTTTCAAATATATAAATGCTATTTTAAAAAATTTAAAGATTTTATATCCAAATTTCAAGTGAAAATAAAATTATTTAACTTTGAAGTTTGAACCGTGCCACATAGATTAGAACAAAGAAATTATGTTACTTTCTTACATTAATTTATGTGGCACAAATAAAATCTTAAGAGTCAAACAACTTTTCTTAACTGTGATTTTTTAAATTATTAATTATTGTGATTTCGAATAATTGTTACATTATTTTCAAATATATAAATTATTTGAAAAAAAAAATACTATTAAAATATTTTTATACAAATGAAAATATAAACTATAGAGTGCCATAATATTAACAAATAAATAATTTATTACAGTAAAAGTGCACTTAATAATTTATTATTAACAATGATACACACACACTTTAAAATAGTGATCACAGTTAAAATAAGTAAAAATATTTTAGTCATATTTTTAATAAAAGATGATGAATTATTAACTAATAATTTGATGATAAAAATAGAAGTGTATTAGTGGTATAAGTAGTATTATTATTAATTGATTAGTTGTTCTATAACTTGATAATTACACTAAGTAATTATGCACTACGAAATATTATTAATTGATTAATCTATATGTCAATAATTACAATAAAATAGAAGTGCATTTTAAATATCTTTATTAAAATAATATTGATTTGTTAACTTATATGATAGTTAAACTAGGTAAAGTGTATTTGTATTTTATTTTTAAAATATAATTTATTGGCTAACTTATACATTGACAAATATATTAACTGTAAATATATTAGCGATATCATTTAGAATTATTAGTGAATGATATATTTAACATATATTTTGACAACTATATTAAGTAGAAGAGTAATAATAGTATTTATAAGAAGTATTGTTGATTTATCTACATATACAAGATAATAATTGCAAATAAAAGTACATAAGCAGTATTCTTCAAAAATTATTATTGATTGTTAGTTTATTCATCAATATTACAATAAGTAGAATTGCATACGTGATATTCTTAATAAAAGGCTACTATTACTTATTGGTTAGCTTACACGTTAACAGTTTAATTAAGTGAAGTGTACTCGTGTCATTTTAAAAAATGTTATTGACAGTTAACTTATAAATTAATAATTACATTAAGTAGAAGTGTATTTATTGTATCATTAAGTAATGATAATGATTGATTAACTTAAATTATGATAACTATACAAGTAGAATTATATTAGTAATATTTTAAAGAAATATTATTGATTGTTTAACATACATAAGATAATAATGGTATATTAAGTGCAATTTTTATGTCTTCCTCTTTGTATTGAGGAAAAATGATCGAAAATATATCAAAATTTTGACGAAATTCGTTGTAATGCGCCTGAACTTTGCGAAAATTCTATGACCCTCCTAGAACTTTGTGTCGGTCCTATGATTCCATAGACTATTTATTAGTGTATTTTACTGACATTTATTTACCTAAACTTTTTTATTTGTTTATTTATTTATTGGCATATTTTTTTTTTATTAGCTTATAAATGTTACTAAAATACACTAATAAATAGTTCGGGGGGTCATAGAACCCCCACGAAGTTCAGGCATGTTAAAGCAAATTTCACTAAAGTTTGAGTATATTTTGAATTTTTTTTCCTTGAATTTACTTGTTCATATCCTAATAAATAGGATAGGGTCAAAGCGGACTCCACCTCTATCCATTTAAGCCGGCTTAAAAAATATTTTAAACATAAAAGTAAATTAGTGATATTTTACATTATGTTACAGATTGATTAACTTATAAATTGATAACTATACTAACTAAAAGTGCATTAATGATATATTTAAAAATATTATTGATTGATTAACCTATGTCAATAACTACAACAAGTAGAAGTGTATTTGTAATTTTTCTAACAAAAGTTATTTATTGATTAATCTATAAATTAAATTGATGATTATACTAAACGAAGTGTATTAGTGGTATACTTAAGAAATATTAGTGATAACCAATTTATATTGACTCTTTTCGCTTTTTATTTATCACATTTCACATTACAAGAATCAATTTGACAAATCTTCAAAACTAAATTGATTTATATTAATTTAATTTTTAATTTAAAATTTAAAAGTTAGAAAACTATGAAAAAAAAACTATAAAATATAATGTATGTAATTATTTTGATATTAATATAATGAATAAATACATCATGGGTCAAAAGTTAATTTAATTTTTAATGATATTCTTAATAATTATTTTATTAAATAATATTAGTGATTGGTTCACATATACATTCAAAATATTATCAACTAGAAGTATTTGTAGAAATTATTTCATTTAATAAAAATAAAATTTAAAAGACTTGAGTTAAAATCTTAAAATGAAAAAATGGGCCTTGTTTCCCCCCTTCTCCCTCCATTATGTCCATCCTTTTTTTTTTTCAACATATTTTTAACAATTAGAACTTGGGTTAAATTTTAATTTCTCAAGAAAACCCTAAATTCTAATCACATCTTCCTCTCCAAAGCTGCCTACTGCCGAAGCTCTCGAGGTAACTTTGTCTTTTATCCATTTCTCAACTTTTTGTTGTTGCCCAAATTTACACTTGATTGGAATGCAATGCCCTATTTGCATTTGAATTCCCTTTTATCTATATGTATTTGGATGTCCTTTGTCGTTAAAGCCCAAATAAGATGTTACAGAATTTCTTCAACAAGTCAATTTATGTTGTCAATTAGTTAATTTTACCTAATTCAACTGTGTAGGATCCGGATGAAAGATTTAATTAGGGGCAAAGATGAAGAGCACTTATCAAAAGTTGGGTTTATTAAGAAAATGGTTTCAATGGACCATCAAGCTAGTGGAGCTCTTGAACTGAAAATATCCAATGTGGATGAGGAATCTTATTCCCTAAGATGTTGATGAAACTGATATATCAGATCATGTTGACCTTATTACTCTTGAAAGTAAGATCATTTTACACAAGAATTACAGTTTTCCCTTTTCTCTGATGAGTTTCGTGCGGTTTATATTGATCGTATATTTGGATGCCAGACAGTTTATAGGGATAGAGAAAGAACTGTTGCCATGTACAATGAATTTCGCAGGAGAATGTTGCATTTCAATGATGGTGAAATCACTTCTGAGGCATGGCATCTCAGTGATGAGTTTCAATATAACAAATTGAAAAAAAGTAATGTAAGAGTTTTCTTTTAAGCATTTTAATTTATTACTATATTAATTTGCGTAATAATCACTTTTGTCATTTTGTTCATTGCCTTTATGAGCGGCAGAACATGGTTGTGTTGTTGTTTATTTCCTTTAACAGGAAAAACCTACATAACCATATATTTGCTGCTGCATATCCCTTCTACTAATGACATTAAGGTGCATTTGTTTCTTGGTTTGAGGTGGATGAATTTAACCATCCCTTTTCTTGAAACTCTTGTAACTTCTACCATTATTTTACCTCTTTATTGTTGAACTCTTCACCTGTAAATAGTGGTAGTCTTGGTTAATTTCAAAAGACAAAATCTACTCTTCACCTATAAATTGTAGGTGAAAAGTTCAATAGGAATGAGGTACTCTTAAAAGCTATTAATTTCAAAAGCTATCCTTCCAATTGCTGAACATTCAAAATGAATCTACTCTTAAACTCTACTGTCGTATGTCATCACCTTCAAAAGGTACGCTGTGTCTACAATCATGAACAAAGTACTAACATTTTAACTTTAGTAGAACAATTCTGTATAACACTTTATTTAAAAAAACATAACTAGGAAAATAAGAGTAGTGAGTAATAAAGGAATGAGACATCAATCAACCATTTAATAACAATCTAATACTATTAGAACTAACTAGCTTATGATAAGAACATAGTGAACACCTAAATCTACTCATTATAACAAGGTTTTTTCAACCTGAGATAACTGAGATTGGTCTCTCTGGAACAGTTATGCACTTGACAAGCCAACCAATTGGCCAAGATGCAGTTGCAAATCCAATGCGAATACCCCATTGACCTCAATTCAACTTCTCTGTATTTGCAAACTTCTTTAGAAACTCCACCATTATCCCTTGGAGAACCAATGTTATTCCAATGATTGCCATATACTTGTTCTTGTGTATTCCCTTAAAGGCATTCTTCTTGTTCAGGTTTCGTGTATTGAATTCATTGAACACTTACTAGTATATGTGTACTGCTGCCTCATTTTCTGCTTTAATCGTATCTTATAACGGCCTCGTTTGTGATTTACTGATGAGATTCATAAATTAAAACTTCAATTGTCATTTTAATTGAATTTTATACATATATACCTTCATGTTTTCTCTTCACTTTGATTAACCAAGGGTATATCGGAATACTAGTCACATTTGAAATGAAATTTGTTCCTGCCTCGTATATTTTGTTTGCAGAAAAGTTGTACATGAAGCCTTCCTAAGGATTAGGTTATTCAAAGAAATTTAAGAAAAATATGTCTTCTCTATTGTTATGGATGCTTTCTAAAGCTCGATGTAGTGGACTACCTGGATGGCTTGGGTCAGATTATTGGAAAGAACTTATTGTAGTACTGGACTCTCCGGAGTTTCAAAAGAAGAGCTCGGCAAAGTCAACCCAGAATTCTAAGAAAGGTGACTCATTGTACACTTGTGATTCGGTGTCCATGGAGACAACTAAGAGTAAATTGGTAACTATTTATATATATAGATGGTAGTAAATTATTTATACACTTGTGGTTCACTATGTTTATTTCATTTGCACGAAGCATCTCTTGGTAGATCAACTACTCATGAAGAGGTAGGGAAGAAGACCCAGATGAAAATTAGAAATGGAAAAGAAGTCTGGCGGGGTCGAGACACGGGCTGAGTATACTTATGTAAGTTCAAATCTTACTTAGAATTTATTTTATACCGTTTATTATATACTAATTTTACTTTTAATGTAGAATCGATATGTTCAAGCAATTGAAGATCTCAAATTGACTAGTTGGATATAGTTGGAGGCATGTATAAGAGCTTACGACCTTTGCTCTGAGAAGAACTTTCACCGCCTTCAGTGTTGATTGCAAGGTATAGGGAGTTCTGCCATCATGTCAGATGAGCAGCTTGATGAGATGCGATAGGAAGTTCAGGAGCTTGTTAGGAACTACGAGTAATGAAAAAGAAGGATGAAGAAGGAGCGACGTAGAACGACACTTGAGTCAGATGATCAAGAACTCAAGGCTTAAGTAAATACCTTAATCAAGCTTCCTCATTCTCCGCCCCTTAGCGATGATGATGGTGGTGGAGAGGATGAGGAGGATGGAATAGAGTATTAGGTGGTATTGTTATTTTAGTTCTAGATTTTATTAGTTTGTAGTGTTTGAAAGAATTTGTGTTGGTGATTGTTTGTGTACTTTTTTAATACTTGATTTGCATATTGTTTAAATTGAATGAATATGTATGAAGTTTGGTTGCTTAATTTTAATGTTTGAATTGTTTTGGAAGTATTTTTCTCATTGTGTTGTTAGTTGTTATTGATTGTACGTTGGTTTTCTATTGAAATATTGAGTTTTGGTGTAGTAAAAGCCTTAAATGTTACCATATTAGCAAGGGACTTTGAGAGGGACTATCAAAATATCAAATTAATTTTTTATTTAACATAGAGAGGGATATTCCTCACTATATTTAAATTTGTAATTTTTTTTAATTTTCACGTATCAAGGGTCGTCCCTCACTAAATTATAAATTAATATTATATATATTTTTAACATAGCAAGGGACATCCCTCACTACATTATATTTTTCTGAAAAATTATGAGATCAAAATAGCGATGGCTAAGTGTCAGACTCCTTGCTACTTTGTGTGGGTCTCCCTCACAAATAATTAGCAAGACTCAAATTAGCAAGATAACTTGTAGCAATGACTGCCCTCACTAAATCTTGATTAGTGAGGGATGTCCCTCGCTAAAACAAGACTTTTTAGTAGTATATACTTGTTTTTTGAGACAAGTAACATCTATATTGTAAACAGAAAACTACACCAAAGATAAAACTAAAGTGTGAGCTACTTTTTTGATAAACCCCTCAACGAGACGACGACCACCGTGGAAAAGTTTTCCACATTTATAATGGAAGAATGAAGGCTGAATTTTTGTAATGATACACATTCGATACTTCCTTGATATTGACTGAAACTTAGTAACTTATTACATTTCTAATGGAGGCATGCTGAAGTTTTTATCTGTTTTGACTTTGATGAATTTGTTGTTTTGCATTCTCTTTGTCGTCTGGAGTGGTGCATGAAGCTTGCTTATGCAAAAGACAACTTGAAGAGGATAGAAAATTTGCAGTAGAAAATTCAATGAGTATGTTCAATGAGTAATGGTGTCAATAGTTTTAAGGAGGATTTGGTGAGATGGTGCCTACGAAAACAATTCTCATTCATTATGATTTAAAATGTAACGTCACTGTCGCATCCCTTTTTTTTTTTTTTAAACTCCAAAAATATATATTTTTAAGTTTGAAAGGGTTTTTATTATTAAAGTGACAAAAGATTAAAAATTTATTTCGAAAAGGAATTTTTACATTTTAATTCAGAGTCGGCACTGGACATAACTCGGGTGTGCCAAGTCACCTTTGAAAATCCTTTTCAAAAATAGTTTGACTCTATAAACTGATCCGCGAACAAAGATTTCGACTAAGGAATTCTGTTGATCGAGGGGAAGGTGTTAGGCAACCCTCGATCCCGTGCTTCGACCACGGTCGCTTGATAGAGCGTATCGGCTAATTTAACACTACGAATCTATAAATCACACAAAACACACAAACAAACATTAAACAAAAATCCAAAACCAAAATAATAATGTCCAGTCCAATTATACAGTCCATAAATAGAAAAATGCGAGAAAAGAAATCCTATTCTATCCTACACTAACCTAACTACGCTCCCGCCCTTTACCCAATGTCTCGGGCCTTCATCACGAATGTCTTCCATCAACATGATATGTCAGGGCATTCCCCGGAAAATAGACATAAATCCTCGGGGCATTCCCCGGCCAAATAGTACATTTTAATCCAAACACAATAAATTATAAAACGTTCAACACACATTTCACATTCTAACATTCCACAAGACACTTAATCCTAAATTTGCTTACCCGAACCTACATTAGCCTATCCATTTCAACATATCATAATTCCATCACGTTCCACATCAACAATCGAACAAAATTAACCCTAATCTACTCTTTTTGTTAAATTTTTAATTCCCTCCCCCAACTTTCTTTTTATCGATCACGCCATTAAAACAAATCAAATTCATTCCTCAAATAACCAAAGTCACATCATCAAGCGCATGGTCATAACATCAACAACATCGAGCATTCATAATCACAACATTGATATACCAAGTTAAAATAAGATAAGAAGCAAAAGTTGTAGAGATGGACCTTCCGATAATCGACTTTCATTGATAATATAAATTAAAGAAGCCCGACCATGGAACTTCGAATAGAACCTCAACAGCGACGACTCTGACCTTGATATCGAGAAAACTAAAAAAAAAATCCAAAAACTGATCTTGATGGACTGATCGATACAAACAGAAAAACCAAACCCCGAATCAGGAACAACACCCAATGAATCTTGAAGTCCGATTTCGACGACGAAACGAAAAATAGAAGAACCCAAAACTCCAATACACGACGGAGCCTGAAAACTAGTATAACCAGAGCTAACAAAATCATGAGACTAAGAAATTCGGACTGGGTTTTAATGAGCTGGAATAGAATCGAAAACAAATTGAGATTCCCTTGACTGTTTTAAGTCGGTGCAACTCCGGTAACCTCAGCGATGACTGAAAATGACAAAGAAATACCGATTATGATGTATTGCGTTGGGTTTGACCAGATTCGTGATGGCTTTGAAGTGTTTTCGGCGATTTTGTCACCGGAACATTAACCAACTCGCGTTCTCTCAACTCTCACGCCCCCTTTGCTTTGTTCTCTCTCTCGTTGTTCAACTCTATCTCTGTTTCAATCTCTCTCAGAACTGGGTGTGTGCATGAGTTTTGGTGAGGAGAATTGTGGAGAAGATGATGGATGTTTGGTGCGAAGAAGAAGGAAAGGAGAAGAGAAAAAAAATGGCGTCCCCCCTTTTCCTATGTGCGTCCCCTTTGTTATATATAATAGAAAAAGAATGAGTACTACTCTTTCTGGAAGGTTCCTCTTATTTTGTTTTTAGTCCATGTTTCGTTATTTGTGGACAAGAAAAAGAGGGGGTGAGGAGTTGTTTTTTAATTGGAGGGGTAAGGGTTAGGTGTCTTATTTTAATTGAAAGGGTTGTTAGGATATTTAAAAGAAATAAAGTTTGTTAGAGATTTTGTTGAGAGTTTTTTTTTTTTTTGTGGAATGTAATTACATGGGTAGGGTAAGGTAAAACTGGGTAAAATGATATCGGGGAGGGACGAAATTATGTGTCTACATCATGCCCCCTTTGAATGTAAACACGCAGTGTTTTCAGACAAAAAAGTAAATAACGAGACTAAATTTTGTCCCAATCTTTATTCAAAGAGAGGAGTAAAAGAAAGAAGGACAACCGAATCCTGTTGGACACCCTATCTACCCAAGTCATGAGGAAGTCACAAGTATCTAAAGCGTTGGAAGAGAAGTGGACTATACCGAGTTGGAGAGTCGAGTGAGGTTCCATCGAGGTTCCGATTCGCGGCTCTGTCATTACATCAAAAATGAAAATTACAATTTAAAAAAAATAAATGAACTTACAAAATCCTATCTATACAGCGTCTGTTGGCTCTTGACTCGGCGTTTATCACCCTATTCTACAGGCGGGCTCCTGACTTGCAATTTCTTCAACTTGTTGCTTGCCTTTCAATTTCTTCACCCTGTTCTCCACGTGGGCTCCTGACTAGCTATTTCATCACCCTATTCTTCAGGCGGGTCCCTGAAACCCAAAATTAAAGCTAAAATGAAAATTATTCCAAATAAAATTATAGTAAAGTAGTATTTCATTTTTGAAAGCGTTGTCCCATTTTCCAGGAGGGTCTTGAACAGAAAGTAAAGTTCCATTTTTCAGGAGGGTCCTAAACATAAAGTAAAAACCCATTTTTCATAAGGGTCCTAAGTAGAAGGCAAAGTCCCATTTTTCAGGAGGGTCCTGAGCATAAAGTAGAACCCCATTTTTTAAGGAGGGTCCAGAACAGAAAGTAAAATCTCATTTTTCAGGAGGGTCCTGAACAGAAAGTAAATTTCCATTTTTCAGGAGGGTCCTGAACAGAAATTAAAGTCCCATTTTTCAGGAGGGTATTTAACAGAAAGTAAAATCCCATTTTTCAGGAGGGTCCTGAGAAGAAAGTAAAATCTCATTTTTCAGGAGGGTCCTGAGCAGAAAATAAAGTCCCATTTTTCAGGAGGGACTTGAGCAGAAAGTAAAATCCCATTTTTTAGGAGGGTCCAGAACAGAAAGTAAAATCCCATTTTTCAAGAGGGTCCTGAGCAGAAAATAAAGTCCCATTTTTCAGGAGGGTCCTGAGCAAAATGTAAAATCCCATTTTTCAGGAGGGTCCTGAACAGAAAGTAAAGTCCCATTTTTCAGGAGGGTCCCAAACATAAAGTAAAATCCTATTTTTCAGGAGGGTCCGGAGCAGAAGGCAAAGTCCCATTTTCCAGGAGGGTCCTGATCATAAAGTAGAACCCCATTTTTCAGGAAGGTCCTACACAGAAAGTAAAATCTCATTTTTCAGGAGGGTCCTGAACAGAAAGTAAATTTCTATTTTTCAGGAGGGTCCTGAACAAAAAGTAAAATCCCATTTTTCAGGAGGGTCCTGAGCAGGAAGTAATGTCCCATTTTTCAGAAGGCCCTAAGTAGAAAGTAAAATCCCATTTTTCAGGAGGGTCCTGAACAGAAAGTAAAATCCCATTTTTCTGGAGGGTCCTGAGCAGAAAATAAAGACCCATTTTTCAGGAGGGTCTTGAGCAGAAAGTAAAGTCCCATTTTTCAAGAGGGTCCTGAACAGAAAGTAAAGTCTCATTTTTCAGGAGGGTGCTTAACATATAGTAAAATCTCCTTTTTTAGGAGGGTCCTGAGTAGAAGGCAAAGTCCCATTTTTCAGGAGGGTTCTGAGCACAAAGTAGAACCCCATTTTCAGGAGGGTCTTGAACGGAAAGTAAAATTTTATTTTTCAGGAGGGTCCTGAATATAAAGTAATGTCCCAATTTTTAGGAGGGTCCTGAACAGAAAGTAAAATCCCATTTTTCAGGAGGGTCCTAAGCAAAAAATAAATACCATTTTTCAGGAGGGTCCTGAGCAGAAAATAAAGTCCCATTTATCAGGAGGGTCCTGAGCAGAAAGTAAAATCCCATTTTTCAGGAGGGTCCTGAACAGAAAGTAAAATCCCATTTTTCAGGAGGGTCCTGAGCAAAAAATAAAGTCCCATTTTTCAGGAGTGTCCTGAGCAGAAAGTAAAATCCTATTTTTCAGGAGGGTCCTGAACAGAAAGTAAAGTCCTATTTTTTAGGAGGGTCCTGAGCAGAAAGTAAAATCTCATTTTTCAGCAGGGTCCTGAACATAAATTAAAGTCCCATTTTTAAGGAGGGTCCTGAACAGAAAGTAAATTCCCACGAATGTGCATTTTCAATGGTAGCTGAATTAAGTGAAGTTAATTTGCCCCTATTTCAACACAGAAAATTGTCAGTTAAAAACTTAGTGGTGGCTTGCAGCTCTTGGCTTCTCAGGTATCTGCCCCAGCATTACTTCCTTTTATCTTTGTTCCAAATCACTGACACTTGCCCTATCTTACCACATCATTGACCTGGATCCAGATTGAGGGAAATGAGTTCTGACTTGAACAATGGGTTTCCATTTTACCATGCCTCTGAGGTGCACCCTTTCCCCAAATATGAATGCTTCCACGAATCCAACAGCTTGTCGGTTAATAGACTTCCTTTGCTTCGCATTGAATTACGATCATATTTCTTTCATGTGTTGTTCCTTGGCTTTTCCTCATATAATTGGAAAGACTGGTAGTAAATTTTGAAATCCTTTCTCGCTTGTTTTGACACAGACTTGACTTAAAATGTAAAGAAATGATGGTGACTTTTATTTTGATAAATGACATAAAAAGACAAAAATCCTGAATATGTAAATGAAAGAAAAGGGAAATGTCCCATATTCAAAAAAGAAAACTTATCTGAATACGGCAACCCACTCCAATGAGTATGACATGCATTTTGGATTAAGCTGCCTGATCTTCCTATCGAAACTCCCCATTTGTTGTTGAGGTCGTGCCTTTGCCGCTGAGCCGCTTCTTCAAATCCATTGGACTCATACATCACATTCAATTGATCACATCTTAAAATACTTTCACCAACAAATCTCTTTCTTTTCACTTTTCACTTTTCTCTTAAACTCGCCATCGCCTTATGGTGCCCGTGAGGGTTTTCACCAATAAGACTCTCATTTTTATTTTTCTTCACTTATCATCGCCTTATGGTGCCTGCAAGGGTTTTCACCAATAAGAATCTCTCATTTCCATTTCTCTCAACTCACCATCGCCTTATGATGCCCACGGGGGTTTTCACCAATAAGACTCTCATTTTGTATTTCTTTCCTGATTTCTTATGCTGAGGGAGACACGTGGTACCTCATAATGTATCATCATATCCATTGCATGCTTAGCCTTTCCACTATCAAAAATTGATCTGAAGAACTTTCTTTGGTTGTAACTTAGCTTTCGGATAAGGTTAGAAAAGGATGGCAAGGGATTCAAACGACACTTGAAGTGGGGGTGGGACTTACAACTTTTGGAATCGACTCAAACAACACATTAACTCATGCTCCAATTTTTGTTGACTAGGTGAATCTTAAATCTTTATTTGGTTGGACCGAGCCTGAAATAGGGCCGCCTACGTATCTCACTCCCAAGAGAGTAGAATTAGGTCCCACGTAGTTCCATAAGCTTGTTCTTTGTTTTGTTTTGATTTTTTTTCGAACTCTTTCTTTTATTCTTATTTTCTTGACATTTGTCTTTGACTCTATTTTGATTCCAAAAGAGCGATATGAAAGAAAAAATAAAACGAAGCTCAAACGGGTTAACAAAGGATGACACAATGTTTGGATAGAAGAATAAAATGTCTTCATCATATCAATCTTAAAAAATGCAAGTACTAAACATGCAATAAAATCAACAAAGGATAAAATATCATGAATAATATCTTTTGACCGCATCAGCATTGATAGCCATTTCTGCCATTTTGCCTTCAATATCTGTCAAATATAACACTCCATTGGGCAACACTTTCTTCACAACGAAGGGACCTTGCCAGTTAAAGAAGAATTTGCCTTTCGCTTCAACCTGGTGAGGAAGGATACGTTTCAATACCAACTGACCAACTTCAAAATTCCTGGGATGGACCTTTTTATTATACGCTCGAGCCATCCTCCTCTGATACAACTGGCCATGACACACAGACGTTAGCCTTTTTTCCTTAATCAAACTCAAATGCTCCAGTCGGGTTTTTACCCATTCATCATCATCAATCTATGCTTCTACAATGACTCGAAGAGAGGGAATTTCAACTTCTGCAGGTATGACTGCTTCTGTCCCATACACCAATAAATATCGAGTTGCCTTTGTTGAAGTGCGAACAGTGGTGCAATAACCTAGCAATATAAACGGCAACTTTTCATGCCACTGTCTAGACCCTTGTACCATTTTTTGTAGTATCTTTTTTATATTCTTATTGGCGGCTTATACAGCACCATTGGTCTTTGGGAGATATGGAGTAGAATTTCGATGTGCAATCTTAAACTGTTGACACACTTTTTGCATCAAATGACTATTGAGATTGGCAGTATTGTCTGTAATGATCATCTTAGAAATTCCAAACCTACAAATGATGTTGACATGAACAAAATCTACCACAGCCTTCTTTGTCACTGACTTAAAAGTTACTGCTTCCACCCACTTTGTGAAGTAATCAATGGCTACCAAAATGAATCTATGTCCATTTCATGCCTTCGGCTCAATAGGTCCAATCACATCCATTCCCCAAGCCACAAACGGCCATGGAGCGGCCATTCCATGCAACTCAGTAGGAGGAGAATGTATCAGATCACCGTGTACCTGACATTGATGACACTTTCAAACAAATCGAATAGAATTCCTCTCAATAGTAAGCCAGTAATAACCTGCTTGAAGAATCTTCTTTGACAAGACATGACCGTTCATATGCGACCCGCATACTCCAGAGTGTATTTCAACCATGATTGCCGAGGATTCTCTTGCATCTACACACCTCAAAAGTCCTAGATCTGGGGTTCTCTTATACAAGATCCCCCCACTTAAGAAAAATCCACTAGCCAAATGCCTAATAGTCCTCTTTTGATCGTTGGTGGCATATGTTGGGTATTCTCCTGACTGAATGTATCGCTTGATATCCAAGAACCAGGGTTCTCCATCGATGTCTTCTTTAACTGCATTACAGTAAGCATGCTGATCACGACTCTGTATATACACAGGATCGATGTTGGATTTATCAGGGTGTTAGAGCATTGCAGACAGAGTGGCTAAAGCATTAGCAATTTCATTATGAATCCTTGGAATATGCCTAAGTTTTACTAACACAAACCATTGACATAACTCCTACAAGCATTGTCGATACGGGATGAGCTTCAAATCTCGCGTCTCCCAATCTCCTTGAACTTGATGGATGAGCAAATCCGAATCCTCCAACACCAATAATTCCTGGACTCCCATATCAACAGCTAACCTCAAACCAAGAATGCAAGCTTCATACTCTGCGATGTTGTTAGTACAGTAAAATAGAAGTTGTGCTATTACCGGGAATTGTTGTCCCGATTCAAAGATAAGAACGACACCTATTCCGACTCCTTTCATACTGACATCTCCATCGAAGAACAACTTCCAACCTAGATCAGCATCTATGACGACTTCATTGACACATGACACTTCTTCATCAGGAAAATATGTGTTTAATGGCTCGTACTCTTCATCGATGGGATTCTCTGCAAGATGATCTGCCAAGGATTGGGCTTTCATGGCAGTTCGAGTCACATATACAATGTCGAACTTGGTAAGCAATATTTACCACTTTGCCAATCCACCTGTCGGCATAGGATTCTGAATGATATACTTCAAAGAATCCATGCAGGAGATGCAATAAGTAGTATAGGATGAGCGATAATGCTTCAACTTCTGTGCTACCCAAGTTAGGGCATAACACGTCCTTTCAAGAAAAGTATACCTGGTCTCATATGCGGTGAACTTCTTGCTAAGATAATAAATAGTCTACTTTTTTTACCCGTGACATCATGTTGACCCAGGACACAATCAAAAGAATTGTCCATAACTGATAAATATAAGATCAAAGGCCTACCAGGCTCCAGTGGTACCAGCACGGGCGGATTTGAAAAATATCTTTTGATTCTGTCAAATGCTTCCTAAGATTCATCAGTCCATTCTACCACAACACTCTTTTTCATCAACTTGAATATGGGCTCACAAGTGGTTGTGAGTTGAGGAATAAACCTGATAATGTAGTTCAATCTACCAAGCAAACTCATCACCTCCGTCCTATTCTTGGGCGGGTGCAAATCCTGAATGGCTTTGATTTTTTAGGGATCCAATTCAATCCCTCGACGGCTGACTAGAAACCCCAACAGCTTTCCAGACGGAACTCCAAATACATATTTTACCGGGTTGAGGTTGAGATTATACCTTTGAAGCCTTTCAAAGAACTTTCTTAAATCTTTAACATGGTCGGCCCGACTTTTTGACTTAATAATCACATCATCCATGTAGACCTCAATCTCCTTATGCATCATATCATGAAACATAGTGGTCATGGCTTTCATGTATATTGCTCCAGCATTCTTCAAACCAAATGGCATCACTCGATAACAATAGGTCCCCCATGGTGTGATAAAAGATATCTTCTTTACGTCTTCATCATCCATAATGATCTGGTGATATCCGGAATAGCAATCCACAAAAGAGGTAACCTCATGTTTAGCACAGTTGTCTAGCTAAATATGGATGTTGGGCAGTGGAAAATCATCTTTCAGACTTGCTCTGTTCAAATCAAGGTAATCAACATATACTCGAATTTTGCCATCTTTATTTGGTACGGGAACAACATTGGATAACCACATGGGGTAATGAGCCACTCGAATTACTTTGAATTTAAGTTGTTTCATGATTTCCTCTTTGATTTTAATACTTACATCAGTTTTAAGCTTCCTCAACTTCTGTTTGACAGGAGGGAATGCGGGGTCAGTTGGCAATTTGTGAGAAACTAATTCAGTGCTTAAACTAGGTATATCATCATAAGACCATGCAAAAACATCCTTATATTCAATTAATTCTTCAATCATTCCATTTTTTAGCTGTGGTAAAGCATGTACGCTGATTTTAGTTTCCCTAACATCTTCTTAATTCCCTAGATTTATTGGCTCAGTCTCATTCAAATTAGGATTCGATTTGTCTTCAAACTGTTCCAACTCTTTGCTTATTTCTTCTAGTGTTTCTTCTTCATCATATTCCCCATCCTGCTTCATTACATCTTGATTAGTTTGAATTTTAAGATTAGGCTGAAAATTCTGCATGTATGACATGTCATTAGAATCAGCATAAAGAGAACTGTATATAAAAAAACAAAATATATTAGACACGAAACAAAAGGGACATTGCATTTCATTAAATAAAAAGATAGAAGGGTTTAACAATAAATGCCAACATAACATAAACAAACTAAAATCTGAATTACAACCCTGAAATAACTCGGATAAACAGAAAGATAAATAAAATAAACAACCAAAACTCCCTCCTAATGAGAAGAGGAGTAACTTCCCAATTATTGAGTCGGACGGCTGGACCTATGAATTGCACGTTTGCCATACTGGTGCCTTCTCCTGCTTCGACCAAATCAACTTCAATAAAAAGGTCCTGGCAGTTAACAACCAATTCAACTTCAAATTCCACATGCTTCATGACACCATTCTTAACAAATGATTCACTGAGTAGTGGCATTGGGCGAGGGAGTGAACATGTTTCCTTTTTCCTTCCCTTGGCTTTCTTCAGATCTTCAGCCGTAGGCTCAAATCCCAGACCAAACATGCCCACGTTCTCACTCGGACATATGGGAAAAACTATACCATGCAGAGACACTCCCAAACCCTTTTTTGGATCAAATCCGTATTTCCAAAGTTCACTCACCATCATGATAGAAGCGGAAGACAATTGCGGTCCCGGTATAACCTGCCATTCAAGGATACGATTTACTAGCACTATATCAAAAATTTGATAGATGAATATCTCCTCTACGTTATTTGCTTCAATAAGAGACAATGGAGAATCTTCGCAGGCAAAAAAATCTCCTTCATCGTGAATATGCTCATCAAAGATGACATCCGTTAGGATTAGGGCACACAACAAGCATGGGAATCACATTGGTAAAACTATCCTAAATTCATGTTCATTTCTACCAGCTTTTGAGGGTAGCGAGGTCATTTTAACATCATCCCGATTTTTGTCTACACTTATTTTTATCTTCACTTATTATTATTATTATTATTATTATTATTTTTCGCCCTCCTTTCCCTCTCTCTTTTTTTCATATCAATCTCTGTTCTTTCCCTTTATTGTCTCATCATCATTTATTTCTTTTCTTCTCTCGCTATCTTTCTTTATTTTATCATTCTTTATGATTTTTTTTTAAAAAAGAGGAAAAATAATGAAAAACAACGAAACAAAATGATTAGATCGAATCCAAAAGCAGGTTGCCTACGTATCATGTTGTACATGAATCAGATCTTGCGTAGTTCGGGCAGCATATGCATAACATAATTGAAGTTTTTTTTTTTTCTTTTTTTTTCGCGAAAATGAAAACAAACAAACAAAAGAAACACATAACATCATAACATTTTGATGAAAGAAACAACAAAAACATACAAAAAATTTAGGACCACTTTAAAACTAAACAACAAATACAAAACAACATTCTAGACCCCTAAGACGACATACGTTAAATTACTAATAAAGACCCTAATATCAAAAACAACTTGACTTCGACTTAAAGCAGACACCCCCCTACAATGACAGAAACATAAAAGACTCAAACTGAATAAAGATAAGAAATGCTCTTTCAGACTGGTGCTCTGTGTGATGACCCTGACTGAGATGGACCTGCCTGTGAAGTTCTCTTTCTCCCATTCAAACTTTGTAGCATATCCTATAAAGAAAACCTGATATTAGGGAAGAAGCTTCGGGCCCGTATTCCTGCCTCATGAGGAGTGCACTGGGAAATATTATTCTGACACCATTCTACCGTCTTGAACAAATCTGCTAACTGAACTCTCAGTGTCTCCACTTTGGACCCCGCACTTTCATCCTGGTGGTCGTCAACTATGCATTCCTCCTGTATTCTCCCTCTAAGCTGCGCTGGTAAGGGTTGACTGATACCCTGAGGGATGGATTGAAGCCAGACCCCATATCCCTGAGTGTACCCCGGATTATCCAAACTTTCTTTTAGAGTGTCCACACCTAGCTTTGTTGCATGCTTCTAGAACTGCTCGTATTTGCTTTCACATAAGGCTTGGTCCTTGAAGTACTCAACATCCTTTAGAAGATCCACTACTGGTGGCACGTCCTGCGGCCTACCCAACTGGCGCATTACCCTAGAACGACTGTATGGTCTAGTGCAATTAAGCCCTAACATAACTAGAAGGAGCTGCATTTGACAACCAAACAAGAATATCTTTGGTCGAAGCCACAGACAAGTCCACAAAATGTTATCCCCGGTTCTTGACTTAAGAAATTCAATCCAAGTGTCGACTCCCACGGGTAGCGAGAATTTACCCAAATACAACTTGAGGTCCATGACTTTCACTCGATTGGGAATACAACGATCAACCACGTCTGGTCTAACTAAAGAAGGCGCATGCAAATGCTCCATCATCCATAACTGCAATATTAGGTTACTGCCCTAAAAAAATCTCAGCCCCCCCTTCACTTCGGTTAAAGCCTTATATATTTCTGTTAAGATCATGGGTATGAGAGTGAACCTGCCCTTTTGATTAATGCCCTTGTCATTTTGATCCTTATGAAATAGAGCCATCACCACAGATTGCAAACTCGTATTAATACGTCTTTCTTCTAGAGGAAAGACTAAAGTACCTAACAAACCGAGGGTGAAGACTTCAAGACACTTTCTCTCCCACTTCTCATTAGTCATATAAAATTCATCTCAAAAGCAATCAAAACCTTCCGAGGGCCCGAATCTAGCGAACAAAAAATCTAAGGAAACCCACGAATCACTTAAACAACCCAAATGCATACCCTTAATTTTTAAACCATAAGACTCCAAAAATCTCACGCTAGTATGATTTCATGCTCGAATAATATCTTTCTCGATATAGGGCAAATGCAATAAACCTGATATTTCTGCCAAAGTAGGAGTTATTTCATATTCCCTAAACCTGAACACCAAACTACTTGAATCCCAATAGGTCAACACAGCCTCTATTAAATCTGGACGAGGGGTAATATGCAGAAGTTCCGTAAGATCACCTAATATTTTAATCAGTTTCTGTTGATCAACATAGTTAAACATTTCCCACCATTTGATTAACTTTTTGGGAACCTTGACAACCATCAGGACTCTAGACTTGATGGACAAATCCATCCTGTAATAACACAAAAGACGTTATCTCAAAAATTCGATAATAATAGAAGATTCCCAACCCTTGGGATTTTTGACGCAGGCATATGTCGATGGGACAGACCACTTCATGACTCCAATTTGCCGAACAGAAGTACTGAGCAAAATCAGTCTACTTGGCTAACAACTCTAGATTACGGGGCGAGAGACCTAGGCTAATAATAAGACAAAGGCCAACACAAAGATTACCGGACCCACCGAGGGTTGCCTACGTATCCCAACCCGAGGGAAGGGAATCAGGTATGCGTAGTTCATCCAGATTGGACAATTAATGATTAACTAATAAATTGACCCTAACTTAAGAGACACAACCAAAAACAAACGAATAAAAACTTTTTTTTTATTTTCAACTAGACACTTCAACTAAGACTGACACCAACAATTATGAAGAAAAATCTTTTTTGGTATTTTTACTTTTGACAAACAAGTAGAAAATGCAAACAAAACCCTTTTTTTCTTCTTTTTTTGTTGAACTTACGGTACTTTGAGAAGATAAATGCAAAACGTAAAAAATATCTTTTTGAGTTTTTGGATTGTGAAGAACAAAAGCCATAAAGAACTATAAAATAAACTACGACACTCCTTTTGATTCATTCTTTTCGACTCACTTTTTTTATTTTTTTTATTTTTTTTGTTTTCGTTTTTTCCCTACGCACCTTACTCGTAAAAAATATTTTTTTTTCAAATCAGTCCGTCAAATGACCACGTTACCCTTAAAGATGCAACAGTTAGCACGTAGGGATGCTTTAGAGGTGGGTCTCTTACAAAGGGCTATGTGGGTCCTGCTAGGTCTCAGTATGATGCACATAAGCATGACCTAAAGGCTGACCTACGTTGTGGTTCACTAATAAGGTTGTTCGGGGGAGCGTATGGTCGATAGTGGCTGCTTTACTTTCCACCTACTCCATAACACCGACGGATCCCCCCCTAAAATGAGGGTGACTCAACTAGAGGTCGTGTACAACACGTGTACTACAGACTTGTTGCAGAAAGAAGGCCTGGGGGTAGACACATGATGCCAGATATAAAAGCGGTAACATATAGGATAAATACTGTACCAAAGAGCATGAAAACTTACAACAATGATAACAATAACACAAACAATAATCACAAACAATGTTTATACACCCATAATGCCAAACAAAGCTGATACAAAAAACACACGAACAAACACTATACAAAAATCCAAAACCAAAATAATAATGTTCAGTACAATTATACAGTCCAAA
Source organism: Capsicum baccatum var. pendulum (assembly GCA_030864225.1). Lineage (NCBI taxonomy): Eukaryota > Viridiplantae > Streptophyta > Magnoliopsida > Solanales > Solanaceae > Capsicum > Capsicum baccatum. Next base: position 260,310,688 of record CM061561.1, on the reverse strand, counting down.
AATAGAAAAATGTGAGAAAAGAAATCCTATTCTATCCTACGCTAACCTAACTACGCTCCCGCGCTTTACCCAATGCCTCGGCCTTCATCACGAATGTCTTCCATCAACATGATACACCGGGGCATTCCTCGGAAAATAGACACAAATCCTCGGGGCATTCCCCAGCCAAATAGTACATTTTAATCCAAACACAAGAAATTATAAAACGTTCAACACACATTTCACATTCTAACATTCCACAAGACACTTAATCCTAAATTTGCTTACCCAAACTTACATTAGCCTATCCATTTCAACATATCAGAATTCCATCACATTCCACATCAACAATCGAACAAAATTAATCCTAGTCTACTCTTTTTGTTAAATTTTTAATTCCCTCCCCCAACTTCCTTTTTATCGATCACGCCATTAAAATTAATCAAATTCATTCCTCAAACAACCAAAGTCACATCATCAAGCGCATGGTCATAATATCAACAACATCAAGCATTCATAATCACAACATCGATATACCAAGTTCAAATAAGATAAGAAGAAAAAGTTGTAGAGATGGACCTTCCAATAATCGACTTTCGTTGATAATAAGAATTAAAGAAGTCCGACCTTGGAACTTCGAATAGAACCTCAAAAACGACGACTCTGACCTTGATATCGATAAAACTCAGAAAAAACTCCAAAAACTGATGTTGATGGACTGACCGATACAAACAGAAAAACCAAACCCCGAAACAGAAACAACCCAATGAATCTCGAAGCCCGATTTCGACGACGAAACACAAAATAGAAGAACCCAAAACTCCAATACACGACGGAACCTAAAAACTAGTATAACCAGAGCTAACAAAATCGTGAGACTAAGAAATTCGGACCGGGTTTTAACAAGTTGTAATAGAATCAAAAACAAATCAAGATTCGCTTGACTGTTTTAAGTCGGTACAACTCCGGTAACCTCAGTGATGACTAAAAACGACAAAGAAATATCTATTATGATGTATTACGATGGGTTCGACTAGATTCGTGACAATTTTGATGCGTTTTTGGCGAGTTTATCACAGGAGCAGTAACCAACTCATGAACTCGCGTTCTCTCAGCTGTCACGCCCCCCTCTACTTCTTTTTCTCTCTCGTTGTTCAACTCTCTCTCTTGTTCAATCTCTCTCAGATCTGGGTATGTGCGTGAGTTCTGGTGAGGAGAATTGTGGAGAAGATGATGGATGTTTGGTGCGAAGAAGAAGGAAAGGAGAAGAGAAAAAAAATGGTGTCCCCCCTTTTCCTTTGTGCGTCCCCTTTCTTATATATAATGGAAAAAGAATGAGTACTACTCTTCCTGGAAGGTTCCTCTTATTTTTGTTTTTAGTCCATGTTTCTTTCTTTGTGGACAAGAAAAAGAGAGGGTAAGGTGTTGTTTTTTAATTGGAGGGGTAAGAGTTAGGTGTCTTATTTTAATTGAAAGGGTTGTTGGGATATTTAAAAGAAATAAAGTTTGTTAGGGATTTTGTTGAGAGTTTTTTTTTTTTTTTGTGGAATGTAATTACATGGGTAGGGTAGGGTAAAAATGGGTAAAATGATATCGGGGAGGGATGAAATTACGTGTCTACAGTCACCAGTTTGTCCTCGAAATGGAAATTTGTCCTCTATCAACCTGGACTATTCTTATTAACTCTTGCGATCCAGGACAGTTGTAATTGGGGGAGCAACAGCCAGAGGCAGATACAGTGTATTTACTATGGATTCAACCAACGCGAAATATGGATCCTGATATTTGGGTTGAGCAACGAGCTCAACTTACCTATGTAAGTCTCTATTTTTAGTAATAATTACTTTATTTTCTAAATTTATACTCTAATGTTATTATCATTAAATTCTAGATCGATATTTGCAATCCATAGAGGATTTTCGCCGAACTCTGTCAGATGATAGTCAAGACCTTTCACTTAGCCAAGAGCAGAATGAGAGAATATGATTAGATGCAGTTGGTGGTCCGAGTAGGTATGGGTATGCGTATGGATTGCCACAATGAACCTTTCGTGAATTTTATTTGAAACTAGAAGGCCTCAGGAGCTTCCAGGTTGATGAGTCAAGGGAAATGATTTTGGCTTTGAAGCAGATGATAGCTAAGTTATCTAATGAAGCTAAGGCCGCACAGGTAAGGGAAAGGCAAAGGGATATTCAGTATACGGGAATGAAGGCCCAATTCGATGCATTACTTTCTTTGGGGGGATTCCCCCTTGTCCTGGTGATGAATTGAAATAAATGGTAGGTATCTGTAAAAGTTGTTATTGTCATTTTTTTTTTGTAGAAAAGAGACCTCATGAGATCGCTATTTTGCATTTTAATTTTTCATCAAATGAACAAAAGCGACCACAAGAGGTCTCTTTTTTTCAATTTCATTTTCTAGATAGTCACCTGATGAGGTGTCTTTTAATTTAAAAAATAAAATCAAATAGAGACCTTATGAGGTTTCTTTTAATTAAAAAATAAAATTTAAAAAATCAAACAGTAGCCTTATTTCGAGAAGTATTGTACTTTCTTTAATCAGTGGTATTGAGTTAGGATAGTTGGGAGTCATGACCTAGCTACCTATAGTCAGTACTAGTAGAGGCTTCATAGAAAGTCAGTAGAGTTAATGTATTTAGTTTTCAGTTTTATTTTGTAAAAACAGAGTTATAATCTTGTAAAGTTCAGATTTGTATTAATCAAGTTCAGAAAAGTTTTATGTTTTCGCTGATTTTATACAGATTTAAGTATTTTATTTAGTTGCTTATGAGTTATGCCAGTAGAAGGGTTAGCTTAAGGTCACTTGTGACCCTAAGCACCGTGTCACGTCTCGGGACCCAATTTCGGGGCGTTACAATTTTGGAAAATGATGGTTTTGAAATGGGTAATGTATAGTGGGGAGAACAGGCTAATGAGAATAATGACAATGTTTTCGGATACGATGGTTTTGATATAGGTAATGTGTTGTGGGGAGAACAGGCTAATGAGAACAATGACAGTGTTTTAGCAAATGATGATTTTGATATGAGTAATATGTTGTGGGGAGAACAAGTTAATGAGAATAGCGACAATGTTTTGGCAAATGATGATTTTGATATGGGTAATGTGTTGTAGTATTATACTGGATATATGTGTTATAGTTGTTTTTGTTGTTCTATTATTCACTCAGTAGAACTTTCTGCTTACCTGCATGATACACCAGCTGAAGGAGACAAAACATCCCAAATTAAGAAATATCTTCAAACTCCACAGCAAAATCCAATAAATCCATAAGGTTCTCTAAGAACAACTATAGTCATATATAAAAGTTACAACAAACATGTAATTTATAAATAGTGATGTAACACTAGGACACTAGGTGGTGAACCTCTTTGTTGGAAAATTTCATATTGTGTAAGACCCCGCAAATTTTCATAGTCGTTAAAGCTCTTTTAAGTTTGCCAAGAGAAGCTTACCACTTAAAATTTGGCTAAGTGTTTGAACATTCCCATTCCATAAGCCTTCGAATCTTTGATGAATTATTTCATGACCTTTCTGACCTCCAATTCTTGATTTTCTTGTTGCGTTGCGATGAGGCAAGTCAAGAGTACATCCCGGATGAGTTTTGGAATTTTTCGAATAGCATAAGGGGGTGTTTGGATTTCAGAAACAGTAGCAAAAGGCGTTTAGCCCGCATCGCCCAAGGTTCAGCACCGCTATAGGCGGGGTGCCACCCTGGCTTCCCCACCGCTATAGTGAGGCGTCGCCTTGGGTACTCCCCCGGGATAGGCCAGGTGACACCCTGCGGATCACCTTAGGCCAAATTTCAACAATTATGTCCGTTTTTCCAAAGGGCAAAAGAGTCAAATTCCACCCCTATATAAGTCCTTAAACACGAGAGATTCAGCACATTGATACCCAAAGTATATTTCTTTCTCTCAAGAACAAGGTAGGATTTCAATTGGGGATTCAATTTCAAGAAAGTTTCTCCGTCAATCTTGGTAGAATCACGAACTAAGGTATGCATAGTGTTCATTCATGGATTCCTTTCATCCATGAAGCCCAAGAATCCTCTTTTAAATTATACATCATGATATTTATGTTGTGAATTGATTATGTTCATATTGTTATGGTGCTATGACTTCCAAGATTGAATCTTTATCATGTTTTCATGAAACCATGTTAGTATAGGGTTGAAATCCATGCATTTAGTGATTGGAGAAAAAAGGAATTACTAAAAGAATGATATAACCTATTTATTTATTTATTTATTTATTTATTTATTTATTTATTTATTATCTTTTAGTTATCAATAAAATGTTTAGATGCTACTAATTAAGTTCAAGGATATGTTTAGGTTGTAGGATTTTCGAGATTATTTGCTACTAGGAGTTTAAGTTTTATATATATATATATATATATATATATATATATATATATATATATATATATATATATATATATATATATATATTTAAGTTATTGCCTTTTATTTTTGTTGTTCTATATTTATTATTTATGATTTCTGGGTTGCAATACTTGATTTGAGCAACAAAAAGAGAGAGCTATATTAATTAAGTCATTCACGTAAAAAGTTTCTGTATGGGACAAGGTATATCACCCAAATATTACAAAGTTAATCGAACTCGACAATAGTATCATTATTAGTGACAAATTCACAAAACAATACAAAACACTCCAAGCTTAATAATCACACTCGAGGTTTAAATTGAGAAATATCTTCAAACACCAAACCAAAATCCAAAAAATCCATAACCCTAGTCCCTTGGCAACGAACTCCTTCATCAGAAAATCTCATACTATCTATAATATATAAGGTTCAATATTTTTACAAATGTATAATAAATGATGAACTGCAAATACTTTATACTCTTCAGACTCCATTTTGTGCGAATAAACTGGATATGTTATTTTTTTTATTTGAATTTTTTTTTTGTAGTTTCTCATTCTCTTGAGGAAACAAGAAGTGGATATTGTTGTTAATTTAGATTGAGTTATTAATTGATGAGTATTTATGTTTGCATGGAATGTGCTTGAAAAAGTGTATGGAATATTTGTGGTGTTGTTCATCTTCTTAACCTAAAGTCCTTAACTAATTTTATTGTTTGAAAGAATATACCAAGTTCTTTTGATTTATTTACACAAGATTGACTTCAAAAGAATTAAGAGATATCCCAATCTGATCTTTATAATAATATTTAATTTATTATACATTCAAGTTATTTTTCTAACCGATTATGAACTGTATTGAATTTCTTTAAACATACACAGTTTTGTAACATGATTTCTTTATTTGTAGTTTTCATATATATTATATTGTATAAGACTACCATTAACAAAAGAATTTTACGTGTGTTTTCATCTTGTAATACTTGCTAAAAAAATACTAAATATTTATTTTTTGATGTTTCACATAAAAATCTTGCTATCAAAAATAATTTATTTAACTCTCAAAATTTAAATACGTAACAGATGATTTAGCTGTCCTTGTTCCTCCTCTTCTTTTCTCTTTTGAGTCAGACTCTTAAGACAGGAAATGGGCTTTTCTGAATATTTCTCTTCCAAATCATATAAATTAAACTGAAAAAATAGGACAAACAACACAAATTTCCAAAGTTTGAAGTTTAATTGCAGAAAATCTCGATATTTTATATAATTATTGAAAACTCAAATTTTGAGTCTGTTTAGGTACATAATTAGCTCTCGATACATCCAACGAAAGTGCATTTTTTTCTTTGCAAAGATACATAGTTAGCGCCAGATATAGATTTTTTCAAGTTTGGATCTGTCAAGATACATAAGTAGCTTCTTGATACATCCAACAAAGATACATAATTAATTAAAAATTTTATAATTACTTTATAAAGATAAAAATTTATATAAATATAGTAAATTAAGATATATATTTATATATTTTTCAATACTAAATATAAAAAAGAAATGTTATACTTTAGGACCCGCAAAGAAAAGATATCATGAATTAAAAAAGACAGGAAATGTATTGAGTCCTAAAATGACCAAGGGTGCATTCTTTATATTTTAAGTTACAAATTTAATTTTCAAAGCATAACATCATTTTATATTTTTAGGAGTCAGATTTCATTAGAGTTTCTGATTTCTTCTCTTCGACGCTTACTTCAGTATGTTGAAAATAATAAACAGAAAAAAGTCCAAAATTGACTATATGAAGATATTGACAAAATATTTTCTTTGTAGGCATCACATCTCAAATTCCACGTTTACACCATTCAAATGCACCACGTAGCTCAAGTCTTCTATTTTTTTTTTATTCGGTGTCCGATGCATGTATTTGAGCCCCGACAAATCCGAATCGCACGTTGCAGGGCCCATTAAGGTAGCAGTACTCCCAACAGAGTTTTCTCCGCACCCAGGATCAAACCCTCGACCTCTAATTAAGGGTGGATCAGCCTCATCCACTGCACCACAACCCATGTTGGTCATGCAGCTCTCGTCTAAGCTTACATGTTTCTCGTAATAATCATATTTTGTCATCAATTAGAGAGAGTTTAAAAATTTATGTTTTTTTTGTTTCAATTTATGTGTTACTACTAATATTTTTTTTAACCATTTTGTTGAAATTTAGCTCGTCGTTAAGGGTTATTGCATCGAAAATGTTACGAAAGAGATATTTTTTAGTAGTCATCTTAACCCATAGAAAATCTCTCACAAATGGGTGTGTCTTATTTTCATTTTTAGTTTTACTAATTTGTAATTTCTTTTTATAACTTTAATATTTAGAGACTTGTTATTTCTGATGTCGCACATGATCATATATTGTAGACAATAATGTTCAAGGGTATTTTGATATATTATGCACGTCTTTAATATCAGGGGCGAATTTATTATGTTTTGACATTCGTTAAATTCAAAACAGACTAGGTATAATTATATAAAAAATATATGAAAATTGATATAAGACGTAGAAAAACATTTAGTAAATCAAGAAGATAGTTGAGTGTATTAATTTTCAAACAGAATCTTAAAACTATGAACATCAATATATGTATGTTTGAACCTTTCAATCATGATCCCTAAATTTTGAGTTTGCCGCTATTTAATTTAAATTACGTAATTAAAAAAAATTATTATTTTCTTAAATTTCTTTTTTTTTTTTTTTAAATCTGTTTTTAATTTTTTGAATTTAGAAACAATAAATTTAATCTAAACTCACCTCTACATTTTTAATGTATGTCAAATGAATCAATAATTTTTTAAACATTATATGCAGTCAAATATCGTCATATGTAATGTAAACTAGAGTGAGAGTACTAAGTAAATAATTACTTAAAGTCCTTTCATAAGAAATAATACATGTTGTATGCATTATTTGTAGCAGCAAATGAGGGCCAACTAAATGTTGAAAAACAAGGCCATGGAGGTGGCCATCATGGCGGCGGCGGTCACGGAGGTGATGGCCATGGCGGTGGGGGCCATGGAGGTGGCGGCCATCATGGCGGTGGAGGCCACGGAGGTGGTGGTCACGGAGGTGGTCATCATGGTGGTGGAGGCCACGGAAAATGAAGTCAGCGTCCCGAGAATGAAGAACGTTATAAATTAAAGAACTTTAGGTTAAACTACTCCATGCATCCAGTTTTTATAATATAGTCCATAATAAAAACTACGTACGTTTTTAATTTGGAGTTGCATGTCATATTATGTGTACTGGAAATGATATATAGTAAATATGAATAAATATCAATGTTTTATATTCTCCATTCTAAAGTCCATTGATAATATTAGTGTTGATTATCTTTAAAGATTTAATCAGGTATATTGATTGTGTTAAAGATTCTTGCTGGTTTTTTTTTTTTGGTAAATAAATTGTGTTTATTAGCAAAGAACCATGCAAGTACAAAAAAAAGATAAGGTCTGGACTCTGGACAGCCCCAGCCTTGCCAGAAACAAATAGCCAACAAGGTCTCATTTCAACCCTAGCTCTGGGTAATAATCTAAACTTCTTAAAGCACTAGCTAGTTTAGGCTGCAAACTCTCTCTAATATGGATCTCCTTGATGATGCTGCACATAAGAACACCAATTGATCTTGATGTCCGTTGAAACATTCGAGTATTCCTCTCCTGTCATATTGCATACACACTTGTTGCAAGGGCCATTCGAAAAATCTCTGCATGAGCCTGCTTCCCAGTAAAATACAGTAATGCCCATGCTACTTCATCCTTCCAATAGAGAGTTTGTTGATCTATGTGCAACCAGTTTAAAATCTTTTCCCTTCATGAGTTAGAGTATGCACATTTAAAGAACAGGTGGTCACTACTATCAGTCCCTGAGTTACACCACACGTCCATTTAGGTGGTGACACATTATTACAAACTAATCTTCTCCACTCTAACTTTTGGAACTCCCCTCGCATCTTTATATACATCTTCTTTATAGAGAAGGATGACCAATTCATTAAATCCTATTCAATCCATCCTACCTTCTCATAGTACCTTTGTGCTTTAATTGTTTTCCATACCACCCAGGACGCCTGCTGTGGATGTATTTCCATACTGTTCATAATACATGTGCACCCACTGAATCCACATTGTGTCTTGTTTCTTACTCAAGCACCACAACAATTTACATACAACAGCTTTTTTCCATGTTGCAATTTCTAGGAAATTCAAACTCCCCATAACTTTTGGCCAACACAAAGATTCACAAGCAATCAATGCTTTTCCGGAAGTATCAACACCCCCTGACCAGAGAAATTTTCTACAAATGGATTCTATACATTTAATCACCTTCCTTGGCATAACAAATATTTGAGCCCGAAAAATTTGGATTGAAAAGAGTACACTTTTAGTTAGGCCCTGAAACTGAACAATAGATGTTTTTTTAGAACTCAATGGCACCCCAGGTATCTTATAGGTAGTGTTACTTGTTCAAAGCCCAATTCTCCCAGTATTTCATCCTGGATATCTGGAGGCACTCCCCACAATAAACTGAACTCTTATTCACATTTGCTTCCAAGCCTGAGATTTTGAGAAAATGGTAAAGAGTTCAAAGAACAATCTCCTCTGCTAAATAACAACAAATCAACAGCAAAGTTTAATTGGACCACATTCATTCTCTCACACTTTGGGTGGAATTTAAATTTGGGTTCTTTTTTAATTGCCTCATAAGTTTGCTGAAATACTCCATAGACAACACAAACAAGAAAGGTGACAGAGGGTCACCCTGCCTCAGACCCTTTTTTACATTAAAAGGTTCACTAGGGTACCCATTAATCAAAATGGAATAGGACACAGTCTTCACACATTGCATGATCTAGTGCCTAAATTGTCCAGAGGGAACTGTAAACACTCAAGCACCTGCTCCAAATAGGCTTTCCTCATGTCAACTTTCAACATACACCTTGGGGAGATACTTCTCCTACCATATCCTTTAACCAATTCATGGCTAAGAATAATGTTTTCTTTTATCAACCTCTCGGGGACAAAAGTTGACTGGTTCTTATCCACTAAATAATTCATCACTTGTTGCAATCTACTTGTTAACACTTTTGAAATGAGTTTATAGAGTAGTGTACAACATGATATTGGTCTGTATTGAGTAATTCTGTCAAGATTTGGAATTTTTGGAATCAAAGTGACAGTAGTGCAATTGATAGCCTTGTACGTGACTCCTGTATGAAAGAACTCCTGCACAGCTTCTATGTCTTCTCCAATTATAGGCCATACTTTTTTGAAGAACACTGCATTAAATCCCTTTTAAAGCATCTACAATCTCCTCTCTAGAAACAGGTTTTACTAGTTACAGCTATTGATCTCTATTCAGTATCGTCCCATCACTCGTTACTTGTGGATTTATATATATATTAATATATAAAATATAAAAAATTAAAGATTCACAAGACTTACGTCCAATGTCATATCATAAAACACTTTTGTCTTGTGAAAACGCCTTTAAAGCACTGTATAATCTTTTGCCAATTAATAAATCTTAGTTGTTGAAATATATTGCTCACATAGTTTTGTGTATATGTTTTGGATTAGTATGACTAGTGGGATTTGTGTATTGTTTTGGATTGACGCGTTGTAATTGTTATCATCAAATCATCGTGATTTATTCATTTTAATTTATGATTTTTATTTTCTTTTTAATTTATTTGAAAAGATCATTTTGTTCAATGTTTAGTAACTTTTATTACTTTATTTTTTCATCTTATAGACTTACCTTATAACAACATGGTCAAAATTATCGAATTCAAGGAGTAATTTCTATACTACTCTTTTTCTTCCATTTAGTTCTTGAAATCATGCCTGTTGTGTGCGCTAATCTCTCATGATCTTTAAAAAATATAACAGGTTTGGTGCACTATTTTAAATACAGATGTTGCTGCTATTTTATATTGTGAGGAATAGTGGGAAATTGTGGAGCCATTTATAAGGCTTGTTGATTTAGGAATAAAATATTTTGACTCATGTTCAAACAAATTAAAATAAAAATAAAACACATAATTAACAACTAATGAATCACAAGGATGCCGATGGTAACAGTAACTATGTCTCAATTTCAAGCAATTAAAACATATTTCATAATTATACTATTGTAACTATGAATATGTCATTATCCAATCTAGGAACGTAACAGACATCTCGCTTATCCACCTTCTATATAGCATAGCTAATTATTTTAGTACAAAATACCTTTTGAGACTGATGAATACTCTCTACCAAAAGCATAATAGAATTATCCCTAATTTTAAGACAGGAAATTAATCCCTTGTTTCACCAATCAAACAATTCTAAATGTGTATAAAAGTTAGGTTAAAAAATGAATTAATATACTTCATGCACAGGACCCTAATAAGCTTTTATAGTACCCAATAACCTCATCTGCTATTTGTGTTGGTTGAGTAAGCATCATTCTTGCAGAATTTTTTAACATGTTTGTAATCATAATAATTAAATGATTTGATAATGTAAAAATTTATTATAGATTGATGGGAAAAATTAAGCTCAAATTAGTCAATTTTAATACTTCTTGGAAGAGACCTAATTATAAGAGCATCAAAAATATTATCTAAGCTTATTAATTAAGTCAAATTCTTACGCTGATTAATTCATCATTAGATCGACGAGAATATTGACAGATGATGAAAGAAAAATAGCAAAGTCTACAATATGATCTGGTCCAAACTTCATGAAAGAAAAATAGCAAAGTCAATATTAATACTTCTTGGAAGAGACCTAATTATAAGAACATCAAAAATATTATCTAAGCTTATTAATTAACTCAAATTCTTATGGAAATAATTCTTAAAAGTATAACTCCAAAAGAAGGATAATATCATTTTTTTCTATAATGATGTTGTTTATCTGCATACTTTTTTGGTATAACATGATAACATAAAATCAGTTAAAAAAAAATGGTTGTTATAGAAAATGCTATTATTTAGGATAATTTTATAAGGACTAGAGAGGTTGAGAATAAATCAATTGATAGTAGGTTCAAATCCTGATTGGGGAGATTTTATTAACTTCGAATAAAGAGGCTTATGAGTAGCACATTCTAATAGTCCATGCATTTTGATTAACTTTGAATTAGGGCTGTCTAGTGGGTCGGGCCGGGCCAACCCGGAATCAACCCGTGTTATTTAACCAGGCTGAGGGCCCGGCCGGGTTGTAATTTAATGTAATAAAATTAAATATTAAACAATTAATACAATAAATAAAAATTAAACGTATGAGATGAAACGACAATACCAAATTTTGGAAGTATTCGAAGATTGCGACTTTAGAAACTTCCGCTCGTACTTTGTAAACGAAAAATTAAAGTGAACACTTTAAGAAATTAAATATATTGAATATTTGAGAATTGAGAATTGAGATTTGAGAGAGTGAAAAATTGTGTAAAAAATGATTTGAAGTTGTAGGGTATTTATAGATTTTTTTTTGGAATTAAAAAATATTTTTTAAAGTTTTTTTTTTTTTTTAATAAATGGGCCAAACTAGCCGTTTGGACCCAAAAACGGCTATATAGTCGTTGGGCCAACGGATAGTTTGGCCCAAAAGCCAAAATATCTTTTTTTTTTTTAATTTTTTCGGGCCGGACCGGTTAACCGGCGGGCTTGGTCCGGGCCGGTTTAGCCGGGCCCATTTTAATAAAATAACCGGCCCGAGACCCGGAACCCTAAAGCCCTAGGACTTACCGGGCCGGGTTAAATCGGGTCGGGTTAGGTATGAGGGCCGGGACGGGCCGGGTCGGGACGGCCCAGTGACACCCCTACTTTGAATGAACAACTCCAAAATTCCATGCTTTTGCAGCCACATTCCATCCAAACATTTGAATCTTTCAACATAAATTTTCCCTATAGATACTCATCAATTGATAACTTAATCTAACTTAACAACAATTTCCACTACTTGTTTCCTCAATAAATTTAACTTTCATCGAAGGAGATTCACCATTTATTATATATATTTATTTAAATAAATATTTGACCTTATTATAAACAGTATGAGATTTTCCAACCAAGGGGTTCAGCACATAGTGTTACATCACTATATATAAATACATTTTTATTGTAACTTTTTTATATGACCATATTTGTTCTTAGAGAACTTTATGGATTTATTGATTTGAAGATACTTCTTGATTTGTACCTCAACACTGTGTATTAAGCTTGGTATGTTTTGTATCCTTCAGCAGGTGTATCATGCAGCCAAGCAAAAACGAACAAGAATTTGAAACAAGTTCTACTTAGTGAACTTTGGAACAATAAAAACAACAACATATATATACAGTATAATCCCACAAGTAACGTAATGAAACAAATTAAAGGCCCATTTATATAATCTCTACCATTTGCATTTTGATTAATAAAAAGGCTTCATAGCCAAAACTAATCAATCTATCGTATATAACAATCATTTGAAACAAAAACAACCTTTAGACTTCTTTTGTGTGTCGATGACTTCCAACATGAGTACGATCTCTTGCATCTCTGGCCTCTTTTTTGGGTCGTCCTCCCAACATTGCTTCATTATATTGGCCAGAGCACTTGGGCAAGTGTTTGGTATTTCAGGCCTTCGACTTTTGTACATAGCTGAAGATGCGTGAGGACTTAGTCCACTATACGGAATTGAACAAGAATATATCTCCCACAAACAAATTCCGAAACTATAGACATCACATTTATGATCATATGGTAGACCAATAAGCACCTCCGGAGCCATGTAACCTATGGTGCCAGTTTCGGCAGTCATGTTGATGGGAGATGACGCCTCAACTCGAGAAATTCCGAAATCTATTATTTTCACCCTTCCTTCCTTGTTGAGAACTAGATTTGTAGTCTATACATCTCTGGGAATAACTTTCTTGGAATGAAGGTAACTCAATCCTCTTGCAACATCAACGCTAGTTTAGTAACGGAGTTCAATGATAACCTTCTCCCGAGAATACTGTTTTTCAAGAGATGTGATCTCAGCGTGCCTCCAGAGATATATTCAACCACTATGCAGTATCCATCTCGATGTTTTTGTTATCTCCGACAATATGGGTACGTAGAATCTGTATAATAGAATAACCACTTCAACACTAGTTCAAGTACAAAATAAGAACACTTATGAAGTTATGTAACACCCTCAACACAAGATCGAAAAAGATCTTTCAAAAAAGTGTGTTTTTCTGAAAAATTAGATGAAAACAGAAAAGTTGTTAAGGCCAAGTCGTCCGAATTCACGGACTTTCCTTAAGGAAATAATTCCCCTCTCTGTACCCGAGGTTGTGAAATTTTTCCTCCTAGGATAAAATGGTCTTCAATCTGTCTATAGCGGTACCTCAAATAGGCAGATTCTTCGAACACACTCACGGTTTGAATGATCACACTTAGAGTATTTTTAAGACAAGAAGAAGTTTGTAATCTGAAAATTTCTGTTCTAAACCTGTGGATGAAACCAGGTTTATATAGCCATAAGATGCCTCTTTGTAAAGGTGGCAACGGTTCAACTTAGAGGTGTGTCTTTTCAGAAAAAATGCATGGCTGCAGTATTTACTGAAACAACACACCTTTTCACGAAACAGTGTGCATTTTTGTTCAAGAGTTGCAACTTTCTGAAGCAACAATCTGAAATAGTGCAACCCTCTGTAACAAAAGCAACAATCAGTTTAAACAGTGCAACCTTTCAAACCTTTCAAACCAACGCATTAGTTTTGAAACACTGTTACTGCGTATATATATGGAGTTCTGAAAATCTGCAGTAAATACTGCATTTTTTCCTTGGCATTCTTCGGAATTCAAATAAAATTTGTCCAAAAAGAAAGATCTCATCGATCGATCATTTGACCAAATCCAAATCCAAATCCGAGCCGAGCGAGCGACTACGACGACGGCGCGAGGCATCTCTATTTCCTTGCCTCACTTACCATGTGAAGTAAGTGTTTCACTTTATAAACACTTTAAAGTTCTCTTCTTCCACCAATGTGGGAGAAGAGTAAACTTTCCAATTTAAAGAGTACACTTTCCAATTTGGGTGTCTCCTTCCCTTCACTTGGTTTCTCCATTTTTCATTCAACACACTATGAACCCAACAATCCCCCACATGAATGGGGAATGGCTATTTTTTCTAAAAACGTTTATGGACAGTATGTGATCATCAAGCAAAGACTGATTGCATCTGGATAAGTGGGTTTCCCTTTGAACTTTCCGTAGTGAACATGTATCAGATGTACTCGGTCAATCGGTAGATTTGATATCTTTGAACCGTCGAGGTTTAATGTACACCTAGACAACACATGTCACACAACCAGCCTTTTACAATTTATGGTTCTTACGGTTTTGTTCTTTTCAGCCATGAACACGTCCCGGTTTTCATGAGAGCTTAGAGAATAGGCCTTTACTAACATTCTCCTTGAAGCGGCTTCCACTTCGCCCTCATATAGGTGATTTCTAAACGTTTCAATCCTTTAGATTGAACTATTTGGTCAAATCTGCCAAATTTAGATAATCATTAAAAGACTTTTCACCTTAAGTCTTATCCTTGTTTACTATACATTGTCTACATCATGAGAATGGGTTGGGTAAATGACAATGTTGAACCTGTCAGACATAACTTTGTTTGATCTCCTTGAACCTAGCTCTCGGGATCTCCAGTCTGCTAGGTAGAGTTACCGCCATGCTGACTTGTCCTAGGCCTTAAACCCATTCCTTTGGATGTCCTTTCTACTCCTTCTCTAGATAGGCATTTTGTAAGTGGATCCGACACATTATCCTTTGACTTTACATAGTCTATAGTGATAATTCCACTAGAGAGAAGTTCTCTAACGGTATTATGTCTTCGACGTATGTGACGAGACTTACCATTATACATCATGCTCCCTGCCCTACCTATTGCCGCTTGGCTATCATAGTGTATACATAC
This sequence comes from Capsicum baccatum var. pendulum, assembly GCA_030864225.1. Classification (NCBI taxonomy): domain Eukaryota; kingdom Viridiplantae; phylum Streptophyta; class Magnoliopsida; order Solanales; family Solanaceae; genus Capsicum; species Capsicum baccatum. The sequence continues at coordinate 260,295,302 of CM061561.1, read as the reverse complement.
TGGTGCCACTGGCTTGGGCCAATAAGGAATATCTTCTAAGAAATTTCGGAGCCATTCTGCTTCTTCACCGGCTTTATCTAATGTGATAAATTCAGATTCCATTGTTGAGCAAGCGATACAAGTCTATTTCGATGATTTCCAAGAAACTGCTCCTCCACCGATAGTAAATACATATCCACTTATGGATTTTACTTCATTCGATCCGGTGATCCAATTTGCATCACTATATCCTTCAAGTACTGCGGGATATTTATTATAATGCAAAGCATAGTCTTGAGTGTGTTTAAGATAACCCAAAACTCTTTTCATTGCCATCCAGTGAGTTTTGTTGGGATTACTCGTGTACCGACTCAATTTACTGATAGTGCATGCTATGTCTGGTCGCGTACAGTTCATTATATACATTAAACATCCCAATACTCTTGCGTACTCCAATTGAGAATCACTTTCACCTTCATTTTTCCGAAGTGCAAAGTTCGCATCCAATGGAGTCTTGGCAATATCGAATTCTATATACTTGAACTTGTCAAGTACTTTTTCGATATAATGAGACTGTGACAGTGCTAACCCTTGTGGAGTTCAATGAATTCTTATACCTAAGATCACATCTGCAACTCCGAGGTCTTTCATATCAAACTTGCTCTCGAGCATTCGTTTGGTTGCATTTATGTCACAAATGTCTCTACTGATGATCAACATATCATCCACATATAAACATACAATGACTTGGTGATTTGGTGTGTCCTTAATATATACACATTTATCACATTCATTTATCTTGAATCCGTTTGCCAACATGGTTTGGTCAAACTTTGCATGCCATTGCTTAGGTGCTTGTTTTAGTCCATAAAGTGACTTAACAAGTTTACACACCTTATTTTCTTTTCCTGGAACCACAAAACCCTCAGGTTGTTCCATGTAGATTTCTTCCTCCAATTCTCCATTTAGGAATGCAGTTTTTATATCCATTTGATGGATTTGAAGATCATATACTGCCGCCAAGGCAATTAACATTCGAATTAAGGTTATCCTTGTCACTGGCGAGTATGTATCGAAGTAATCAAGACCTTCTTTTTAGTTGAAGCCTTTTACTACAAGTCTTGCCTTGTATTTGTCAACAGTACCATCCGTTTTCATTTTCCTTTTGAAGATCCATTTAGAACCTAAAGGTTTATTTCCTGGAGGAAGATCAACCAATTCCCACGTATGGTTACTTAAGATTGAATCAATCTCACTATTGACTGCCTCTTTCCAAAAGGATGAGTCTGATGACGACATCGCTTCTTTAAACGTTCGAGGCTCATTTTCTAAGACAAATGTTACGAAAATCCGATCCAAAGGAAGTTGAATTTCTTTGACGTGTACTACGTCTTGGATTTTCTTCATTATGTACATTCTCACTTGGTTCATCTCGGGGTCGTTTATATCCTACACTAGACTGTTCATGTCTAGTTTTTTAAGGATAAATGTTTTCAAAGAATTCAGCATTATTTGACTCAATTACCGTATTTTCATTTATATCCGAATGTTCGGATTTATGAACCAAAAATCGACATGCTTTAATTCTTTTAGCATATCCTATGAACACGCAGTTCACCATTTTAGGTCCTATCTTAACCCTTTTAGGTATAGGAACTTGAACCTTCGCTAGACACCCCTACACTTTGAAATATTTCAAGTTGGGTTTCCTTCCTTTCCATTTTTTGTAAGGAATTGATTGTGTCTTACTATGGGGAACTCTATTGAGTATACGATTGACCGTAAGGATAGCCTCCCCCTACAAGTTTTGCGGTAAACCAGAACTTATTAGTAAGGCATTTATCATTTCCTTCAAAGTTCGGTTTTTCCTTTCCGTAATTCCATTAGATTGAGGTGAATACGGGGCCGTAGTTTGATGGATTATTCCATTCTCTACACATAATTGCGCAAAGGGAGATTCATATTCTCCGCCCCTGTCACTTCTTATCCTTTTGTCTAATTGATTTTCAACTTCAGTTTTATATTGCCTAAACGCATCTATTACTTCATTCTTACTATTTAGCAAGTAGACATAACAATATCTAGTGCAATCATCAATAAAAGTTATGAAATACTTTTTTCCACCACGTGATGGTGTTGACTTCATATCACAAATGTCAGTGTGTATTAAGTCTAAGGGATTGGAATTCCTTTCAACAGACTTATAAGGATGCTTAGCATATTTTGATTCTACACACGTTTGACATTTAGATTTAGTGCACTCAAAATTTGGCAAAACTTCTAAGTTAATTAGTTTTCGTAACGTTTTGTAATTAACATGGCCTAAACGTTCATGCCATAAATTATAAGAATCAAGCAAGTAAGAAGTATTTGAATGTTTATTCATTTCAACAGTCATTACATTCATCTTATAAAGGCCTTCCTCGAGATAGCCTTTTCCTACATACATTTCTCCTTTGCTAACTACTATTTTTCCAGAAACTGTTACACATTTGAAACCGTTTTTATCTAGGAGTGAAACAGAAATTAAGTTCCTACATAACTCCGGAACATATAACACATTATTCAGTGTCAAAACCTTTTCGGATGTCATCTTTAGGCAAACTTTTCCTATTCCCTCCACCTTAGCAGTCGCAGAGTTGGCCATGTAAATTGTTTCTTCCGCTTGAGCTGGAGCATATGTCGAGAATAACTCTTTGCTTGCACAGACATGGCGTGTGGCCCCTGAATCCATCCACCAAGCGCGTGGATTGCCGACCATGTTGCATTCCGTGAACATAGCACACAGGTCGTCATAATCCTTGTTGGACTCAATCAGATTTGCTTGGTCCTTTTTCTTCCCTTTTTTCGGGGCTCCACAGTCTGTTGATTTGTGGACAACTTTGCCACAGTTGAAGCACTTTCCCTTAAACTTTTTCTTGGGATGATTTCTTCCATGTTCAACATTCTTTCTTTTCTTCGAGTTGTTTTGGCTATCTTCTACAATATGTGCTGCATTCATCGTAGAGTTTCCCTTTGACCTTCTTTCGGCAGCTTTATTGTCTTCTTCAATACGAAGTCGGACAATAAGATCTTTAACGGTCATCTCCTTGCGCTTATGCTTTAAGTAGTTTTTGAAGTCTTTCCACAAAGGTGGTAGCTTCTCAACTATTGCTACTACTTGGAAAGCATCATTCACAGTTAAACCTTCTGCTAGGAGATCATGTATGATGACTTGCAACTCCTATACTTGAGCGACAATAGATTTGCTATCAATCATTTTGAAGTCCAGGAATCGTGCAACAAGGAATTTCTTAATTCCCGCATCTTCTATTTTATATTTCCGTTCAAGTGCCTCCCACAGTTCTTTTGATGTCTTGGTTCCACTATAGACATTATAGAGGTCATCTTGGAGACCACTCAGAATATAGTTCCTGTAAAGGAAATCTGAATGTTTCCAAGCTTCTACAATAACGAATCGGTCCTTGTTCGAGGTTCCCTCGGGTACCTCGGGAGCATCTTCGCTAGTGAACCGTTGTAGACATAACGTGGTGAGGTAAAAGAACATCTTTTGTTGCCACCGCTTGAAGTCGATGCCAGAAAATTTTCCGGGCTTCTCCGCCGGGGCCATCGTTGGCGGAGCATTTGTGCGACTAGTTATCGCATCCATCATTTGACTTTCAGTTGTCATTTTTCCTGTCAGCATAAGACAGAAAAATTAGTATTTTTCAGAATACTATTAATAAAGTTAAATAACTTTACAACTTTTCCTTCTTGTTTCTATTTAACGATGAAGTTTTTATAACTTCAAATCGTCAATCGAGTGAACTTCAACTTTTGATGAAGATTTTATGTCTTCTAATCACAAGTTAAATTCAAACGGAGTAGAAAGCATAAGCTTTAATCTCCAAAAACAAGTTATACAGATTCTGTAAGGTTATTTCCTTAAGATTGTTATTTCCGACAATACGGGTACGTAGAATCTATATAATAGAATAACAACTTCAACACTAGTTCAAGTACAAAACAAGAACACTTATGAACACCCTCAACACAAGATCGAAAAAGATCTTTCAAAGAAGTGTGTTTTTCAGAAAAATTAGATGAAAACGGAAAAGTTGTTAAGGCCAAGTCGTCCGAATTCACGGACTTTCCTTAAGGAAATAATTCCCCTCACTGTACCCGAGGTTGTGGAATTTTTCCTCCCAGGATAAAATGGTCTTCAATCTGTCTATAGCGGTACCTTAAATAGGCAGATTCTTCGAACACACTCACGGTTTGAATGATCACACTTAGAGTATTTTTAAGACAAGAAGAAGTTTGTAATCTGAAAATTTCTGTTCTAAACCTGTGGATGAAATCAGGTTTATATAGCCATAAGATGCCTCATTGTAAAGGTGGCAACGGTTCAACTTAGAGGTGTGTCTTTTCAGAAAAAATGCATGGCAGCAGTATTTACTGAAACAACACACCTTTTCACGAAACAGTGTGCATTTTCGTTCAAGAGTTGCAGTTCTGAAACACCTATTCGAAATACTATTACTGCGTATATATATGGAGTTCTGAAAATATGCAGTAAATACTGCATTTTTTCCTTGGCATTCTTCGGAGTTCAAATAAAATTTGTCCAAAAAGAAAGATCTAATCGATCGATCATTTGACCAAATCCAAATCTGAGCCGAGAGAGCGACGACGACGACGGCGCGAGGCATCTCTATTTCCTTGCCTCACTTACCATGTGAAGTAAGTGTTTCACTTTATAAACACTTTAAAGTTCTCTTCTTCCACCAATGTGGGAGAAGAGTAAACTTTCCAATTTAAAGAGTACACTTTCCAATTTGGGTGTCTCCTTCCCTTCACTTGGTTTCTCCATTTTCCATTCAACACACTATGAACCCAACAGTTTTTCCCAGGAGTGATTTCTCGCAGCAAAATTCCACTTCCATCGTCTACCGCTCGTAGATACTTTGGGCAATTTCTTCGAAGCTCCGATTAACCTTGTGAAGTTTGGGTGATCAAGCTTGTGCCATATAGAAACTTCTTGTGCGAAAGCCTTTGTTAGATTTGTCCTTTTCTTTTCATCTCTCAGATCAATAATTTTAACCGCAACTTGTTTTCCGTCATAGACGCCTTTGTAAACTGATCCGTACGCCCCTTCAGCAATAAAGTTGCTGATTTTAAGCTTCTTGGGATCCAACTCCCATTCTTCAACGACCTTCGTGACTTCGCACTCTTCAAACCCTTTTTTATTATTTTCGCTGAAAATTCGAGCCAAATGCTTATCAAGTTGCTCGTTCATTCTTCTCAAATCTATCTCTGCTTTAATTTGATTTTTCGCCATAACAACATACAATTGATTGATCCAAAACCTAGACCTCACTCACTCACACGTAGTAGTAATATATAGCTATAAGCCTTTGTTGAATTATTTATCGGTGTACATGGAAAGCAAAACCTAAAGTGGAAAGGATTGAAAAAAGGGGAAAGAGGCGTACCATGTTTTTTTTTTTTTTTCAATTATTGGATTATCATTTCAAAGTAGGATGAGGAAACAAAAGGAATTTGGTATTTATTTAATTCACATCTAGTTAGGATTTATTTTTCCTAACTCATATTAGAGTAGATTTTGTTTGCCCTAATTAATTTAATTTGGTAACTTATTTAATTCCATTATGCAAAATCCGTTATCTCATACTAGAAATAACAAGTTTTATACAGACTAACTAGGGAAAAATTGGTAAAAGAATACGTTTCCAAAACTATTTTGTCATATACCCATTAATTTTTTTTTAAATTTAATTTTAGGGTTAGGGTGTAAAAATGGAGAAAAGTTGAAAAAGTGAGGCCCACGTCCATTTCATCATTTTTACAACTTTGCAAATTTAAATAATACACATAACACCCTCTACTTATTTCAATATTTTAAAAAAAAAAAAACTCTCACTCTCCTCTTCAATTCTCTCCCAACTACCGCTTTCTAGAACCCTGCTCCCAAAAACATCATTTTCGTTTCTTCTTCTCCAGCTACTAAGGTCTCGTTGTTTCTTCGTAAGGTTAGTTAAAATCAACTTTCAATCATTTCTAGATCCATTTAAATGGGTTTCTTTGCGAATCGATTCGTAGTTATGTAGAATTTTTTTTTTTTGAATTTGGTTGATTAAGTAGTTAAAAAATGAGAATTTTATAGGTAATGAATTTGATTTTGAAGCAATGGTTGAGGTTTTATGCGGCATTTTTGACAAATTTTTTCGTAGATCACGGTGTTGAATTTTGAAACTTTTGTTTAGGAGTTTTCGTTTAGTTCTGGTTTTTTCTTAGTAATGAAGTGTTGAATGGTGGGATAATTGTTATTTGAAGAGTTATTTTGGAATTTTGATTCGAATAGTGACCTGTTTCTGTCTGTAAACCCGTGGTCTATCCGTAGACCCGTGGTATATGAAATGCAAATGCCCTAGATTGAAATCAACTTTTAGACAGATGAAAATCTTTTAAAATATGATTGCTGAAATAGTAAAAATTGAAAGATTAATAGCTAATTAGTTTGATTAGTGTAGACATGTAATTTCGTCCCTCCCCGATATCGTTTTACCCATTTTTACCTTATCCTACCCATGTAGTTACATCCCACAAAAATACAAAAAAAATAACTCTCAACAAAATCCCTAACAAATTTTTATTCTTTTTAACATCCTAACAACCCTTTCAATTAAAATAAGACACATTACCCATACCCCTACCCCCAACACCATATACCTAAGTTCCCCTCCCCCCTCTCTTTTTCTTATCCACAAAGAAATACACTAGCAGGAACCTTCTAGGAAATTTCCCGATAGGCATACTCCACTTAGGTGAGGGACACCACACAATACAATACCTAGGGAGTCCACTCAATGATATAAAAAAGAGGAGACATACAGAGGTCGAGGGTTTTTTTCTTTTAGAAAAAAAAAACTCACAGCTTCTTCTCCATATACAAACAACCACACGCACACCATAAAATGGACGTGACCATCCTTCCCACTCATCGGAACCACACATGATATCACACATATACACACCAAAAATGGAGTAGAACAAAGAGAGACGAGTGAGAAGAACTTGACCGTAGGTCGAGTTTTCCGGCCATTCTTCACCGAAAATCACCTCACCTACTTCGTTTTAACTGTGAAACCAACTGGAATTTTGATTTAATCCATCGCCATTTCCGAGAGACCAGATTTCGATAATTAAATCAGCTGGAGATCGACTTGCTCGGCTTGATTTCGGTAGGTCTGGGTTAGATTTCGATCTGTTTAGGTTAGTCTTTCGATCTGTTCATTGATTCTATTGGATACTCCTAGTTGCTTCGTGGATTTAGTATTTGAATCGGACCTTAAATTAAGGTTTTGTATGGAGTTAGTTCTGGCTGAAGTCAGTTTTTGGACCTGGTTTTCTTTTCTTCTTTATCGCGATTCAGTTAATGGAATGATTGAGTCAGTTCGATTTGGATTCCGGTACCTAGTTTGCAACTTATTCATTGTTTAGGTGCTATTGAGGATTCCAAACTTGGGTCTTCTTTAATTTGTTATTATCAACGAAAGTCGATATCGGAAGGTCCATTTCTTTAATCCGCTCTCTCTTCTTAATATTAAATTTGTTGAAATGTCCATGATTGTGTGTGTTGTTTGATTTATGATTGTTTGATGTTATTGAATGCTATGATCATGATTCTTGGTGATTCGAGTTTGGTAGTTTGAGGAATGAATTTGATCATGTTTTAATGGTGATTGTTAAAAGGAAGTTTGGGCTGGAATTGAAAATTGATGAAAAGTATAATTTTAGGTTACTTTTGATTTATTATTCATATGCAGCGCGATAGAATTATGACATGTTAAAGCAAATATGCAAATATAGGCTTGGGTAGGCAAATTTTAGAACTTGTTGTTTTGGCGAAATATTTAATGTGTGTGTGAATGTTTGTTTATAATTTATCGTATTTAATTCAAATGAATCCATTTAGCCGGGGAATGCCCCGAGACAAATTGTATTTATTCACCGGGGAATGCCCCGACGCACTATGTTGGCAGAGGACGATCATGATGAAGGTCCGAGGCATCGTGTAGAGCGTAGTTTAAGACTAGTGTAAGTTAGCGTAGGTTTATATTTTTGTATTTTTTTTACTTTATTTTGGACTGTATAACCGGATTGGACACTAATTTTGAACTGTTTTTGGTTTGTCTTTGTTTTATTTAATTGTTTTGGTGTTTTATATGATTTATACATTTTTAGTGTTAAACTAGTCGATATACTCCACCAAGCGACCGTGGTCGAACCACGGGATCGAGGGGTGCCTAACACCTTCCCCTTGGTCAACAGAATTCCTTATCTGGAATCTTTGTTTGCGGATCAGTTTCTAGAGTCAAAACTATTTTGAAAAGGATTTTTCGAAGGTGACTTGACACATCGGATTATGCCAAGTGGCAACTCTGAATTTGAATGTAAAAATCATTCTTTTTCAAAACAAACCTTCATTTCATCACTTAATAATAAAAACCCTTTCGAAACTTAAAATAAAATCTTTTTCTGGTTAAAAAAGGGGGTGACAGCTCTGGCGACTCTGCTAGGGATCTTTTCAGAATTCGGTCTTATTTTTGGAGTCGTATCGGCTTTGTTTGGCATTATGGGTGTATAAACATTCTTTCTGATTATTGTTTGTGTTATTGTTATCACTGTTGTACGTTTTTATGCTCTTTGTGTACAGTATTTATCCTATATATTACCGTTTTTATATCTGGCATCATGTGTCTACCCCCAGGCCTTCTTTCTGTAACAAGTCCATAGTACACGTGTTGTACACGACCTCTAGTTGAGTCACCCTTATTTTAGGACCCTTATTTTAGGGGGGGGGGGAGCCGTTAGTGTTATGGAGTAGGTGGAAAGCAAAGTAGCCACTATCGACCATATGCTCCCCCCAACAGCCTTTTTAGTGAACCACAAGGTAGTTTAGACTTTAGGTCATGCTTATATGCATCATACTGAGACCTAACGGGATTCACATGGCCCTTTGTAGGAGACTCACCTCTAAAGCATCCCTACGTGCTAACTGTTGCATCTTTAAGGGTAACGTGGTCTTTTGACGAACTGATTTGGAAAAAACTCATTTGTTAAGAGTAAGGTGCGTAGGCAAAAAATGAAAAAGAAAAAAAAATAGAAAAAGTGAGTCGAAAAGAATGAATCAAAAGGAGTGTCGTAGTTTATTTTAGAGTTCTTTATGGCTTTTGTTTTTCATGATCCAAAAAATTAAAAAGATTTTTTTTACGTTTTGCATTTATCTTCTTGAAGTACCGTAGTTCAACAAAAAAAAGAAAAAAAAGAGGATTTTATTTGCCTTTTCTACTTATTTGTCAAAAGTAAAAATACCAAAAAAGATTTTTCTTCATAATTGGTGGTGTCAGTCTTAGTTGAAGTGTCTAGTTGAAAATCCAAAAAGTTTTTATTCGTTTGTTTGTTATGTCTCTTAAGTTAGGGTCAATTTATTAGTTAATCGTTAATTGTCCAATCTGGATGAACTACGCATACCTGATTCACTTCGCTCGGATTGGGATACGTAGGCAACCCTCGGTGGGTCTTGTAATCTTTCTATTGGCCTTTGTCTTATTATTAGCCTAGGTCGCTCACCCCGTAATCTAGAGTTGTTAGCCAAGTAGACTGATTTTGTTCAGTACTTCTATTCGGCAAATTGGAGTCATGAAGTGGTCTATCTCATCGACATATGTATGCGTCAAAAATCCCAAGGGTTAGAAATCTTCTACTCCTATCGAATTTTTGAGATAACGTCTTATGTGTTATTACAGGATGGATTTGTCCACCAAGTCTAGAGTCATGATGGTTGTCAAGGTGCCCAAAAAGTTAATCAAGTGGTGGGAAATATTTAACTATGTTGATCAGCAGAAACTAATTAAAATATTAGGTGATCTTATGGAACTTGTGCAAGTTACCCCTCGTCCAGATTTAATAGAAGCTGTGTTGACCTTTTGGGATCCAAGTAGTTTGGTGTTCAGGTTTAGGGAGTGTGAAATGACTCCTACTTTGGTAGAAATATCCGGTTTGTTGCATTTGCCCTATTCGAGAAAGATATGATTCGAGCACGAAATCACACTGGCGTGAGGTTTTTGCAGTCTTGTGGTTTAAAAATTAAGGGTATGCATTTGGGTTGTTTAAGTGATTTGTGGGTTTCCTTAGATTTTTTGTTCGCTAGATTCGGTCCCTCGGAAGGTTTTGATTGCTTTTGGGATGAATTTCATATGACTAAGGTGAAGTGGGAGAGAAAGCGTCTTGAAGTCTTCACCCTCGCTTTATTATGTACTTTAGTGTTTTCGCTAGAAGAAAGATGTATTAATACACGTTTGCAATCTTTGGTGATGGCTCTATTTCTTAAGGATCGAAATGATAAGGGCACTAATCAAAAGGGCAAGATCATTAATCAAAAGGGCAGGTTCACTCTCACACCTATGATCTTAACAGAAATATATAAGGCTTTAACTGAAGTGAAGGGGGGATGAGATTTTTTAAGGGCAATAACCTGATATTGCAGTTATGGATGATGGAGCATTTTCATGCGCCTTCTTTAGTTAGACCAGACGTGGTTGATCGTTGTATTCCCAATCAAGTAAAAGACATGGACCTCTGGTTGCATTTGGATAAATTCTTGCTACCCGTGGGAGTCGACCCTTGGATTGAATTTCTTGAGTCAAGAACCGGGGATAACATTTTGTGGACTTGTCTGTGGGTTCGACCAAAGATAATCTTGTTTGGTTGTCAAATGCAGCTCCTTCTAGTTATGTGAGGGCTCAATTGCACTAGACCATACAGTCCTTCTAGGGTAATGCGCCAGTTGGGTAGGCTGCAGGACGTGCCACTAGTAGTGGATCTTCTAAAGGATGTTGAGTACTTCAAAACCAAGCCTTAGGTGAAAGCAAATATGAGCAGTTCTGGAAGCATGCAACAAATCTAGGTGTGGACACTTTCAAAAAAAGTTTGGATAATCCGGGATACACTCAGGGATATAGGGTCTGACTTCAATCTATCCCTCGGGGTATCAGCCAACCCTTACCAGCGCGGCTTAGGGGAAGAATATAGGAAGAATGCATAGTTAACGATCATCAGGATGAAAGTACGAGGTCCAAAGTGGAGACACTGAGAGTTCAGTTATCAGATTTGTTCAAGATGGTAGAAAGGTGTCAGAATAATCTTTCCAAGTGCACTCCTCATGAGGCAGGAATACGGGCTCGAAGCTTCTTCCATAATATCAGGGTGTCTTTACAGGATATGCTACAATGTTTGAATGAGAAAAAGAGAACTTCACATGAAGGTCCATCTCAGCCAGGGTCATCACGCAGTGCACTAGTCTAAAAGAGCATTTCTTATCTTTATTCAATTTGAGTTTTATGTTTTTGTCATTGTAGGGTGGTGTCTGTTTTAAGTCGAAGTCAAGTTATTTTTTATATTAGGGTCTTTATTAGGAATTTCACGTATGTCGTCTTAGGGGTCTAGAATATTGTTCTGTATTTGTTGTTTAGTTTTAAAGTGGTCCTAAATTCTTTGTATGTTTTTGTTGTTTATTTCATCAAAATGTTATGATGTTACGTCTTTATTTTTTTTGTTTTGTTTCATTTTTCGTAAAAAAAAAAGAAAAAAAACCTTCAATTATGTGATATTTATGCATATGCAGCCCGAACTACGCAAGATCTGATTCATGTACAACATAATACGTAGGGAACCTACTTTTGGGTTCGATCTAATCATTTTGTTTCGCTGTTTTTCATTATTTTTCCTCTTTTAAAGAAAAAACAAAAGCCATAAAGAATGATAAAATGAAGGTAGATAGCGAGAGAAGAAAACAAAGAAAGGATGATGAGACAATAAAGGGAATGAACAAAGACTGATACGAAAAAAAAAAGAGGGAAAGAAGGGCGAAAAAAAAATAAGTGCAGATAAAAATAAGTGTAGATAAAAATCGGGATAATGTTAAAAGGACCTCGCTACCCTCAAAAGCTTGTAGAAATGAACATGAATTTAGGACAATTTTACCAATGTCAGTCCCATGTTTGTTGTGTTCCCTAATCTAACGGATGTCGTCTTTGATAAGCATGTTCTTTCAAATAATAGTGGTAGGTTTGCAGCACTTTGGCTAGTCACCCATACTTCACTAGATCTAAAGCAAAGCTCACCATGGCTAGCAGGGATATTGAAAATTCGCTCATTGACCCGGATTAGGATCACAGGGAAGAAGGTTTAGAACACAATGATGAGGTAATAAGGCTCAGACAACAATTGATAGATTTGCACCAGGCATGGGCCAGCGGAATGCCTCCTCCTCCGCTCTCTGAAGGTCTTGGGAATATCTCTAATTGCCCACCACTCTCTCAAGCATAATTCTATGCTTCTACTGAGTCACCTGAGCGCGCCAAGATTCACTCTGCGACATTATTGTCCTTGTAGTTCTAGTGTGCCCTTGGCAGCTCACCAATCAAGACCCGCTGCTCAGCCAGTGCCACCAATCACACCAGTATTCGTGGCTCCATCACCACCTGAAGCTCTCACATATGTTGTGTGTCCGACAATATGACTTCCTCGGTCTGCCAGTGAGCCAGTATTGAAGTTTCCAGATAGTCAATATTATGCCCTGGAGCCTACTTTGAAAATGAATGAACCGTATGGGTACACTCAGCCACCTACATTTCCATTTAATATGGAGAAACTTATCACAACAGAGGAACAAGAAGTCAGAGCGCGAAATTAGAAAAGTTTAGAACAGGCCATGAGGAATTTGCAGGGAATCGGAGGTTATAAGAGTGTTTTCTATAAAGATCTTTGCATGTTCCCAGACATCAACCTTTCCCTCAGTTTTAAAATGCCCAAGTTTGAGAAGTATGCAGGGCACGGTGATCCCGTGGCACACTTGAGATGTTATTGCAACCAATTGAGGGCTGCAGGAGGAGGGGAAGAGCTGCTCATGGCTTTCTTTGGCGGGAGTCTTTCTGATATGGCTTTAGAATGGTTTATCGATCAAGATATCGACAAGTGGAATAGATGGGATGAATTAGCTCCTGAGTTTGTGCAACATTTTTAGTGTAACATCGACCTGATTCAGAACGAAAAATCCTTGGTCAACATGAAGAAGAAAAGCACTGAAGGTTTTAGGGAATACGTGAAAAGGTGGCGTGAACAGGCCACCAGGGTAAATCCTCCAATGAAGGAAAGTAAGTTGGTAGAGGTTTTCATTCAGGCATAGGATTAGACCTATTTTCAATATTTACTTCCGGCAATGGGAAAGTCTTCTATGGAAGTCCTCAAAAAGAGGGAGATGATAGAGAACAGAATCAAGACCGACTGAATAGTGAGTTTTGCCAAATTGAAAGCCACCACATAAGCGATTCAAGGTGGATCTGGCGCATTCGGAGGTAAAAAGAAGAAAGAGGACATGGCGACTGTCGTAACTAGAATCCATTCCAATCCTAAAAGACCACCTCTCCCCTATCCCTAATCCCAAGCCCAAGTCTACACCCAAGCTCCATATATTCATCCCCACCATTACTACCCTCCACAACACCCTTTATATTCTATTCCACCACCCCCATACCCAGTATATAGCATGCAACCATATGCCCAAACCCTTTCTTACCCGTAATGGCATACGCAAGCTCCACAAAATCGCCCATCCACTCCACCAAATTACTAAAACCCCTCCACACCCAGTTTTTAACCTAGTCCTGAGTATAAGAAACAAAAGGTGATCAAAAATCAATTCAAACCTCTTGGGGAGTCATATGCTAGCTTGTTTGATAGGTTGAGAAAGTTGAAGGTCTTAAGCCCAATTCAAGGAAGGCTTTCAAATCCACTGCCGAGGAGTCTCGATTATTCTTTAAGGTGTGCGTACTGTTCTAACATACCAAGCCATGATATCGAGAAGTGCTGGCATTTAAAGAGAGTTGTCCAAGTTTTAATTGACACAAATCAGATGTTGGTCCAGGCCCCGGAGGGTCCAAACATTAACCAGAATCCACTGCCAACCCATGTTAAAACCAATATGTTAGAATTGATATATGATGGGAAAGAGTCCTCAAGGTATTATAAGCCTATCGACAAGATATAAACCATTGGGGATAAATTGGTGAATGTAGCAGTCTTTGAAAGAAATGTCATTGAGCCAGGAAGAAATAAGAGAAGATAAAGCCCAAGAAAGCACAAAGAAACCCCTGATCATAGTGTAAGGTGCAAAAAGATATATTGATTTAAGTCAGGATAAACCTATGTTGACAGTGGTAGGAGCTCCGAGTAAGCCCATCTTGATGGTGAAAGGAGTGCTGGCAGTGCCTATTGTCCTCAAACCGGTGACCCAACCTCTGATAGTTGATACGAAAAGGGTTTATTGGAATTATGGGCGGACTGTGATAACCTATCATGGGAAAGAAGTAGTGGAATATGTAGATGAGGTAGGGTGTTTGACTCGGTCAGGAAGATGCTCCATGCCCGAAAGTTTAAGAAAGTCCAAGCCAATTGTGAGTGGACCGTCATCTATCAAAAAGCCTATCACCGAAGAAGAAGCCAAAGAATTTTTGAAAAATATGAAATTGCCAGAGTATTCAATAATAGACCAGTTGAAGAAAACCCCTACTCAAATTTCCCTCTTATCTTTTTTGTTGAACTCCAAGGAGCATCGTGATATTTTACTGAAGTTATTATATGAAGCATATGTTCCTAAGGAGATTACAGTAAATTGGCTTGAGAAAATTGTTGGAAAAATCTTTGAGGTCAATCGGATCAGCTTTTCTAATGATGAATTGCCTGTTGAAGGTACAGGGCATAACCGGGGCCTTTACATTATAGTGAAGTATGAAGATTTCTACATCACTCATGTTATGATTTATGGAGGTTCAGGTGCAAATATCTTCCCTGTTTCTACTATGCAAAAGTTGAATATTGGTGCTGAGAGGATCAGGCCCAACAATGTATGTCTCAGGGCTTTCGATGGTGCAAAATCAAACTCCATTGGTGAAATAGAACTAATGTTGATCATAGGGCCTGTTGAGTTCGCCATAGAGTTTGAAGTATTGAATATAGACTCCTCTTACAATCTGTTTTTGGGAAGGCCGTGGATTCATAAGGCCAAGGCGGTTGCATCTACACTGCACCAAATGATTAAGTTTGAGCATGACAGGCAAGAAGTAGTTATCATGGTGAAGGATATTTGTCCGCCTACGAAGATTCTCCCTTGTTTCTTATTGAAGCAAATAACGTAGAGGAGATATTCATCTATCAAATTTTTGATACAGTTCCAGTGAATCGTATCCTTAAATGGCAGGTTATACCGGGACCACAATTGTCTTCTTCTTCTATCATGA
The DNA here is from genome assembly GCA_030864225.1 of Capsicum baccatum var. pendulum. Taxonomy (NCBI): domain Eukaryota; kingdom Viridiplantae; phylum Streptophyta; class Magnoliopsida; order Solanales; family Solanaceae; genus Capsicum; species Capsicum baccatum. The sequence continues at coordinate 260,279,961 of CM061561.1, read as the reverse complement.
TGGTGAGTGAACTTTGGAAATATGGATTTGAGCCAAGAAAGGGTTTGGGTGCATCTTTGCATGGTATAGTTTGTCCCATATGTTCGACTGACAACGTGGGCACATTTGGCCTGGGATTTGAGCCTATGGCTGAAGATTTGAAGAAATCCAAGGGAAGGAAAAAAGAACCATGGTCACTCGCTCGCCCAATGCCACTACTCAGTGAATCATTTGTTAAGAGCAGTGTCACGACGCATGTGGAATTTGAAGTTGAATTGGTTGATGACTTCCAGAAGGCCAAGGTGGTTGCATCTACACTGCATCAAATGATTAAGTTTGAGCATGACAGGTCATACGTGGTTATTCACGGTGAAGGAGATTTGTCCTCCTTCAAAGATTCTCTCTTGTCTCTTATGGAGCAAATAACTTAGAGGAGACATTCGTCTATCAAATTTTTGATATAGTGCCAATTAATCGTATCCTTGAATGACAGGTTATACCGGGACCACAATTGTCTTCTGCTTCTATTATGATGGTGAGTGAACTTTGGAAATACGGATTTGAGCTAGGAAAGGGTTTGGGAGCATCTCTGCACGGTATAGTTTGTCCCATATGTCCGAGTGAGAATGTGGGAACGTTTGGTCTGGGTTTTGATCCCATGGCTGAAGATCCAAAGAAAGCCAAGGGAAGGAAAAAGGAAATATGGTCACTCCCTCACCCAATGCCACTACTCAGTGAATCATTTGTTAAGAGCGGTGTCACGAAGCATGTAGAATTTAAAGTTGAATTGGTTGATGACTGCCAGAACCTTTTTATTTAAGTTGATATGGTCGAAGCAGGATAAGGTACCAGTATGGCAGAGGTGCAATTCATAGGTTCAGTTGTCCGGCTCAATAATTGTGAAGTAACTCCTCTCCCCTTCAGGAGGTAGGTTTGGTAGTTTATTTTATTTTTCTTTCTCTTTATCCGAGTTATTTCAGGGTTGTAATTCGGATTTTAGTTTGTTTGTGCTATGTTGACATCTATGTTTAAACCCTTTTATCTTTTTATTTAATGAAATGCAATGTCCCTTTGGTTTCGTGTCTAATATATTTTCTTTTTCTTTTTTTATACAGTTCTCTTTATGCTGATTCTAATGACATGACATGCATGCAGAATTTTTAGCCTGATCTTAAAATCCAAACTAATCAAGATGTAATGAAGCTGGATGGGGAATATGATGAAGAAGAAGCACTAGAAGAAATAAGCAAAGAGTTGGAACAGTTTGAAGACAAACCGAATCCTAATTTGAATGAGACTGAGCCAATAAATCTAGGGAATCAAGGAGATGTTAGGGAAACGAAAATCAGTGTACATGCTTTGCCACAGCTAAAAGATGAAATGATTCAAGCATTAATTAATTATAAGGATGTTTTTGCATGGTTTTATGATGATATGCTTGGTTTAAGTACTGAATTAGTGGCTCACAAATTGCCAACTAATCCTACATTCCCTCTTGTCAAATAGAAGTTGAGGAAGTTTAAAACTGATGTAAGTATTAAAATCAAAGAGGAAATCATGAAACAACTTGAAGCCAAAGTAATTCGAGTGGATCGTTATCCCATGTGGTTATCCAATGTTGTTCCCGTACCAAAGAAAGATGGTAAAATTTGAGTGTGTGTTGATTACCATGATTTGAACAGAGCAAGTTTGAAAGATGATTTTCCACTGCCCAACATCCATATTTTGCTAGACAACAGTGCTAGATGTGAGGTTGCCTATTTTGTGGATTACTATGCCGGATATCACCAGATCATTATGGATGATGAAGATGCGGAGAAGACGCCTTTTATAACACCATGGGGGAACTATTGTTATCGAGTGATGACATTCGGTTTGAAGAATGCTGGAGCAACATACATGGGAGCCATGACTACTATGTTTCATGATATGATGCATAAAGATATTGAGGTCTACGTGGATGATGTGATTATTAAGTCAAAAAGTCAGGCCGACCATGTTAAAGATTTAATAAAGTTACTTGAAAAGCTTCGCAGGTATAATCTCAAACTCAATCCGGCAAAATGTGTATTTGAAGTTCTGTCTGGAAAGCTGTTGGGGTTTGTGGTCAGCCGTCGGGGGATTGAATTGGATCTCTCGAAAATCAAAGCCATTCAAGATTTGCCCTCGCCCAAGAATAGGAAAAAGGTGATGAGTTTGCTTGGTATACTGAACTACATTAGCAGGTTTATTACTCAACTCACAACCACTTGTGAGCCCTTATTCAAGTTGCTAAAAAAGAGTGTTGCGGTAGAATGGACTGAAGAATGTCAGGAAGCGTTCGTCAGAATCAAAAGATACTTGTCAAATCCACCTGTACTGTTACCATCGGAGCCTGGTAAGCCTTTGATCTTATATTTATCAGTCATGGACAATTCTTTCGGTTGTGTCCTGGGTAAACATGATGTCACAGGCAAAAAGGAGCAGGCTATTTATTATCTTAGCAAGAAGTTTACCGTATATGAGGCCAGGTATACTCTTTTTGAAAGGAGGTGTTGTGCCCTAACTTGGGTAGGACAAAATTTGAAGCATTATCTCTCATCCTAGACTACTTATCTCATCTCCTTCATGGATCCTTTGAAGTATATCTTTCAGAAGCCTATGACGACAGGTCAATTGGCAAAGTGGAAAATATTTCTTACCCAGTTCAACATTGTATATGTGACTCAAACCGCCATGAAATCCCAAGCCTTGGCATATCATCTTGCGGAGAATCCCGTCGATGAAAAGTATGAGCCATTAAAGACATATTTTCCTGACAAAGAAGTGTCATGTATCGATGAAGTCGTTATAGATGCTGATCCATGTTGAAAGTTGTTCTTCGATGGAGCTATCAATATGAAAGGAGTCAGAATAGGTGCGGTTCTTATCTCTAAATTGGGACAGTATTTTTCGGTAATAGCACAACTTCAATTTTACTGTACTAACAACATGGCAGAGTATGAAGCTTGAATTCTTGGTTTGAGGTTAGTTGTTGATATGGGATTCCAGGAATTATTAGTGTTGGGGAATTCAGATTTGATCTTCCATCAAATTCAAGGCGATTGGGAGATGCGAGATTTGAAGCTCATCCCGTATCGACAATGCTTGCAGGAGCTATGTCAACGGTTTGTGTTAATAAAATTTAGGCATATTCCAAGGATTTATAATGAAATTGCTGATGCTTTAGCCACTCTGTCTTCAATGCTCCAACATCCTGATAAAGCCTACATCGATCCAGTGCATATATAGAGTCGTGATCAGCATGCTTACTGTAATGTGGTTGAAGAAGAGCTCAATAGAGAACCCTGGTTCTTGGATATCAAGCAATACATCCAGTCAGGAGAATACCCAACATATGCCACCAACGATCAAAAGAGGACTATTAGGCGTTTGGCTAGTTGATTTTTCTTAAGTGGGTGGATCTTATGTAAGAGAACCCCAGATCTGGGACTTTTGAGGTGTGTAGATGCAAGAGAAGCCCCGACAATCATGGTTGAAATACATACTGGAATATGCGGGTTGCATATAAACGGTCATGTCTTGTCAAAGAAGATTCTTTGAGCAGGTTATTACTGGCTTACTATGGAGAGGGATTATATTCAATTTATTCGAAAATGTCATCAATGTTAGGTACACGGTGATCTGATACGTTCTCCTCCTACTGAGTTGCATGCAATAGCCGCTCCATGGCCATTTGTGGCTTGGGGAATGGATGTGATTGGACCGATCGAGCCGAAGGCGTCAAATGGACATAGATTCATTTTTGTAGCCATGATTACTTCACAAAGTGGGTAGAAGCAGTAACTTTCAAGTCAGTGACAAAGAAGGTTGTGGTAGATTTTGTTCATGCCAACATCATTTGTAGCCATCGCACATCGAAATTCTACTCCATATCTCCCAAAGGCTAATGGTATTGTAGAAGCCGCCACTAAGAATATAAAAAAGATACAGCGAAAAATGGTACAAGGGTCTAGACAATGGCATGAAAAGTTGTCGTTTGCATTGCTAGGTTATTGCACCACTGCTCGCACTTCAGCAGGGGCAGCTCCATATTTATTGGTGTATGGGATAGAAGCAGTCATCCCTGCAGAAGTTGAAATTCCCTCTTTTCAAGTCATTGTAGAAGTAGAGATTGATGATGATGAATGGGTCAAAACCCGACTGGAACATTTGAGTTTGATTGAGGAAAAATGGCTAACGTCTGTGTGTCATGGACAGTTGTATCAGAGGAGGATGGCTTGAGCGTATAACAAAAAGGTCCATCCTAGGAATTTTGAAGTTGGTCAGTTGGTATTGAAACGTATCCTTCCTCACCGTGTTGAAGTGAAAGGCAAGTTCTCCCCTAACTGGCAAGGTCCCTTCGTTGTGTAGAAAGTGTTACCCAATGGAGCCATTTGACAGATATTGAAGGCAAAATGGCAGAAATGGCTATCAATGCTGATGCGGTCCAAAGATATTATGTATGATATTTTATCCTTTGTTGATTTTATTGTATGTTTAGTATTTGCATTTTTTTAAGATTGATATAATGAAGGCATTTTATTCTTCTATCCAAACATTGTGTCATCCTTTGTTTACCCGTTTGAGCTTCATTTTATTTTTTCTTTCATATCGCTCTTTTGGAATCAAAATAGAGTTAAAGATAAATGTCAGGAAAATAAGAATAAAGGAAAGAGTTCGAAAAAAATCAAATCAAATCAAAACAAAGAACAAGCTTATGGAACTACGTGCGACCTGATTCTCCTCTCTCGGGAGTGAGATACATAGGTTGCCCTATTTCGGGCTCAGTCCAACCAAATAAAGATTTTACAGTTACCCAGTCAACAAAAACTGGGGCATGAGTTAATGTGTTATTTGAGTCGATTCCAAAAGTTGTAAGTCCCACCCCACTTCAAGTGTCGTTTGAACCTCTTGCCATCCTTTTCTAACCTTTTTCGAAAGCCAAGTTACAACCAAAGAGAGTCCTTCAGATCAATTTTTAATAATGTTAACTCTAAGCATGCAATGTATATGATGATACATTGTAAGGTACCACTTGTCTCCCTCGGCATAAGAAATCAGGAAAGAAATACAAAAATGAGAGAGTGTTATTGGTGAAAACTCCCGCGGGTATCATAAGGCGATGGTGAGTTGAGAGGAATGAAAATGAGAGAGACGTATTGGTGAAAACCCTCACAGGAACCATAAGGCGATGGTGAGTGGAAAGAAATAAAAATGAGAGAGTCTTATTGGTGAAAAACCTCACGGGCACCGTAAGGCGATAGCGAGTTCAAGAGAAAAGTGAAAAGTGAAAAGAAAGAGATTTGTTGGCGAAAGTCTTTTAAGATGTCGTCAATTGAATGTGATATATGAGTCCAATTGATTTGAAGAAGCGGCTCAGCGGCAAAGACATGAACTCAACAGCAAATGGGGAGTTTGGATAGAAAGATCAGGCAGCTTAATCCAAATTACATGTCATACTCATTGGAGTTGGTTGTCGTATTCAGATAAGTTTTCTTTTTGAATATGGGACATTGCCCTTTTCTTTCATTTAAATATTCATGCTTTTTGTCCTTTTTTGTCATTTATCAAAATAAATGTCACCATCATTTCTTTACATTTTAAGTCAAGTCTGTGTCAAAGCAAGCGAGAAAGGATTTGAAAATTTACTACCAGTCTTTCCAATTATATAAGGAAAAGCCAAGGACCATCAAATGAAAGAAATATGATCGTAATTCAACACGAAGCAAAGGAAGCCTATCAACCGACAGGCTGTTGGATTAGTGGAAGCATTCAGATTTGGGAAAAAGGTGCACCTCAGAGTCATGGTAAAATGGAAACCCATTGTTCAAGTCAGAACTTATTTCCCTCAATCTGGATCCAGGTCAATGATGCGGCAATACAGGGAAAGTTTCAGCGATTTGGAACAAAGATGAAAGGAACGAGTGCCGAGGCAGATACTTGAGAAGCCAAGAGCTGCAAGTCACCACTAAGTTTTTAACTGATAAATTTTCCTTGTTGAAATAGGGGCAAATTCGCTTCACTTAATTCAGCTACCATTGGAAATGCTCATCCATGGGATTTTACTTTCTGTTCAGGACCATCCTGAAAAATGGGATTTTTCTTTCTGTTCAGGACCATCCTGAAAAATGGGACTTTACTTTTGTTCAGGACGCTCCTGAAAAATGAGATTTTACTTTCTGTTCAGGACTCTCCAGAAAAATGGGACTTTACTTTCTGTTCAGGACCCTCCTAAAAAATGGAATTTACCTTCTGTTCAGGACTCTCCTAAAAAATGTGATTTCACTTTATGTTCAGGACCCTCCTGAAAAATGGGACTTTACTTTCTGTTCAGGACCCTCCTGAAAAATGGGACTTTACTTTCTGTTCAGGACCCTGCTGTAAAATAGGACTTTACTTTCTGTTCAGGACCCTCCTGAAAAATAGGACTTTACTTTCTGTTTAGGACCTTCCTAAAAAATGGAATTTTACTTTCTGTTCAGGACCCTCCTGAAAAATGGGATTTTACTTTCTGTTCAGGACTCTCTTGAAAAATGGGACTTTACTTTTGTTCAGGACCCTCCTGAAAAATGAGACTTTACTTTCTATTCAGGACCCTCTTGAAAATGAGATTTTACCTTCTGTTTAGGACCCTCTTGAAAAATGGGATTTCACTTTATGTTCAGGACCCTCCTGAAAAATAGGATGTTACTTTATGTTCCGAACCCTCCTGAAAAATGGGATTTTACCTTATGTTCAGGACACTCCTGAAAAATAGGATTCTACTTTATGCTCAGGACCCTCCTGAAAAATGGGACTTTACCTTCTGTTCAGGACCCTCCTGAAAAATGGGATTTTACTTTCTGTTCAGGACCCTCTTGAAGAATGGGAATTTACTTTCAGTTCAAGACCCTCTTGAAAAATGGGACTTTACCTTTTGTTCAGGACCCTCCTGAAAAAATGAGATTTTACTTTCTGTTCAGGATCCTCCTGAAAAAATGTGATTTTACTTTCTATTCAGGACCCTCTTGGAAAATGGGACAACGCTTTCAAAAATGAAATACTACTTTACTATAATTTTTGTTTGGGATAATTTTCGTTCTAGTTTTAATTTTAGGTTTCAAGAGCCTGGAGAACAGGGTGATGAAATAGCAAGTCTGTAGCCCGCCTGAGAACAGAGTGAAGAAATGAAAAGTCAAGCAACAAAGTGATGAAATAGCAATTCAGGAGCCCACCTGGGGAATAGGGTGAAGAAATGAAAAGTCAAGCAACAAAGCAAAACAATTGAAAGCCAAGCAACAAGTTGAAAGAAATTGCAAGTCAGGAGCCCTCTTGAAAAATAGGGTGATAAAAGTCGAGTCAATAGCCAACAGAAGCTGTATAGATAGGATTTTGTAATTTCATTTATATTTTAACTTGTAATTTTCATTTTTGATGTAATGACAGAGCCGCGGACCAGAACTTCGATGGAACCTCACTCGGCTCTCCAACTCGGTATAGTCCACTTCTCTTCCAACCCTTTGAGATACTTGTGAATTCCTCATGACTTGGGTAGATAGGGTCTCCGACAGGATTTGAATGTTCTTCTTTCTTTTACTCCTCTCTTTGAATAATGATTGGGACAAAATTCGGTCTCGTTGTTTACTTCTTTGTCTGAAAACAGTGCATGTTTATTTTCAAAGGGGGCATGATGTAGACACGTAATTTTGTCTCTCCCCGATATCGTTTTACCCATTTTTACCTTATCCTACCCATGTAATTACATCCCACAAAAATACAAAAAAAAATAACTCTCAACAAAATACCTAACAAACTTTTATTCTTTTTAACATCCTAACAACCCTTTCAATTAAAATAAGACACATTACCTCTACCCCTACCCCCAACACCTTATACCTAAGTTCCCCTCCCCCCTCTCTTTTTCTTATCCACAAAGAAATACACTAGCAGGAACCTTCTAGGAAATTTCCCGATAGGCACACTCCGCTCACGTGAGGGACACCACATAATGCAATACCTAGGGAGGCCACTTACTGATATAAAAAAGAGGAGACATACAGAGGTCGAGGGTTTTTTTCTTTTAGAAAAAAAAAGGTCACAACTTCTTCTCCATATACAAACAACCACATGCACACCACAAAATAGACGTGACCATCCTCCCTACTTATCGAAACCACACACGATATCACACATACACACCCCAAAAATGGAGTAGAACAAAAAGAGACGAGTGAGAAGAACTTGACCGTAGGTCGAGTTTTCCGGCTATTCTTCACCGAAAATCACCTCACCCACTTTGTTTGAACTCAGAAACCAGCTAGAATTTTGATTTAATCCATCGCCATTGTCGAGAGACTAGATTTTGATAATTAAATCAGCTGGATATCGACTTGATCGGGTTGATTTCGGTAGGTCTGGGTTAGATTTCGATCTGTTTAGTTTAGTCTTTCGATCTGTTCATTATTTCTCTTGAATACTCCTAGTTGCTTCGTGGATTTGGTATTTGAATTGGACCTTAAGTTTGGGTTTTGTATCGAGTTGGTTCTGGCTGAAATCAGTTTTTGGACCTGGATTTCTTTTCTTCTTTATTACGATTCGGTTAATGGAACGATTGTGTCTTTGATTTCATGTTGTCGAGTCAGTTCGGTTTGGATTCCGGTATCGAGTTCGTAGTTTATTCATTGTTGAGATGCTATTGAGGATTCCAAACTCTGATCTTCTTTAATTCGTTATTATCAATGAAAGTCGATATCGGAATGTCCATTTCTTTAACCCGCTCTCTCTTCTTAATTTTAAATTCGTTGAAATGTCCATGATTGTGTGTTGTTTGATTTGTGATTGTTTGATGTTGTTGAATGCTATGATCATGATTCTTGGTGATTCGAATTTGGTAGTTTGTGGAATGAATTTGATCATGTTTTAATGGTGATTGTTAAAAGGAAGTTTGGGGGGTTGGAAATGAAAATTGATGAAAAATATAATTTTAGGTTAATTTTGATTTATTATTGATATGGAGCGCAATAGAATTATGACATGTTAAAGCAAATATGCAAATATAGGCTTGGGTAGGCAAATTTTAGAACTTGTTGTTTTGGCGAAATATTTAATGTGTGTGTGAATGTTTGTTTCTAGTTTATTGTATTTAATTCAAATGTATCCATTTAGCCAGGGAATGCCCCGAGACACATTGTATTTATTCACCAAAAAATGCCCCAAAGCACTATGTTGGCGGAGGACAATCGTGATGAGGGTCCAAGGTATCGGGTAGAGCGTAGTTTAAGACTAGTGTAGGTTAGCGTAGGTTTATATTTTTGCATTTTTTTTACTTTATTTTGGACTGTAGGACACTAATTTTGGACTGTTTTTGGTTTGTATTTGTTTTGTTTAATTGTTTGGGTGTTTTATGTGGTTTATACATTTTTAGTGTTAAACTAGTCGATATACTCCACCGAGTGACCGTGGTCGAACCACGGGATCGAGGGGTGCCTAACACCTTCCCCTCGGCCAACAGAATTCCTTATCTGGAATCTCTTTTTGAGGATCAGTTTCTAGAGTCAAAACTATTTTGAAAAGGATTTTTCAAAGGTGACTTAGCACACCAGATTATGCCAAGTGGCGACTCTGAATTTTAATGTAAAAATCATCCTTTTTCGAAACAAACCTTCATTTTGTCACTTAATAATAATAACCCTTTCGAAACTTAAAATCAAATCTTTTTCTGGTTAAAAAAGGGGTGTGACAATTTGCTGCACTAATTTGATTTTTAGCAATTGTTGTGTTTTGATACTGCATGTTGGATTTTGGCTCAGTTATTGTATGTTTGTGTAGTAAACTATTTAATGGTGGGGTATTTCTTAATTTTTTTTTTGTGTGTGTGTGGGAGGGGGGGGGGGGGGCTCATTTGAGCATTGAGTTATTTCCATTGACCACAAACTGAAAATGAAATATTTGTTCTGCAAGTGTAGATTGTGTTGAAAATGGCTAAAAACGAAAATTTATGAAAGCTTGGGTACTATTTGTTCTGCAGCTTTCAAAAAGGCATGTGTTGAACTATTTATGAACTGTTGAGCTTGGGTACTGTTTCTCAACACTCACCGAACCACATCGAAGTTGTAGAATTTGTTGATACCTTGTGTCTTAGATTTACGAGCTCCATTACTGTAATTTATAATAGTATATAATCTGAGAATTTATCCCTCAATCAATCAAAACTTTAAATTTTCATATTATATTTTTCATGAATTCTTACTTGCTTTAACTTTAAAACTTTCCTTGAAGGGACAGACACAAAGATGAACTCACGTTTTGAAGTTTAAGAATTTTTACTTCCTACAGTAATCATAAATTAATAAATATTTCCTTTGTTAAATATTAATCACTGTATTTCACTTTCCGACAGTCAATTTAGGTGAACATTGACTAGTATTTTAGATTATATTCTCTCATCAAGTTGACATGCAAAAGGCTTCAGCTTGGAGTATTTATCATTTAGTTTTTTGAACACTAAATTTTAAATATAAAATATTGAGTTAATCTAATTTACATAACTTTGAGAATTATTTAAATCGACTTTAAAAAAGGAAAACATGATAGCTAATTTAAGACAATTAAAGTAATAATAACTGGATCCACAGTAATTATCATCATCTTAACTTAGCTTAGTACGTTAAAAATGTTTAAAAAGAAGCAAAAAGACACTTTTCTTATATGCATGGAATCCATAAATTATATATATTGATACCAATGATTTGATTCTTTCCTTATTTGTTTTTCTGTTCTTGTTTTATTCGTGCTTAATTGAAAACATTACTAAAAATAAGAATTACCCTTTTTTAGATTAAAAAAGCACTTGAAGTTTTAGAAAAAATCAAATCTAAGAAAAGAGTGGACAAAGAAAAAGATAATTTACAATGAAATATAAGAAAATAATAACATATGTTACGAGAGATCAAGTAATCGTATATTTTATTTTAACGCCTTTATGTTGATATAATTAAAATATGGTAATTCTTATTTTTAGTATAATGTTTACATTAGGCACCGGTAAAATAAGGAAAAAAACTAAGAAATTGGTGTCTATATAAGCAATGGAGTATTACCTTATATGCATATAACAAATTGAGTTAGGCTTCTTCAGTATTAACCTGAGTTCTCTTTCACTTTGAGTTGATTAGTTATTTACTTTTTTTTTTCTAAAGACTTACAGTCTTACAGTAATGTTGCTCTTCTAATTTGTTCATTAATTCCTCACCTTTTCATCTACGTCCGTTTACAATTATAACTCTCTTTTTGACTTATTGTTCTCTTACATTGAATGTATTTGCTACAATAATGTAGTTTCAAAAGAGGGTGTTATTTTATAATCGTAAGGAAGGAATAATTTTTACTAAGTTCGATATTTTGATTTTGATTTTCATTAACTTTGTTGCTTTTTCATTAAACAATGGTTCAATCTAGTTTGATACTATACTATAAACGAGAGAATGTCATCCTCAAAATCCAAAACAATTGAAAAGAACTTGGAGAAGTTGGTAGATACGAGAGAACAAATACGTAAACAAGAAACCAACTTTCGAAATTCTAATGTGCAGCAAGACAGTGTGACAGATAGATATGAGGCTACACGTGATCTTTGGAAGTTAAAGGACAAGGAAGACAAGCACGAAGACCAATTGGAGAAAAAAGGAATTACAAAAATAATGATATAACCTATTTATTTATTTATTTATTTATTTATTTATTTATTTATTTATTTATTTATTGTCTTTTAGTTATCAATAAAACGTTTAGATGCTGCTAATTAAGTCCAAGGATATGTTTAGGTTGTAGGATTTTCAAGATTTGTTACTAGCTAGGAGTTTAAGTTTTATATATATTTATGTCATTGCCTTTTATTTTGCTGTTCTATAGTTATTATTTATGATTTTTGGATCGCAATACTTGATTTGAGCAACAAAAAGAAAGAGTTATATTAACTAAGTCTTTCACGTAAAAAGTTTCTATATGACACAATGTACATTACCCAAATATTACAAAGTTAATCAGAGTCTACAATAATATCATTATTAGTAACAAATTCACAAAACAATACAAAACACCTCAAGCTTAATAATCAGACTCTTTAGGTAGAAATTGAGAAATATCTTCATACATCAAACCAAAATAAAAAAATCCATAAAGCTCTCTAAGAACAAGCATGTCATGTATTTATTAATAGTTATTGTCACATCCTTTTTTTAACATCCAAAAGATCGTATTTTAATTTTGAAAGGGTTTTATTATTAAGGGAACAAAAATGAAAAAAATTGTTTCGAAAAAAAAAGGATTATTTACATTATTTTTTCTTATTCAGAGTCGCCACTTGGCATAATTCGGTATGCCAAGTAACCTTTGGAAAATTCTTTTCGAAACGGTTTGACTCTAAAAACTAATCCGCGAACAGAGATTCTGGCTAAAGAATTCTGTTGACCGAGGGAAAGGTGTTAGGCACCCCTCGATCCCGTGGTTCGACCACGGTCGCTTGGTGGAGAGTATCGGCTAATTTGACATTACAAATGTACAAACCACATAAACACACAAAACAAGCAAACAAACAAATAACACAAAATTTAAAACAAACCAAAATAATGTTCAGTCCAAATTATACAATCCAAAAAAAAAGAGATGCTGAAATATAAAACCTATTCTATTCTAAACTAATCCTAAACTAAACTCACACCCGACGTTCCGGGCCTTGATCGCGAACGTCCTCCAAATACAAGATACTTCAGGGCATTCCCCGGATAAATCAATACAAATCCCTCGAGGCATCCCCCGACCAAATGAATACATTTTTAGTGCGGAAAAATAAAACTATTCAACAAAATTTTAAACAATCCACAGAATTTTCAACATTCAACCGAAGCCACAAATTCTAAACTTTGCCTACCCAAGCTATGTTTGCCTAAAACAATCGACGTATCAAGATACTACCAATTTCGATTAACATTTATTTCAAGTCAAACAACCAATGAATCAAACTAATCAAAATTCACCAATTATGTCAAGTTTTCAATTCTCACCCCACCCCACCCCAAATTAACTCACGATTCAAAACAACTTAAGATTCACCACCAACACAGATCAAGCAAGACATAACACGCAATTTGATGCATCCGAATATAATGAATAATGAACTAACAGAATGAGGGAATAGGATTGGACCTCAATTCAAAGATTTTGAAATTGAATAATACTTCAATGAAAGGAGAGAATTCGCGTCCGAAAACCTCGAACCGAACCTCAATAGTAACGACCTACAACTCTAATATTGAGGAATACGAAGCCAAAAACTGGTTGAGACGCGCAAAATACTAAACCCCAAAACAGGAACAAAAAATGATGAATCCCCCGAAGCCTGATTCTGGTGATGGAACACAAAGTCAGACGAACCTAGAAACCCCAGTACACAACAGAACCAAAGAATAGTGTATCTTGAGCTTTGGTAAGCTCAGACAGTGGCAAAACAATGAGAAAGGGAGGATTCCAGTGAGTTTCAACGTATTCAAGCTGGATTTACTTGAAAACCAAAAGAAACGATGAGATTTTTGGTGATTTCAAACTGGTCGGTCAAGTCGACGAATGATGATCGACTACCGGCAAAGATCTCACCGAACTTGGCCAGTACAGAACCTGAGATAGGGCTTTCGGTGAGAGAACAGTCGCCAAAACAGTGTTCTCCCGCCTATTCTCCTTTTCCCTCTCTCTCGTTCAGCTGCTTTCTCCCATCTTTCTCCCTCGCAACTCTCTCTCTCTCTCTCTCTGTGTTTACTAATTCAGTTAGGTAAAATAGTGAGTGTCACGTGTGTGTTTTTCAAGAGTGTGCATGTGCGTGTTATTGGTGAGAATAAGAATAACAGAGGGGTCCCTTTTTTTTGAAGAAGAAAATGGGGCCTCCCTTTTTGAGTGATATCCCTTGTGTATGATGATGGATGATTTTTTTCCTTCTTGTGAGTGAATTCCTTGGTCAAGAAGAAGAAGTTTTTTCTTATCCTTTGATCCTTATATGTGGGGCCCTCTCCCTTTTGTTGTTAATATATTATGTGAGGATAAAAATGTGAGTGGTAGGGAGGTGGAAGCTTTTGATTGGGTAGGTTGTTAAGATAAGATAAATTAGTTAGAGGTATTGTTTTTATTTATTTTTGTATTTTTGTGGGATATAATTACATGGGGTTGGCCACATGGTAAGGTGAACTAAAAATGAATAATATTAGACTTCGGAAGGGACAAAATTAGGTGTCTACATCATGCCCTCTTTGAATGTAAACACGAAGTGTTTTCAGACAAAGAAGTAGACAACGAGACCAAATTTTGACCCAACCATTATTCAAAGAAAGAAACAGAAGGAAGAAACACAATCGAATCCTGTCGGACACACTATCTATCCAAGTCATGAGGAAGTCACAAGTATTTCAAAGGGTTGGAAGGGAAGTGGACTATACCGAATTGGAGAATTGAGTAAGGTTCCATCAAGGTTCCGGTCCGCGGCTCTGTCATTACATAAAAATGAAAATTACAAAAATCCTTTCTATATAGCTTCTTTTGGACTCTTGACTTGAGTTTCATTACCCTATTCTTCAGGCGGGCTCCTGACTTGCAATTTCTTCAACTTGTTGCTTGCCTTTTAATTTCCACACTCTGTTCTCCAAGCGGGTTCCTGACTTGCTATTTTATCAACTTGTTCCTATGCTTTTCAATTTCTATATCCTGTTCTCCAGGCGGGTTCCTGACATGCTATTTTATCAACTTGTTTCTATGCTTTTAATTTCTTCACCCTGTTCTGCAGGCGGGATCCTGACTTTCTATTTCATCAACTTATTGCTATGCTTTCAATTTCTTCACCCTGTTCTGCAGGCGGCTCCTGACTTGCTATTTCATCAACTTGTTTCTATGCTTTCAATTTTTTTTATTTTTTTTCACCCTGTTCTGTAGGCGGGCTCCTGACTTGCTATTTTTCAATCTGTCTAACTTTGAATTTCTCACCTTGTTGCTTAGTTTTCCATTTTTTGCCCTGTGCTTCGGGCTTGCTCCTGAAATCACATCAAAACTGACAAAAAAATATTCCAAATAAAGAAATGCATTTTCTATGAGTTAATTAGAATGACTCGACTAAAAGGTACGTCTTATAGGAATCAAAGAGGATGAATCGACTAAAAGGTACGTCTTATAGGAATCAATAGGAATGACTCGACTAAAAAGGTATGTCTTATAGGTGTCAAGGAAAATGACTCGACTAAAAGGTACGTCTTATAGGAATCAAAGGAATAACTTGACTAAAAGGCACGTCTTATAGGAATCAAATGGGATGACTCGACTAAAAGGTACATCTTATAGAAATCAAAGGGGATGACTCGACTAAAAGGTACGTCTTATAGGAATCAAAGGGGATGACTCAACTTAAAAGGTACGTCTTATAGGAATCAAAGGGAATGACTCGACTAAAAGGTACGTCTTATAGGAATCAAAGGGGATAACTCGACTAAAAAGGTACGTCTTATAGGAGTCAATAGGGATGACTCGACTAAAAGATACGTCTTAAAAGAATCAAAGGGGATGACTCGACTAAAAGGTACCTCTTCTAGGAATCAAAGGGGATGACTAGACTAAAAAGGTATGTCTTATAGCAATCAAAAGGAATGACTCTACTAAAAGGTACGTCTTATAGGAATCAAAGGGGATGACTCGACTAAAAGGTACGTCTTATAGGAATCAATAGGGACGACTGACTAAAAGGTGCGTCTTATAGGAATCAAAGGGGATGACATGACTAAAAGGTACATCTTCTAGGAGTCAAGGTGAATGACTCGACTAAAAGGTACGTCTTATAGAAATTAAAGGGGATGACTCGACTAAAAGGTACGTCTTATAGGAATTAAAGGGGATGACTATACTAAAAGGTACGTCTTCTAGGAGTCAAGGTGAATGACTCAACTAAGAGGTATGTCTTCTAGGAATCAAGACTTAAGTTAGGAAGTGCATTACCTAAGAAGCGAAATTCGAATTACCCAATCAAGGAAGTGTGTTTCCTTATCAATGTTGTTTGAATTATCAAAATAATGAAGTGTGTCTCTGTACCAAAGCTGCTTGAATTACCAAAACAAGGAAGTGCGTCTCTTAGAGATCTTGAATTATGAGTATTACCATGGTTTTTATTACCAAACCTGTGCAGCAACCTTGTGTCTTTCATTTGTTGAGGTGAGAAATTACGGCCTTTGATGTTTAGGCTCTGAAATCCATGATCTTAATGAAACATGTATTCTTATTACATACAAAGAAAACTTGTGAGTTTAAAAAATGGTGGCTAGTTTGTGGCTTTGGCTTTTGAGGCAATTGCTCCTGCCCTCATCACATTTAGCTTTTCTTCCAACTATTAGCATATGTCATTGACTTGCTGTATCATTGACTCGAACTCAGCTTATTAAGAGTGACTCTGAAACAAACACAGTATTTATGCTTTGTCGTGTTTCTCAAATAAACCCTTTGAACCTTGGTATTCCATGTGTTCCCCGACTTCTCTGTTGACAAAACTTCCTGCATGCCTTTTTTGGGCTCACAATCATGTCTCTTTCATGTGCTAGGTTTTGTCTTGCTTTGTGCAATTTAAAAAGCTGGTAGCCATGTTTGAAATCTTTTCTCACTTATGTTGACACAGAGTTGACTCAATGACAAGAAACAAAAAAAATAATGACAATTTTTGTTTTGATAACTGACTTAAGAAAGATAAAATTAAAATAAAGAGAAGAAAGAAAAGACAATGAATGTCCCCTTTTAAAACAAAGAAACAAAAAAATCATCTAAAAATGACAGTCAACACTAATGATTATGCCATGAATTTTGGATTAAGCAGCTTGATCTTTTCATCCAAACTTTCTACCCATTGTTGTTAAGTTAATGGCCTTGAAACTTAGTTACTTTCTTAGGTCAATTGCATTTAAGACCCCATTCGGCTAGTGGCACCTTGAAGGGTTTTTGCCAACAAGCTTCTTTCATTTTCTCTCGGCTCACTATCGCCTTATGGTGGCCGTGAGAGTTTTCACCAATAAGACTCTCTTATTTTTATTTCTCTCAACTTGCCATCACCTTATGGTGCCCGTAAGGGTTTTCACCAATAAGACTCTCCCATTTTTGTTTCTCTCTTGATTCCCTATGCTGAGGAAGACAAATTGTTCCCAAATGCATCATCATATCCTTGCATGCTCTGCCTTAACATCCTCAAAGATTCATCTGAAGGTCTTTCTTTGGTTGTAACTTGGATTTTGGATAAGGTTAGAAAGAAAGGATGGCATGGGGCCCAAACGACACTTGAAGTGGGGTATGACTTACAACTTTTGGAATCGACTCAAACAATGAGGATTAACTCATGCCCCAGTTTTTTTTGACTGGGTGACTCTAAATTGTTTATTTGGTTGGACCGAGCACTTAGTAGGGCAGCCTACGTATGTCACCTACGAGAGAGGAGAATCAGGTCATGCGTAGTTCTGGCAGCTTGTTCTTTCACTTGATTCTATTTTTTTCTTTTGTTGACTTTTTATCTTTGGGACTTTTCTGACTTTATTTTTGTTGACACTTGCCTTTTTTTTCTTTTTTGACATATTTTTTTGAATTTTGTTGACTTTTATCTTGGTTTCAAAAGAGGGATACGAAAGAAAATAACACTAAGGCCCAAATGGGGGTAAACAAAGGATGACACAGTGTTTGGATAGCAGAATAAAATGCCTTCATCATATCAACTCTTGAAAATATAAGTACATATCATGCAATATGAAAATGAAAGATGAACATCATTTGTGGAACTTTAACAACACTAACTTCAACTGAGCATGTATGTCACTTCTTTTTCTACACTTGTCAAACATACAACTCCAATTTCGTTGTACATTCCTCATGTTGAAGGACTCATGACTTCGTAGAGCTGATTTTCTTTCTGTTCCTCTTGATATAGGATCACGCAGCCACTACTTGACCTAATTGAGATATGTCTTTCAATTGATGACCAAGTTATTCTCACGATTTTCAAAATAATAGCCTTAATTTTCAAAGAAGGTTTCAAGTTATCACCAAATGCCCCAGCACTCTAACTATTTCCTTAGATGCTCTCTTTTTCTAACTTTAACCCTCTGATTCAATGTTCATTCTTAAACTGGATGTTAAGATCTAGCTGTAAATTTCACTAGCATATCATATCACTAGAGTCAACATAAAATGTACTATGTAAAAAAAATAAACAAACAACACATATTTAAAACACAAAGAAAAATGGGACACTTTATTTAATAAAAATGAAAGATAGAAGGGTTTGAACATAAATGACAAATGGACAAAACAAGATAGATCCCGAACTACAACCCTGAAATAATTCAAAAAATAGAAAAGATGACAAAACAAACTACCAGACCTCTTCCTAGTAGGGAGATAGGTGAATTTTCAATTGCTCAGCCTGACAACTTAGCCGCTGGTTTGCCTATCAGAATGACTAGAGCTTCCCTCACTATTAACGTTCTGCAATATAATTGATCCATCATGAATCATCTTTTCAATTTCTCTTTTCAAATAGCGACAATCTTCAATACTATGACCCTGAGCCTCAGAATGATACGCATATCATGCGTTCGGATCAAAATTTCTTGAACGCCGATTAAGGGTGTGCCCAAGGAGAGGAGTGATCATTTCTTCCTGTACCAATCTCTGCAATAAACTGGCATATAACTCTCCAATCGGTGTGAAGCTATCTCTCGACTTCTGACTCATTTTATTATTTGGCTTGGATAGAAAATCTGGGTTTGAAGGGTTTTGGTATGTTTATAGAGTTAGAGAAAGACTCTGGGGCGTTGGGGTATGCCATTGTGGGTAAGATGATGGTTGAACATGTGGTTGTGCATTATACACTGGATATGGATGTGGAGGAACATTGTATAATGGATTTTAGGAGTGATTATGTGGAGCCGGGGCATAAACTTGAGCTTGATCCTGAGATCGACGATGACGTGGTCTTCTTGACCTTTTGTGCTGTCCAACTATAATTGCAGATGCATCTTCCTCATTCTTTTTCTCCCCAACACTTCCTGAACCCTTTTAAATTACTTGAGTAGTCACTTTCAATGTTGGAAAACTTATAATGCGACCAGTCTTAATTCCCTCTTCTATCATCTCCCCCATTTTAAGAACCTCAATGAACGACTTACCTAATGCAGGTAACAAGTGTTGATAATATGTTTCGTTCTGCGCTTGAATAAACACCTCCACTATTTTGCTTTCTTTCATTGGTTGTTTTACTCTAGCAGCTTGTTCGCGACATCTGATCGCGTACTCCCTGAAACTCTTAGTATTCTTCTTTGTTATACTAGTTAGGGATTTTTTATTAGGGATAAAATCCAAATTGTATTGAAATTGTTGCACAAATTCGTCATCTAGGTCATCCCAACTAATCCATTTGTCAATGTCTTGGTCAACAAACCATTCTGGAGCTAGACCTGAAAGACTCTCACCAAAATATGCCATGAGTAATTCTTCCTTCCCTCCAACGCCCCTTAGCTGGTTGCAATAGCGTCTCAAATGTGCTACAGGATCGCCACTGCGGTATTTTAAAACCAAGAGGAAGATGTACACCAGGAAACATGCACAGATCTTTATATGAGACACTTTTGTACCCCCCAATTCCTTGTAAGTTTTTCATAGTCAGTTCCAAACTTCTCAATTTTCTGGCTATTTCCTCTTGTTCTTCTGTCATAACAGACTTCTCAGTATAAGGAGGAAATTCAGGCGGTTGATGGCATTCGTAAGGACCAGTCGACTTAAATATAGGCTCAAGAGCATAATGTTTATCACTAAAAATATTCAATGCAGGCTCTCATGTAGATTAGTGAGGCACAACTTATGGATGAACATCAAAAGTAGGAGGTGGGGTAGGCACCGCAAAAGTATGAACAGCAGCTGGAGCCGAGTATGTGGTAGTCTTGTATTAGGGAGTGAGGAAATGAACATTGGAAGTGGTTGGATATTGTTGCCCCGGAGTCGATCCTGATGCATGTTGTGGAATATCAACAAAAATGAGAAATTGTGCATGTGACACGGTAGGCAAGCTAGAAAGATATTCCAGATTATCAGTGGGAACTGGAGGAGGAGGCTACCCATTAGCCCAAGCTTGATGCATTTCTATTATTTGCCGCCTTAATTTCTGAATCTCTTCATTATCTCCTACATTCTCATTCCCCGAACTCCCTATCTGATTATTGACAACTAACTCGGTATCCTTGTTTGCCATAACTTCCTTTATGACTTGAAGCAATATGGAGGACCAGCCAAAATGCCACAAACCAACCACCTTAAACTAACTGGACAAGAGATAGCAAATGCGTTAGAGTTCAACGATCTTTCAAAACCTCTTCTTCTTTATTTTTTGAATAAAAAATCACCGAACCCTAGAAGGGCGCGTACGTATCTCACTTCTGAAAGTGGAGAATCAGGTGTGCATAGTTCGTGAAGTCTTGCCAATTCTTTTTTCTTTTTCTTGAAACTTTAAAAAGAAAAGAAAAAAAAATTGTCAAAGAATGACGAAAATAGTTTTGAATTCTTCGGCTTTAACATCCCTATACAAAATGAAACCTATGATTACCAAAGAAAATCTTTTTGGGTTTTTGATTTTGAATTTCATACGAAAACAAAACTTGAACCTATTAAATGAAAAATCTTTTTTGTAGTTTTCTTTTAAAGACGTATATGAAACGCCTACTCTAAATGGACAGTGAAGAAATATTTTTGGATTTTTAAATAAGATCCCCGAACCAACAATAGGCTACCTACGTATCTCACTCCCAAAAGAGGAGAATCAGGGGTGCGTAGTTCATCCAGATTGGACAATTAATAATTAACAAATAGATTGACCCTAACTTAAGAGACACAACCAAAGACAAACAAATAAAATCTTTTTTTTTTTGGATTTTTAATTAGATACTTCAACTAAAACTGACACCAACAATTACGAAGGAAAATCTTTTTGGCGTTTTCACTATATAAGAATGTACAAAGCTCCTATTGAAAGGAAAAATATTTTTGGAGTTTTCGAATTATGAATGCTTACTAAAGAAATTAAAGGAAAATTTTTTAACGTTTTTGATTTTGTGGGAAATGAGTGCAAAAAGTAAAAAAGTAAAAAAAAAAACATTTTATTATTTTTTAATTTTTTTTTAATTTTTGAATTGTGAAAAATAAAAGCCATAAAGAACCCTAAAAACTACCAAAACTTTTTTTTTTTCACTCTTTTTTCTTTTTTTTTTCAACAATTTCTTGCCTACACACTTTGCTTCTAACTCGTGTTTTCGCCCAAACCAGTTGGTCAAATAACCTCGTTACCCTAAAAGATGCAACATTTAGCACGTAGGGATGCCTTAGAGGTGAGTGTCCTACAAAGGGCCAAGTGGGCCCTGCTAGGTCTTCAATATGATGCACATAAGCATGACCTAAAGGCTGACCTATGTTGGGGTTCACTAACAAGACTGTTCGGAGGAGCATATGGTCGATAGCGGCTGCTTAACTTTTCACCTACTCCATACATCCAACGGCTCCCCCCCTAAAATAAAGGTGACTCAACAAGAGTTCGCGCGCACGATGTGCACTTCGATACTTGTTGCGGAAAGAATGACTCGAGTTAAGCACTTGATGTCAGATATAAAAGCGGTAACACATAGGATAAATACTGTAAATAAAGAGCACGAAAATACACAAAAGTGAAAACACAAAAAAAATCAGAAACAATGCTTATCCACTCGTAATGCCAAACAAAGCCGATACGACTCCGAAAAAATTCTGAATTCTGAAAAGTTCCCCAGCAGAGTCGCCAGAGATGTCACACCCTTTTTTCAACATCCAAAAGATCATATTTTAGTTTTGAAAGGGTTTTATTATTAAGGTGACAAAAATGAAAAAAATTGTTTCGAAAAAAAAAAAGGATTATTTACATTATTTTTTTATTCAGAGTCTCCACTTGGCATAATCCGGTGTGCCAAGTCACCTTTGGAAAATCCTTTTCGAAATGGTTTGACTCTAAAAACTGATCCACGAATAGAGATTCCGGCTAAGGAATTCTGTTGACCGAGGGGAAGGTGTTAGGCACCCCTCGATCCCGTGGTTAGACCACGGTCGCTTGGTGGAGCGTATCGGCTAATTTGACATTACAAATGTACAAACCACATAAAAACACAAAACAAGCAAACAAACAAATCACACAAAATTCAAAACAAACCAAAATAATGTTCAGTCCAAATTATACAATCCAAAATAAAAAAGATGCTGAAATATAAAACCTATTCTATTCTACACTAATCCTAAACTAAACTCCACCCGACGTTCCGGGCCTTGATCGCGAACGTCCTCCAAGTACAAGATACTTCGGGGCATTCCCCGGATAAATCAATACAAATCCCTCGAGGCATCCCCCGGCCAAATGAATACATTTTTAGTGCGGGAAAATAAAACTATTCAACAAAATTTCAAACATTCCACATAATTTCCAACATTCAACCGAAGCCACAAATTCTAAACTTTGCCTACCCATACTATATTTGCCTAAACCAATCGACGTATCAAGATACTACCAAGTTCGATTAACGTTCATTTCAAGTCAAACAACTAATGAATAAAACTAACCAAAATTCACCAATTATGTCAAGTTTTCAATTCTCACCCCACCCCACCCCAAATTAATTCACGATTCAAAATAACTAAAGATTCACCACCAACACAGATCAAACAAGACATAACACGTAATTTGATGCATCCGAATATAATGAATAATGAACTAACAGAAAGAGGGAATAAGATTGGACCTCAATTCAAAGATTTTGAAATTGAATAATACTTCAATGGAAGGATAGAATCCGCATCCGAAAACTTCGAACTGAACCTCAACAGTGACGAACTTCAACTCTGATGTTGAGGAATTCGAAACCAAAAAATGGTTGAGACGCGCGAAATACTAAACCCCAAAACAGGAACAAAAATGATGAATCCCCCAAAGCCCGATTCTGGTGACAGAACACAAAGTCAAACGAACCCAGAAACCCCAATACACAACAGAACCAAAAAATAGTGTAGCCTGAGCTTCGGTAAGCTCGGACAGCGGCAAAACAATGAGAAAGGGAGGATTCTGGTGAGTTTCAACGTATTCAAGCCGGATTTAGTTGAAAATCAAAAGAAATGATGAGATTTTTGGTGATTTCAAACTGGTCGGTCAAGTTGACGAATGATGATCGACTAGCGGCAAAGATCTCGCTGAACTTGGCTAGTATAGAACCTGAGATGGGGCTTACGGTGAGCGAACAGTCACTGTAACAGTGTTCTCCGGCCTATTCTCCTTTTCCCTCTCTCTCATTCAGCTGCTCTCTCCCATCTCTCTCCCTCGCAACTCTCTTTGTGTATGTGTTTAATAATTCAGTGAGGTGAAACAGTGAGTATCGCGTATGTGTTTTCTAAGAGTGTGCGTGTGCATGTTACTGGTGAGAATGAGAATAACAGAGGGGTCCCTTTTTTTAAGAAGAAGAAGAAGAAAATGGGTCCTCCTTCTTTGAGTGATATCCCCTGTGTATGACGATGGAGGATTTTTTTCCTTCTTGTGAGTGAATTCCTTGGTCAAGAAGAAGTTTTTTCTTCTCCTTTGATCCTTATCCGTGGGCCTCTCTCCCTTTTGTTGTTAATGTATTATGTGAGGATAAAAATGTGAGTGGGTAGGGAGGTGAAAGCTTTTGATTGGGTAGGTTGTTAGGATAAGATAAATTAGTTAGAGGTATTGTTTTTGTTTATTTTTGTATTTTTGTGGGATATAATTACATGGGGTTGGCCACATGGTAAAGTGAACTAAAAATGAATAAAATTAGACTTTGGGAGGGACAAAATTAGGTATCTACAGTTATATAACTCTAGTCTCTTGGCGATGAACTCCTTCATGGGAAAATCTAATATTATCTATAATATATAAGGTTCAATATTTTGATAAATGTAAATTTAAAAAACGATGATTCTTCTTCAATGAAATTCTAATGGGAGTGTTTGGGATTGTTAGAATAGAACGCAATGGAGGCCATGACAATATTGGTATAGTAGTGGGAATTGTTGGCGAAGATGGCAATGTAGTTGGGGGATTTGCTGCCAAAAAGGCCATTTTGAACACTATTTTGCCAAATAGACACAAATTTTAAAAAAATTGTCATAAACCCACTTTAATCCACATCATCACTAATTTTTCCAACTCAACAAAGTCGCCCACAAGTTTTATGATAATTCACTTTAACCCAATATTTCCAACTTAATAAATTCACTCACAAGTTTCTAATAATACATTTCAACTCACTCCATCATCCACCATTATATATAAAATATATTGGGTTTTCAAAAATAATTAAAAAATATCCAATAGCTTAAAATAGAAGCTTCCATTCTCCTCCGATTCTAGCTACTTTTTCGACGTTATTTTTCAGCGATCAGCTATAAATCAGTCCACAAACATTATAAGCTTGTCTGTTGGATCCATTGTTACCCCATTTATTTGTTATCTTCTCAAACACACTTTTCACCATAGTTAAAAAGTTTTAAAACACTCACATTTCTCAAAACCACTTTAGAAAGTACATTACAACAACTTAGGCGACTCCAAGTTCATTTCTCTATTCCTTAAACCCAACGACCGTTGATTTGAAGCAATATTTGCAATTTTAAGATTTTCGTACGGATACCTACCCAATCATCGACTACTCGTCGTCAGTCATCAACCGTGCATATATTCTAATCTAGACCATAAGCATAATCGACCATCTACCAAAGCATAATTCTAGGATATCTATTGCAGGATTTATTATGATATGTGGTGATTTCATGGGAGAATGGGTGGAGACTCCCAAATGTTGGAAATAGAGCTCTTTTATCAAGGTGACACTGTCCATTCCTATTTAATTTTATATATACACAAAATAAATAGATGTCCTTATTTAAAACAATCCATTTCCAATTACTTAATGTTCAAATTTGAAACATCTCAAAATGTAAAATAAGTACTTCAATTTATCTCCCTTTTACGATAATCAAACTAATCCTTTATTATTTGATAATTGATCAATGAAAAATGAAAAACGATTTATAAAATTTCCAATTAAATTTTATATATCCACAAAATAAATATGTCCTTATCAGAATAATCCATTCCCAAATACTTAATGTTCGAATTTGAAACATCTCAAAATGTAAAATAAGTACTTCAATTTATCTTTTTTTATTTTTTGTAAAATAATCAACCTAATCCTTTATTAATTGCTAAATGAAAAATAAAAAGTGATTTACTGAATTTTCAATTTAATTTTATACATACACAAAATAAATATATCTCCTAAACTAAATAATCCATTTACAATTACATAATGTCCAAATTTGAACATTCCAAAGTGTAAAAATAAGTACTCCAATTTATCTTCATTTTACAGTAATCAAACTAATTCTTCATTAGTTGTTAAATAATAAATGATTTATCGAATTTCGAATTTAATTTTGTTCTTTCACAAAATAAATATGTTCTTATCTAAATAATTCATTCCCAATTACTTAATGTCCAAATTTGAAGCATCTCAAAATGTAAAAATAAGTATTCCAATTTATCTCCTTTTTATAGTCAAATTAATCTTTTATTAGTTGATAAATAATAAATGATTTATTGAATTTCCAATTTAATTTTATTTATTCACCAAATAAACATGTCCTTATCTAAATAATCCAGTCTCATATCCCATTACTTAATATCCAATATTAACAATCTCAAAATGTAAAAATGAGTATTCCAATTTATCTGCCTTTTATAGTCAAACTAATCTTTTATTAGTTGATAAATGATTTATTGAATTTCCAATTTAATTTTATTTATACACCAAATAAATATGCCCTTATCTAAATAATCCATTCTCATTTCCCAATGACATATTATATATATATATATATATATGTATATATATATATAATATTTCAAAATGTAGAATAGTTATTATCTCGAGACCTTTTCTTTTTGCCCTTTACAAAAACATTGTTGAATTCACGTAGCTCTGCAAGCACTTCTATATCCGACAAAGAAAATTGTAGTATTATTTTTATTTCATGTTTCCTAATCAAATGAGTCATAAGTACTAAATAATTACATGAAGTAGTAGTAGAAATAAAATGGGTTAGAGTAAAAGTATAATTAATAATGTTAGTTTAATAAAATACACCTCTAATTATCAATATCTTATGAGGCGTGCTAGTTTAACATAAACTAGTAAAATGAAATAACGGAAATACAAAATAAACCCTTTATAAAGATTAAAAAATTCCAATTTTATCCATATCGATCCAAAATCATCCATAAAACTAAAAAATCAATATTGTTTTTCCAATTTTGTCGCTTTTTCACCTCTAATTATTATTATTTTTCGGAACCTGCTAGGTTAATAGAACCAAATAAAATAAAACAATAGAAATACAAAATAAACCCTTTACAGAAATCAACAAATTTCCAATTTTATCCATATTCAAAATCACTCATAAAACAAAAAACTATCAACAAATTTCCAATTTTATCCATATTCAAAATCACTCATAAAACAAAAAACTATTTATTTTTAAATTTTGCCCATATCCAAAATCATCCATGAAACTTAAAAAAATTAAGAATTTTTCAATTTTGCCCATATGCAAAATCATCCATGACAAAAAAATTCAAAAATTTCCAATTGTGTCCATTTTTCTCACCTTTTCAAACAAACGCCTCTATATATGCCACCTTTTCATTATTTTCATTTCATTTTTTACCACAGCAAAATAACAAACAAACTCTATACAACAAAAACAAACAAACAATAATCATGAATCCACAGTTCCAACATTATTTGAATTTATCTAATAGCTTTCTTGTTCTACGAAAATTTCAAGAATGTCGTCAATACGCCATTAGAGCCAGAGAAATCGATCCAAATCACTCTGAGGTACTAGAAATAACAGCGATCACTGATATATTAATGCTCCCTGAGAACATTAACGGACAGCCGAATTACTATGCTATCCTTAACGTTCCAAACTACAGTGATGATCAACAAGTTATGTTGAACAATTTTAAGAGTTTGATGGAGTTGTTGAGATCGAATACGAGAGATTATTCTCGTTTGGCTAATGAGGCTTTTATGCTTGTAATGAGAGCTTACGGAGTTCTAGCGAATCCGAGTGATAAGGTTCGGTTTGATGATGAGTTGAGGAATGCGGTAAATGATGGGAGGTCTATGAGTATGAACCCGATGGGTGGTGAGGGTGGGTTGGAAAGTGCGAGCTTTTTTGACTTGATGATGATGACCGGGTTTGGTGATGGGTTGGAAACAGGCGGGAACTCTTTGAACCAGACGCAGATGGACCGTTCTAATGATGGGTTGCCTCAGAGCATGTTGAACCCGACCCGTTCAAATGATGGGTTGCTTGAGAGCATGTTGAACCCGACCCGTTTGAATGATGGGTTGCTTGAGAGCATGTTGAACCCGACCCGTTTGAATGATGGGTTGCTTCAGAGCATTTTGAACTCGAGCGGAATGACCCGTTTGGATGATGGTCGTGGGAGGTCCCCTAACCCGACTACGATCCAGACCCGTTTGGTTGATGGGGCTGGGAGCTCTTCTAATTCGACTCCGATCCAGACCTGTTTGGACTTCAAAGTAGTAACTATGTTGTTTACCTCTTTTGTCTGCTATCCTTTCTGTTTCACTGCTGCAGCATTTGCTTTTCTACTTAATGATTAATTGTCATAAATGATCAGCCCTTTAATTTGTTCTTTTAATATATATGTCAAAGACTCAATGGATAGAGTTACGTACTTGTGTGAGGTTGCATGTACCTTGTAGAATTAGATGAGTACTTACAAGCTGACCTTAACACCACGATTACGCGAAAAAAATATTCTTGTTTGAATGAGCTTCAAATTCACAAGATTTGGTGGCCTTTTGTTATCTTTTGCCACCTAAGAACAATGTTGAGGTTCTTGTCCTTGTTTCCTTCACTTGGATTTTCTACACTGCTTTAAGATGCATGCATTGAAGCAGATAATTTCTCCACTTTGCTATGTGATTTACTTGAGTCCGGGATCTATCAGAAATAACTTTTCTACCTTCTCAAGGTAGGCATAAGACTATAAACACACCAACCTTTCCAGAACCCGCTTGAGGGATTAAATGAATTTACACCGGGTATATTGTTATTGTTCTAATGTTCACTTAGCATAACTTGCTGCTTGGCTGCATGATACATACACTTGCTAGAGCTCGTGCTGTTCGAAATCAGTTAACACAAAAATTCAAATTTAAAACACAATGACGATAAAAGTACGTACACAGTACTACTACATATGCATTAAAATTAAGAGCTCATAGACTCAACTATATATGAGGAGACTCAGTTATTTCAGCACCTGTGTTGGTTGAAGGTAGTAGATATTTGTTGAATTAGTTGAAGTGCGCCCAAATTACTTGAACAATTATTAATTTGAGGCTTACATAGTTGTAACTTTGCAAGATTTTAAAACGTAACTATTATGGTTGTATGTACTATATACTCTGAGAATTTTTACCTTAAATTAAATCTATTGAAACTATAACATAAATCTATAATGCGACTGATTTTCATGTTGTATTTTTCTTGAATTCTTACTTGCTTCAACATTAAACATTCCTTGAAGGGGCAGAAATAATAGTGAATTCACGATTTGAAGTTTAAGAATTTTTACTTCCTACGACTTGTTCATGTGTTTTTTTTTCCTTCATATTTCGGACCTTATAAGGAATGATTGCTAAGTTTGTCTCTCGTTACTAGCTCGCTCGAAAATGAAAAATTACAATCGAAACCGAAACATAATGACAATAAAATTACACAATACTCCATATGAATACAAATTCTGAACTCATAGACTCAAACTCAATGATGAGAATATATTAAATATATGAGGGGACTGAATGTGCTGGTAGGAGGTAGTAGGTATATTAAGAGAGAGCAAGGAACGTTTATTTTATTTTTAGGCCTTTATATATATTGATATAAATAGTTTGTATGGTATTTATTTCACTTTTTGTGCTATTATAAATTCAGATTTTCCTTTTTTACTCTTAACTTATTTTTGCTCCTTTCTTCTTGAAGTTGAATTTTCCAAAATTCAGTGTTTTCGAAGGGTGTTTTTCTTTCCTATTATAATTTTTCCCACTAAATATGGTAATTTTTATTTTTAGTATAATTTTACATTAATTGACACTAGTAAAATAAGGAAAAAACAAAGAAATTAGTGTCTATATAAACAATGGAGAATTATTATATGCACATATTGCAACTTGAGTTAGCTAGGCTTCTTGAATATTAACGTAAGTTTCTTTTTCACTTTGAGTTGATTAGTTCTTTAATTTGTTTGTTAAGACTTATAATAATGTTGCTCTTCTACTTTGTTAATTAATTCCTCACCTTTTCTTCTACGTAAATTTACAATTATAACTCTCTTTTTGGCTTAGTTTTAAAAGAGTGTGTTATTTTAACGTCATAGGAAAAGATCTATTTTTATAATGTTTGATTCAATATTTTGGTTTAGATTTTTGTTAACTTTGTTACTTCTCCATTCAACAGTGGTTTAAGCTAGTTCGATACTGTACTACACGCGAGAATGTCATCCTCAAAAAGCAAAACAGTTGAGAAGAACATGAAGAAGTTAAATAAGCAAGCAAGAAAACGACCTTCGAAATCCTAATGTGCAACAAAAAAAGTGCGGACGAAAAATACGAAGCGACGTGTGATCTTTGGAAGTTAAAGGACAAGGAAGACAAGCTTGAAGATAAATTGGAGAAAAAAAGAGTTCCTAGCAGAATGATATAACCTATTTATTTATTATTTTTACTTTTAGTTATCAATAAAATGTTTACTCTCCTAGTTATTAAGTTGAAGGATATATTTAGGTTGTAGGATTTTCGTTTCGTGATTTATTACTAGTAGTTTCAAGTTTTATATATGTTTCCGTCATTGCCTTTTAATCCGTTACTTCTATATTTATTTATTTAAGAGTATTTATTTACTATATATTCAAATATTAAGTGAACAATCGAACAATAGCATCATTAATAGTAACACATCCACAATACAAAACATTCCTCCCCGAAACCTTGCTTGTAGAATTATACCGAGTATATGTGTTATTGTTGTTTTTGTTGTTCTACTGTTCACTCAGTAAAACTTGCTTTAAATTCTTATTCTTTCTGTTTTGCTGCATAATACACTAGTTGAAGGATACAAAATATCCCAAGCTTAATAATCACGCTTTTGAGGTACAAATTAATAAGAATCTTCAAACTCCACACCAAAATTCAATAAATCCATAAAGTTGTCTAAGAACAACTATGGTCATGTAAAAAAGTTACAATAAACAACAACAACAACAACAACAACAAACCCAGTGTATTCCCACCTAGTGGGGTCTGGGGGGGTAAGATGTACGCAGTCCATACCTCTACCTCAGAAGAAGTAGAAAGGCTGTTTCCGATAGACCCCCGGCTCAAGACACGAGACACCACACAAATACAAAGTAAAGCACAGAACAAGATTTCATAACGTAAATACGACACCTATAAGTAATATAAAACAGCGGAAAGCACCCAGATTCGTAATAAAACATGGAACACGGAATCATAACAAGAATAAGAATAGGAATAGGAATAAGAATAAGAATAGGAAGAATAATAAGAATAATACCCCCACCAAGTAATTCCCTACCCTAGCGACCCAAACTGGCCCTTGTCTTCTGCCCTAATTCGCGCCCTCCAGACCTTCCTATCTAGGGTCATGTACTCGGTGAGCTGTAACTGCTCCATGTCCCGCCTAATCACCTCACCCCATTACTTCTTCGGCCTACCCCTACCTCGCCTAAAACCATCCAACGCTAGTCTCTCACACCTACGAACTGGGGCATCCATGTCCCTCCTCTTCACGTGTCCGAACCAACTCAATCGGACTTCCCGCATCTTGCACTCCACTGGAGCCACACCAACCTTCTCCCTGATAGTCTCATTCCAAACTCTATCCCCTCTAGTCATCCCACACATCCAGTGCAACATCCGCATTTCCGCCACCTTCATTTTTTGGATGTGGGAGTTCTTAACTGGCTAACACTCCGTTCCATACAACATGGCCGGACGGACTACCATCTTGTAAAATTTGCCTTTAAGCTTGGGCAGCACCTTCTTATCACACAACACCCCCGACGCGAGCTTCCACTTCAACCATCCCGCCCCAATACGGTGCGAGACATCCTCGTTAATCTCACCGTTACCCTGTATCACGGACCCGAGATACTTGAAACTATCCCTCTTACATACCTCCTGCAATTCCAACTTCACTACCACCTCATTCTCCAGCCTCACGCCATTAAACTTGCATTCCAAATACTCTGTCTTGCTTCTGCTCAACCGGAACCCTTTAGACTCAAGAGTTTGTCTCCACACCTCTAATTTGTCATTCACACCCCCTCGGGTCTCGTCAATCAGAACTACATCGTCTGCAAAAAGCATACACCAAGGAACCTCCCCTTGAATACGCCGCGTCAACACATCCATCACCAAAGCAAACAAAAAAGGACTAAGAGTAGATCCCTGATGCAATCCTGTCAAGACAGTGAAATTCTCTGAGTCTCCTCCCGCCGTCCTCACCTGAGTTTTTGCTCCATCATACATATCCTTAATTGCTCTGATATAAGCCATCGGGACTCCACTCACCTCCAAGTATCTCCAAAGCACCTCCTTGGGAACTTTGTCGTAAGCCTTCTCTAGGTCGATAAACACCATGTGCAGGTCCTTCTTCCTTTCCCTATACTGTTCCACCAGCCTTCGTACCAGGTGAATTGCCTCCGTCGTCGATCTCCCAGGCATAAATCCAAACTGGTTTTCCGAAATAGACACTATCCGTCTCAGCCTTCCCTCGACGACTCTCTCCCAAATCTTCATAGAGTCACTCAATAACTTAATCCCCCTATAGTTATTGCAACTCTGGATGTCACCCTTATTCTTATAGAGAGGGATCATGGTACTCCACCTCCATGCCTCGGGCATTTTTGCCATCTTGAAGATTTCGTTAAACAAACCAGTCAACCACCTTACCCCAGCCTCTCCAACGTACTTCCAAAACTCCACCGGTATCTCATCCGGCCCCGTCGCCCTACCCCTCCGCATCCTGCGAATGGCCTCTCTAACCTCTTCTACCCTAAAACGTCTACAATTACTAAAATCCCGACACTCCTCTGAGTGCTCTAGTTCTCCTAACACAATAGCTCTATCCCCTTCGTCATTCAGGAGCCTATGAAAGTACGACTTCCATCTATTCTTAATGTGGCTGTCCTCCATCAACACTCTGCCGTCCTCCCCCTTAATTCACCTCACCTGATCGAGGTCACGTCCCTTCCTCTCCCTAGCCTTAGCGAGTCTAAACAACTTTTTCTCCCCTCCTTTCCCCTATAACCCTGCATACAAGCTATCAAAAGCGGCCGTCTTAGCTGCCGTGACTGCTGACTTAGCCTCCTTCCGAGCTATCTTGTACTCTTTCCTGTTTACCCGCTTCTCTTCTTCGCCCTTACTCTTAACCAACTTAGCATACGCCTCTTTCTTGGTCCTCACTTTCTTTTCCACCTCTTCATTCCACCACCAATCCCCCTGATGGTGCCCGACCCGGCCCCTAGAAACACCCAACACCTTACTTGCCTTCTCCCTGATGCACCTAGACGCCCTATCCCACATACTATCCACGTCCCCCCTACACTTTCACACCCCCATTCCCGCCAACTTCTCCCCTATCTCCCGCGCATTCACTGGCGTCAAGCCGCCCCACTTAATTCTAGGTCTACACTCCTTACTCCTCCTCTTTCTATTCTTTTTTATACCCAAGTCAATAACCAAGTACAATAATCAAATATTTTATAAATAGTGACGTAACACTAGTTGGTGAACCTCTTCGTTGGATGATGGGTTGTTTTTGCCAAGATTCAGCTTTTGTTCTTGACTCCTTTTATTTGTTGGCCTTTTTGTTATCTTTTGTTAGAAGTTGTCCTAGTTTCCTTCACTTGGATTTTCTACACTGCTTTAAGATGCACATGCATTGAAGCAGAGATAATCTGTTTACTTTGCTTGAATCTTGGATGAAAATAACTTTTCTACCTTCTTAAATTTAGAGTAAGGTTGTGTTGTAAATTAGAGTAACAACAGAGAGATATCAATGTAACCGTGAAGAAATGAAGAGCATTGAAAAAGAAGGAAGATGAAGAAGAGTAAGAAGGCCTTGACTAGTGTAATATTAGATGATTCTCATTGATCAAAAAACTGACTAGTAGTACACTTAGTAGATGAATATATAGGGATGAATATTAGCTGATGATCAGCCAGTAGGTTGTTAACTAATTCAACTAACTCGAACAATATAACTAACTTCCTGATAAACTAGTAACTAACTATGTGAGTTGTCACTTAAGTGAGATTATTGATGTGATTGTATTAATATTAACACTCCCCCTCAAGCTAGGTAAGGTGAAAGATGTCCAGTAGACATAACTTAGATTTTAAGTGTCACACCCCTTTTTCGACTCCAAAAGATTATGGATTAAGTTTCAAAAGGGTTTTTGTTATTAAGTGACAAAATGAAGAATTTTTGTTTTGAAAAAGGATTATTTAAATTTTTTATTCAGAGTCACCACTTGACATAAATTAGGTGTGCCAAGTCACCTTTGGAAATCCTTTTTCAAAACAGTTTGACTCTAAAACCGATCCGCGAACAGAGATTCCAGCTAAGGAATTCTGTTGACCGAGGGGAAGGTGTTAGGAACCCCTAGATCCCGTGGTTCGACCATGGTTTCTTGGTGAATCATATCGGCTAATTTGAACACTATGAATGTATAAAACAAACAAAACACACAAATCAGACAAACAACAAATCAAATGAAATTCAAAAACCAAAATAATGTCAGTCCGATTTAATACAGTCCAAAAATAAAAAAAGATGCAAAAATGTAAATCCTATTCTAAACTAATCCTAGACTATGCCTTAACCGACGCCTCGGGTCTTCATCACGTTCATCCTCCGCAAACATGATACGTCGGGGCATTCCCCGGTGAATAAACACAAATACCTCGGGGCATTCCCCAGCCAAATGTTACATTCGGTCCAAAAGCAAAAAAACCAAGCCATTCAACACATGTCAAGCATTTAAGATTTCACAATTCTTATATTTTCCTACCCAACTCGGCTTATGATTCTATCACGTTCAACAATATTCATGCTGATTCTGAATTAAACAAAACAACAATAAACCAAAATTAATCTAAATTCACCTTTTTTTTTTTTTTTTATCAATTTCTCAATTCCACCCCCAAATTCCTTTCCAATACAAACCCACATTCATATTATCATCACCTATAATTGATATCAATTATTAAAAAGCAAACAACATCCAATCATCACCCAAATATATCGGTCGGATCTTTCCCAACAAAGATATCAGTCAGATCAAGAATGGCTGCTTATCGAGAATTTCAGCAAGTTCTTGTCGACCAAGAGTTGAAGAAAAGATTCAAGCGGTCCTATTTTGGACACCTGAGAAACTTTCAAAAACATCTCAAGTTCAATGGGTAGTTGGTCCATTATTTGCTGTTGCGATGCATCAAGAACGATAAGAAACGTCACGAGATGTGGTTTTGCGTTAACAACAAGCCTGTCTATTTTGGCTTGAAAGAGTTTTGTTTGATCACAGGGCTCAACTTCTCATCATACCCTAGTGAATAAAAAATGAAGAAGGTGTTAGCAAAGAGGAAGAATTTTGCATTAAGGTGACGAAAAATAAAAACATTACGGCGGCCAACTTGCTACACCTGATCAGAGGGAATAAGCTGAACGAGGACCAAAATTTTAAACTACATATATATCCTTAATACATACTTATGCTTTAACAAATATTACTCTTAGCATATTGAACATTCAACCACTACCCATCCACACAATCCTTAATTCACTTTGTACAAGCTCAAATATGATTGTGTGTCTTGTTTACACTTACTCACATGTGTAGAAATCAACACTACATTTATTTTTAATTTATTTATTCATTTTTAACTACATCCAAGTGACGGTCTATGGAAATGTACATCGATCAACGTGGTCTACGCATACTTATGATATCAATCGATGCACATCTAAAGGTATAAGTCTACGGTAGACCAGTCTAATCGATGGCTGACTTAAGCCACGATCTACTACGGTCTATTAAGTGTCACCACCAGTCTATAGACCAGACTAATCGATGGACCCTCAAGATTATGTATTTAAAATACTTTTTTTAAAATTATTTTGTTCCACTAGCCCCAAAATATGTTATTATTTGTTTAAATTATTTTTAATTTAATTATTTTTTCTACCAGCCCTAAAATATGTTATTGTCTGTTTAAATCATTTTTATTTTAATTATTTTGTTCCACCAATCCCAAAATATTTTATTATTTATTTAAATTATTTTTAATTTAATTAATTTTTCCCACCAGCCCCAAAATATGTTATTGTCTGCTTTAATTTAACTGGTGACACATGGACTCATATGCTCTACAATTGACTACCATAAAAGGTCGATAAAAGACAGATTATATGATTCATGATAGACTATATATCACGTTTTATAGCAACTTGAAATTAATCAAGTCAAACTACACTACTGTGAATTGAACGAGACATACATACTTGAAAGTTGTCTCTGTACAGAAGAATAACCGCCACAAGAAAAAGGATCATAACAAAAATGGTAAACATAATGTTCAAACCGAAACTTGTCCATTAAACTTAACTTGAAACTTACATTAAATTTGTTCATTGCATTACTTGATAAAATTTACAGCAAGAGGAAAAAAATGGAAGAAGCGTTTTTCTAACAAAGTCCTACTGAGAAAACTTCTTCAATAATGAACAAATAAAAAAAAACTTAACAATATAAACAAAATAAAAAAGTAATCTAAATTATGGGAATGATGGGGGGTGATGTAGTCGTTGTCGTCCATTCCAAGACGCTCCAAAATTGCTCAGAAGAAACGAGCAATGCGTCGGAGCTCACGCTCCAGGTAATAACGGTCTTCTCCCAGGTTCTAGAATGGCCTATCAAAATCATTTCGAATTAGAAGCAAATCATAGTGACGAGGGGGGACTCGTCTGATTGGGCGAAGTGGGATTCTGCAACCAAGCATGATTTCCGATGTTTTGGAGAAGAAGAAGAGGGTTTTTGACGTTTTGGGTTTAGGGAAAAGTGAAGGGTTACGTAGAAATAGGGACTGTACTTATAGACCTATAGATGTCGTCCTTTCATATATCCAACCAATGGTCAGTCAACGCGTATGGGAATAGAAAATGCTTGGTTTGCGTATACCAGTGGTTTTTCTTGAGAATAGACGTGTTTGCAGCTTTTAATTAATTGGAAACAGGAAACAATGATTCAATGTATCTATTAGAGAGATATGAAGGTATAAATAACTACATAGCGTGTTTGATGATTAATCATATAACCAATATACATTATTTAATTGATCGTGTTAAAGATATACCATAGAATGCATGCAGTCTATCATAGACAAAGACTTAAGTCGATATCAACTGAACGTTAAATTATATTGAAATTCACATTTATACCCCAAAACAACAGCTTTACAACTGAAGCAAAATAAAGCTATTTATGATTTGTTGGCCATGCTACACGTGGTTCTTTTGTGCCAGATTTCTTGCATATTGAACACCTATTCCTCCTTTTGGATTTGAACGTCTCACTGATGCCCTTAGTGCATTTGACTTTCTTCCTTCCGAGTTTAGGATCATAGGGGGTGAAGAAATTTTAATGTCTAGCAATTCTTGTGGCACATTCCATTCGACCTCTAGAGGGACAATGTTAATTGCTTTCGAGTATACGAGGAGGTAACTTACAGCTTTTTAAATTGGTGAAGAGTACTCGTAGATGGAGTTTTCAGAACCTACGCCATCGCCATACTTTGATCGCAAAGCTTCCATCACATGTTCGCACGACATTTTCACCAAGTCAAATTTCCTACAAGAACAACTACACTCCAAGAGATTGACCTTGGCAGTAACACCATTGTCGAAAATCGTATACTGGTCGAGAACCCCGTTTGGATTAGTCACATACAAGGAATCATTCGCACTCTTGTTATCCCTTAGGATCTTTTTCGTACACGGCACAAATATGTTTTTTTTACCATCGACATAGGAATACCACTCTCTAAACTTTTTACCAAATTTTTTAGCAATTGAATTGAATATGGAAAACACGGGGTACTCTCGTTCATCCATCAAAATCGAGTTGAGTGACTCAGCGATGTTTATGGTCATCACATCGTACCTATTGTCCGGGAAGTGTGCTTTACTCCATTTTTCAAAACCAAGCACTTTTTCAAGGACATATGCTGCCTCGGGGCAACTATTCTCCAATTCCTCAAAATTCACTCTAAACTCATCAAAGAAATATGCCTTTGCCACAACACAGAATAGATAAAGATGTTCTCCTTAGTGTTGATTTAAACAGAGATTTTCAGTGAGGTGCCTCATTCAAAGTCTATGATGTGCACGACTGTATACACAAGAGAAGGTATTAGCGATGCTAATGTGCTTGTTGGAGATGACACATAGATCTGATTCATCTTTTACGATATACTTCAACTTCTGGAAGAAGAAGATCCAAGAAGCATCGTTCTTTTTATCAACGACATAAAAGGCAATTGGAAAGATGTGATTTTTGGTGTCCTATGCAATGCACTCAGCAACACACCCCCGTATTTTCCATACAAATGTGTGTCATTGACTGTAATTACCTTTATCATGTGGGCATATCCCCGTATGCAAGCTTTGAATGCTAAGAAGTAGTAAAAGAATGACCCATCGATCTGGTTTACCATGATCGAGTAGGAAGACGCAGGATTCAACAACTCCACCATTTGGGAAATACCCGAAAAGCAAGCATATCCGTGCTCTGGTGTCCTGCGAATGATGTTCTTCACAATTACACTTCCTTTTCAATACATCCAGTAGCTTGCGCGGCAATGAAAAACTCCTTGAACACAATCCTTTGAATTTCTCTTATGCTTGGACCCTTACCATCCCAAAAATGATTTACGCATAGTGAAGCAATCAATTCGGATGACATTTTCTTGTTCTTGTGGGGTGGCGTGTTCAACACTGCACGTGTGCACCCTGATATACTTGTATATGTGAAATATGTTTGAAGTTTCATACTTCCTTGCCCGCAACAACCAGCCACAACCAGGAGATACACATTTCGCCTTCAATAATTTGGTGCAGCTTTTCTCCATATGATAATCAAAAGACTGCCTTACCGCTGCTTTGTCTAGTAGCATTTTGAGCTGTTTCTTGTCGACAAATGTTTGATCACGATAGAAATTAGTTCTGTCGGAGAAGGAATATAGTGGTTAGGATCCTATTCCACAATCTTCTTCCGTATCTTGCGAATCTAATGAAACATCTTCCATATGCACACAGTCATCTTCCATATTCATGGGATGATTGCCATCGATCTAGTAATCAATCAAATCATCGTCGACTGTCGGGCACCGAGGTGGGGATGGTTGTAACGCCCCATAAAAATTCGTGCAATATATTGTCTCTTATTAGCATGGGCTTGGAATGAGAAAATTGAAAATAATTCTAAGTTTCAAAAGACTTGGACTCATTTTCTTAGCTCATAATATTTGGGGATTTTATTTTTGACCTTTTCGACCACCGTTTTTAGATTTGAGCTTACGGGCATGTTTGGGTGTCAATTCCAGTAGCATCGGGTGATTAGCCCGCACCGCCTGCTGGATCGCCTGGCGTGGGAAAGAGCCCGCAATAGGGTAGGCGACGCCTGGCCTAGGGTGGTGCTCTAGGGCGGGCGACTCCTAGTGGATCATCCC
Organism: Capsicum baccatum var. pendulum; assembly: GCA_030864225.1. Lineage (NCBI taxonomy): Eukaryota > Viridiplantae > Streptophyta > Magnoliopsida > Solanales > Solanaceae > Capsicum > Capsicum baccatum. Next base: position 260,240,941 of record CM061561.1, on the reverse strand, counting down.
AGGCCAATCTGTTCAGTTTTCCCGAATTATTAAGGGCATTTTAGGTATTTTTCACCCCCTATCATCAACAACATGGGATTTAATCCCTAGAAAGCCAAAATAGAGTCTCATTTATTAAAATTGGTCAAGAAATTATATAAGGGTTTCAAAATAAAAACCCACATAGCTTAAGATTCAACCGTGAGTTTTCAAAACAAATTGAAGAATCGGAATCCCTGCAATGTAGGCTTCAAGAAGCACCTGCTAATTTCGTAAATAGAGGTACGTGAGGTTGTCCTAAATTTCATGGGCATGTTTACAAAAAGAAATTTACGCAAGACTTTAAATTTATACAAGTATATATATATTTTTACATATGGAGGTTTTCAATTGATATAAATAACATGTTTTGATATATGATTTTGAAAGAAATATTGAGATATCATGGGGTTTTTTGTTTGAATGTATTTAAATGGTTGAATTGTGAACAAGTGACCTGAAATTTCAAAAGGGTACCATGTACATGAGTTGGGAATTTTCTAAATTTCCCATGATAATGTTTATATCACATATCATACTTGTGTTAAACCATTGAGAGCACGACTTTTGCAATTGATATGACATTACTCATAAATGATTAAACTTCTTGAATGATTGCATGTCGAGAACCATGGCGTATGTGTTTAATAGTGTGAAAGTCATACATATGTGCATGTTGTAAATAGTATGAGAAGTTGGAAAGTTAATGTGATATTGATGACTTGCAAGTCGGGTATGACGATACCCTGTAGAGTATGGCATGTGATTGATTAAAATGAGTTTAATGCATTAATTTTGTGAGATACGTGGTTACCCAAAGAAAGCACGAGTCAAATGACTCTTCGCTCGAAATTGTGTTTACCGACTCGGGAACTTGGTACCCTGCTGTGTGATCTTGTGTACCTGATATTATGTCATCCCAAATTGGGACTATGGTTAGGTGTCATACCCCAAATCCCATTGGAGTGGACTGGCACCCGTAGCCGAGAAGGCCCGGGAGAACCCGTTCATAACCAATACTTTCACATTTACATTACTTATGAAAATTAGAAATTTGGGCAGCACTTCGTTGTAAATAGAAGAAAATAGTACCTGTATCAGCCCAGCAGACACACATAAATATATATATGAACAGTAATTGACCGTCAGAGCCATCACGTCTATCAACCAAACACTCCTATGGCTGTACAATATGTCTATAAAAGCCTCTACATTGATACACAACTGATTTAGGGTTGGGACAAACTCCCGCCCACAAAAGACTTTTATACAAATACCAAAAGTACGCATAGAAACGACTTGATATGCCCTGAAACAACTGGAGCTCACCACTAACAACAGAATGTCCTGGCTCTTACTGCGGAGGTGTACGACCTGAAGTACCTGTTCCTGCAGGCGTGAATACAGGTCCCCCGTGAGGGACGTCAGTACGGAAATATGTACTGAGTATGTAAGGCAGTGAGTATCACGATGAGATACAAAAGATCAACAGAACCTAGATACCAGTGAATAAACAGTATGAGTAGACCACACTTAAAAGATCTGATGGGATACCTGCACATTACTTTCATATCGTTACTTCCCGTAATCCTTATCAATACATAACATATGTCATACAATGGCCAACTGATCAGTGGTACTAATACAATACATCAGGGACCACCCCTGGAATAGCATATATACATAATCTTTATAATATAATGGCCAACTGATCAGTGGTACTAATACAATACATCATATCATCAATTTAAAATACAGACATTCCATTTATTAATTCAATTAATCTTTGAGATTGGTTACTTTGTGGTCACACCTTATGGAACTTGAAAACATGATACCTCAATAGGAAAAACATGTAAATAGGTAATCAATATCATGAAAATGAAGTAGAGAATCATGAATACCTCATTAAACCATTTCGGAGTCAACAATAGTATATGGACATTTTTTTTGACTAGCCGGACATCTTAAAAGTGAAAACAAGTTCAATTGGTAGTGTCGAAGAACATATGATGTTACTATGTGTCATGTGTCGTAGGACAATGTTGGAAGCTTACTTGAGAGTGCCATGGGTCATTATTTATGCCAAAGATTAGATAGAGTATGTCTTACATACCTTGATATAACCACATCAATACAAGTCCAACTTGACTTCCCGTACTCTTCGAACACTTATCTACAATAAGTCATTTGGGGCAAACTAGTATTAGCAACCATACCTTACCATTTAGGTATTAACTTCACCAAATAATGTCTAGGAAGTAATCCTTTAACTCATCAATAAGAGTGCTACATACATCCTCTTATACTCTTATTACATTCACATATCATGCATTTTCATGAAATATCCCTCAACATCACTCTTAGCCTTTATTTCCCTTCCTATTCACCATTCAATACCAACATGATCACCAGGCATACATAACCACTAATATAATGATATATCACCACAATTCATCCTCCATAATCCAATACAACAACTTCCATAATTTACTACTAACAATTTATACAAAACAATTCATAACTATGTTTCTGGTTATCTTCCAACATCAAGACAATACTCATAATCCTTTATCAATACTTATTCATGGATAAGAATCAAGAATAAACAATATTCATACCTTAACAATGAAATATTGTATTTATAATCCTCCTTACATAACCATGGGGTGCTTCTCAAAGCTTTCGAGATGGTGAACACAACTACGGAACCAATTCGAATTTTCTACGGTCGAATCACAAAATATTTGAAGTTGAAATTAGGCTAGGGTTTCACCTTATCTTAATAATTGGGTGATATATGATATATATGAGGCTAAGTGTAGGTTTAAAAAGACCAATTTTCGACCAAGAGGTAATAGAAAATGACCACTTTGCCCTAAAAATTTAAATAAATCCGAATCTGTCCTCAGTGGACAGTTTTGACAGGCTGAAGTAAATCGATCATAACTCTTTGCTCCGGTATCGGATTTGGATGAAACCAATTGCATTGGAAAGATAACTCAAAGGGATTTAATTTTCATATAAATTATACCACCCAGTTATTCCTGTAAAAGGAGTTATGGTCGTTTAAATGTGGCCCAAAAATCTGTCCCACAATTCTGTTTTTTTTTTGTTAGGCTGTAGTAAAACGGGTATAGCTCCTTACTCAGACATTGGATTTGGATGAAACCAATTTCATCGGAAAGAACACTCTCAGAGATTTTCGTCAATATATAGCTTTTCACACAGTTCCTTTTGTACAAGGAGTCATGATCGTCTAAAGTTGATCCAAAAAAATAATTGCCTAGCTGCAGTAATTTTTCCTGCAGATTTACTGTTCACAGGCTTCCCGGCCACCGTTTTGAAATTTTGAATGTGCTCGCTTATATGAAATACTCATCTGTTTTGGGCAAACTTTATATCGTTGGAAATCTTATTCCAATACCTACACATACAACTATTGACAGGATACTTCCAAACACCATAAACTTAATTTAACCCATACGCAAGCCTTTATGATTCCATATAATCGCGATAAGTGTACGAAAAAATTTACGGGGTGTTACATTCTCCCCCCCTTAAGAATATTCATCCTCGAATGTTAGCATAGTTACTCAATTAAGACATGTCCAAGCTTACAATTAACATATTCATCATCATAACATACTTGCATAAAAATAAACACTTACTTGTTATTGTTCTTCTTCCTCCTCATCGTTGAATAGGTAAGGGTACTTAATCTTCATCGCTTCATCGGCTTCCCATGTGATCTCCTCAACTTGTTGATTCCTCCAAAGTACTTTTACCGATGCTATCTCTTTATTCCTTATCTTTTTAATTTGGCGATCAAGAATAGCAATAGGCATTTCTTCAAAAGTGAGATCTTCTGTAACTTGTACATCTTTCGTAGTAGTGATGTGCGATGGATCTCCGATGTACTTGCGAAGCATCGAAACATGAAATACGGGATGAACTGCTGAGAGCTCTTGAGGTATCTCTAACTCATAAGTAACTTGTCCAAATCCTTGAATGATCTTGTACGGACCAATGTATCGTGGACTTAACTTTCCTTTCTTTCCAAACCTCATCACTCCTTTCATTGGTAATACTTTCAAGAATACCCAATCGTCGATATAAAACTCAAGTCCTCTTCTTCTAACATCCGCATAAGATTTGTGTTGACTTTGAGCTGTTTCAAGCCGTTGTTGGATCACTTTAAGCTTCTCCATTGCTTGATAAACAAGATCCGGTCCAAACAAGACCGCATCACCTGCTTCAAACCATCCTATTGGCGATCTACACTTTCTGCCATACAATGCTTCATATGGTGCCATTTTGATACTTAAATGATAGCTATTATTGTAGGCAAACTCGATAAGAGGTAGGTAATCATCCCAGTTACCTTTGAAATCTAATACACATGCTCGTAGCATATTTTCAAGTATCTGGATGGTACGTTCATCTTTTCCGTCCGTTTGAAGATGAAAAGTCGTCCTTAGATTTACTTGTGTCCCCAAACTCCTTTGAAAAGACTTCCAGAAATTCGCGGTAAATTGGGCTCCTCAATCGGATATAATGGAAATTGGAACTCCATGTAACCGAACGATCTCCTTAATATACAACTTCGCATACTCTTCCACCGTATAAGTTGTCTTAACTGGTAAGAAGTGCGCAGATTTGGTAAGTCTATCAATGATCACCCATATGGAATCAAACTTCCGATATGTACGAGGCAAACCCGTGATGAAATCCATATTGATCTTGTCCCACTTCCAGACTGGAAGATCTATACATTGCATGTAACCACCGGGTTTCTGGTGTTCTACTTTGACTCTTTGACAATTCGGACATTCAGCTACGAATTCGACAATATTCTTCTTCATGTCATTCCACCAATATATTGCTTTCAAATCTTGATACATCTTAGTCGACCCTGGATGGATGGAATACCTTGAACAATGTGCTTCTGTCATAATTCTCTTTCTTAGCTCAACTACATCAGGTACACATAAACGATTCTGACACTGAAGCACTCCTTCTCACGTAAGCTCAAATGCCTTTGTCGTGCCACTCTGCACATCCTCCTTAAGCTGCAATAAAGTTGGATCAGCATACAGCTTCTCTTTCACTTCAGCTATCAATGAAGATTTTGCTGCATTACGTACAATAACCTCTTCATCTGGAGTTTGTAGAAGTCGAACTCCCAAATTAGCTAGTTGGTGAAGATCCTTAATCATCCCCTGCTTTTCTATAGATGCCATTTTAGACTTATGACTCAGTGCATCTGCTACCACATTCGCTTTCCCTGGATGGTACAAGATATCAACATAGTAATCTTTCAACAATTCAAGCCATCTCCGCTGCCTCATGTTTAGATCTTTCTGACTGAAGATATATTGCAGGCTCTTATGATCGGTATATATGTTAACATGAACCCCATATAAGTAGTGGCACCATAGCTTCAAAGCAAATACAACTGCAGCTAGCTCAAGATCATGTGTGGGATAATCCCTCTCATGTGGTTGCAACTGTCTAGAGCCATAGGCTATTACTGTCACACCCCAAATCCCATTAGAGCGGATTGGCACCCGTAGCCGAGGAGGCCCGGGAGAACCCGTTCATAACCTATACTTTCACATTTACATTACTTATGAAAATTAGAAATTTGGGCAGCACTTCGTTGTAAATAGATGAAAACAGTACCTGTATCAGCCAAGCAGACACGCGTAAATATATGTATGAACAGTAATTGGCCATTAGAGCCATCACGTCTATCAACCAAACACTCCTATGGCTGTACAATATGTCTACAAAAGCCTCTACATAGATACACAACTGAGTTAGGGTTGGGACAAACTCCCACCCATAAAAGACTTTTATACAAGTACCAAAAATACATATAGAAACGACTTGGGATGCCCCGAAATAACTGGAGCTCACCACTAACAACAGAATGTCCTGGCTCTTACTGCAGAGGTGTACGACCTGAAGTACCTATTCCTGCAGGCATGAATACAGGTCCCCCATGAGGGACGTCAGTACGGAAATATGTACTGAGTATGTAAGGCAGTGAGTATCAAGATGAGATACAAAAGATCAACAGAACCCAGATACCAGTGAATAAACAATATGAGTAGACCACACTTAAAAGAGCTGATAGGATACCTGCACATTACTTTCATATCATTACTTCCCGTAATCCTTATCAATACATAACTTATGTCTTACAATGGCCAACTGATCAGTGGTACTAATACAATACATCAGGGACCACCCCTGGAATAGCATATATACATAATCTTTATAATACAATGGCCAATTGATCAGTGGTACTAATACAATACATCATATCATCAATTTAAAATACAGACATTCCATTTCTTAATTCAATTAATCTTTGAGATTGGTTACTTTGTGGTCACACCTTATGGAACTTGAAAACATGATACCTCAATAGGAAAAACATGTTAATAGGTAATCAATATCATGAAAATGAATTAGAGAATCATGGATACCTCATTAAACCATTCCGGAGTCAACAATAGTATATGGACATTTTTTTGACTAGCCGGACATCTTAAAAGTGAAAACAAGTTCAATTGGTAGTGTAGAAGATCATATGATGTTATTATGTGTCATGTGTCGTAGGACAATGTTGGAAGCTAAATTGAGAGTGCCATGGGTCATTAGTCATGCCAAAGATTAGATAGAGTATCTCTTACATACCTTGATATAACCACTTCAATACAAGTCCAACTTGACTTCCCGTACTCTTCGAACACTTATCTACAATAAGTCATTTGTGGCCAACTAGTATTAGCAACCAAACCTTACCATTTAGGTATTAAATTCACCAAATAATGTCTAGGAAGTAATCTTTTAACTCATAAATAAGAGTGCTACATACATCCTCTTATACTCTTATTACATTCACATATCATGCATTTTCATGAAATATCCCTCAACATCACTCTTAGCCTTTATTTCCCTTCTTAATCACCATCCAATACCAACATGATCATTAGGCATACATAACCACTAATATAATGATATATCACCACAATTCATCCTCCATAATCCAATACAACAACTTCCATAATTTACTACTAACAATTTATACAAAACAATTCATAACTATGTTTCTGGTTATCTTCCAACATCAAGACAATACTCATAATCCTTTATCAATACTTATTCATGGATAAGAATCAAGAATAAACAATATTCCTACCTTAAAAATGAACTCTTGTATTTAGAATCCTTCTTACATAACCATGGGGTGCTTCTCGAAGCTTTCGAGATGGTGAACACAACTACGGAACCAATTCGAATTTTCTACGGTCGAATCACAAAATATTTGAAGTTGAAATTAGGCTAGGGTTTCACCTTCTCTTAATAATTGGATGATATCTGATATATATGAGGCTAAGTGTAGGTTTATAAAGACCAATTTTCTCCCAAAAGGTAATAGAAAATGACCAGTTTGCCCTAAAAATTTAAATAAATCCGAATCTGTCCCCAGTGGACAGTTTTGACAGGCTGAAGTAAATCGATCATAACTCTTTGCTCCGGTATCGGATTTGGGTGAAACCAATTGCATTGGAACGATAACTCAAAGGGATTTCATTTTTATATAAAGTATACCACCCAGTTCTTCCTGTACAAGGAGTTATGGTCGTTTAAATTTGACCCAAGAATCTGTCCCACAATTCTGTTTTTTTTTTGTTAGGCTGTAGTAAAACGGGTATAGCTCTTTACTCAGACATTGGATTTGGATGAAACCAATTTCATCGGAAAGAAGACTCTCGGAGCTTTTCGTCGATATATAGCAGCTCACACAGTTCTTTTTGTACAAGGAGTCATGATCGTCTAAAGTTTATCCAAAAATATAATTGCCTAGCTGCAGTAATTTTCCTGCAGATTTACTGTTCACAGGCTTCCCGGCCACCGTTTTGAAATTTCGAATGTGCTCGCTTATATGATATACTCCTCTGTTTTGGGCAAACTTTATATCGTTGGAAAGATTATTCCAATACCTACACATACAGCTATTTACGGGATACTTCCGAACACCATAAACTTAATTTAACCCATACGCAAGCCTTTAGGACTCCATATAATCGTGATAAGTGTACAAAAAAATTTACGGGGTGTAACATTATCCCCCCTTAAGAACATTCGTCCTCGAATGTTAGCATAGTTACTCAATTAATACATGTCCAAGCTTACAATTAACATATTCATCATCATAACATACTTGCATAAAAATAAACACTTACTTGTTATTGTTCTTCTTCTGTCTCATGAACTTCCTCCTCATCGTTGAATAGGTAAGGGTACTTAATATTCATTGCTTCCTCGGCTTCCCATGTGATCTCTTCAACTTGTTGATTCCTACCGATGCTATCTCTTTATTCCTTATCTTTTTAATTTTGCGATCAAGAATAGCAATAGGCATTTCTTCAAAAGTGAGATCTTATGTAACTTGTACATCTTCCGTAGTAGTGATGTGCGATGGATCTCCAATGTACTTGCGAAGCATCGAAACATGAAATACGGGATGAACTGCTGAGAGCTCTTGAGGTAGCTCTAACTCATAAGCAACTTGTCCAAATCTTTGAATGATCTTGTACGGACCTATGTTTCGTGGACTTAACTTTCCTTTCTTGCCAAACCTCATCACTCCTTTCATTGGTGATACTTTCAAGAATACCCAATCGTCAATAGAAAACTCAAGTCCTCTTCTTCTAACATCCGCATAAGATTTGTGTCGACTTTGAGCTGTTTCAAGCCGTTGTTGGATCACTTTAACCTTCTCCATTGCTTGATAAACAAGATCCGGTCCAAACAAGACCGCATCACCTGCTTCAAACCATCCTATTGGCGATCTACACTTTCTTCCATACAATGCTTTATATGGTGCCATTTTGATACTTGAATGATAGCTATTATTGTAGGCAAACTCGAAAAGAGGTAGGTGATCATCCTAGTTGCCTTTGAAATCTAATACACATGCTCGTAGCATATCTTCAAGTATCTGGATGGTATGTTCCGCTTGTCCATCCGTTTGAGGATGAAAAGTCGTACTTAGATTTTCTTGTGTCCCCAAACTCCTTTGAAAAGACTTCCAGAAATTTGCGGTAAATTGGGCTCCTCGATCGGATATAATGGAAATTGGAACTCCATGTAAACGAACAATCTCCTTAATATACAACTTCGCATACTCTTCCGCCGTATAAGTTGTCTTAAATGGTAAGAAGTGCGCAGATTTGGTAAGTCTATCAATGATCACCCATATGGAATCAAACTTCCGATATGTATGAGGCAAACCAGTGATGAAATCCATATTGATCTTGTCCCACTTCCAGACTCGAAGATCTATAGATTGCATGTAACCACCGGGTTTCTGGTGTTCTACTTTGACTCTTTGACAATTCGTACATTCAGCTACAAATTCGGCAATATTTTTCTTCATGTCATTCCACCAATATATTGCTTTCAAATCTTGATACATCTTAGTCGACCCTGGATGGATGGAATACCTTGAACAGTGTGCTTCTGTCATAACTCTCTTTCTTAGCTCAACTACATCAGGTACACATAAACTATTCTGACACTGAAGCACTCCTTCTCGCGTAAGCTCAAATGCCTTTGTCGTGCCACTCTGCACATCCTCCTTAGGCTGCAATAAAATTGGATCTGCATACTGCTTCTCTTTCACTTCAGCTATCAATGAAGATTCCGCTGCATTACGTACAATAACCTCTTCATCTGGAGTTTCGAGAATTCGAACTCCCAAATTAGCTAGTTGTTGAAGATCCTTAATCATCCTCTGCTTTTCTATAGATGCAATTTTAGACTTATGACTCAGTGCATCCGCTACCACATTCTCTTTCCCTGGATGGTACAAGATATCAACATCGTAATCTTTCAACAATTCAAGCCATCTCCACTGCCTCACGTTTGGATCTTTGTAACTTAAGATATATTGCAACTTCTTATGATCGGTATATATGTCAACATAAACCCCATATAAGTAGTGGCGCCATATCTTCAAATCAAATACCACTGAAGCTAGCTCAAGATAATGTGTGGGATAATTCCTCTCAGGTGGTCGCAACTGTCTAGAGCCATAGGCTATTACTCTACCATATTGCATTAATACGCATCCTAAGACAATTCTCAAAGCATCACAGTACACTGCATACCCTTCTGTGCCTTCAGGAAGTACCAATACCGGTGTAGAAGTCAACTTGCTCTTCAGATCCTGGAAACTCTTTTCACAGGCATCATTCCATTGAAACTTGGAGGCTTTATGCGTCAACTTAGTCAAGGGTACAGAAATAGAAGAAAAACCTTCAACAAACCTTCTATAATAACCTGCCAACCCGACTAAACTACGAATCTCCGTAGGCGTCGTGGGTCTTGGCCAATTCTTCACAGCCTCAATCTTCTGAGTGCCAACTTTTATGCCTTCACTGGATACAATATGGCCCAAAAATGCCACTGACTTGAGCCAAAACTCATATTTAGAAAACTTCGCATACAACTTACGATCACGAAGAATCTGCACCACCTGCCTTAAGTGAGTAAAATGGTCCTCTTCTGATCTAGAGTAGACCAGAATATCATCTATGAAAACTATCACGAACACATCTAGAAACGGCTTAAGCAGCCTATTCATCAGATCCATAAAAACTGCGGGTGCATTTGTCAGCCCGACTGACATAACCAGGAATTCATAATGACCATACCGTTTTCGGAAAGCTGTCTTGGGTATATCTTTATCCTTGACTCTCACTTGATGATAGCCTGATCTCAAGTCAATCTTGGAAAAATACTGGCTCCCTGCAACTGGTCAAATAAATCATCAATTCGGGGAAAAGGGTATTTATTCTTGATAGTCACCTTATTCAACTGTCGATAGTCAATACACATCCTCATCGAACCATCTTTCTTACGCACAAACAATACTGGTGCTCCCCAAGGGGACATACTAGGCCTGATGAATCCCTTCTCTAGCAAGTCTTTCAGTTGCTCTTTCAATTCTCGCAACTCTGCTGGTGCCATTCTATAAGGAGGAATTGAGATTGGCTGTGTGTCTGGCAACATATCAATACCAAACTCCACTTCTCGTTCAGGAGGTAAACCTGGTAGTTCTTCAGGAAATACATCAGGAAATTCATTCACAACCGGAATGGTTTGAAAAGTTGGCGGCTCTGGCTCTGTATCCCTTACTCTAACCAAATGGTATATGTAACCCTTGGAAATCATTTTTCTTGACTTAAAGTAAGAAATAAATCTACCTCTCGGCACGCCAACATTACCCTTCCATTCATGGACTGCCTCATTTGGGAAATGGAAATACACCTTCTTAGAACGGCAATCTACTGTAGCATAACAAGACGCTAACCAATCCATGCCCATAATAACATCAAAATCTACCATTTCTAACTCAACAAGATCGGCCATCGTATCACGACCACAAATATTTACAACACAATTTCGATAAACATTCCTAGCTATAAGAGATTCCCCCACTGGCGTTGATACTTCAAATGGCTTGGCTAATAATTCGGGTGTTCTCCCGAACCTTCCTGCAACCAAAGGAGTAGCATACAATAATGTAGAACCAGGATAAATTAAGGTATACACATCAAATGCAAAGATGGACAACGTACCTGTAACCACATCTAGAGAAGCCTCTAAATTCTTCCGATCTGCTAGGGCATACACACGGTTTTGAGCTCCGCTAGAACTAGCTACTCCTCTATCATCTCTACCGTGACCCATAGGTTTTGCACCCTTACTCAAAGGAGGCACCGATTATGATTCAACAATTGATCCGGTAGGTCATGTTATACCACCTGTGGTCCTGCGTGGGCAATCTCTAGCCATATGCCCCAGCCTACCACACCAAAAGCAATTGTTCGTTCCAAAACGACATTCGCCAAAGTGAAATCTTCTACATATGTGGCACGGGTGTCGTGGAGGTCCCTGAGATACCATAAACTGCCCTGTAGCTCTGGCCCGCTTAGAATATCCTTTTTCTGATTCTTGGGTTCTTCTTCTTTGCCTCTGATCTTCCATATTATGAGTGAAAGCTTGTATCCTCACTATATGATAACGCTCAATCTACAGCTCTCGTAGGAGTGTAAAGCGGTCGTTGTCAAATATAGAACCCAACTGGGTTGGGTATCGATCCCACAGAGAATAGCTTGGTGAATAAGTAAGCAACAATTATTAGACTTTTGGTGCAAGTCTCGTAAAAAGGGGGGAATTGTATTGTGAAAGTAATGTAACCAAAATAAGATAGTAAAAACTGAAAATAGCAAAGTAAAGGGAAAGAATGTTTAGTAAGATGTAAAACAATGAGAATTGAGAAGTTGGGGTTATGTCCACCTTCTGAGTTATACGTCTCTATTGACTATGAGTTGTGAGGAATTTAGATATGTACGTGCTTATAGAGAATTGTATTCGATGGTAAATCCAGGCGTCTTTCGACCTATTCGAGGATTATTTCACTTTAACTCTTTCGAGCTTAAAGCATATCTAACGGTACAAATTCTCCAAGAGGTTAATCCAGTTACGGCACTAACTTTTTAATAGGGGATGGGACCCTACTACCTTGACATTATCTCTTTTCCAGACAGATAACCTTTCTTTCGAACAAGTTAAATGTTATACTGGCGTATTCTTGCATTTGCAACCACAAAGAATTTAGATTAAGATGAACAGAATAATGATATAAGCGGCATACGTGTCACGAACTCACAAACTCACAACAATAGATAGTATCTCATACGGCTTCCATAACCCCAACAGAGAAGTTTAGTTACCTATGAATGCGAAGGAAATCACAATTGACATTGTTAATATACCACAATAAAGCTAGATTTCGTGTAGCACAAGTGTGGTAGGCGTTATGCGTGATTTCTTGCAAAGTAACGTTTCTCTTGTTGTGGAAATTAAGAATAGATGAATAGAAGAAGAATAATAGAATTAATGGAAAGATTAGAAGAAGAGTTGAAGAGTAATAGAATGAATGCGGAATAGAAGAATCAATAAAAATCTCTAGCAGAATAGGGTATTTAAAATACCCATATCCTACTCCTACTAAGCTAACGAAATGCTTAATCAAATCCTACTAGGCTAATGAAATACTTAACCCAATTGTACTAGGTTAATGTATCATTATCCTAATCCTAATAAGCTAAGGTAATACTTAACCCAATTGTACTAGGTTAATGTATCATTATTCTAATCCTAATAAGTTACTGCAAGTCCCCAAAGTCTTCAAAAATGTTGTTTTAGCCCTGGACAGATTTTCTATGCGCCATCTTTAGTCCTTGGCGTCCAAGATTGGCTTTTCTCCTTTTGTGAAGCTTTCTTTGGCGTCAAGTTATCCATGAAATGCTGAATTCTGCATCATTTATACCTGAAACTTTGCTAATCATGTTCGTTAGCTCACTTATAGGAAAAAGGACTAAAAGTGCAAGAATTATATAATTTGTCCTCAAAACTTGGCTAAAATATGGGTAAAATATAGCACTATAGGCGTGTAAATTCGCCTATCATCAACACCCCACACTTGAAGCTTTGTTCGTCCTCGAAAAAAATATCATGTCCCTCTAATCATCAAATTAGGTATTCACAGCAACAACACAAAATATTCGTCAGGACAAGCATAACAATTATCAACAAAGAGTAGTTTTCTGCTCATTAGTAGAAACGATTTAACCTCTAGCATAGACTCGTGATGGTAGTCAACTCGTGTTCAGAAGTTAAGGCACAAAGAATCATACAAGACTACCCAAAACTCATCAACCATGTGTGTCTCACAATATATTACCCATAATAACTCACACATATAGCATATTTTTCAAACATGGGTATAAAATATCCTTGATCTCACTCTCTCAAAGAATTCATATGCAGCAACTGATGCCCATAGGCTTGCCCTTAGTGTAATGCTCCACTAAATGTCAGAATTCTAAGCTTAGGATCAAATAGGTCTTTTACTTGGTTGTAATGTAGGCTAAGGGACGGGTAGGACTATTTTGGCCAGAAATAGTGACTATGTTCCTAAGCGCTTTAATACATCACATTATATCATTAACACTTTTTTCTTTCAAACAAGCTCTCTACTTTCTTTTATTCTACCACCCTTTTTCTCCTTTTTTGTTTTTCAATTTTAAACATAACCAACTTTTCAGTTTTTTCTTCCTTTTTCTTTTCATAACATACCTCTTATGATAGCACTTCTTTTTCATAACCAATTCATTCTAAAGCATCATACTCACCCAATTTCCTCTTATTTTGTCACATGACTTTACACTTTAAAGCACTTAGGAATTTGGATCAAATTATGGTCTTGAAAAAATGGATTTGGCTTACATATGAGGCTGTCAAGGATGATGTCCATGGGTAGGTAAAAAGAAGGTAAACAAGTGTAGGTTGCCAAAGAAATGCCTAAATCATCTCCTAGACTTACACTCTTTATTTTCGCTTTACATACATACCAGGCAAGTTCTAGCATCAGCCACAAGCACAGAATATACTATTATCTCGCACACACAAGGCACATGGTTGACTTTATTGGGAGTAGTATAGACTCTTGCCCCAACCAATGAAGTAATTGAACCATACAATATCACATAGTGAGTCTCAATTAGAGCCTAAACGTCTCAATAGTCATGATTTTAGCACAAAATCTTGTCAAAATCTCATGCTGCCTATCAGAATGATTTCATGCGAAGTTAATTAAAAAAAATTTAACTACTAAAAAAACATAACTAAAAAAATGAAAAAATAAAACAAAGTAAACAAACATAGATGCAAATAGAGAAGTATGGCATGCAATACCACCACCCCAAACTTAGTCGGGACACACTGCCCTCAGTGGAAAATAAATAAGAAGAACCTGGTTGGTCGGACTCATCCTCTATGTCTGGGGTCATACCCCCTGCATCGTAATCATCATCAGAGTCGTCATCCTCAGAATTTCCTCATAAGTACCCCACTTGATTCCAAGAGTGCATCGAGGTATTTGCAGCACGAAGGATTCAACTTGCTCTTTTCTTCTTCTTTTCTTACCTTTCTGTGAGGTGGGCGCTTTTTCTTTACCTTGTCTTGCTTTTGGTGCCATTGTACCTGAGTTAGGTCAATAAACAAGCAGTAGTGGTACCACCCCACACTTAGTTTGTTGATACAAAGTAGTGAAGTGATAGTGGTCGATTACTTAGACTTCATCGACATACGTTTTTAAGAGCTATATTCCACCAAGAAAATCAGAGATGTAACACTTCTTGCACTTTTTGCAATACTTTCATGTTAAGACTACTACATAAGGATTGCATCATGGAATAGTATCTATCAATAATCACAACTTCCTATGTTAGTAGGCAAATACGAGTCTTATTCCGATGAACGAGACATTCCAACATGTAAGTACTCAAGTGACAAGATTATGCACCGTTCATGACTATAGCAATTCCGCAAGTAGTATGGCAATGCATCAAAATCAAATTCAAGTCGGAAACAAGTTAAGTTCATCATAACGTATATGTTCACTCACTTAGTTTTGTATAAACAATTCAAACACATTAACATCACCAATATTTCTTCAAGATGTAACAATTCATAATAGACATAGTAACGTAGTACTTACGATAAATAGATGAAGAACAAAAGAGTACTTACGTGATTGAGGCCTTTGGAGATGTTCTTGTGAAGTAGGAGAGCAAGAAAGAAAAGTTTTGGGAAGATTTAGATGTTATGTGCGGCGCCTAGGTCAAGTTTTCAATGTGTTTGTGTTTCAAGACTAAGTCTCCTTTATATTGGAAAAGAATGGGTCGGGTTTTGACCCATTTAAAATTGTATTTGGAGACAAAAAGTGACCATAGGCGGCGCCTTTATCTTTGCCTATGCTTGGCATAGGCGGCGCCTAATGCAAAGCATTTGCTAGCATAGGCGGCGCCTAGTGCAAAGCCTTTAGTGACCATAGGCGGCGCCTTTAGCATGGCATATGAGATTCAGAGACAAAATGCTTTAGCATAGGCGGCGCCTATGCTATGGCATACTTGAGCATGGGCGGCGCCTATGCTATGGCACACTAGATTCCAAGATCTTATGCCATAGTATGGGACTTGCCTTGTTCGTGGCCTAGTTTTACCTAGGCCTAGCCTTGCTCGATGCCTATATTTTCATGAGCAATGCTCACTCCATAGACTTTTGAATCTTCATGCCTAACTTACCACCTTTATCATGCAACACGTCCAAATCAAAGTTTGAAACTGATCTCCTCGTTTTATACCTCTTGTACCTATATTTGCTCAAAACCAATAAAAACGATTAGTACGATGGGTTGCCTCCCATCAAGCGCCTTAGTTTTGGTCGTGGAACGACTCTTCTTTTTGGATTTTTATTTATCAAAAGAAAAACACGTACTAAAACAAAGAAAAGAAAAAAAATGAAAAACGATGGGTTACCTCCCATATAGCGCTTGATTTATTGTCGCGGCACGACATAGCTATATCGATTACTTATACTTCATCGAGATAGATGGTGGATCATTTTCTGAATGGATTCAGACGACAATGAGGCTTACTTGTAGGCATGCAATCTTTTTCGAGATGACCCTTGTGCATGCCTCTCCCCGGAGGGTCACCAATTATATCATCAATAGTCCAACCCATAGCTCTCTTGTATCTCTTCAGAACAGAGATGAGAGCTTCTACGTGCTATTCACTTAAATCATCCGCACTCACCGGAAGTATATTTCTACTTTCCAAGAACACATACCTTAGATAATCGGGGAGCTCTTGCGATTCTAGCATTGGTGGCTCTTCAATGGAAGTCTTCGCTATTGATGGCAGTTGATTATTAAGATCACAATCCGTTTGCTTACGAGTATAGAACTCTATTTCTGTTAGAGCACCCATAAGTTCTTCATAATATTCATCGTCCTCATGCTCAACATTCAGTGGCGCAGCAGACAATGGTTCAACAGTAAGCTGTTTCTCTACAGATAATACTTTCTTATCCTCATGATGAACAACAGCTACAGATAACACATTCATATCGCTGGGCTACTTCATTGCTTTGCATATATCAAAGCGGACCACTTTGTCATTCAACCGAAATAAAAGCTCATTATCTTTCATGTCAATAAGCACACTTCCAGTTGTGAGGAAAGGGCATCCCAAGATTATGGGAACTTCAGAATCCACCTCGCAATCCAAAATTACAAAGTCTGCAGGAAAAATGAAGGTACACACCTTCACCAACACATCATTCAAGATACCCACAGGTTGTTTTACCTACCTATCCGCCATTACGAGCCGCATATTGGTTGGTGTAGGGTCATCCAACTCCAACTTCCTATAGACGGATAGTGGCATCAAATTGATGCTAGATCCCAAATCGCACAATGCCTTAGCAAAATTCATAGATCCAACCGTGCAAAGAATAGTGAAAGCACCGGGGTCGGCCTTTTTCTGAACTAGTGATCGGGTAGCAATAGCGCTGCAATGATGAACAATATCTTTCAACTCATAGCTTGCTGCCCGCTTCTTTGTAAACAGATCCTTCATAAATTTTGCATACCCAGGCATTTGTTCAAGTGCCTCTACCAATGGAACATTAATGGTTAACTGTTTTAACATAGTCATGAATTTGCTGAACTTTGTATCATCCGCCGCCTTCTTCAATCTTTGAGGAAAAGGTGGTGGTGGATAAGGAATTGTTTTCTCCACGGCTTTCTTCTCCTCTTGCTTCCGTTTTTCAGCCTTTTCAGGCTACAATATACTCGGTGTGACGTCATGGACGTCGTGGGTGGCTTCTGCGGATGCTTCCCCTTTTCCGTTGTCATCAATGTCCGCTACTTCGTCAACCACTTGCTTTCCTTTTGATGAAGTTTCCAGCACCTTACCACTTCGGGTAGTAATGGCCATGCATGACCCATCATTCCTTGGGTTTTGCACAGTATCGCTAGGTAAAGTGCCAGCCTTTCTTTGATTGAGTGCTGCTGAAAGTTGGCTTAATTACTGCTTTATTTGCTTGATTGAAGTGGAATGAGAGTCAACTAATTTCTTCATAGAGTACAAATCATTTATTACCTCCGTTACTCCCGCGTTGGTTGCTTCCACTCTTTTCAATAGTTTAGCCATCATAGCTTCCATGTTTCCAGAACTAGATGCAGTGGCGTCACGTCTTCCTGGGGGAACATACAGACCACTATTGTCATTCTTGTTCTTCCAACTACCTTGGTCCATGTTTCCAGATTTACCATAATAGTTCGGACCTTGGTTTCCTTGGGCATTGCCTCGGAAACCCCCCTGATTGTTCAAGTAGTTGGCTTATTCTTCCAAATTAGATTCATCTCTTCGTTTTGATGCAACAGCTTTAACTTTTTCGGTCTTCCCTGATAATAGATGCTTTGTAAGAAGATCCACTTGTGTTTTCATGTGTGCCATATCTTGATCACATTCTTCTTCTCTTCTCCTTTGGTCTGTAGTCATGCCAATAGATAAAGTGGGGCTTGCTACCTCAGAATCCCTGGTATGCCAATCTGTACTTTGCTTTGTCATTCGATCTAGCATATTACTTGCTTGACCAAAAGTGAGGTCCATAAAAGATCCTCCAGCCGCATTATCCACCACTGGTTTAGTTATTGAATTCAAGGCTCTATATAATATCTCTATTAGGTGAACATTAGTCATATGATGGTTTGGGCACCGCATTAGCTTTGTCTTGAACCTCTCCCATGTTTCGTGGAGAGCTTCAGTTGGAAGCTGACGAAAGTTGCTGATTTCATCTCTGAATTATGCTGTTTTGGATGGCAGAAAGAATCTTTCTAGGAAAGCGTCTCTCAATTGCCTCCAATTTGTAATAGAATAAGGAGTCAGCCCATTCAACCATAGAGTTGCCTCCCCAGACAGAGACAATGGAAATAAACGTAATCGAATTACATTTTGACCAACGCCAGGATTGTCAAACGACTTGCATGTAGAAATAATGTTGATGAGATGCATATTCGGATCATCGCCTGCTAGTCCACCAAATAATCCCTTGAGTTGCAATAACTGAATCATGGTGGTTGTGATGTTGAACTTGGCTCTGGGTGCCAATGGTGGAAGAATAATGGCTCCTATGGATCCGGCTCCATCACGATCATCATCATCATCGTCGAATGCTAGGTGCATGGGTTGGCGATCATACCTAAACCTAGCTTGACGACCTCTTCTGTTGGAAGGTGTTGCGATCTCAGCAGCATGCCTAGGGTTTAGTAACTCGTCATCACCTAGGTCCTCGTCGTCAGGATTTATTGCTAGCCCAAGGTTATCAATATTTTGCTGATGTACTTGAGCGGCGGCAAGAGCAGATAGTCTCGCCTATTCCTGTTGGGCAGCCATTCTTTTTATTTCTGTTTGTTCCTCCATTCTGCCAATACGTTGTGGTTCAGGATTGATAGGTAATAGCGGTTGACCAGAACTTCGAGTATGGGGCATGCACTGAATAAAAACCTACAGAAAACAAAAACAAAAACTAAAAGTAAAACTACGAGAATCTTTGACCAAAGGGTCTAGTAATTATCACGAACTTAATTGACACTTGTATTCCCCGACAACGCCGCCAATTTTTGATAATGCTCAATCTACAGCTCTCGTAGGAGTGTAAAGAAGTTATTGTCAAATATAGAACCCAACTGGGTTGGGTATCGATCCCACAGATAATAGCTTGGTCAATAAGTAAGCAACAATTATTAGACTTTTGGTGCAAGTCTCGTAAAAAGGGGGGAATTGTATTGTGAAAGTAATGTAACAAAAATAAGAGAGTAAAAACTGAAAATAGCAAAGTAAAGGGAAAGAATGTTTAGTAAGATGTAAAACAATGAGAATTGAGAAGTTGGGGTTATGTCCACCTTCTGAGTTATACGTCTCTATTGACTATGAGTTGTGAGGAATTTAGACATGTACGTGCTTATAGAGAATTGTATTCGATGGTAAATCCAGGAGTCTTTCGACCTATTCGAGGATTATTTCACTTTAACTCTTTCAAGCTTAAAGCGTATCTAATGGTACAAATTCTCCAAGAGGTTAATCCAATTACGGCAATAACTTTTTAATAGGGGATGGGACCCTACTACCTTGACATTATCTCTTTTCCAGATAACCTTTCTTTCGAACAAGTTAAATGTTATACTGGCGTATTCTTACGTTTGCAACCACAAAGAATTTAGATTAAGATGAAGAGAATGATGATATAAGCGGCATACGTGTCACGAACTCACAAACTCACAGCAATAGATAGTATCTCATACGGCTTCCATAACCCCAACAGAGAAGTTTAGTTACCTATGAATGCGAAGGAAATCACAATTGACATTGTTAATATACCACAATAAAGCTAGATTACGTGTAGCACAAGTGTGGTAGGCGTTATGCGTGATTTCTTGCAAAGTAACGTTTCTCTTGTTGTGGAAATTAAGAATAGATGAATAGAAGAAGAATAATAGAATTAATGGAAAGGTTAGAAGAAGAGTTGAAGAGTAATAGAATCAATGCGGAATAGAAGAATCAATAAAAATCTCTAGCAGAATAGGGTATTTAAAATACCCATATCCTACTCCTACTAAGCTAACGAAATGCTTAATCAAATCCTACTAGGCTAATGAAATACTTAACCCAATTGTACTAGGTTAATGTATCATTATCCTAATCCTAATAAGCTAAGGTAATACTTAACCCAATTGTACTAGGTTAATGTATCATTATTCTAATCCTAATAAGTTACTGCAAGTCCCCAAAGTCTTCAGAAATGCTGTTTTAGCCCGGGACAGATTTTCCATGCGCCATCTTTAGTCCTTAGCATCCAAGACTGGCTTTTCTCCTTTCGTGAAGCTTTCTTTGGCATCAAGTTATCCATAAAATGCTGAATTCTGCATCATTTATACCTGAAACTTTGCTAATCATGTTCGTTAGTTCACTTATTGGAAAAAGGACTAAAAGTGCATGAATTATATAATTTGTCCTCAAAACTTGGCTAAAATATGGGTAAAATATAGCACTATAGGCGTGTAAATTCACCTATCATCACTATATCCATGTCCTTGTTCAAAGCAGCAATGGTACAATCTCTAACCAAGTATGGTTCCAATCTATCCACATAGTGATGAACTCTGTCATCCATAGTAGCTACCACATTAGAAGCATATCGAGACAAGGAGATAAATCGAAGACTATAATCCCTTACACTCATATTACCCTGATGAAGATTTAAGAATTGATCTGCACGGGCCTGACGAGTCTCAAATGTAAGATAATGATCAATAAATGCATCTTTGAACTCTCCCCACGTAGTTGAAGGTGCATCAATACCCCTAGATTGTTTCCAATCCTCGTACCACAATATAGCCTCTCCTTTCAGTCTATATACTGCTAGCTCAACCATCTCTTTACCGGATATGTGCATAACATCTAGAGCCCTTTGGGTTTGATCGACAAAGTCCTACGGGTCTTCGTTAATATCTGATCCGATAAAAGTAGGAGGATCCAGTTTTAGAAAATCCTGTGTCCGAAGGCTAGCTGCTCTATCCGTACCTCTAGAACCCGTGGTAGGAATAGCTTGCCCTTGAACTTGACCGGCAACTATACGCGTCAGAAATTGTACTGCATCCTTCAAATTTCGATCAACAACATTAATAGATGGCCCTTCCGGAGGAGAAGAAACTCCTGATATGTTCTCAGCTTGAGACTCACTTTGTTCAGCTTGTGCCGGTGGTGACTTACTAGTACCTTCTTCGTCCACTACATCCACTTGCTTCCACTTATTCTTTATCCTTGTAACTAGCATCGTTACTATAATAAATAAAAAAACAATTGGATTAAGCGATCGATTATGACTTTATCTCTAATATGGGCTCTATTGCACGATCTAAGAAATGGAGAGTGGAAACAATCCCTAAATGTCCAATAGCCTCCTGTTTATAGATGTGGTGCACAACACACTGATAAACGAGATTCTACATAGACACAGATTTGTAGACTCACTAGGAAGAACTTCTCTGATACCACTTCTGTCATACCCCAAATCCTATTGGAGCGGACTGGCACCCGTAGCCGACGAGGCCCAGGAGAACCCGTTCATAACCTATACTTTCACATTTACATTACTTATGAAAATTAGAAATTTGGGCAGCACTTCGTTGTAAATAGAAGAAAACAGTACCTGTATCAGCCCAGCAGACACGTGTAAATATATATATGAACAGTAATTGGTCGTTAGAGCCATCACGTGTATCAACCAAACACTCCTATGTCTGTACAATATGTCTACAAAAGCCTCTACATAGATACACAACTGAGTTAGGGTCGGGACAAACTCCCGCCCACAAAAGACTTTTATACAAATACCAAAAATACATATAGAAATGACTTGGGATGCCCCAAAACAACTGGAGCTCACCACTAACAACAGAATGTCCTGGCTCTTACTACGGAGGTGTACGACCTGAAGTACCTGTTCCTGCAGGCATGAATACAGGTCCCCCGTGAGGGACGTCAGTACGGAAATATGTACTGAGTATGTAAGGCAGTGAGTATCAAGATGAGATACAAAAGATCAACAGAACCCAGATACCAGTGAATAAATAGTATGAGTAGACCACACTTAAAAGAGTTGATGGGATACCTGCACATTACTTTCATATCATTACTTCCCGTAATCCTTATCAATACATAACTTATGTCATACAATGGCCAACTGATCAGTGGTAGTAATACAATACATCAGGCACCACCCCTTGAATAGCATATATACATAATCTTTATAATACAATGGCCAACTGATCAGTGGTACTAATACAATACATCATATCATCAATTTAAAATACAGACATTCCATTTCTTAATTCAATTAATTTTTGAGATTGGTTACTTTGTGGTCACACCTTATCGAACTTGAAACCATGATACCTCAATAGGAAAAACATGTAAATAGGTAATCAATATCATGAAAATGAATTAGATAATCATGGATACCTCATTAAACCAATACGGAGTCAACAATAGTATATGGACATTTTTTTGACTAGCCGAACATCTTAAAAGTGAAAACAAGTTCAATTGGTAGTGTCGAAGATCATATGATGTTATTATGTGTCATGTGTCGTAGGACAATGTTGGAAGATAACTTCAGAGTGCCATGGGTCATTAGTCATGCCAAAGATTAGATAGAGTATCTCTTACATACCTTGATATAACCACTTCAATACAAGTCCAACTTGACTTCCCGTACTCTTCGAACACTTATCTACAATAAGTCATTTGTGGCCAACTAGTATTAGCAACCAAACCTTACCATTTAGGTATTAAGTTCACCAAATAATGTCTAGGAAGTAATCCTTTAACTCATCAATAAGAGTGCTACATACATCCTCTTATACTCTTATTACATTCACATATCATGCATTTTCATGAAATATCCCTCAACATCACTCTTAGCCTTTATTTCCCTTCTTAATCACCATCCAATACCAACATGATCACTAGGCATACATAACCACTAATATAATAATATATCACCACAATTCATCCTCCATAATCCAATACAACAACTTCCATAATTTACTACTAACAATTTATACAAAACAATTCATAACTATGTTTCTGGTTATCTTCCAACATCAAGACAATACTCATAATCCTTTATCAATACTTATTCATGGATAAGAATCAAGAATAAACAATATTCATACCTTAACAATGAACTCTTGTATTTATAATCCTCCTTACATAACCATGGGGTGCTTCTCGAAGCTTTCGAGATGGTGAACACAACTACGGAACCAATTCGTATTTTCTACGGTCGAATCACAAAATATTTGAAGTTGAAATTAGGCTAGGGTTTCACCTTCTATTAATAATTGGATGATATCTGATATATATGAGGCTAAGTGTAGGTTTATAAAGACCAATTTTCGCCCAAGAGGTAATAGAAAATGACCATTTTGCCCTAAAAATTTAAATAAATCCGAATCTGTCCCCAGTGGACAGTTTTGACAGGCTGAAGTAAATCGATCATAACTCTTTGCTCTGGTATCGGATTTGGGTGAAACTAATTTCATTGGAAAGATAACTAAAAGGGATTTAATTTTCATATATATTATACCACCCATTTCATCCTGTAAAAGGAGTTATGGTCGTTTAAAGTTGACCCAAAAATCTGTCCCACAATTCTGTTTTTTTTTTTGATTGGCTGTAGTAAAACGGGTATAGCTCCTTACTCAGACATTGGATTTGGATGAAACCAATTTCATCGGAAAGAAGACTCTCGGAAATTTTCGTCGATATATAGCAGATCAAACAGTTCTTTTTGTACAAAAGAGTTATGATCATCTAAATTTGATCCAAAAAATTAATTGCCTAGCTGCAGTAATTTTCCTGCAGATTTACTGTTCACAGGCTTCCCGGCCACCGTTTTGAAATTTCGAATGTGCTCGCTTATATGAAATACTCCTCTGTTCTGGGAAAAATTTATATCGTTGGAAATTTTATTCCAATACCTACACATACAACTATTTACGGGATACTTCTGAACACGATAAACTTAATTTAACCCATACGCAAGCCTTTAGGACTCCATATAATCGCGATAAGTGTACGAAAAATTTTACGGGGTGTTACAATAACTGTTCCATGTTGCATTAATACTCATCCTAACCCAATTCTCGAAGCATCACAGTACACTGCATACCCTTCTGTGCCTTCAGGAAGTACCAATACCAGTGTAGAAGTCAACTTGCTCTTCAGATCCTGGAAACTCTTTTCACAGGCATCATTTCATTGAAACTTGGAGGCTTTATGCATCAACTTAGTCAAGGGTGCAGAAATAGAAGAAAAACCTTCAACAAACCTTCTATAATAACCTGCCAACCCGACGAAACTACGAATCTCCATAGGCGTCGTGGGTCTTGGCCAATTCTTCACTGCCTCAATCTTTTGAGTGTTAACTTTTATGCCTTCACTGGATACAATATGGCCCAAAAATGCCACTAACTTGAGCCAAAACTCACATTTAGAAAACTTCGCATACAGCTTACGATCACGAAGAATCTGCAACGCCTGCCTTAAGTGATTAACATGGTCCTCTTCTGATCTAGAGTAGACCAGAATATCATCTATGAAAACTATCATGAACACATCTAGAAACGGCCTAAACAGCCTATTCATCAGATCCATAAAAACTGCGGGTGCATTTGTCAGCCCGAATGACATAACTAGGAATTCATAATGACCATACCGTGTTCGAAAATATGTCTTGGGTATATCTTTATCCTTGACTCTCACTTGATGATAGCCTGATCTCAAGTCAATCTTGGAAAAACACTGGGCACCCTGCAACTGGTCAAATAAATCATCAATTCGGGGAAGAGGGTATTTATTCTTGATAGTCACCTTATTCAATTGCCGATAGTCAATACACATCCTCAGCGAACCATCTTTATTACGCACAAACAATACTGGTGGTCCCCAAGGGGACATACTAGGCCTGATGAATCCCTTCTCTAGCAAATCTTTCAGTTGCTCTTTCAATTCTCGCAACTCTACTAGTGCCATTCTATAAGGAGGAATTGAGATTGGCTGTGTGTCTAGCAACATATCAATACCAAACTCCACTTCTCGTTCAGGAGGTAAACCTGGTAGTTCTTGAGGAAATACATCAGGAAATTTATTCACAACCGGAACGGTCTGAAAAGTTGGTGGCTCTGCCTCTGTATCCCTTACTCTAACCAAATGGTATATGTACCCCTTGGAAATTATTTTTCTTGCCTTAAAGTAAGAAATAAATCTACCTCTCGGCGCGCCAACATTACCTTTCCATTCAAGGACTGCCTCATTTAGGAAATGGAAATACACCTTCTTAGAACGACAATCTACTGTACCATAACAAGACGCTAACCAATCCATGCCCATAATAACATCAAAATCTACCATTTCTAACTCAACAAGATCGGCCATCGTATCACGACCACAAATATTCACAACACAATTTCGATAAACATTCCTAGCTATAAGAGATTCCCCCACTGACATTGATACTTCAAATGGCTTAGCTAATAATTCGGGTGTTCTCCCGAACCTTCCCGCAACCAAAGGAGTAGCATACGATAATGTAGAACCAGGATCAATTAAGGCATACACATCAAATGAAAAGATGGACAACGTACCTGTAACCACGTCTGGAGAAGCCTCTAAATTCTACCGATCTGCTACGGCATACACACGGTTCTGAGCTCCGATAGAACTAGCTGCTCCTCTATCACCTCTACTGTGACCCATAGATTGTGCACCCCTACTCAAAGGAGGCACCGATGATGATGCAACATCTGATCCGGTAGGTCGTGTTATACCACCTGTGGTCCTGCGTGGGCAATCTCTAGCCATATGCCCCAGCCTACCGCACCAAAAGCAATTGTTCAATCCAAGCCGACATTCGCCAAAGTGAAATCTTCTACATATGGGGCACGGGTGTCGTGGAGGTCTCAATTGACTCATACTCCCTTGCCCTTGATACCCCACTATTTGCGAACTCTGATTTTCACTGCTTTGCCCAAACTAATTACCTCTGAACCTTTGAAATTGCGATGGAGCACTATCTGCAGGATAAGAAGATAACGGGCTAGGCAATCTATGAGAGAACAAAGGCCTAAAACCTCCCTGAGATGCCATAAACTGCCTTATAGCTCTGGCTCGCTTAGAATATCCTTTTTCTGATTCCTGGGATCTTCTTCTTTGTCTCTGATCTTCCATCTTCTAAGCGAAAGCTTGTATCCTCGCTATATCCATGTCCTTGTTCAAAGCAGCAATGGTACAATCTCTAACCAAGTATGGTTCCAATCTATCCACATAGTGATGAACTCTATCATCCATAGTAGATACCACATTAGAAGCATATCGAGATAAGGAGTTAAATCAAAGACTATACTCCCTTACACTCATATTACCCTGACGAAGATTTAAGAATTGATCTGCACGGGCCTGATGAGTCTCAAATGGAAGATAATGATCAATAAATGCATCTTTGAACTCTCCCCACATAGTTGGAGGTGCATCAATACCCCTAGATCGTTTCCAATCCTCGTACAACAATATAGCCTCTCCTTTCAGTCTATATGTTGCTAGCTCAACCATCTCTTTACCAAATATGTGTGTAACATCTAGAGCCCTTTGGGTTTGATCGACAAAGTCCTGCAGGTCTTCATTAATATCTGATCTGGTAAAAGTAGGAGGATCCAGTTTCAGAAAATCCTGTGTCCGAAGGCTAGCTGCTCTATCCGTACCTCTAGAACCCGTGGAAGGAATAGCTTGCCCTTGAACTTGACTGGCAAGTATATGCATCAAAAGTTGTACTGCATCCCTCAAATCATGATCAACAGGATTAATAGATGGCCCTTCCGGAGGAGAAGAAGCTCCTGATATATGTCAGCTTGAGACTCACTTTGTTCAGTTTGTGCCGGTGGTGACTTACTAGTGCCTTCTCCGGCCACTACATCCACTCGATTCTACTTATTCTTTCTCCTTGCAACCGACATCGTTACTATAATAAATAAATAAAAACAATTGGATTAAGCGATCGATTATGAGTTTATCTCTAATATGGGCTCTATTGCATGATCTAAGAAATGGAGAGAGGAAACAATCCCTAAATGTCCAATAGCCTCCTGTTTATAGATGTGGTGCACAACACATCGATAAACGAGATTCTACGTAGACACGGCTTTGTAGACTCACTAGGACGAACTTCTCTGATACCACTTCAGTCATACCCCAAATCCCATTGGAGCGGACTGGCACCCGTAGCCGAGGAGGCCCAGGAGAACCCGTTCATAACCTATACTATCACATTTACATTACTTATGAAAATTAGAAATTTAGGCAGCACTTCGTTGTAAATAGAAGAAAACAGTACCTGTATCAGCCCAGCAGACACGCATAAATAAATATATGAACAGTAATTGGCCGTCAGAGCCATCACGTCTATCAACCAAACACTCCTATGGCTGTACAATATGTCTATAAAAGCCTCTACATTCATACACAACTGAGTTAGGGTCGGGACAAACTCCCGCCCACAAAAGACTTTTATACAAATACCAAAAGTACGTATAGAAACTACTTGAGATGCCTCGAAACAACTAGAGCTCACCACTAACAACAGAATGTCCTGGCTCTTACTGTAGAGGTGTACGACCTGAAGTACCTGTTCCTGCAGGCGTGAATATAGATCCCCCGTGAGGGACGTTAGTATGGAAATATGTACTGAGTATGTAAGGCAGTGAGTATCACAATGAGATCCAAAAGATCAACAGAACCCAGATACCAGTGAATAAACAGTATGAGTAGACCACACTTAAAAGAGCTGATGGGATACCTGCACATTACTTTCATATCATTTCTTCCCGTAATCCTTATCAATACATAACATATGTCATACAATGGCCAACTGATCAGTGGTACTAATACAATACATCAGGGACCACCCGTGGAATAGCATATATACATAATCTTTATAATACAATGGCCAACTGATCAGTGGTACTAATACAATACATCATATCATCAATTTAAAATACAGACATGCCATTTCTTAATTCAATTAATCTTTGAGATTGGTTACTTTGTGGTCACACCTTATGGAACTTGAAACCATGATACCTCAATAGGAAAAACATGTAAATAGGTAATCAATATCATGAAAATGAAGTAGAGAATAATGGATACCTCATTAAAACATTTCGGAGTCAACAATAGTATATGGACATTTTTTTTGACTAGCCGGACATCTTAAAAGTGAAAACAAGTTCAATTGGTAGTGTCGAAGAACATATGATATTATTATGTGTCATGTGTCGTAGGAAAATGTTGAAAGCTTACCTGAGAGTGCCATGGGTCATAATTCATGCCAAATATTAGATAGAGTATGTCTTACATACCTTGATATAACCACGTCAATACAAGTCCAACTTGAATACCCGTACTCTTCGAACACTTATCTACAATAAGTCATTTGTGGCCAACTAGTATTAGCAACCAAACCTTACCATTTAGGTATTAACTTCACCAAATAATGTCTAGGAAGTAATCCTTTAACTCATCAATAAGAGTGCTACATACATCCTCTTATACTCTTATTACATTCACATGTCATGCATTTTCATGAAATATCCCTCAACATCACTCTTAGCCTTTATTTCCCTTCCTAATCACAATCCAATACCAACATGATCACCAGGCATACATAACCACTAATATAATGATATATCACCACAATTCATCCTCCATAATCCAATACAACAACTTCCATAATTTACTACTAACAATTTATACAAAACAATTCATAACTATGTTTCTGGTTATCTTCCAACATCAAGACAATACTCATAATCCTTTATCAATACTTATTCATGGATAAGAATCAAGAATAAACAATATTCATACCTTAACAATGAACTCTTGTATTTATAATCCTCCTTACATAACCATGGGGTGCTTCTCGAAGCTTTCGAGATGGTGAACACAACTACGGAACCAATTCGTATTTTCTACGGTCGAATCACAAAATATTTGAAGTTGAAATTAGGCTAGGGTTTCACCTTCTCTTAATAATTGGGTGATATATGATATATATATAAGGCTAAGTGTAGGTTTATAAAGACCAATTTTCGTCCAAGAGGTAATAGGAAATGACCATTTTGCCCTAAAAATTTAAATAAATCCGAATCTGTCCCCAGTGGACAGTTTTGACAGGCTGAAGTAAATCGATCATAACTCTTTGCTCCGGTATCGGATTTGGGTGAAACCAATTTAATTGGAAAAATATCTCAAAGGGATTTCATTTACATATAAAGTATACCACCCAGTTCTTCGTGTACAAGGATTTATGGTCGTTTAAAGTTGACCCAAAAATCAATTCCATAATTCTGTTTTTTTTTGATAGGCTGTAGTAAAACGGGTATAGCTCCTTACTCAGACATTGGATTTGGATGAAACCAATTTCATCGGAAAGAACACTCTCGGAGATTTTCGTCGATATATAGCAGCTCACAGAGTTCTTTTTGTACAAGGAGTCATGATCGTCTAAATTTGATCCAAAAAAATAATTGCCTAGCTGCAGTAATTTTTCCTGCAGATTTACTGTTCACAGGCTTCCCGGCCACCGTTTTGAAATTTCGAATGTGCTCGCTTATATGAAATACTCCTCTGTTTTGGGAAAACTTTATATCATTGGAAATCTTATTCCAATACCTACACATACAACTATTGACGGGATACTTCTGAACACCATAAACTTAATTTAACCCATACGCAAGCCTTTAGGACTCCATATAATCGCGATAAGTGTACGAAAAAATTTACGGGGTGTTACATTAGGATCCCTGCTTTGTGATCTTGTGCACTATCATACTTGATTGTGTCGAGACACCCTGTTGTATGATCTTGTGTGCCTTTCGGTCACTTATACTCTAATCTCAACGGCAACCAAGATTTGACAGTGAAAATGTGAAATTGTAGGGTGTACCACCTAGCCCAGATATGTTGCATTGCTGTTGAAAAATTATTATACTATACCTCTGTATTTTCCAAATTATTTTGCAGTAATGTTCTTTACAACAGCTCTCATTTATTATATATAAAAATCTCTACTTTGTTGTGGATTACTCTGTGTACCAGTAATTTGTATTGACCCCTTTCCCTCCCAGGTTTGGAGGCACAGTCTAGGGGTCTATAAAATCAGTAGATTATTCAGACATATTTTCAGAGACAAGTGGTGAGCCTTCTATATTCTTGAAGGCCAGATGTATGACAGTTTATATATTATTTAATAGTTTTGGGTCTACTAGGGGCCTTGTCCTAGTTTTTCAGACAGTTGTTTGTTTTAGTCATGTAGTAGAGATTTCGCAGATGACTTTTAGATGTCGATTGATGTTGTGGGACATTATTTCCCATTATTTATTTCATTGGACTCATGACCATATTTCCGTAGTATTGTGTATCTTCCGCATTTCTTTTATCATATGAATTATGTGCATGATTACCAGATAGATAGGGGTGTTTTGAGCCTTCATAGTTCGGAATTCTCGCCACGGCCAGGGCCCCGGTTTGGGTGGTGAAAAACTTGGTATCAGAGCACGGTTCATGGTCCCAGGGTGTTTTCTAGGGGTAGGCATTCGGTCGGTTCGGTCTGATTGTTTAATATTGGTTCGGTTTATCAGCTTTCGGATTGACAAAAATGATAACCATAACCAAACCGAAATAAAATCGGTTTCGTTCGGTTTCTAGAAATTTGGTTCGGTTATTTTGGATTTTTAGTTCAAAAAGAAAACTTATCTGAATACGACAACCAACTCCAATGAGTATGACATGCATTTTGGATTGAGCTACTTGATCTTCCTATCCAAACTCGCCATTTGTTTTTGAGTTCGTCCCTTTGCCGCTGAGCCGCTTCTTAAAATCCATTGGACTCATACATCACATTCGATTGACGACATCTTAAAAGACTTTCTCCAACAAATCTCTTTCTTTTCACTTCTCACTTTTCTCTTGAACTCTCCATCACCTTACGGTGCCTGTGAGAGTTTTCACCAATAAGAATCTCTCATTTTTATTTCTCTCCACTTACCATCGCCTTATGGTGCCTGCAAGGGTTTTCACCAATAAGACTCTCTCATTTTCATTTCTCTCAACTCACCATCGCCTTATGATGCCCACGGGGGTTTTCACCAATAAGACTCTCTCATTTTTGTATTTTTTTCCTGATTTCTTATGCTGAGGGAGACAAGTGGTCCCTCACAATGTATCATCATATCCATTGCATGCTTAGCCTTAACATTATCAAAAATTGATCTGAAGGGCTTTCTTTGGTTGTAACTTGGCTTTTGGTTAAGGTTAGAAAAGATGGTAAGGGGCTCAAACGATACTTGAAGTGGGGGTGGGACTTACAACTTTTGGAATCTACTCAAACAACACATTAACTCATGCCCTAGATTTGTTGACTGGGTGAATCTTAGATCTTTATTTGGTTGGACCGAGCCCGAAATATGGCAGCCTACGTATCTCACTCCCGAGAGAGAAGAATCAGGTAGGACGTAGTTCCATCAGCTTGTTCTTTGTTTTGATTTGATTTTGATTTTTTTTATAATTTTTGAACTCTTTCTTTTATTCTCATTTCCTCGACATTATTCTTTGACTCTATTTTGATTCCAAAAGAGGGATATAAAAGAAAAATAAAACTAAGCTCAAACGGGTAAACAAAGGATGACACAATGTTGTGATAGAAGAATAAAATGCCTTCATCATGTCAATCTTAAAAAATGCAAGTACTAAACATGCAATAAAATCAACAAATGATCAAATATCATACATAATATCTTTTGACCGCATCAGCATTGCTAGCCATTTCTGCCATTTTACCTTCAATATCTGTCAAATATAACGCTCCATTGGGCAACACTTTCTTCACAACGAAGGGACCTTGCCAGTTAGGGGACAACTTGCCTTTCGTTTCAACCTGGTGAGGAAGGATATGTCTCAATACCAACTGACCAACTTCAAAATTCCTAGGAAGGACCTTTTTGTTATACGCTCGAGACATCCTCCTCTGATACAACTGGCCATGACACACAGACGTTAGCCTTTTTTCCTTAATCAAGCTCAAATGTTCCAGTAGGGTTTTTACCCATTCATCATCATCAATCTCTGCTTCTAAAATGACTCGAAGAGAGGGAGTTTCAACTTCTGTAGGGATGACTGCTTCTGTCCCATAAACTAATAAATATGGAGTTTTCCCTATTGAAGTGCGAACAGTGGTGCGATAACCTAGCAATGCAAAAAACAACATTTCATGCCACTGTCTAGACCCTTGTACCATTTTTCTTAGTATCTTTTTTATATTCTTATTGGCGGCTTCTACAGCACCATTGGCCTTTGGGAGATATAAAGTAGAATTTCAATGTGCGATCTTAAACTATTGACATAGTTCTTGTATCAAATGACTATTGAGATTGGCAGCATTGTCTGTAATGATCATCTTAGGAATTCCAAATCTACAAATGATATTGGCATGAACAAAGTCCACCACAGCCTTCTTTGTCACTGACTTGAAAGTTAATGCTTCTACCCACTTTGTAAAGTAGTCAATGGCTACCAAAATGAATCTATGTCCATTTGATGCCTTCGACTTAATAGGTCCAATCACATCCAGTCCCCAAGCCACGAACGACTATGGATCAGCCATTGGATTCAACTCAATAGGAGGAGAACGTATCAGATCACCGTGTACCTGACATTGATGACACTTTCAAACAAATTGAATAGAATTCCTTTCCATAGTAAGCCAGTAATAACCTACTCGAAGAATCTTTGACAATACATGACCATTCATGTGCGACCCGTATACTCCAAAGTGTATTTCAACCATAATTGTCGAGGATTCTCTTGCATCTACATACCTTAAAAGTCCCAGATCTGGGGTCCTCTTATACAAGATTCCCCTACTTAAGAAAAATCCACTAGCCAAATGCCTAATAGTCCTCTTTTGATCGTTGGTGGCATATACTGGGTATTCTTCTGACTGAATGTACCGCTTGATATCAAAGAACCAAGGTTCTCCATCGAGCTCTTCTTCAATCGCATTACAGTAAGCATGCTGATCACGACTCTGTATATGCACTAGATCGATGTAGGTTTTTTTAGGATGTTGGAGCATTGAAGACAGAGTGGCTAAAGCATCCACAATTTCATTACAAATCCTTGGAATATGCCTAAATTTTACTAACACAAACCGTTGACATAGATCCTGCAAGCATTGTCGATACGGGATAAGCTTCAAATCTCGCGTATCCCAATCGCCTTGAATTCGATGGAAGAGAAAATCCGAATCTCCCAACATCCATAGTTCGTGGACTCCCATATCAACAGCTAACCTCAAACTAAGAATGCAGGCTTCATACTCTACCATATTATTAGTATAGTAGAATTGAAGTTGTGCTATTACCGAGAAATGTTGTCCCGATTCAGAGATAAGAACGTCACCTATTCCAACTCCTTTCATATTGACAGCTCCATCGAAGAATAGCCTCCAACCTAGATTAGCATCTATAATGACTTCATCAACACACAACACTTCTTCATCAGGAAAATGTGTCTTTAATGGCTCGTACTCTTCATCGATGGGATTCTCAGCAAGATGATCTGCCAGGGCTTGGGCTTTCATTGTGGTTCGAGTCACATATACAATGTCGAACCCAGTAAACAATATTTTCCACTTTGCCAATCGACCCATTGGCATAGGCTTCTGAAAGATATACTTCAAAGGATCCATACGGGAGATGAGATAAGTAGTATAGGATGAGAGATAATGCTTCAACTTCTGTGCTACCCAAGTTAGGGCACAATACGTCCTTTTAAGAAGAGTATACCTGGCCTCATATGTGGTGAACTTCTTGATATGATAATAAATAGACTGCTCTTTTTTGCCCGTGACATCATGTTGACCCAGGACACAACCGAAAGAATTGTCCATGACTGATAAATATAAGATCAAAGGCCTACCAGGCTCCGAGGGTACCAGCACGGGCAAATTTGACAACTATCTTTTGATTCAATCGAACGCTTCCTGACATTCTTCAGTCCATTTTATTTCAACACTCTTTTTCAGCAACTTAAATATGGGCTCACAACTGGTTGTGAGTTGAGCAATAAACTTGCTAATGTAGTTTAGTCTACCAAGTAAACTCATCACCTCCGTTCTATTCTTGGGCGGGGGTAAATTCTGAATGGCTTTGATTTTTGAGGGATATAATTCAATTCCTCGATGGCTGACTACAAACCCCAATAGCTTTCCAGATAGAAATCCAAATACATATTTTGCCAGGTTGAGTTTGAGATTATACCTGTGAAGCCTTTCGAAGAACTTTCTTAAATCTTTAACATGGTCGGCCTGACTTTTTGACTTAATAATCACATATATACGTAGACCTCAATCTCTTTATGTATCATATCATGAAACATAGTGTTCATGGCTCTCATGTATGTTGCTCCAGCATTCTTCAAACCAAACGGCATCACTCGAAAACAATAAGTCCCCCATGGTGTCATACCCGAAATCCCATTGGAGCGGACTGGCACCCGTAGCTGAGGAGGCCCGGGAGAACCTGTTCATAACCTATACTTTCACATTTACATTACTTATGAAAATTAGAAATTTGGGCAGCACTTCATTGTAAATAGAAGAAAACAGTACCTGTATCAGCCCAGCAGACACGTGTAAATATATATATGAACAGTAATTGGTCGTTAGAGCCATCACGTGTATCAACCAAACACTCCTATGTCTGTACAATATGTCTACAAAAGCCTCTACATAGATACACAACTGAGTTAGGGTCGGGACAAACTCCCACCCACAAAAGACTTTTATACAAATACCAAAAATACATATAGAAATGACTTGGGATGCCCCAAAACAACTGGAGCTCACCACTAACAACAGAATGTCCTGGCTCTTACTGCGGAGGTGTACGACCTGAAGTACCTGTTCCTGCAGGCATGAATACAGGTCCCCCGTGAGGGACGTCAGTACGGAAATATGTACTGAGTATGTAAGGTAGTGAGTATCAAGATGAGATACAAAAGATCAACAGGACCCAGATACCAGTGAATAAATAGTATGAGTAGACCTCACGTAAAAGAGCTGATGGGATACCTACACATTACTTTCATATCGTTACTTCCCGTAATCCTTATCAATACATAACATATGTCATACATTGGCCAACTGGTCAGTGGTACTAATAAAATACATCAGGGACCACCCCTGGAGTAGCATATAATACAATGGCCAACTGATCAGTGGTACTAATACAACACATCATATCATCAAATTAAAATACAGACATTCCATTTCTTAATTCAATTAATCTTTGAGATTGGTTACTTTGTGGTCACACCTTATGAAACTTGAAACCACGATACCTCAATAGGAAAAACATGTAAATAGGTAATCAATATCATGAAAATGAAGTAGAGAATCATGGATACCTCATTAAACCATTTCGGAGTCAACAATAGTATATGGACATTTTTTTGACTAGCCGGACATCTTAAAAGTGAAAACAAGTTCAATTGGTAGTGTCGAAGATCATATGATGTTATTATGTGTCATGTGTCGTAGGACAATGTTGGAAGCTTACTTGAGACTGCCATGGGTCATTATTCATGCCAAAGATTAGATAGAGTATGTCTTACATACCTTGATATAACCACTTCAATACAAGTCCAACTTGACTTCCCGTACTCTTCGAACACTTATCTACAATAAGTCATTTGTGGCCAACTAGTATTAGCAACCAAACCTTACCATTTAGGTATTAAGTTCACCAAATAATGTCTAGGAAGTAATCCTTTAATTCATCAATAAGAGTGCTACATACATCCTCTTATACTCTTATTACATTCACATAACATGCATTTTCATGAAATATCCCTCAACTTCACTCTTAGCCTTTATTTCCCTTCTTAATCGCCATCCAATACCAACATGATCACTAGGCATACATAACCACTAATATAATGATATATCACCACAATTCATCCTCCATAATCCAATACAACAACTTCCACAATTTACTACTAACAATTTATACAAAACAATTCATAACTATGTTTCTGGTTATCTTCCAACATCAAGACAATACTCATAATCGTTTATCAATACTTATTCATGGATAAGAATCAATAATAAACAATATTCATACCTTGACAATGAACTCTTGTATTTAGAATCCTACTTGCATAACCATGGGGTGCTTCTCGAAGCTTTCGAGATGGTGAACACAACTACGGAACCAATTCGAATTTTCTACGGTCGAATCACAAAATATTTGAAGTTGAAATTAGGCTAGGGTTTCACCTTCTCTTAATAATTGGATGATATCTGATATATATGAGGCTAAGTTTAGGTTTATAAATACCAATTTTCGCCCAAGAGGTAATAGAAAATGACCATTTTGCCCTAAAAATTTAAATAAATCCGAATCTGTCCCCAGTGGACAGTTTTGACAGGCTGAAGTAAATCGATCATAACTCTTTGCTCTGGTATCGGATTTGGGTGAAACGAATTGCATTGGAAGTATTACTCAAAGGTATTTCATTTTCATACAAAGTATACCACCCAGATCTTTCTGTACAAGGAGTTATGGTCGTTTAAATTTGACCCAAAAATCTGTCCCATAATTCTGTTTTTTTTTGGTAGGCTGTAGTAAAACGGGTATAGCTCCTTACTCAGACATTGGATTTGGATGAAACCAATTTCATCGGAAAGAAGACTCTCGGAGATTTTCGTCAATATATAGTATCTCACACAGTTCTTTTTGTACAAGGAGTCATGATCGTCTAAAGTTGATCTAAAAAAATAATTGCCTAGCTGCAGTAATTTTTCCTGCAGATTTACTGTTCACAGGCTTCCCAGCCACCCTTTTGAAATTTCGAATGTGCTCGCTTATATGAAATACTCCTCTGTTTTGGGCAAACTTTATATCATTGGAAATCTTATTCCAATACCTACACATACAACTATTGACTGGATACTTCCGAAGACCATAAACTTAATTTAACCCATACGCAAGCCTTTAGGACTCCATATAATCGCGATAAGTGTACAAAAAAATTTACGGGGTGTTACACATGGTGTGATAAAAGACGTCTTCTCCGCGTCTTCATCATCCATAATGTTCTGGTGATATCCGGCGTAACAATCCACAAAAGAGGCAACCTCGTGTTTAGCACAGTTGTCTAACAAAATGTGGATGTTGGGCAGTGGAAAATCATCTTTCGGACTTGCTTGGTTCAAATCACGGTAATCAACACACACTCAAATTTTGCCATCTTTCTTTGGTACAGGAATAACATTTGATGACCACATGGGATAGCGAGCTACTCGAATTACTTTGTCTTCAAGTTGTTTCATGATTTCCTCTTTAATTGTAATACCTACATCCATTTTAAACTTCCTCAACTTTTGTTTGACAGGAGGGAACGCGGGATCAGTTGACAATTTGTGAGCCACTAATTCAGTGCTTAAACCAGGCATATCATCATAAGACCATGCAAAAACATTCTTGTAATCAATTAATACTTGAATCATTCCCTCTTTTAGCTGTGGCAAAGCATGTACACTGATTTTAGTTTACTTAACATCTTCTTGATCCACTAGATTTATTGGCTCAGTCTCATTCAAATTAGGATTAAGTTTGTCTTCAAATTGTTCCAACTCTTTGTTTATTTCTTCTAGTGCTTCTTCTTCATCATATTCCCCATCCTGCTTCATCACATCTTGATTAGTTTGGATTTTAAGGTCAGGCTGAAAATGTTGCATGCATGTCATATCATTAGAATCAACATAAAGAAAACTGTGTACAAAAAGAAAAATAAAATATATTAGACACGAAACAAAAGGGACATTGCATTTCATTAAATAAAAAGATAGAAGGGTTTAAACATAGATTCCAACATAATATAAACAAACTAAAATCCGAATTACAACCTTGAAATAACTCAGATAAACAGAAAGAAAAATAAAATAAACTACCAAAAGTCCCTCCTAACGGGGAGAGAAGTGACTTCCCAATTATTGAGCCGGACAGCTGGACCTATGAATTGCACATCTGCTCTACTGGTACCTTCCCCTGTTTCGACCATACCAACATCAATGAAAAGGTTCTGGAAGTCATCAACCAATTCAACTTCAAATTCCACATGCGTCGTGACACTGCTCTTAACAAATGATTCACTGAGTAGTGGCATTGGGCGAGCGAGTGACCATGGTTCTTTTTTCCTTCCCTTGGATTTCTTCAAATCTTCAGCCATAGGCTCAAATCCCAGGCCAAATGTGCCCACGTTGTCAGTCGAACATATGGGACAAACTATACCATGCAAAGACGCACCCAAACCCTTTCTTGGCTCAAATCCATATTTCCAAAGTTCACTCACCATCATGATAGAAGAAGAAGACAATTGTGGTCCCGGTATAACCTGCCATTTAAGGATACGATTCACTGGAACTGTATCAAAAATTTGATAGATGAATATCTCCTCTACGTTATTTGCTTCAATAAGAGACAAGGGAGAATCTTCGTAGGCGGACAAATATCCTTCACCATGATAACTACTTCTTGCCTGTCATGCTCAAATTTAATCATTTGGTGCAGTGTAGATGCAACCGCCTTGGCCTTATGAATCCACGGCCTTCCCAAAAACAGATTGTAAGAGGAGTCTATATTCAATACTTAAAACTCTATGGCGAACTCAACAGGCCTTATGGTTAACATTAGTTCTATTTCGCCAATAGAATTTGATTTTGCACCATCGAAAGCCGTAGCACATACATTGTTGGGCCTGATCCTGTCAGTACCAATATTCAACTTTTGAAAAGTAGAAATAGGGAAAATATTTACACCTGAACCTCCATCAATTATAACATGAGTGACGTAGAAATCTTCACACTTCACTATAATGTAAAGGCCCTGGTTATGCCCTGTACCTTCAACAGACAATTCATCGTCAGAAAAGATGATCCGATTGACCTCAAAGATTTTTCCAACCATTTTCTCAAGTTGGTTGATTGTAATCTCCCTAGGAACATATGCTTCATTTAATACCTTTAGTAAAACATCATGATACTCATTGGAGTGCAACAACAAAGATAAAAGGGAAATTTGACCAGGGGTTTTCTTCAACTGGTCTAATAGTGAATACTCTGGCAATTTCATCTTTTTCAAAAATTCTTCGGCTTCTTCTTCGGTGATAGGATTTTTGATAGATGACGGTCCACTCACCGTTGGCTTGGACTTTCTTAAGCTTTCAGGCACGAAGCATCTTCCTGACGTAGTCAAACCCCCTACCTCATCTACATCTTCCACTACTTCTTTCACGTGATAGGTCATCACAGTCCGCCTATAATTCTAGGGAACCCTTTTCATATCAACTATCAGAGGTTGGGTCACTGGTTTGAGGATAATAGACGCTGCCAGTGCTTCTTTCACCGTCATGATGGGCTGACTCAGAGCTCCTACCACTGTCAACTTAGGTTTATCCTGACTAAAATCAACATACCTTTTGGTGCCTTGTACTGTGATTAGGGGTTTCTTTGTGCTTTCTTGGGCTTTATCTTCGATCATTCCTTCCCAAATCAATGACATTTCTTTCAAAGAGTCTGCTATATTCACCGATTCCTCCTCAATGGTCTGTATCTTGTCAATAGGCTTATAACCCCTCGAAGACTCTTTCCCATCATATATCAATTCTAACATATTGGCTTCAGCATGGGTTGGAAGCGGATTCTGGTTAATGTTTGGACCTTTTGGGGCCTAGACCAGCATCTGATTTGTGTCAATTAAATCTTGGATAACTCTCTTTAAATGCCATCATTTCTTAATATCATGGCCTAGCATATTAGAATAGTACGCACACCTTAAAGAATAATTGAGATTCCTCAGCGGTGGATTTGAAAGCCTTCCTTGAATTGGGCTCAAAACCTTCAACTTTCTCAACCTATCAAACAAGATAGGACATGACTCCCAAAGAGGTGTGAATTGATATTTGACTGCCTTCTCTTTTTTATACTCGGGCCTAGGCTGAAAACTGGGTCTTGAGGGGTTTGTGTAATTTAGTGGAGAGAATGGGCGATTTTGTAGAGCTTGTGCACGCCACTGCGGGTAAGAAGGGGTTTGGGCATATGGCTGTGTCCTATATACTGGGTACGAGGGTGGTGGAATGGAATATAAAGGGTTTTGTGGAGGGTAGTAATGGTAGAGAGGAATATATGGAGCTTGGGTGTAGACTTGGGCTTGGGATTGGAGATAGGAGCGAGGTGATCATTTGGGATAGGAATGGGTTCCAGCTACGACAGTCGCCACATCCTCTTTCATTTTTTTACCTCCTAATGCGCCAGATCTACCTTGAATCGCTTGTGTGGTGGCTTTTAATGCGGCAAAACTCACTATTTGGCCAATCTTAATTCCGTCCTTTATCATCTCTCCCATTTTGAGGACTTACATAAAAGATTTTTCCATTGCCGGAAGTGCATGTTGAAAATAGGTCTCATCCTGTTCCTGAATGAAATCTTCTACCAACTTACTTTCTTTCATTGGAGGATTTACTCTGGCGGCCTGTTCACGCCACCTTATCGCGTATTCCCTAAAACCTTCAGTGCTCTTTTTCTTTATGTTGACCAAGGATTTTTCGACCGGAATCAGGTCGATGTTATACTGAAAATGTTGAACAAATTCAGAAGCTAAGTTATCCCAGCTATTCCATTTATCGATATCTCGATCGATAAACCATTCTGAGGCCATATCAGAAAGACTCTCGCCAAAGAAGG
The DNA here is from genome assembly GCA_030864225.1 of Capsicum baccatum var. pendulum. Classification (NCBI taxonomy): domain Eukaryota; kingdom Viridiplantae; phylum Streptophyta; class Magnoliopsida; order Solanales; family Solanaceae; genus Capsicum; species Capsicum baccatum. Next base: position 260,199,502 of record CM061561.1, on the reverse strand, counting down.
CCATGAGCAGTTCTTTCTTTCCTCCTGCAGCCCTCAAATGGTTGCAATAACGTCTTAAGTGTGCCACGGGATCACCATGTCCTGCATACTTCTCGAACTTAGGCATCTTAAAATCGAGGGTAAGGTTGATGTCTGGGAACATGCAAAGATCTTTATAGGAAACACTCCTATAATCTTCGATTCCTTGCAAATTCCTCATAGCCTATTCTAAACTTTTCAATTTCTGGGCTATGATATCCCGTTCCTCTGCTGTGACAGGTTTCTCCGTGTCAAATGGAAATATAGGTGGCTGAGTGTACCCATACGGTTCATTCATTTGCAAAGTAGGCTTCGGGGCATAATACTGACTATCTGAAACCTTCAGTATTGGCTCACCGGCAGACCTAGGAAGCCTCATTGTGGGACGCACAATATATATAGGAGTTTTATATGGTAGTGGAGCCACGGATATCGGTGAGAGCGGTGGCGCTGGATGAGCAGCTGCTCTTTATTGGGGAGCTGCCAAGGGCACACCAGAACTGCCAGGATAATAATGTCGCGAAGTGAATGCTGGCGCGTGCTCAGGTGACTCAGTAGGAGCAGAGAATTGTGCCTGAGAGAGCGATGGGCAGTTAGAGATATTCCCATGCCCTTCAGGGAGCGGAGGAGGAGGCATTCCGCTGGCCCATGCTCGGTGTAAATCTATCAGTTGTTGCCTGATCCTTACTACCTCATCATTGTGTTCAGAACTTTCTTCCCTATGATCTTGATCCGGGTCAATGAGCAAATTTTCAATCTCCCTGCTAGCCATGGAGAGCTTTGCTTTGTATCTAGTGAAGTATGGTTGACTAGCCAGAGTGCTGTAAACCTACCACTGTTATCTGAAAGAACATGCTTATCAAAGACGACATCCATTAGGATTGAGGCACACAACAAGCATAGGAATCACTTTGTAAAAATTGTCCTAAATTCATGTTCATTTCTACCAGCTTTTGAGGGTAGCGAGGTCATTTTAACATCATCCTGATTTTTGTCTACACTTATTATTATTTTATTATAATTATTATTATTATTTTTTCATACCCATCTCTGCTCTTTTTTTTTCTCTCGTTATCTACCTTTATTTTATCATTCTTTATGGCTTTTGTTCTTCTTTAAAAGAGTAAAAATAATGAAAAACAACGAAACAAAATGATTAGATCGAACCCAAAAGTAGGTTGCCTTCGTATCATGTTGTACATGAATCAGATCTGGCATATTCGGCAGTATGTGCATAAACATTACCCTTTTTTCTTTTGAAAACGAAAATAAACAAACAAAGGAAAGACGTAACATCATAACATTTTAAAGAAAGAAACCACAAAAACGTACAAAAAGTTTGGGACCACTTTAAAACTAAACAACAAATACGAAACAACATTCTAGAACCCCTAAGACGACATAGGTGAAATTACTAATAAAGACCCTAATACCAAAAACAACTTGACTTCGACTTAAAGCAAACACCACCATACAATGACAGACACATAGAAACTCAAACTGAGTAAAGATAAGAAACGCTCTCTTCGACTGGTGCTCTGCGCGATGACCCTGGCTGAGATGGACCTGCCTGTGAAGTTCTCTTTCTCCCATTTAAACTTTGTAGCATGTCCTATAAAGACACCCTGATATTGGGAAAGAAGCTTCGGGGCCGTATTCTTGCGTGATAAGGAGTGCACTTGGAAAGATTATTCTGACACCTTTCTACCGTCTTGAACAAATCTGCTAACTGAACTCTCAGTGTTTCCACTTTGGACCCTAGACTTTCATCCCGATGGTTGTCTACTATGCATTCTTCCTGTATTCTCCCTCTAAGTTGCGCAGGTAAATGTTGACTGATACCCCAAGGGATAGCTTGAAGCCAGACCCTATATCCCTGAGTGTACCCCGGATTATCCAAACTTTCTTTGAATGTGTCCACACCTAGATTTGTTGCATACTTCCAAGATTGCTCGTATTTTCTTTCACCTAAGGCTTGGTCCTTGAAGTACTCAACATCCTTTAGAAGATCCACTGCTGGTGGCACGTCCTGCAGCCTACCCAACTGACGCATTACCCTATAAGGACTGTATGGTCTAGTGCAATTGAGCCCTAACATAACTAAAGGGAGCTGTGTCTGACAACCCACCAATATTATCTTTGGTCGAAGCCAGAGATAAGTCCACAAAATTTTATCCCTAGTTCTTGACTCAAGAAATTCAATCCAAGCGTCGACTCCCACTGGTAGCGAGAATTTATCCAAATGCAACCTGGTGTCGATGGCTTTCACTCGATTGGGAATACAACGGTGTACCACGTCTGGTCAAACTAAAGAAGGCGCATGCAAATGCTCTATCACCCATAACTGCAATATCAGGTTACTGCCCTAAAAAAATCTCATCCCCCCTTCACTTCGGTTAAAGCCTTAAATATTTCTGTTAAGATCATGGGTATGAGAGTGAACTTTCCCTTTTGATTAATGCCCTTGTCGGTTTTGATCCTCATGAAAAAAAGTCATCACTACAGATTGCAAATGGGTATTAATACGTCTTTCTTCTAGTGGAAGCACTAAAATGCCTAATAAAGTGAGGGTGAAGATTTCAAGACGCTTTCTCTCCCACTTCTCCTTAGTCATATGAAATTCATCCCAAAAGGAATCAAAACCTTCCGATGGCCCGAATCTAGCGAACAAAAGATCTAAGGAAACCCACGAATCACTTAAACAACCCAAATAGATAAAATTACTTTTTAAACCGCAGGACTGCAAAAATCTCACGCCAGTATGATTTTCTGCTCGGATCATATCCTTCTCGATATAGGGCAAATGCAAAAAACCAGATATTTCTACCAAAGTAGGAGTCATTTCACATTCCCCAATACCTGGATCCCAAAAAGGTTAACAAAGCCTCTATTAAATCTGGACGAGGGGTAACATGCAGAAGTTCTGTAAGATCATCTAATCTTTTAATCAGTTTCTGCTGATCAACATAGTTAAACATTTCCCACCATTTGATTAACTTTTTGGGCACCTTGACAACCATCAGAACTCTAGACTTGGTGGACAAATCCATCCTGTAATAACACATAAGACGTTATCAAAAATTCGACAGGAGTAGAAGATTCCCAACCCTCGGTATTTTTGACGCAATCATATGTCGATGGGATAGACCACATCATGACTTCAATTTGCCGAACAGAAGTACTGAGCGAAATCAGTCTAATTGGCTAACAACTCTTGATTACGGGGCGAGAGACCTAGGCTAATAATAAGACAAATGCCAACACAAATATTACCGGACCCACCGAGGGTTGCCTACGTATCCCAACCCGAGGGAAGGGAATCAGGTATGCGTAGTTCATCCAGATTGGACAATTAACAATTAACTAATGAATTGACCCTAACTTAAGACACACTAACCAAAAACAAACGAAAAAAACTTTTGGATTTTCAGCTAGACACTTTAACTAAGACTGACACCACCAATAATGAAGAAAAAATCTTTTTGGTATTTTTGTTTTTGACAAATAAGTAGAAAAGGCAATCAAAACATTTTTTTGTTTTTGAATTTATGGTACTTCGAGAAGACAAATGTAAAATGTAAAAAAAATCTTTTTGAGTTTTTGGATTGTGAAGAACAAAAGCCATAAAGAATTCTAAAATAAACAACAACATTTCTTTTGATTCATTCTTTTCGACGCACTTTTTTTTTCTTCTTTTTTTTTTTTAAAAAATCAATCCGTCAAATGATCACGTTACCCTTAAAGATGCAACAGTTAGCAAGTAGGGATGCTTTAGAGGTGAGTCTCCTACAAAGGATCATGTGGGTGCCTCTAGGTCTCTGTATGATGCACATAAGCATGACCTAAAGGCTAACCTACGTTGTGGTTCACTAACAAGGCTGTTCGGGGGAGCGTATGGTCGATAGTGGCTGCTTTGCTTTCCACCTACTCCATAACACCGATGGCTCCCCAAATAAAATAAGGGTGACTCAACTAGAGGTTTTGTACAACCTGTGTACTACGGATATGTTGCAGAAAGAAGGCCGGGGGGTGGACTCATGATGATAGATACAAAAGCGGTAACACATAGGATAAATACTATAAACAAAGAGCACGAAAAACAACACAAAAATGAAAACAATAACACAAACAAAATCACAAACACGCTTATACACTCGTAATGCCAAACAAAGCCGATACTACTCCAAAAATAGCTCGAATTCTGAAAACTTGTCATTTTCCCCAGCAGAGTTGCCAGAGCTGTCACACCCCCTTTTTCGACTCCAAAAAGATTATGCTTATAAATTAATGTTCGAAAGGGTTTTAATTATTAAAGTGAAAAAAGATGAAAATTTGTTTCAAAAAAGGATTATTTTTTAACAATCAAAATTCAGAGTCGCCACTCGGCATAAATCGGGTGTGCCGAGTCACCCATGGATATCCTTTTTCAAAATGGTTTTGACTCTTTAATACTGGTTTGCGAACAAACATTCTGGCAAAGGAATTCTGTTGACCGAGGGGAAGGTGTTAGGCACCCCTCGATCCCGTGGTTTGACCACGGTCGCTTGGCAGAGAGTATTGGCTAAATTGACATTACAAATGCATAAAATATCCAAAGCACGTAAAAATAATCACTCAAGCAAACAAAAACAAAATAATCAAAAATGTAAAGTCCAGTCCAATTATACAGTCCAAAAATAAAAATAAAAAAATATGAAAATATAAATCCTATTCTAAACTAAATCTAGACTAAGCTCCAATGCCTTACCCGTTGTCGTGGGCCTTCATCGCGATCATCTTCTACCAACATGATATGTCGGGGCATTCCCTGATGAATAAATACAATAATACTCGGGGCATTCCCCGACTAAATGAATACATTTAAGTTAAATATGATAAACTAGAAACAAACATTCACACACACATTTAAACATTCAATAAACACACCACTCCTAAATTTTTGCCTATCCGAACCTATATTGCCTATCCATTTCAACATGTCATAAATCTCTCACATTCATGCTTATTCCGAATTAAACAAAAAGACAACAAACCAAAAATTACTCTACATTCAACTTTTATCAATTTCTCCATTCCGTCCCCAAATTCTTTTTTAACACCAAAATTCTGCAATTCAAGATTACTATTTAGAACATGCACAACTATTTCTTCAACAAAATTGAGCAAAACAAGTCAATATCACCCAATATTCAACCATATCTCACACAATCAAACACATACAATGAAATAAAGTGAGAAGAGATAGAATTACACCTTTCCATGACCTATTTTCCTTGATAATATTATTTTAGAAAACCAAGACTTAGAATCCAAAATAGAACCTCAACCATGACGAACCAACTCGGTTCCATAGCCCAAACTCGAAGTCCAACCCAAATGGACATCCACCAACAACATTGAATACCCGAGAAAGTAGAATTTAGAAAAGAATCATTAAAATCAGTGTGACTGGAGCTCCGGTGAGCTAGGATGAATAAGAACTGATGAAATAGATTGGATTCCGGCGTACTTGACCTTTTACAACCTAATTCTCCTAAAATTCAGAGGAAAATAGAGGGTTTTTTTTGGCAATTTCAAGAAAGGATTAATCCACGACGAGTAGCAGAAACAACTCCGGTGAACTTAAGGACGACTCCAGCAAGATTTGTGCTAGAAACTGAATTAAGACCATCGGATCCCTCAAATATTCTTGATGCTCGATCCTTCTCTCACATTCTATGTGCAATTATTTGTGTATTTCCTATGCCGAAAGAAGAAGAGCAGAAAAAAATGGCATCGATTGTGCTCTCTTTTTTTTCCTCTCTCCCCGTACCTTTCTCTCTATCCATCTACTCCATTATTTTGTATGTGTGTGTGATGATGCTATGAGGTGAGTGGTCCTTGTGGGAGTGATGATGGATTTTGGATGGTCTGCCTGAAAGATGATGAAGAAGAAGCAAAAAGGAATAATCATAAAAATGGCCTCCCTTTATTGTATTGCCTTTTTTGTATATATATTCCAAGGAAATGGAAAAGAAAGTGATTAAGGGGGTCATGTGGGGTAGGGGTAGGGTGTGATGTGGTTTATTTTGATTGAATGGTTTGTTAGGATAAGATGTAGGGGTTAGGATAGGGTAGGATTTGTTAGGGAGTTTGTTATTTTTTGTATTTTGTGAGAGTATAATAACATGGGTGAGGGTACACGGTAGGATAAAATAAAAATGGGTAAAAGTGAATAAAAATTGAACTTTAAGAGGACAAAATCACGTGTCTACACTTATAAGCAAGAGGCTATTAGGCATTAAGGAAATGTTTCCCTTCTTTGTAATTAAGTTTGTGCTTCAAAGTCAAGTCTGTTCCTAATCAGTGATCTTTTGTCTTACAGAAATAACAGTCATGCCTCCTCCTCACAATACTAATCAGAGTGCTCAGAATGATGAAGTCCGTCCTACTCATAGGATGAGGACACATAATAGAGCTCCCACTCTAGACCCTGTCCCTACTCCGAGAGTCCCTCCCATCCCAACCAGTCCATCACGGGCTCCACGGACCAATGTGAACCATCCCCCAACTTCGTAGGGGAATATATCAACTGTAGAGTTCAGGCAACCTATTCATATTCTAGCATAGTTGGTGGCTGCACAGACTCAGTGGTCAGAAGATACTGGGTCTGCATCTGTTACTTCTGAAGCTACACTGGTGATCCAATTCATGAGGATGAATCCTCCTAAATTCACAGGTACTAAAGTAGAATAGGATCCACAGGAATTTGTAGACGAAATGGAAAAGATCCTCAAAGTGATGCATGTAGATGAAGTAGAATGGGTAGAATTGGTAGCGTACTAGCTGAAAGATGTGGTGAATTAGTGGTACAACGGTTAGGAAGATTCGAAGGGAGACAATGCTGAGCCCTTGGTATAGAATAAGTTTGTAGATACTTTCCTTGATCGGTTCTTTCCTCTAGAGTTGTAGGAGACAAAGGCTGAGGAGTTCATAAACCTTAAGCAGGGTAAGATGAGTGTTCAGCAGTATACTATAAAGTTTAATCAGCTATCCCATTATGCTCCTGAGATGACGAGTAGTATGAGGTCCCGAATGACGAAGTTTGCGTCTGGCCTTTCAGATGATCTGGTGCTTGAGTGTTAGGGAGCTATGCTAAACAAGGAGTTGGACTTTTCTAGGCTGACAGTTTATATGCAACAGGTAGAGGAGAAGAAGAAGAAGATTTTTAAAGATAGGGAGAAATAAAGACAGGCAAAAAGAGCCAGATCTGCCAACCAGGGTCACAGTCAGCCTCAAAGCGGTAAGTGGGGAAATAAATGGCAGAAAAAAGAATTGAGTAAATGCACAGTCTGTTGCCAGCTCCCTAGTGCCCAGACCACTAGCAGACAGACGATCATAGAGTTTCCAGACTCATCATGGATATAGAGCCCTAGATACTCAATCGCAGGGCAGTATGGCCCAATAGCATCGTACTTATCCGCGGTGTGAGACTTACGGAAAGAATCACCCAGGGAGGTGTTATTTTGAGGGGAGAAATTGTTATTCTTGTGGCAAGGTGGGTCACCTTCAGAGAGATTACCCTTCTGTTGGAGGAAATGTGGGGGGGAAGAGGGCTAAGCCCCAAGCCACTTCCATGGCTCCTCCTCCTAAGGGTTTCTCTTAAACTACCGAGAGCGGTTGTAACCAGTTATATACTTTGACTAATTGCCAGGAGGAGGAAGCTTCACCATATGTTGTCATCGGTACGTTATGAATCTTTTTCCGTAATGTTTATGCATTTCTTGATCCCGGGTCTACCTTATATTATGTGACCCCTTATGTGGCTTTTGGTTTTGGGTTTGAGACCAAAGTTATTGTAGAACCCTTTACTGTTTCCACTCCTGTAGGTGATTCTGTTATTGCTAGAAGGGTGTATAGAAATTGTGTTGTGTCTATTCTTAGCCGGGATACTATGGCAGACGTTATAGAACTTGATATGGTAAACTTTGATGCTATCCTTGGGATGGACTGGCTCCATTCGTGTTATGTCACACTTGATTGCAGAACCCGAAAGATTACTTTTTCCTTCCCGAATGAGTCATCAATTGAGTGGGTAGGGAATTCTGTGGCACCTAGAGGTCACTTTATCTCTTATCTTAGAGCCCAAAAGCTCATCTCCAAAGGTTGTAAGTACCATATAATCCGAGTAAAAGATTTCAGGGTTGAAATTCTTCCTCTTTAGTCAGTCCCTGTAGTGAATGAATTTCCAGAAGCCTTTCCCAAAAATCTCCCAGGGATACCACCTAATGGGGAGATAGATTTTTGCATTGATATGTTCTGAGACACTCGTCCTATTTCTATTCCACAATATAGAATGGCTCCTGCTAAACTGAAAGAGTTAAAAGAACAACTCGCAGACCTCCTAGACAAAGGCTTTATTCATCCTAGTGTTTCCCCATGGGGTGCACCCGTACTTTTCATGTGAAAGAAGGATGGGTACCTTCGTATGTGCATAGACTACTTCCAGTTGAATAAGGTTACTATTAAAAACAAATATCCTCTTCCTAGGATCGATGAGCTTTTTGACCAGCTTCAGGGTGCTAAGTATTTTTCAAAAATAGACCTTCGTTCAGGCTATCATCAGTTGAAGGTTAGGGAGTCAAACATTCCCAAAATATCCTTCCGAACCTAATATGGTCACTATGAGTTCTTAGTCATGTCCTTCGGGTTGACTAACGCCCCTGCAGCCTTTATGGTTCTTATGAATAGGGTCTTTCGTTAGTTTCTAGATTTGTTCATCATAGTTTTCATTGACGGTATTCTTATCTATTCCAAAAGTGAGGAAGACCATGCCAATCACCTTCTAATTATCAGAACCTTAAGGATCATCAGTTATATGCTAAGTTCTCCAAATGTGAATTCTGGCTGGATGTTATTGCCTTCTTGGGGCATATTGTATCTAGTGACGGGATTAGAGTGGATCCCCAAAAGATTGTGGCAGTGAGAAAATGGCCGAAACCTATGACTCCAACCAATATTCAGAGCTTTTTGGGTCTGGAGGGTTATTATAGAAGGTTCGTAAAGAGTTTTTCTTCGATAACTGCTCCTCTCACTAAATTGACTCAGAAAAAAGTGAAGTTTGTGTGGTCTGATTTGTGTGAAAATAGTTTTGAGAAGTTGAAAGACAAGCTAACTACTGCTCCTGTTTTGACTCTTCCTGAGGGTGTAGATGGTTTTGTGGAATACTGTGATGCATCCTTTGTGGGACTTTATTGTGTACTAATGCAATATGGTAAGGTGATAGCTTATGCATCTAGGCAGTTAAAGGTGCATGAGTGAAATTACCCCACTCATGACTTGGAGTTAGCAGCCGTGGTGTTTTTACTTAGAATCTCGAGGCATTATTTCTATGGAGTGCATGTTGATATTTAGACTGACCACAAAAGTTTGCAGTATGTTTTCTCACAGAAAGAATTGAACCTCAGGTAGACGCGTTGGATGGAGCAATTGAAAGACTATGATATAAGTCTGCATTACCATTCGGGCAAGGCAAATATTGTAGCCGATGCTCTCAGTAGGTTGTCTATGGGTAGTTTTTCTTATGTTGAAGAGGGAAAGAAAGGGATAGTAAAGGATATTCACTACCTTGCAAATCTGGGAGTGCGACTCTTAGATTCCAAAGATGAAAGAACTGCATTCCATCCTCAAATTGATGGGCAAGCCGAATGCACCATTCAGACCCTTGAGGATATATTGAGGGCTTGTGTAATAAATTTCAAAGGTAGCTGGGTAGATTATTTGTCATTGATTGAGTACACTTACAATAATAGCTACCATGCCAGTATTAAGATGGCACCGTTTGAAGCGTTGTATGGGAAAAGATGCAGGTCTCCGATAGGGTGGTATGAAGTTGGTGAGACGTGGTTGTTTGGGCCTGATCTTGTTCATCAGGCAATGGAGGATGTGAAAATTACCAGAGAACGACTTAAGACAGCTCAGAGTCTTCAGAAATCCTATGTCGACGTTAGAATAAGAGATTTAGAGTTTGAGGTTGGAGATTGGGTATTTTTTAAAGTTTCACCCATGAAGGGAGTTATGCGATTCGGGAAGAAAGGTAAGTTGAGTCTTCGCTATATAGGACCATACCAGATTGTAAAAAAGATAGGTGGAGTTGCATATGAGTTAGAGTTACCTGCAAATTTAGGTTTTGTTCACCTGGTATTCCACATATCCATGTTGAAAAAGTGCATAGAAGACCATTCATTAGTATTGCCTGTTGAAGAAATCAAGGTGTCAGACTCCTTGTCTTATGAAGAAGAGCCTGTAGCAATCTTAGATCATCAAGTGAGAAAATTGAGGAGCAAGGATATAGCCTCAGTTAAAGTATTGTGAAGGAATTAGAAAGTTGAAGAAGCTACTTGGTAATGTGAAGATGTCATACGAGTCAGATACCCAAACTTATTTGTACCGGTAAATGATGAGATGGAAGGTACAATTCTTGTTTTATGTCTTCTTTTCTATGTCTGAGTATACTTGAAATCATGCGTGACTGTATTCCGTATCATCATTCGGGGATGAATGATCCCAAGGGGGGGATAATGTAATGCCCCGTAAAAATTCACATTGTCTCTTATTAGCATGGACATGGAATGAGAAACTTGAAAATAATTCTAAGAGTCAAAAGACTTGGACTCATTTTCTTAGCTTGTAATCTTTGGGGATTTTATTTTCGACCTTCCCGACCTCCGTTTTTAGATTTTCTTATTGCGTTGCGATGGGGCAAGGTCGTAGGACGTCTGGGTGAGTTCGGAATTTTTAGATGAGCTTAAGGGCACGTTTTGGTGTCAATTCTAGTAGCATCGGGTGATTAGCCCGCGCCGCCCGCTGGATCGCCTGTCCTGGGAAGGAGCCCGTGATAGGGTAGGCGATGCCTGGACTAGGGTAGTGCTCTAGGGCGGGTGACGCCTGGTGGATTGTCCAGGCCAATCTCTTTAGTTTTCCCAAATTATTGTGGGCATTTTGGGTATTCTCATCCCCCTATCATCAACACGGAATTTAATCCCTAGAAAGCCAAAATAGAGTCTCATTCATCAAAATTGGTCAAGAACTTGTATAAGGGTTTCAAAATAAAAACCCACATAGATCAAGATTCAACCGTGAGTTTTCAAACAAATTGAAGAATCGAAATCTCCGCAATGTAGGCTTCACGAAGCACCCGCTAATTTCGTAAATAGAGGTATGTGGGATTGTCCTAAATTTCATGGGCATGTTTTCAAAAAGGAATTTATGCAAGACTTTAAATTTATAGAAGTATATATATGTTTTTACAAATGGGGTTTTTCAATTGATACAAATAACATGTTTTGATATATGCTTTTGAAAGAAATATTGAGATATCATGGGGTTGTTTGTTTGAATGTATTTGAATGGTTGAATTGTGAACTTGTGATCTGAAGTTTCAAAAGGGTACGATGTACATGAGTTGTGAATTTTCTAGATTCCCCATGATAATGTTTATACCCTATATTATATTTGTGTTAAACCATTGAGAGCATGAGTTTTGCAATTGATATGACATTACTCATAAATGATTAAGCCTCTTGAATGATTGCATGTTGAGAACCATGGTGTATGTGTTTAATGGTGTGAAAGTCATACATATGTGCATGTTGTGAATGGTATGAGAAGTTTGAAAGTTAATGTGATATTGATGACTTGCAAGTTGGGTATGATGATACCTGATACGCCCAAATTACACCTCTCTTACGAGAGAGTAAGCGGTCGTTGTCAAATATATAACCCAACTAGGTTAGGGTCGAATACCACAGGAAATATGGTGTTAATTAAGTTGTATGCAGATTAGTTGACTTTTAATCATTCGTTTTCATAAAATAAATAGGGGGGATTTGATTCAGTTCACAAATTAATGGTTTCAGTTTAACAAGATGAAATACGTGTAGTAGTATTCAAATTCAGAGAAATAGAAATCTAGGGTTATGTTCACCTTGTAGTTTTCAATACTTTCAAACTATGGGCTTTAAGAATTCATATATGCATCCTATTTACATAGAAATGTATTGTATTTAATAACATAATCCAAGAGTTTCTCAACCATCAAGGACTAATTTCACTTTAGTTCTCTCGAATAGAAAACGTTTACCAAAAATAATACGAAATCTCCAAGTAGTTAATCCTGCTAAGACATTAACTTATGAAATAGTGGTTGGTAATCCTATTTTCTTGTCACTATTCTCTTTTCCAAACAACAATTTTTTTTTCGAACAAGTTGCGTTTTAACGCATATCCTCTATGTTTGCAACCACGAGAATTCAAGATAAGCGAAGAGAGTATGATATAAACAAGTCAATGCATAATGAATTCAAACCCAAAGTGATATATTGTATGCTACAAGGCTTCCATAACCCTAACTAATAAACTTAGATACTCATGAATAAAACAAAAAGCATCATAAATATATTCATCATACCAAAAACTAGAAAATGATCTTGGTGTGCGAATACTGAGAGCAAGAGAAAAAATGTTTTTCTCTCTCTCCCAAGCTAAGCCACCCTTCTCCTTGTTCAGAATAATGCAGAATAATTCAATAATGGATAAAAATTCAGCATTAAGCCTTTTAAAAATCTTTTCTCTCATAATTGCCTTCCTAGTCCCTGAACTAATTATAAATAACAAACTAGTCTTGGTCATAGTTTTTAGGCACCACATTTGGTCCAGACTGCTACTCTCTCTTGTGTCATATGCCATCCACATTCCATAGTCTCATTATGTCTTCATCTACTTCATTAATACGTGAAATCATGCTAATCACATTGGTTAGCTCAATTACATAGAAGTAGAGTAAAAACACAGAAATTAGGCACTTTGTTCTCTAAACTTAGCTAAAATATGGATAAGTTATGGTGCTTAGGCGTATAAATACCCCCAAGATCAATACCCTACAGAGTATGACATGTGATTGATTAAAATGAGTTTAATGCATTGATTTTGTGAGATAGGTGGTTACCCGAAAAAAGCATGAGTCAAATGACTCTACGCTGGAAACCATGTTTGCCGACTCGAGAACTTAGTACCCTACTGTGTGATCTTCTGTACCTGATATTATGTCATCCCAAATTGGGACTATGGTTAGGAGTCCTGCTTTGTGATCTTGTGCACTACTATATTTGATTGGGTCGAGACACCCTGCTGTGTGATCTTGTGTGTCCTTCCTTCACTGATACTCTAATCTCGGCGACAACCGAGATTTCACAGTTGGTGAAAATGTGAAATTGTAGGGTGTACCACCTTGCTCAGATATGTTGCATTGTTGTTAGAAAATCATTATACTATGCCCATGTATTTTCGAAATCATTTTACAGTAATGTGATTTACAACGGCTCTCATTTATTTTATATAAAAATCTCTACTTTGTTGTGGATTACTCTGCGTACCAGTACTTTGTATTGACCCCCTTCCCTCCCAGGTTTGGAGGCACAGTCTAAGGGTCCAAAAATTTAGTAGATTATTCAGACAGATTTGCAGAGACTAGTGGTGAGCCTTCTATATTTCAGAAGGCCTAATATCTGGCAGTTTATTTATTATTTAATAGTTTTGGGTCTACTGGGGGGCCTTGTCCCAGTTTTTCAGACAGTTGTTTGTTTTAGTCATGTAGTAGAGAATTCGCAGACAGTTTTCAGATGTCGATAGATATTGTGGGACATTATTTCCCATTATTGATTTCATTAGACTCATGACTATGTTTTCGTAGTATTGTGTATCTTTCGCATTTCTTTTATCATATGAATTATGTGCATGATGACCAGATAGATAGGGTGTTTTGGGCCTTCATGGTTTGGAATTCTCGTTATGGCTAGGGTCCCGGTTCAGGTCGTAACAATGGTGATGAATTCATCAGTCCTTCAAAGGACCTGTTGACTACATTAATCCTTAAAATAGGCCTAAAGCCATCTGCATCAACATCCATCATATAGAGGGACACACGTGCATCATTATTTATGATCGTAGGATTCACCTTTTTCCTCGAATGCATTAAATAACTAATCACCACGTTACTCGATGCGCAATCTAGATCCCCGCTCTGCATTACGCTTGCAACCAATTTATCGTGTGAACTATTACGGTGAACTGCAATGGGCAGTGTCACCTTGGTAAAACATCTCCATTTCCAACATCTAGGAGTATTCACCCATTCTCCCATGAAATCACCTAAAACCAGAACAAATTCTGCAACAGACATCCTAGAATTAACCTTTGGTCAATGGTATTTTAAACTTTGGGTCTATGTCGGGATGTATGCATGGTCGATGAATGATGATGAAGGGTCGATGACTGTGCAGATATCCGTACAGAAACTTAAAATTGCAAATAATGCTTCCAATCAATGATCGTTGAGTTTATGCAATAGAGAAATGAACTTGGAGTCGCCTCAGTTATTGTAATCTACTTCTAAAGAGTTTTTAACTGATGTGATTGATTTAAAGCTTTTTAACAATGGTGGAAAGTGTGTTGAGAAGATAACAAACTAATGGGGTAAAATAAATGTAGTGGATGAGTTTATGAGGTTTGTGGACTGATTTAGAGCTGATCGCTGGAAAATAACGCCGGAATCGGAGCTTTTTTGGAGGGAAAGAACCACTTTCTATTTTTAGCTTTTGAATTTTTTTTTATATTTTTGAAAACCTAGATATTTTATAATGGTGGATGATGGAGTGGGTTGAAGTGTATTATTAGAAACTTGAGGATGAATTTGTTAAGTTGGAAATATTGGGTTAAAGTGTAGTATTAAAAAACTTGTGGGTCAATTTGTTGAGTTGGTTAAGTTTGTGGTGATGTGGATTAAATGGGGTATTTGGCAATTTTTCACAACTTTTTAATAAACCACTAAATTGTTTTCAAAAGAGCCTTTTTTGCCAACTTACCCTTGAAACTTTATAAGATATTGAAACTTAACTGACACGGAACGGAGATTTTCAATACGAAGCTTCAAAATATAAAGAAGGAAACACGCGAACTAGCCGAAGGGCATTCACCATCTATTATATAAAAAGGTAGCCTGGTGCACAAAAGCTACCGCTATGCGCGGTGTTCGGGGAAGGGCCCCACCACAAAGTTGTATCGTACACAGCTTTACCTTGCATTTCTGCCAGAGGCTGTTTCCAAGGCTTGAACCTGTGACCTCCTGGTCACATGACAGCAACTTTACTAGTTGCTCCAAGGCTCCCCTTCACACCGTCTATTATATATACTATATAAAAAAATAATTTTAACCATATATAAATAGTGTAATTTTCCATTGAAAGGGATTCGAGTGAACCCTAGCGAAAAGGTAATAATAGTTTTACAGCAAATGGACTGCAATAAAATTTCAAAACTTAGACCCATAACTAAAGCTTAAATTATAGATCTACATGTATATGATACCTACTAGCAAATATACGTCTGAGATATTAATTTCAGCAACATTATCAAATATTATTACGGTAATCATATAGTAGATTACAAGGATGCAGCATCATTGAAATAAAAATAGAAAAACAAAATAACAGCAATCTCAATAATATAAATTTGAACTTTCTAGAGTTTTCAACGATATAACTATTAGTAATAACTTAGGATGCTTCAACTATGATTTTGAATTTTGTTTTGAACTTCATATCCCAAACTTAGCTTGGCTTAGCTATTGATTCAAACTAGAGGATGAAGCTTAGCTTCTTTTTCGAATTGATTCAAACGATTCTGCAAATCAGAACCAATCATATTCAACCAACCTTCAAGTTGGGTCAGTTCCTATGCGTTGAGCTCCTCAATAGTTTTCATCAGTTCATCATACACATTTTTTTGAAAAAATTCAGCATCTTTCATGGTATCAAGTTCTTCAAGTCTGCTATTGAGTCGTTTCACTCTATCTCGAGCATGAGCTGCAACAAGTTGAGTACTGTCACTTAATTGCATATCAGGATTACTGAAAACCAGAAATGACTGCATCAATTGTAGGGTGAAAAAATGAGAAAAGCTTACCATTCCGATATCAACACCGCATTCTCTAACGAGTTCACTAGCCTTTTTGTATAAACCTAAAAAACACTTTGAAAAGCTAGAATATAGATCGACTTGCTTTTCAATCTTTATCATTGGTATCTTTTGACGCCCTTTACCCTTCTTGTGCTTCATGGATAAGTTTGTGAGAAAAAAAGTTAAAAGATTACTGATGAAATATCTTATGAGAAATGATACTCACAAGAAGAGAGATATCATAACCAATTTATATACATGAAGAATTTCATCAAATTAAATTTCTATCCAAATAGATAATGGAAGATAATCTTTTCACCATAGTCAAAATAGGAAATGCCATCAATTTTATGCTCAAAACATTTTTGCATATCAAACCACACCAATGAAATCTAGAAATTTAATTTAAATTAGTAAATATTTTACTATATATACTCATGAAACTTATCAAGTTGGAAATAACAAATATGACTATAATTAACCTGAAATAGAGAAATAATAAATATAATATTCACCCTAAAATATAAAAATATGCAATCAATTTTATGGGCAAAATATATTTTGCATGTCAACCATATCTATGAAATCTAAAATTTTAGTTTAAATTAGTAAATATTTTACTATATATACTCATGAAATTTATCAAGTTGAAAATAGTAAATATGACTATAATTAACCTGATATAGAAAAACATAATAAATATAAGATCCAACCTAAAATATATATAAATATATCTTAATGTGCTTATTGAAATTTATCAAGTCTGGGTACGTTGTTGTTGGAACACGCTTAATATGCGTGTTGAAATAACTGTGGATTAATTTAAAGAGCAAACAATATTTTTTGAGGAAATTATTAAAAATACATTAACAAAATGAGAAAATAAAAAGTTTACTTGAATAGGTCATTAATTACACAAATATACAACTTATGTTTTCAATATTATAAAAAGTTTCAACTCCCTAAACATATTACAAAAATCCCAAGATATACACCGAATGCTATATGTGTGTCGGCTATGTTATGTATATTAATAGGGAGAGAAAGTAAAGTAATTAAAAAGGTGAGAGAGAGTGCAATTACTTCTAAAAGGATTAGTATTTATGTTATTTATACTTATTTAAATGTATCCCCAATTCACTAATTTTACCTGACATAATTTTTCTAACGTCAATATATAAAGGGCGAAAAGTTTTTTTTTTTTTTTTTTTTTTGATTAAAAGCTTGTTCCATACTGGAACTACTACTACTTACATAATTACTACTACTTACAAAATTACTAGTGCTTAGCAACTATCAGTAGTACTACATATTATATTGACATCAGGCACACACTGCCTTGCAAAAGTGGTTCCACCTTTGTCTAAACTGAGGGATTTCCGAATAAACAAGGGTGAAACTATCCATTGTTTAAAAAAGAGGGAGTGATTCCTTTCTTATAATGAGATGAATTTTCATATTATATTTTTCATGAATTCTTACTTGCTTCAACATCGCAACTTTTCTTGAAGGGCAGACACAAAGACGAACTCATGATTTTGAAGTTTAAGGATTTTACTTCCTACGACAATCTTAAAATTAATATATTTTTCTTTGTTTAAAATTAATCATCATGTTTCGCTTTTCGACAGTCAAATTAACTTTTATTAATATTCTAAAATATATTTTCTTATCAAATTGACATGCAAAAGGCTTCAGCTAATGTTGATGAAATGAA
Organism: Capsicum baccatum var. pendulum; assembly: GCA_030864225.1. NCBI lineage: Eukaryota > Viridiplantae > Streptophyta > Magnoliopsida > Solanales > Solanaceae > Capsicum > Capsicum baccatum. The sequence goes on along the minus strand of CM061561.1, from coordinate 260,181,774 downwards.
CAACAACAATGTGGGGGGTGAAAATACTATTGAGAACAACGACAATATTTTAGAAAATGATGATATTTTTGATATGGGTAATGTGTTGTGAGGAAAACAAGCTAAGGAGAAAAACGATAATGTTTTGTCAAATGTTGACTTTGATATGGATAATGTATTGTAGGGAGAGCATGCTAATGAGAATAACGACAATGTTTTGGCAAATGATGCTTTTGATATAGGTAATGTGTGGTGGGGAGAAAGGGCTAATGAGAACAACGACAATGTTTTAGCAAACGATGGTTTTAATATGGGTAATGTGTTGTGGGGAGAACAAGTTAATGAGAATAACAACAGTATTTTGGCAAACGATGGTTTTGATATGGGTAATGTGTTGTGGGGAGAATAAGCTAATGAGAACAACGATAATGTTTTCACAAACGATGATTTTGATATGGGTAATGTGTTATGGGGAGAACAGGCTAATGAGAACAATGGCAGTGTTTTGGAAAAACGATATGGGTAATGTGTCATGGGGAGAAAGGGCTAATGAGATCAAGACAGTGTTTTGGCAAATGAAGGTTTTGATAAGGGTAATGTGTCGTGGGGAGAACAGGCTAATGAGAAGGCTAATGAGAACAACGACAGTGCTTTGGTAAACGATAGAGAACAACGACAGTGTTTTGGCAAACGATAGTTTTGATATGGGTAATGTGTTGTGGGGAAAACAAGCTAATGAGAACAACGACAGTGTTTTGGCAAATGATGGTTTTGATATGGGTAATGTGTTGTGGGGAGATCAGGCTAATGAGAACAACGACAATATTTTGGGAAATGATGGTTTCGATATAGGTAATGAGTTGTGGGGAGAACAGGCTAATGAGAACAACGATAATATTTTGGGAAACGATGGTTTTGATATGGGAAATGTATTGAGGGGAGAAAAAGCTAATGAGAATAACGATAATGTTTTGGAAAACGATGGTTTTGATATAGGTAATGTGTTGTGGGGAGGACAGGCTAATGAGAACAATGACAGTGTCTTAGCAAAAGATGATTTTGATATGGGTAATATATTGTGGGGAGAACAAGCTAATGAGAACAACGACAATGTTTTGGCAAATGATGATTTTGATATGGGTAATATGTTGTGGGGAGAACAGGCTAATGAGAAAAACGACAGTGTTTTGGTAAACTATGATTTTGATATTGGTAATGTATTGTGGAGAGAACAGGCTAATGAGAACAACAACAACAACGTTTTGGGAAATGATGATTTAGATATGGGTAATGTGTTGTGGGGGATAACAAGATAATGAAAAAAAAAACAGTGTTTTGGGAAACGATGGATTTGATATGGGTAATGTATTGTGAGGAGAATAGGCTAATGAGAATAACGATAATGTTTTGGAAAATGATGGTTTTTATACAGGTAATATGTTGTGGGAGAACAGGCTAATGAGAACAATGCCAGTGTTTTAGTAAACGATGGTTTTGATATGGCTAATGTGTTGTTGGGAGAACAGGATAATGAGAACAACGACTATGTTTTGGCAAATGATGATTTTGATATGGTAATGTGTTGTGGGGAGAACAAACTAATGAGAACAACGATTGTGTTTTGGGAAACAATGGTTTTGATGTGGGTAATGTGTTTTGAGTAGAACAGGCTAATGGGAACAACGACAGTATTTTTGTAATACCCCGTATTTTCGTGCTAGAATTCTAACCGTTGTTTCTACGCGTCTAAGCTCTAATCCAAGTGATTCTTATGTGAATATAAGTTTCATTATCATTATCCTAGTCTATGGAGTAGTTTAGAGATAAAATGTGTATATCTATTAATATACATGAAATTTTATGTCCCAAGATCTATCAAATTGTAGATAATTTAATTAGCTTTCCAACGATACTAATTTCGCAAAAATCCAATACCCGAGCAAAACATTATGGCCATTTTTGTGGCTGAGGCAGTAGCACCATGCAATAAGCATGCGACGCATGCTCTATCGTAAGCTAATAATTTTCAGGTTTTGTTTCCGCATTTTTAAGGGCAAAAGTGATATTTTCCAACCCCTATCCAGCTATAGCACGGGATTAAACTAACATAACACCAAAATAAATTTATTTTCTCTTAAAATCACCAAGAACATTCATTAGGGTTTCAACCTAAAAATTCAAATATCTCAAGATTCAACCGTAGGTTTTCAATAATTTTTCAAGATTCCGATTCACCATTCCGAGGGATATGAGAAGCACCCATTAATCTCAAGAATAGAAATCCAAAGTTAAGATTTCATCCAAAGCTTCAATTTCAAGGTATGTGGGGTTTGAACAAGAACAGCCTTTCGTTCTTGCGCCCAAAAGTTTTAGTTTTTCTTAAAGAATTTCATATTTCCAAGATGAATTCATATTATTTTGCTATATTTCAAGTTTATGAGATTATGGAATTTTTCAAGTCTTGAATTGCATGATTTTCTTATTTAATTATGATCTAAATTGAGAGTTCATGATATAAATTGTACATTCTTATATTGATATCCTATTTTCAAGAATTTCCAAGATTTGTTGTCGTGAATTGAGACTTATTGTGAAATTGTAAGTCTTTGAGAATGACTTATTAATACTTTTTAAAGTGTTTCAAAAAGAGTACATATATTTCCATGTTATTGAGACTTTAAAGCTTAATTATGATAAGTCTATCAAAATTTTAAGAAAGAAGTGAGTTTTGATCCTAAGTAAGAAAGAAATCCACATCCTTGATTTTGCGATAAAGGGGATGCATTTTGGCTCCCATTACATATTGTTGAAATATTTTAAGGTGGATTTTCTTAAGTTCTGAGCTAAGTAAGGGAGTAGTATTTAGCACCGAATTGGGCTTGATTCCGAGGTCTCATGCCCCAGAACTATGTGCCCCCGTAGGTTTCTAATTTACCCCAAGTGGATTAAGACAGTGATCACTAAAGTTAAGGTCTGATGGAAAGGATAGAACAACTCTCCCCAACGTGGGTAAGACTTTGGACTCCAAGTAGCTCACATGGTTTATGTCGGTTAGAAGAAACTCCCAAAGTAGTCCCCCACTCTATGTAAGATAAAAGTATATGTATTTCGAAAGCTATGAGTCCAAAATTTCTAAGATTTTCAAGTGTCAAAATCTTTAAGTTTCCAAAGAAGTTCCTAGTTTTCATGAGATTAAAGTGTATGTTCTGAAAGAAGTTGTTTTAAGACTTTATCTATCTTACAAGTTTGAGAATAAAGAAAGAATGTAGATTTAGAATGAAGTGCAATGACTTACGTGATTTACATTACCTGTTTTCTTATTCATGACTATGATGGTTTTAATTCAAGTTACGTGAGTCATCTATACTAGCATGCATGTTTTCTCTAACACTACTAAAAAAGCTGTAAAAAGAGACAAAAAAAAGAGACCTCAAAAATAGGTCGAAAATAAGAGACCTCATGAGGTCTCTTTTTTCCTCAATTTATTTTTAATTATTATTTTTAAATGAAGAGACCTCATGAAGTCGATAATAATAAAAAAATTTAGCTACACAATATTAGGGACCTCAAGAGGTTGCTATAATCTTAACAAATTAATAGTTATTATTAAAAATAACTGTACGTAATCATTTTATTAAATGTGAAGTCAAAATATACATATTTATTTAATTTTTTTATATTTATTATTATAATTAAGAGAAAACAAAACCCAAAAGTGAAGGGCAACTCTCTCAGAATTCTCTCCGCACATCACCCCAAAAGTAAGTGTGAATTCTTGAACTCTTGTTTAATTTTTTTCATTTGCTCCCGCTCAAGCTCTCTTGCCCAATTCTTCCATTCCAAGTAACTTCAATTTTTTTGGTTTATGGATATAATAGAATTTGAATCTATGAATGTTTTGGGTCTCTTTCATTTTTTCCAAACTGTGTGTAGACACCTAATTTTGTCCCTCCTGAAGACCCAAGTTATACATTTTTATCCCTGTCTTACCATGTGCCCTCACCCGTATGATTATATCCCACAAAAATACAAAAATAACAAACCACTAACAAACCTAATCCCCAATTATTCTTTTGTAACAAAACTAACCACTCCTCCTATCAATTTTGGACAACACATCACTACCCCCTACCCCCTACCTGTGGACCCCACCATTTTAATATATATACATAATTACACACATACTCTAGAAGGGGAAGGACGATCAGGATCAAAAAAGAAAAATGAAAAAAAAACAATGGATTTTCCTCTCTTCTCTATTTTCCTTTAAATCAAAACAGCTCCGTCTTCTCTCGTCCTCCCTCCGTCGCCACTCCGCCTCTCTCTGTTCATCCACCAACAGTAACTCAAGTGCCTCCACCGGCGAAATAGCTCCAGCCACCACCAGTGAAACAACTCCAGCCACCACCAGCAAAACAGCTCCAACTTTAGTGCCGCCACCGGCAAAACAGCTCCATTCACCACCAGCGAAACAACTCTAACTCCAGTGCAACCACCGGTGAAACAGCTCAAGCTACTACCAGCGAAACAGCTCCAGCTTCAGCCACCACCAGTGAAATAGCTCCAGCCACCACCAGCGAAACAGCTCCAGCTCCAGCCACCGCCGGAGAATAGGCACTACCGCCGGTCTCTCCGTCACTGGTGAATCGGTCATTTGAATTTTGTCCCGGTGAAATCAGTTGGGGGTTTTCGTTATTACAATATTTTGGGTCTGATATGGTGATTAAAATGAGTTTGGGATTGAGGTTGTTGGTCGAGTTTGTGTCTGATTCGAGGTTCTTTGGCACGCGGATTCATCTACTTGTTCTTGATCGACTGATATTTGGAATAAAATCATCATTGAGGTCCATTTCTTCTACCGATCTTTACTTTATCTCGACTTTTTTTTGACGTTGTGGGTGTGGATGATTTATTTGTTGTGTGTTTGGTATGTTCGAATAGTTGTTATGTGTTGGTTGATGGTGGTATCAGACTTTGAAAAGTGAATTGATAATCAAAGCATGTGTTAATCATTGGTTGGGAATGAATTTCGGGCAGAAGGGAGAAATTGATAAAAGAATAATATTTTTCAGTTCAGTTAATTGATGGATGTTGTCGAATTGGATAGTATCATGATAGGTCAAGTAGGTAGGAAATCGTAGGTTCGGGCAAGCAAAATTTAGAAATAAGTGTTTCGTTGGATGTTTGAATGTGGAGTATGTGTTGAATGTTTTCTACTTTATCGCATTCGATTCAAATGTATTCATTTAGCCGGGGAATGCCCCGAGGTCTTTTGTATTTATTCACCGGGGAATGCCCCGACGTATCATGTTGGCGAAAAATGACCGTGATGAAGGCCCGCGGAATCGGGTAAGGCATTGGAGCATAGTTTAGATTTAGTTTGGAATTGGATTTATATTTTCGTATTTTTCTATTTTTTGGACTGTATAATTGGACTGGACTTTATATTTTGGATTATTTTGTTTTTGTTTGCTTGAGTGATTATTTTTGTGTGCTTTGTGTGGTTTATGCATTAGTAACATCAATTTAGCCGATACGCTCTTCCAAGCGACCATGGTCAAACCAAGGGATTGAGGGGTGCCTAACACCTTCCCCTCGGTCAACATAATTCCTTAGCCAGAATCTCTGTTCGCAAACTAGTTTAAAGAGTCAAATGGTTTTCAAAAGGATTTTCTGAGGGTGACTTGGCACACCGGATTATGCTAAGTGGCAACTCTGAATAAACAATATAAATAGTCCTTTTTTGAAACAAATTTGCATCTTTGTCACTTAAATAATAAAACCCTTTCGAACTTTAAAACATAAATCTTTTTTTTAGTACGTAAAAAAGGAGGTGTGACAACTTCTGGCAACTCTGATGGGGACAGTATGAGAATTCGAGCTATTTTGGAGTCGTATCGGCTTTGTTTGGCATTACGAGTGTTTAAGCATTGTTTGTGATTTTGTTTGTCTTATCGTTTTCACTTTTGTGCGTTTTTTGTGCTCTTTGTTTATAGTATTTATCCTATGTGTTACCGTTTTATATTTGTCATCATGTGTCCACCCCCCGGCCTTCTTTCTGCAACAAGTCTGTAGTACATGTGTTGTACACGACCTCTAGTTGAGTCACCCTTATTCTAGGGGGGAGCCGTCGGTGTTATGTAGTAGGTGGAAAGCAAAGCAGCCACTATCGACCATACGCTCCCCCGAACAGCCTGGTTAGTGAACCACAATGTAAGTCAGCCTTTAGGTCATGCTTATGTGCATCATACGGAGACATAGCGGGACCCACTTGGTCCTTTGTAGGAGACTCACCTCTAAAGCACCCCTACGTGCTAAATGTTGCATCTTTGACGATAACGTGGTCATTTGACAGACTGATTTTGAAAACAAAATAAACAATTGTTAGGAGTAAGGTGCGTAGGCAAAAATGAAAAAGAAAAATAGAAAAAAGTGAGTCAAAAGAATGAAAAAAAAGAGGAATGTCGTACTTTATTTTAGAATTCTTTATGGCTTTGGTTCTTCACGGTCCAAAAACTCAAAAAGTTTTTTTTACGTTTTGCATTTGATTTCTCAAAGTACCGTAAATTCCAAAAAAAAAAAAAAAGAAGAAGTTTTGTTTGCCTCTTCTACTTATTTGTAAAAAACAAAAATACCAAAAAGATTTTTTCTTCATAATTAGTGGTGTCAGTCTTAGTTAAAATATCTGGCTGAAAATCCAAAAGTTTTTTTTTTCGTTTATTTTTGGTAGTGTCTTTTAAGTTAGGGTCAATTTATCGTTAATTGTCCAATCTGATTGAACTACACATACCTGATTCCCTTCCCTTGGGTTGGGATACGTAGGCAACCCTCGGTGGGTCCGGTAATTCTTTGTGTTGGCCTTTGTCTTAGTATTATCCTAAGTCTCTCGCCCCGTATTCTAGAGTTGTTTGCCAAGTAGACTGATTTCGCTCAGTACTTCTGTTCGGCAAATTGGAGTCATGAATGTGGTCTGTCCCATCGACATATGTTGGCGTCAAAAATCCCAAGGGTTGGGAATCTTCTACTCTTGTCGAATTTTTGAGATAACGTCTTGTGTGTTATTACATGATGGATTTGTCCACCAAGTCTAGAGTTCTGATGGTTGTCAAGGTGCCCAAAAAGTTAATCAAATGGTGGGAAATGTTTAACTATGTTGATCAGCAGAAACTGGTTAAAATATTAGGTTATCTTTCGAAACTTCTGCATGTTACCCCTCGTCCAGATTTAATAGAGGCTTTGTTGACCTTTTGGGATCCGAGTAGTTTGGTATTCAGGTTTGGGGAATGTGAAATGACTCCTACTTTGGCAAAAATATATGGTTTGTTGCATTTGCCCTATATCAAGAAGGATATGATCCCAGCACGAAATCATACTGGCTTGAGATTTTTGCAGTCTTGTGGTTTAAAAAGTAAGGGTATGCATTTGGGTTGTTTAAGTGATTCGTGGGTTTCCTTAGACTTTTTGTTCGCTAGATTCGGGCCCTCCGAAGGTTTTGATTGCTTTTGGGATGAATTTCATGTGACTAAGGAAAAGTGGGAGAGAAAGCGTCTTGAAGTCTTCACCCTCTCTTTGGTAGGTATTTTAGTATTTCCACTAGAAGAAAGACGCATTAATACCCATTTGCAATCTGTGGTGATGACCTTATTTCATATGGATCAAAATGACAAGGGCATTAATCAAAAGGGCAGGTTCACTCTCATACCCATGATCTTAACAAAAATATATAAGGCTTTGACCGAAGTAAAGGGGGGAAGGAGATTTTTCGAGGGCAGTAACCTGATATTGCAGTTATCGATGATGGAGCATTTGTATGCGCCTGCTTTAGTTAGACCAGACGTGTTGGATTGTTGTATTCCCAATCGAGTGAAAGCCATGGACTCCAGGTTGCGTTTGGATAAATTCTAATTACGTGTGGGAGTCGACGCTTGGATTGAATTTCTTAAGTCAAGAACCAGGGATAACATTTTGTGGACTTATCTATGGCTTCTCCCAAAGATAGTATTGTTGGGTTGGCAAACGTAGTTCCCTTTAGTTATGTTAGGGCTCAATTTCACTAGACCATACAATCCTTCTAGGGTAATGTGCCAGTCAGGTAGGCTGCAGGACGTGCCACCAGCAGTGGATCTTCAGAAGGATGTTGAGTACTTCAAGGACCAAGCCTTAGGTGAGAGGAAGTACGAGCAGTTTTGGAAGCATGCGACAAAGTTAGGTGTAGACACACTCAAAGAAAGTTTGGATAATCCGGGGTACACTCAGGGATATGAGGTCTGGCTTTAATCTATCCCTCGAGGTATCATTCAACCCTTACCAGCGTAGCTTAAAGGGAGAATACAGGAAAAATGTATAGTAGACGATCATCAGGATGAAAGTGTAGGGTCCAAAGGGGAAACACTTAAGGTTCAGCAAGCAGATTTGTTCAAGAAGGTAGAAAGGTGTCAGAATATTCTTTCCAAGTGCACTCCTCATTAAGCAGGAATACGGGCCCGAAGCTTCCTCCCCGGTATCAGGGTGTCTTTACAGGATATTCTACAAAGCTTAAATGGGAGAAAGAGAACTTCATAAGCAGGTCCATATCAGCCAGGGTCATCACGCAGAGCACCAGTCTGAATGAGCACTTCTTATCTTTATTCAGCTTGAGTCTTTCATGTGTCTGTCATTGTAGGCTGGTGTCTGCTTTAAGTCGAAGTCAAGTTGTTTTTGGTATTAGAGTCTTTATTAGTAATTTCACCTACGTCGTCTTAGGGGTCTATAATTTGGTTTCATATTTGTTGTTTAGTTTTAAAGTAGTCCCAAACTTTTGTACGTTTTGTTGTTTTCTTTGTTCAAAAATGTTTTGATGTTACGTCTTTCCTCGGTTTGTTTATTTTCGTTTTCAGAAATAAAAAAAAAAAGAAAAGAAAAGAAGGGTAATGTTTATGCACATGCTGCCCGAACTACGTAAGATCTGATTCATGTACAACATGATACGTAGGCAACCTACTTTTCGGTTCGATCTAATCATTTTGTTTCTTTGTTCTTAATTATTTTTCCTCTTTTAAGGAAAACAAAAGCCATAAAGATGATAAAATAAAGGTAGATAACGAGAGAAAGGAAAAGAACAGAGATGGATATGGAAAAATAATAATAAAAATAATAGGTGTAGATAAAAATAAGTGTAGACAAAAATCAGGATGACGTTAAAATGACCTCGCTGCCCTCAAAATCTGGTTGAAATGAACATGAATATAGGACACTTTTACCAATGTGATTCCCATGCTTATTGTGTGCCCTAATCCTAACGGATTTCGTCTTTGATGAGCATGTTCTTTCAGATAACAGTGGTAGGTTTGCAGAACCCTGGATAGTCACCCATACTTCACTAGATCCAAAGCAAAGCTCTTCATGGCTAGTAGGGAGATTGAAAATTCACTCATTAACCCAGAGCAGGATCACAGGGAAGAAAGTTCTGAACACAATGATGAGATAGTATGGCTTAGGCAACAATTGATAGATTTACACCGGGCATGGGCCAGCGGAATGCCTCCTCCTCCGCTCCCTGAAGGTCTTGGGAATATCTCTAATTGCCCACCGCTCTCTCAGGCACAATTCTGTGTTCCTACTGATTCACCTGAGCATGCGCCAGGATTCACTCCGCGACATTATTATCCTAGCAGTTCTAGTGTGCCATTGGCATCTCTCCAATCAAGACCCACTTCTCAACCAGCGTCACCGATCATATCGGTATTCGTGGTTCCGCCACCACATGAAACTCCCGTATATGCTATACATCTCACAATGAGGCTTCCTAGGTCTGCCAGTGATCCAGTACTGAAGGTTTCAGATAGTCAGTATTATGTCCCGGAGCCTACATTGCAAATAAATGAACCGTATGGGTACACTCAACCACCTGCATTTCCATTTGATACGGAGAAACCTGTCGCAATGGAGGAACAGGATATCATAGCCCAAAAATTGAAAAGTTTAGAACAGGCAATGAGGAATTTGCAAGGGATCGGAGATTATAGGAGTGTTTCCTATAAAGATCTTTGCATGTTCCCAGACATCAATCTTCCCCCCGGTTTTAAGATTCCTAAGTTTGAGAAGTATGCAGGACACGGTGATCTCGTTGCACACTTGAGACATTATTACAACCAGTTGAGGGCTGCAGGAGGAAAGGAAGAACTGCTCATGGCCTTCTTTGGCGAGATTCTTTCTGATCTGGCCTCAGAATGGTTTATCGATCGAGATATCGATAAATGGAACAGCTGGGATAATTTGGCTTCTAAATTTGTTCAACATTTTCAGTATAACATCGACCTGATTTCGGACGAAAAATCCATGGTCAACATGAAGAAAAAGAGCATTGAAGGCTTTAGGGAATACGCAATAAGGTGGCGTGAGCAGGCCGCCAGGGTAAAGCCTCCAATGAAAGAAAGTAAGTTGGTAGTAGTTTTCATTCAGGCACAGGATGAGACCTATTTTTAATATTTACTTCCGGCAATGGGAAAGTCTTTTATGGAAGTCCTCAAAATGGGGGAGATAATAGAGGACAGATCAATACCAGCCGAATAGTGAGTTTTGCCGCATTAAAAGCCACCACACAAGTGATTCAAGGTGGATCTGGTGCATTTAGAGGTAAAAAAAAAAGAAAGAGGATGTGGCGACTGTCGTAGCTGGAACCCATTCCTATCCCAAAACACTACCTCGCCCCTATCCCCAATCCCAAGCCCAAGTCTACACCCAAGATCCATATATTCCTCCCCACCATTACTACCCTCCACAAAACCCTTTATATTCCATTCCACCACCCCCGTACCCAGTATATAGTGCACAGCCATATGCCCAAACCCCTTTTTACCTGCAGTGGCGTGCGCAAGCTCTACAAAATCGCCCATTTGCTCCACCAAATTACCAAAACCCCTCCAGACCCAGTTTTCAGCCTAGGCCCAAGTATAAGAAGGAGAAGGCGATCAAAAATCAATTCACACCTCTTGGGGAGTGATATGCTAGCTTATTTAATAGGTTGAGAAAGTTGAAGGTTTTAATCCCAATTCAAGGAAGTCTTTCAAATCCACCGTCGAGGAATCTCGATTATTCTTTAAGGTATGCGTATTGTTCTGATATGCCAGGCCATGATATCGAGAAATGATGACATTTAAACAGAGTTATCCAAGATTTAATTAACATAAATCAGATGCTGGTCCAGGCCCCGGAGGGTCCAAACATTAACCAAAATCCGCTGCCAACCCATGCTGAAGCCAATATGTTAGAAGTGATATATGATAAAAAAGAGTCTTCAAGGGGTTATAAGCCTATTGTCAAGATACAGACCAGTGAGGTGAAATTGGTGAATATAGCGGAGTCTTTGAAAGCAATGTTATTGAGCTAAGAAGGAATGAGAGAAGACAAATCCCAAGAAAGCACAAAGAAACCCTTGATCACAGTACAGGGCGTCAGAGGGCATGTTGATTTAAGTCAGGATAAACCTAAGTTGACAGTGGTGGGAGCTCTGAGTAAGCCCATCTTCATGGTGAAAAGAGCACTGGCAGCGCCTATTGTCCTCAAACCGGTGACCCAACCTCTGATAGTTGATATGAAAAGAGTTTCCTGGAGTTATGGGCGGACTGTGATGACCTATCATGGGAAAGATGTTGTGGAAGATGTAGATGAGGTAAGGGGTTTGACTAGGTCAGGAAGATGCTTCGTGCCTGAAAGCTTAAGAAAGTCCAAGCCAACGGTGAGTGGACCGTCATCTATCAAAAAGCCTATTACTGAAGAAGAACCCGAAGATTTTTTGAAAAAGATGAAATTGCCAGAGTATTCAATATTAGACCAGTTGAAGAAAACCCCTGCTCAAATTTCCCTTTTATCTTTGTTGTTGCACTCCAAGGAGCATCGTGAAGTTTTACTGAAGGTATTAAATGAAGCATATGCTCCAAGGGAGATTACAATCAACCAACTTGAGAAAATGGTTGGAAAAATCTTTGAGGTCAATTGGATCAGCTTTTCTGATGATGAATTGCATGTTGAAGATACAGGGCATAACCGGGGCCTTTACATTACAGTGAAGTGTGAAGATTTCTATGTCACTCACGTTATGATTGATGGAGGTTCAGGTTCAAATATTTGCCCTATTTCTACTTTGCAAAAGTTGAATATGGATGTTGACAGGATCAGGCCCAACAATGTATGTGTTAGGGCTTTCGATGGTGCAAAATCAAATTCCATTGGCTAAATAGAACTAATGTTGACCATAGGGCCTATTGATTTCGCCATAGAGTTTTAAGTATTGAATGTAGACTCCTCTTACAATCTGTTGTTGGGAAGGCCGTGGATCCACAAGGCCAAGGCGGTTGCATCTACACTGCACCAAATGATTAAATTTGAGCATGACAGGCAAGAAGTAGTTATTCATGGTGAAGGAGATTTGTCAGCCTACGAAGATTCTCCCTTGTCTCTTATTGAAGCAAATAACGTAGAGGAGACATTCATCTATCAAATTTTTGATGCAATGCCAGTGAATCGTATACTTTAATGGCAGGCTATACCAGGACCGCAATTGTCTTCTTCTTCTATCATGATGGTGAGTGAACTTTGGAAATACGGATTTGAGCCAGGAAAGGGTTTGGGAGCGTCTCTGCATGCTATAGTTCATCCCATATGTCCGAGTGAGAACGTAGGCACGTTTGATCTGGGATTTGAGCCTACAGCTGAAGATCTGAAGAAAGCCAAGGGAAGGAAAAAGGAAATATGGTCACTCCCTCGCCCAATGCCACTACTCGGTGAATCATTTGTTAAGAGCGGTGTCACGAAGCATGAGGAATTTGAAGTTGAATTTGTTGATGACCTCCGGAACCTTTGTATTAAAGTTGATATGCTCGAAGCAGGAGAAGGTACTAGTTTGGCAGACGTGCAATTCATAGGTCCAGCTGTCCGGCTTAATAATTGGGAAGTCACTCCTCTCCCCGTAAGGAGGGAGTTTTGGTAGTTTATTTTATTTTTCTTTCTATTTATCCGAGCTATTTCAGGATTGTAATTTGGATTTTAGTTTGTTTATGTTATGTTGGTATCTTTGTTTAAACCACTCTATCTTTTTAGTTAATGAAATACAATGTCCCTTTTGTTTCGTGTCTAATATATTTTATTTTTCTTCTTTTTACACAGTTCTCTTTATGTTGATTCTAATGACATGACATGTATGCGGAATTTTCAGCCTGGCCTTAAAATCCAAGCTAATCAAAATGTAATGAAGCAGGATAGGGAGTATGATGAAGAAGAAGAACTAGAAGAAATAAGCAAAGAATTGGAACAGTTTGAAGACAAATCGAGTCCTAATTTGATTGAGACTGAGCCAATAAATCTTGGGGATCAAGATGATGTTAGGGAAACTAAAATCAGTGTACATGTTTTGCCATAACTAAAAGGTGGAATGATTCAAGCATTAATTGATTATAAGGATGTTTTTGCATGGTCTTATGATGATATGCCGGGTTTAAGCACTGAATTAGTGGCTCACAAATTGCCAACTGATCCCGCGTTCCCTCCAGTCAAACAGAAGTTGAGGAAGTTTAAAACGGATGTATGTATTAAAATTAAAGAGGAAATCATGAAACAACTTGAATCCTATGTAATTCGAGTGGCTCGTTATCCCATGTGGTTATCTAATGTTGTTCCCATACCAAATAAAGATGGCAAAATTTGAGTGTGTGTTGATTACCGTGATTTGAACAGAGCAAGTCTGAAAGATGATTTTCCACTGCCCAACATCCACATTTTGTTAGACAACTATGCTAAACATGAGGTTGCCTCTTTTCTGGATTACTATGCCGAATATCACCAGATCATTATGGATGATGACGACGCAGTGAAGACGTCTTTTATCACACCATGGGGAACTTATTGTTATCCAGTGATGCCGTTCGGTTTGAAGAATGTTGGAGCAACGTACATGAGAGCCATGACCACTATGTTTCATGATATGATGCATAAGGAGATTAAGGTTTACGTGGATGTTATGATTATTAAGTCAAAAAGTCAGGCCGACCATGTTAAAGATTTAAGAAAGTTCTTTGAAAGGCTTCGCAGGTATAATCTCAAACTCAACTCGGGAAAATATGTATTTGGAATGCCATCTGGAAAGCTGTTAGGGTTTGTAGTCAGCCGTCGGGGAATTGAATTGGATCCCTAAAAAATCAAAGCCATTCAGGATTTGCCCCTGCCTAAGAATAAAATGGAGGTGATGAGTTTGCTTGGTAGACTAAACTACATTAGCAGGTTTATTGCTCAACTCACAACCACTTGTGAGCCCATATTCAAGTTGCTGAAAAAGAGTGCTGCGGTAAAATGGACTGAAGAATGTCAGGAAGCGTTCGATTGAATCAAAATATATTTGTCAAATCCGCCGTGCTGGTACCCCCAGAGCTTGGTAGGCCTTTGATCTTATATTTATCAGTCATGGACAATTCTTTTGGTTGTGTCCTGGGTCAATATGATGTCATAGGCAAAAAGGAGCAGGCTATTTATTATCTTAGCAAGAAGTTCACCACTTATGAGGCTAGGTATACTCTTCTTGAAAGGACGTGTTGTGCCCTAACTTGGGTAGCACAAAAGTTGAAGCATTATCTCTCATCCTATACTACTTATCTCATCTCCCGCATGGATCCTTTGAAGTATACCTTTCAGAAGCCTATGCCAACAGGTCGATTAGCAAAGTGGCAAATATTGCTTACAGAGTTCGACATTGTATATGTGACTCGAACCGCCATGAAATCCCAAGCCCTGGCAGATCATCTTTCTGAGAATCTCATCGATGAAGAGTACAAGCCATTAAAGACATATTTTCCTAACGAAGAAGTGTCGTATGTCGATGAAGTCGTTATAGATGCTAATCCAGGTTGGAAATTGTTCTTCGATGGAGCTGTCAATATGAAAGGAGTCGGAATAGGTGCGTTTCTTATCTCTGAATCGGGACAATATTTCCCGATAACAGCATAACTTCGATTTTACTGTACTAATAATATGGCAGAGTATGAAGACTGTATTCTTGGTTTGAGGTTAGCTGTTGATATGGGAGTCCAAGAATTATTGGTGTTGGGACATTTGGATTTGCTGGTCCATTAAATTCAAGGCGATTGGGAGACGCGAGATTTGAAGCTCATCCCGTATCGACAATGCTTGCAGGAGCTATGTCAACGGTTTGTGTTAGTGAAATTTAGGCATATTCCAAGGATTCATAATCAAATTACTGATGCTTTAGCCACTCTGTCTTCAATGTTCCAACATCCTGATAAAGCTTATATTGATCTAGTGCATATACAGAGTCGTGATCAACATGCTTACTGTAATGCAATTGAAGAAGAGTTCGATGGAGAACCTTGGTTCTTGGACATCAAGCGGTACATTCAGTGAGGATAATACCCTGCATATGCCACCAACGATCAAAAGAGGACTATTAGGCGTTTGGCTAATGGATTTTTCTTAAGTGGGGGAATCTTGTATAAGAGAACCCCGGATCTGGGACTTTTGAGGTATGTAGATGCAAAAGAAGCCTCGGCAATCATGGTTGAAATACACTCTGGAGTATGTGGGTCGCATATAAACGGTTATGTCTTGTCAAAGAAGATTCTTCGAGCAGGTTATTACTGGCTTACTATGGAAAGGGATTCTATTCAATTTGTTCAAAAGTGTCATCAATGTCAGGTACACGGTGATCAGATATAATCTGCTCCTGTTGAGTTGCATGCAATGGTCGCTCCATGGCCGTTCGTGGCTTGGGGAATGGATGTGATTGGACCGATTGAGCCGAAGGCATCAAATGGGCATAGATTCATTTTGGTAGCCATTGACTATTTCACAAAGTGGGTAGAAGCAGTAACTTTCAAGTCAGTGACAAAGAAAGTTGTGGTAGATTTTTTTCATGCCAATATAATTTGTAGATTTGGAATTCCTAAAATGATCATTACAGACAATGCTGCCAATCTCAATAGTCATTTGATGCAAGAAGTATGTCAAAAGTTTAAGATCGCGCATCGAAATTCTACTCCATATCTCCCAAAGTCCAATGGTGTTGTAGAAGTCGCCAATAAGAATATAAAAAAGATACTGCGAAAAATGGTACAAGGGTCTAGACAGTGTCATAAAAAGTTTTCGTTTGCATTTCTAGGTTATTGCACCACTGTTCGCACTTCAATAGGGGCAACTCCATATTTATTGGTGTATGGGACAGAAGCAGTCATCCCTGCAGAAGTTGAAATTCCCTCTCTTCGAGTCATTGTAGAAGCAGACATTGATGATGAAGAATGGGTAAAAACCCAACTGGACATTTGAGTTTAATTGAGGTAAAAAGGCTAGCGTCTGTGTGTCATGGCCAGTTGTATCAAAGGAGGATGACTTGAGCATATAACAAAAAGTTCCATCCCAGGAATTTTGAAGTTGGTCAGTTGGTATTGACACGTATCCTTCCTCACCAGGTTGAAGCGAAAGGAAAATTCTCCCCTAACTGGGAAGGTCCCTTCGTTGTGAAGAAAGTGTTGCCCAATGGAGCCTTATATTTGACAGATATTGAAGGCAAAATGGAAGAAATGGCTATCAATGCTGATGCGGTCAAAAGATATTACGTATGATGTTTGATCCTTTGTTGTTTTTATTGCATGTTTAGTACTTGCATTTTTGAAGATTGACATGATGAAGGCCTTTTATTCTTCTATCCAAACATTGTGTTGTCCTTTGTTTACCCGTTTGAGCTTTGTTTTATTTTTCCTTTCATATCCCTCTTTTGGAATCAAAATAGAGTCAAAGATAAATGTCGGAAAAAAAATCAAAATCAAATCAAAACAAAGAACAAGCTGATGGAACTACGTGAGACCTGATTCTCCTCTCTCGGGAGTGAGATACGTAGGCTGCCCTATTTTAGGCTCGGTCCAACCAAATAAAGATTTAAGATTCACCCAGTCGACAAGACTGGGGCATGATTTAATGTGTTGTTTGAGTCGATTCCAAAAGTTGTAAGTCCCACCCCACTTCAAGTATCGTTTGAACCTCTTACAATCTTTTCTAACCTTAATCAAAAGCCAAGTTACAACCAAAGAAATTCATTCAGATCAATTTTTGATGATGGTAAGGCTAAGCATACAATGGATATGATGATACATTGTGAAGTACCGCTTGTCTCCCTCAGCATAAGAAATCAGGAAGGAAAATGAAAATGAGAGAGTCTTATAGGTGAAAACCTTTGCAGGCACCATAAGGCGATGGTGAGTTGAGAGAAAATGAAAATGAGAGAGTCTTATTGGTGAAAACCTTCGCAGGCACCATAAGGCGATGATGAGCGGAGAGAAATAAAAATGAGAGAGTCTTATTGGTGAAAACCTTTGCAGGCACCATAAGGCGATGGTGAGTGGAGAGAAATAAAAATGAGAGAGTCTTATTGGTGAAAACCCTCACGGGCACCATAAGGCGATGAAGAGTTTAAGAGAAAAGCGAAAAGTGAGAAGAAAGAGATTTGTTGACAAAAGTATTTTAAGATGACGTCAATTGAATGTGATGTATGAGTCCAATGGATGTGAAGAAGTGGCTCAGCGGCAAAAGGCACGAAATCAACAACAAATGGGGAGTTTGGATAGGAAGATCAGGCAGCTCAATCCAAAATGCATGTCATACTCGTTGGAGTTGGTTGTCATATTCAGATAAGTTTTCTTTTGAATATGGGACATTGCCCTTTTCTTTCATTTACATATTCATGTTTTTTGTCTTTTTATGTCATTTATCAAAATAAAAGTCACCATTATTTCTTTACATTTTAAGTCAAGTCTGTGTCAAAACAAGCGAGAAAGGATTTCAAAATTTACTACCAGTCTTTCCAATTATATGAGGAAAAGCCAAGGAACAACACAGGAAAGAAATATGATCGTAATTCAACACAAAACAAAGGAAGTCTATCAACCGATAGGCTGTTGGATTCGTGGAAGCATTCAGATTTGGGAAAAGGGTGCACTTCGGAGGCATGGTAAAATGGGAGCCCATTGTTCGAGTCAGAACTAACTTCCCTCAATCTGGATCCGGGTCGATGATGCGGCAAGATAGGGCAAGTGTAGCAATTTAGAACAAAGATGAAAGGAACGAGTGCTAGACAGATACCTGAGAAGCCAAGATCTGCAAGCCACCGCTAAGTTTTTAACTGTCAAATTTTGTTTGTTGGAATAGGGCAAATTCGCTTTACTTAATTCAGCTACCATTGGAAATGCACATCCGTGGGATTTTACTTTCTGTTCAGGACCCTCCTGGAAAATGGGATTTTACTTTATGTTTAGGACCCTCCTGAAAAATGGGATTTTACTTTATGTTCAGGACCCTCCTGAAAAATGGGAATTTACTTTATGCTCAGGACCCTCCTGAAAAAATGGGATTTTGCTTTCTTTTCAGGACCCTCCTGAAAAATGGGATTTTACTTGATTTTCAGGACCCTCCTGAAAAATGGGAATTTACTTTTAGCTCAGGACCCTCCTGAAAAATGGAAATTTACTTTCAGTTCAGGACCCTCCTAAAAAATGGGAATTTACTTTATGTTCAGGACCCTCCTGAAAAATGGGAATTTACTTTCAGCTCAGGACCCTCCTGAAAAATGGGAATTTACTTTCAGTTCAGGACCCTCCTGAAAAATGAGAATTTACTTTAAATTCAGGACCCTCCTGAAAAATGGGATTTTACTTTCTGCTCAGGACTCTCCAGAAAAATGGGAATTTACTTTCAGTTCAGGACCCTCCTGATAAAATGGGATTTTGCTTTCTTTTCAAGACCCTCCTGAAAAATGGGATTTTACTTTATTTTCAGGACCCTCCTGAAAAATGGGAATTTACTTTTAGCTCAGGACCCTCCTGAAAAATGGAAATTTACTTTCAGTTCAGGACCCTCATAAAAAGTGGGAATTTACTTTATGTTTAGGACCCTCCTGAAAAATGGGAATTTACTTTCAGCTCAGGACCCTCCTGAAAAATGGGAATTTACTTTCAGTTCAGGACCCTCCTGAAAAATGAGAATTTACTTTAAATTCAGGACCCTCCTGAAAAATGGGATTTTACTTTCTGCTCAGGACTCTCCTGAAAAATGGGAATTTACTTTCAGTTCAGCACCCTCCTAATAAAATGGGATTTTTCTTTCTTTTCAGTACCCTCCTGAAAAATGGGATTTTACTTTATTTTCAGGACCCTCCTGAAAAATGGGAATTTACTTTTAGTTCAGGACCCTCCTGAAAAATAGGAATTTACTTTCAGTTAAGGACCCTCCAGAAAAATGGGAATTTACTTTCAATTCAGGAACCTCCTAAAAAATGGGATTTTACTTTCTGCTCAAGACCGTCCTGGAAAATGGGAATTTACTTTCAGTTCAGGACCGTCCTGAAAAATGGGATTTTACTTTCTGCTCAAGACCCTCCTAAAAAATGGGAATTTACTTTCAGTTTAGGACCCTCCTGAAAAAATGGGATTTTTCTTTCTGTTGAGGACCCTTCTAAAAATGGGATTTTACTTTATTTTCAGGACCTTCCTAAAAAAATGGGATTTTTACTTTCTGTTCAGGATTCTCCTGAAAAATGGGACTTTACTTTCTGTTCAGGACCCTCCTGGAAAATGGGACAACGCTTTTGAAAATGAAATACTGCTTTACTATAATTTTGTTTGGGATAATTTTCGTTCTAGTTTTAATTTTGGGTTTCAGAAACCCGCCTGAAGAACAGGGTGATGAAATAGCAAGTCAGGAGTCCACCTTAAGAACAGGGTGATGAAATAGCAAGTCAGGAGCCTGCTTGAAGAACAGGGTGATGAAATATCAAGTCCGGAGCCCGTCGGGAGAACAGAGTGAATAAAATGAAAAGTCAAGCAAAAAATTGATGAAATAGCAAGTCAGGAGCCCGCCTGGAGAATAGGGTGAAGAAACAAAAGTCAAGAAACAAAGTGAAGCAATTGAAAGCCAAGGAACAAGTTGAAAGAAATTGTAAGTCAGGAGCCCGCCTGAAGAATAGGGTGATGAAAGCCGAGTCAAGAACCAACCGAAGCTGTATAGATAGGATTTTTTAATTTCTTTTATGTTTTAACTTGTAATTTTCATTTTGATGTAATAACAGAGCCGCGGACCAGAACCTCGAGGAACCTCACTCGACTCTCCAACTCGGTATAGTACACCTCTTCCAATCCTTTGAAATACCCGTGACTTGATTCTCTCATAATTTGGGTAGGAAGGATGTCTTAATTAAAGATCCGGTTGTCCTTCTTCCTTCTGTTTCTCTCTTTGAATAATGGTCGGGTTAAAATTTGGTCTCGCTGTCTACTTTTTTGCCTGAAAACACTTCGTGTTTACATTCAAAGGGGGCATGATGTAGACACCTAATTTTGTCCCTCCCGAAGACCCAAGTTACACGTTTTTATCCCTGTCTTACCACGTGCCCTCACCCGTATGATTATATCCTATAAAAATACAAAAATAACAAACCCACTAACAAACCTAATCCCCAATTATTCTTTTGTAACAAAATTAACCATTCCTTCTATCAAATTTGGACAACACATCACTACCCCCTACCCCCTACCCGTGGACCCCACCATTTTAATATATATATATATATAATTACACATATACTCTAGAAGGGGAAGGACGATCAGGATCAAAAAAGAAAAATGAAAAAAAATGGATTTTCCTCTCTTCTCCATTTTCCTTTAAATGAAAATAGCTCTGTCTCCGCTCATCCTTCCTCCGTCGCCACTCCGCCTCTCTCTGTTCATCCCCCAACAGTAACTCCAGTGCCGCCACCGGCGAAACCGCTCCAGCCACCACCAGCAAAACAACTCCAGCCACCACCAGCGAAACAACTCCAACTCCAGTGGCTCCTCCGACGAAACAGCTCCAGCCACCACCAGCGAAATAGCTCCAACTCCAGTGCCGCCACCGGTGAAACAGCTCCAACCACCACCAGAGAAACAGCTCCAGCTTCAGCCACCGCCAGCGAAACAGCTCCAGCCACCACCAGCGAAATAACTCCAGCTCCAGCCACCGCTAGAGAATAGGCACTACCGTCGGTCTCTCTGTCACCGGCAAATCGATTGTTTGAATTTGGTCCCGGCGAAAATCAGTTGGGGGTTTTCGTTATTACAATATTTTGGGTCTGATGTGGTGATTAAACCGAGTTCGGGATTGAGGTTGTTGGTTGATTTTGTGTCCGATTCGAGGTTCTTTGGCATGCGGATTCATCTTCTTGTTCTTGATCGACTGATATTTGGAATAAAATCATCATTGAGGTCCATTTCTTCTACCGATCTTTACTTTATCTCGACATTGTTTTGTTGTTGTGGGTGTGGATGATTTATTTGTTGTGTGTTTGGTATGTTTGAATATTTGTTATGTGTTGGTTGATGTTGGTATCGGACTTTAAAAAGTGAATTGATAATCAAAGCATGCGTTAATCATTGGTTGGGAATGAATTTGGGGCGGAAGGGAGAAATTGATAAAAGATTAATATTTTTCAGTTCAGTTAATTGATGGATGTTGTCGAATTGGATAGTATCGTTATAGGTCAACTGGGTAGGCAATCGTAGGTTCGGGTAGGCAAAATTTAGAAATAAGTGTTTTGTTGGATGTTTGAATGTGGAGTATGTGTTGAATGTTTTCTACTTTATCGCATTCAATTCAAATGTATTCATTTAGCCGGGGAATGTCCCGAGATCTTTTGTATTTATTCACCAGGGAATGCCCCGACGTATCATGTTGGCGAAAAATAACCATGATGAAGGCCCGCGGAATTGGGTAAGGCATTGGAGCATAGTCTAGATTTAGTTTAGAATAGGATTTATATTTTCGTATTTTTCTATATTTGGGACTGTATAATTGGACTGGACTTTATATTTTGGATTATTTTATTTTTGTTTGCTTGAGTGATTATTTTTGTGTGCTTTGTGTGGTTTATGCATTTGTAACATCAATTTAGCCGATACGCTCTACCAAGCGACCGTGGTCAAACCACGGGATCGAGGGGTGCCTAACACCTTCCCCTCGGTCAATAGAATTCCTTAGCCAGAATCTCTGTTCGCAAACTAGTTTAAAGAGTCAAATGGTTTTGGAAAGGATTTTCTGATGGTGACTTGGCACACCGGATTATCCCAAGTGGCGACTCTGAATAAATAATATAAATAGTCCTTTTTCAAAACAAACTTGCATCTTTGTCACTTAAATAATAAAACCCTTTCGAACTTTAAAACATAAATCTTTTTTTTTAGTACGTAAAAAAGGGGATGTGACAATGTGAATGAATCGTTAGGGGTTTTGTTGCCTTATTTAAGAATTGTGTTTATGCTTGTATGCCTTGTTGATTTCTTTCATCTTAATTTGAGTTATAGATTCAGTCTTGTACCTCTGTGTATTTTGTGTTTTTGCATTTTTTGTTCTAAGATTTGATACTTTTTGCTTGTATATGGTGCTATTTTTTACTGAAAAACTTAACTGGGATCTTCCTCAACATCTTGTTTTATTTAGTTTTTCTATTTTTTTTATCTGATTTTATCAAGATTGAAAATTGAAATATACTTGTTTTTTGAGACAAGTTACATCTATATTGTAAACAGAAAACTACACCAAAGATAAAACTAAAGTGTGAGCTACTTTTTTGATAAACCCCTCAACGAGACGACGACCACCGTGGAAACGTTTTCCACATTTATAATGGAAGAATGAAGGCTGAATTTTTGTAATGATACACATTCGATACTTCCTTGATATTGACTGAAACTTAGTAACTTATTACATTTATAATGGAGGCATGCTGAAGTTTTTATCTGTTTTGACTTTGATGAATTTGTTGTTCTGCATTCTCTTTGTCGTCTGGAGTGGTGCATGAAGCTTGCTTATGCAAAAGACAACTTGAAGAGGATAGAAAATTTGCAGTAGAAAATTCAATGAGTATGTTCAATGAGTAATGGTGTCAATAGTTTTAAGGAAGATTTGGTGAGATGGTGCCTACGAAAACAATTGTCATTCATAATGATTTAAAATGTAATGTCACCTCTTTGTCCTCGAAATGGAAATTTGTCCTCTATCAACCTGGACAATTCTTATTAACTATTGCGATCCAGGACAGTTGTAATTAGGGGAGCAATAGCTAGAGGCAGATACAGTGTATTTACTATGGATTCAACCAACGCGGAATGTAGATCCTGATATTTGGGTTGAGCCACGAGCTCAACTAACCTATGTAAGCCTCTATTTCTAGTAATAATTACTTTATTTTCCAAATTTATACTCTAATTTTATTATCATTAAATTCTAGATCGATATTTGCAATCCATAGAGGATTTCTGCCGGACTCTGTCAAATGATAGTCAAGACCTTCCACTTAGCCAAGAGTAGAATGAGAGAATATGATTAGATGCGGTTGGTGGTCCGAGTAGGTATGGGTATGATTACGTCTTGCCACAATGAACCTTTCGTGAATTTTATTTGGAACTAGAAAGCCTCAGGAGCTTCCAGGTTGATGAGTCAGGGGAAATGATTTTGGCTTTGAAGCAGATGTTAGCTAAGTTATCAAATGAAGCTAAGGCCGCACAGGCAAGGGAAAGGAAAAGGGATATACAGTATGCGGGAATGAAGGCCCAATTCGATGCATTACTTTCTTCAGGGGATTCTCCCTTGTCCTTGTGATGCAGTTGGCCCTCCTCCTCTGTCCCAGTCTCTACCTATTTCACATGGCATATATGGTCAATACAGAGATGTGACTGAGGAGCCCAGCAGTGATGAAGATGATGAGGATTATTATGTGGAGAATACACCGCCGCGTTGTTGAAGTTGAGTGTTGTGTTAGATAATCTAAACTATATACCTTATGATAGTTGGTTTAAATTATTAATTATTTTTAATGAATGAGAGCTTTAAATTAGTCTAATCAATAGTACTATTGTATAAATAACTTGACTAAAATGTTTTTCGGTTCAATTTCAAGGTACTCTAAGTTGATTTTCATTTAGTGTTCATTGGATTGTGGTGTTGTTTTGATTGGTGTGAACGCTTGTAGCTCGATTTAGTTGATTAGATTGTACATATTATTGAATTGAATTAAATGGCAGGTATCTGTAAAAGTTGTTATTGCCATCATTTTTATTTTTATTTTGCAGAAAAGAGACCTCATGAGATCGCTATTTTGCATTTTAATTTTTCATCAAATGAACAAAAGCGACCACAGGAGGTCGCTTTTTTTCAATTTCATTTTCTAGATAGTCACCTAATGAGGAGTCTTTTAATTAAAAAAATTAAAAAATAAAATCAAATAGAGACCTTATAAGTCTCTTTTAATTAAAAAATCAAACAGAGACCTTATTTCAAGAAGTATTGTATTTTCTTTAATCAGTCGTATTGAGTTAGGATAGTTGGGAGTCATGACCCAACTATGAGTTGCTTTTATACAGATTTAAGCATTTTATTCAGTTGCTTATGAGTTATGCCAGTAGAAGGGTTAGCTTGGGGTCACTTGTGGCCCTAAGCACCGTGTGACATCTCGGGACCGATTTCGGGGCGTTACAATTTTGGAAAACGATGGTTTTGATATGGGTAATGTATTGTGGGGAGAACAGACTAATGAGAATAACGACAATGTTTTGGGAAACGATGGTTTTGATATAGGTAATGTGTTGTGGGGAGAACAGTCTAATGAGAACAATGACAATGTTTTTAGCAAATGATGATTTTGATATGGGTAATGTGTTGTGAGGAGAACAAGTTAATGAGAACAGCAACAATGTTTTGGCAAATGATGATTTTGATATGGGTATGTGTTGTGGGGAGAACAGGCTAATGAGAGCAACAACAGTGTTTTGGTAAACAATGATTTTGATATGGGTAATGTATTGTGGAGACAACAGGCTAATGAAAATAGTGTCTATATAAACAATGTAAAAGTATTATATGCTAGCAAATTGAGCTAATTATTAACGTAAATTTCTTTTCGCTTTGAGTTGATTAGTTCGTTAAGTTTTTTTTTCTCAAGACTTTCAATAATGTTACTCTTCTAATTTGATCATTAATTCCTCGCTTTTACATCTACGTTAATTTATAATTACACTTCTTTCTTTTTTGGCTTATTGATTCTCTTACATTAAATATTTTACATAAATGTAGTTTCAAAAGAGAGTGTTATTTTAACGTCGTAGCGAAAGAGCTACTTTTACTATGTTCAATTTGATATTTTGGTTTAGGTTTTCATTAACTTTATTACTTCTCCATTCAACAGTGATTGAAGCTAGTTCGATATCATACCATACCCTAGAATGTCATCCTCAGAAAGCAAAAAACTTGATAGGACCGTAGAGAGAAGTTGGTAGATATAAGAGAAGAAATATGCAAGCAAGAAAACGACCTTCGAAATTTTAATGTGCAACAAAAAAGTGCACAAGAAAAGTACGAAGCGACATGTGATCTTTGGAAGTTAAAGGACAAGAAAGACAAGCTCAATGAACAATTGGAGAAAAAAGGGACATTTAGCAGATTCAACTCAAAAGAAAACAAGGATTCTTTATTTAACTACAGATGAGATTTATTTATTATATATTCAACTATTATATGCTACTATTATTCACTAAAGTAATCAATCTAACAATAATATCATTATTTGTAACAAATCCATAGAACAATACAAAGCATCCCTTACCAAACCTTGCTCGTAGGATTATACTGGATATATGTGTTATAGTTGTTTTGGTTGTTCTATTGTTCACCCAGTAGAACTTTTTTTAAATTCTTGTTATTTCTGCTTAGCTGCATGATACACCAGCTGAAGGAGACAAAACATCCCAAATTAAGAAATATCTTCAAACTCCACAGCAAAATCCAATAAATCCATAAGGTTCTCTAAGAACAACTATAGTCATATAAAAAGTTACAACAAACATGTAATTTATAAATAGTGATGTAACACTAGGACACTAGGGGGTGAACCTCTTTGTTGTAAAATCTCATATTGTGTAAGATCCCGCAAATTTTCAGAGTCGTTAAAGCTCTTTTAAGTTTGCCAAGAGAAGCTTAGCACTTAAAATTTGGCTAAGTGTTGGAACTTTTCCATTCCATAAGCCTTCGAAACTTTGATGATTTATTTTGTGACCTTTCCGACCTCCAATTCTTTATTTTCTTGTTGCGTTGCGATGGGGCAATCAAGAGTACATCCCGGATGAGTTTCGGAATTTTTCGGATAGCATAAGGGGGTGTTTGGATTTCAGAAACAACAGCAAAAGGTGTTTAGCCTGTGTTGCCCAGGGTTCAGCACCGCTATAGGCGGGGCGCCACCCTGGCTTCCCCACCGCTATAGCGAGGCATTGCCTTGGGTACTCCACTGGGCTAGGCCAGGGGGCACCCTGCGGATCACCTTAGGACAAATTTCAGCAGTTCTGTCCATTTTTTCAAAGGGAAAAAGAGTCAAATTTCACCCCTATATAAGTCCTTAAACATGAGAGATTCAGCAAATTGATACCCAAAGTATATTGCTTTCTCTCAAGAACAAGGTACGATTTTAATTGGGGATTCAATTTTAAGAAAGTTTCTCCGTCGATCTTCGTAGAATCACGAACTATGGTATGCATAGTGTTCATTCATGGTTTCCTTTCATCCATGAAGCCCAAGAATCCTCTTTTAAATTATACATCATGATATTTATGTTGTGAATTGATTATGTTCATGTTGTTATGGTGCTATGACCTCCAAGATTGAATCTTTATCATGTTTTCATGAAACCATATTAGTATAGGGTTGAAATCCATGCATTTAGTGATTTGTGATGTGTAATTGGATGGTTTAGCCTATGCCCTAAGTTGTGCATGTAAGGTGTTTGATAAAAGGTTTAAGAGAATAGAAATCATGCTTTATGACTAAATTGTGACTTGAACGACTTATGCATCACCCTTACATTTACATGACTTTGATGATATTCCTATGTATTGAAATTGTTGTTGGATTGCTCATGTACTTGTCTTGTGTAATTATGCCATGTCTACATGCATTCTTATTCATGTACCAAATTATGATAACCATGTACTTCAGGAAATCTCCAACTTATTGTATTATGTGTTGTTGTTGTTGATCATTTATTCAAGAATGTCATGCCTTGTCAGTTTCCTTCTATCGAGTCCTAGGGGTACTTGTACCCAAAAACTATAGCTATGTGCCTAGAGCCAGTGTCATGTTTTCACGATACTCTCTGTCAATCCATGCTCAATAGAATTCAGTCAGTCTCATGACTCAGGAAAAACTCAGCAATCTCTGTAACTCAAAAATCTCAGTACTCAGTAATCCTTAGAAATCTCAATAATCTCAGTCGGTTATCAGATCTAAATAGTATTTCGTCAGCCAAGGGAATTCAATGAACTCAGTTCAGTTCACCTAAATAATACCATCAATATTAGTTCCGTTCAGTTCAGTTAAGCAGTTCACTATCTTTCAGATGGGAGTAGGATTCAGCACCGAGCGAGCCTAGGGATGGGGGCTCACCCGCTAGATAGGACTGAGATTCCTAGAAGAAATTCCTAAGTTTCAGAACTACGTAGCTAGCGTAATCATGAGATGTCACCCATTAGATAGGACTGACATACTCAAGGATCACCGCTAGTATAGGATTGATCTCAGGGGTCACCCGCTAGTTTAGGACTAACCCCACAGCAGTTGTCTTTACCCGTGGCACACCCTTCCAACTAGGGTTACAGGTTGGACCCTAATTAGCATAGTATGGGGCATATCGCTTAGATGACTACCTCCAACAGTTTTAGTCCCAGTCTCAATAATGAAACTCAGATAGTTCTACAAATTTTAGGACTTTCAGGTACAATCATTCAGTACAGTATGGGAATCAGCTAGTTCTATCAGAACTTAGACTGTCAGATACAGTCACTCAGTATAATAAAAAATTCAACTAGTTCTATCAGAACTTAGACTGTCAGATACAATCACTCAGTATAGTAAAAAACTTAGCTAGTTTCATCAGAACTTAGACTGTCATGTATAGATTTTCCATATCAGTATATTCATGTTATTAGTATTCAGATTCAAGACTGTCAGATACAGTCAATCAGATCAGTTTTCAAAGTCAAAATGATTGGAAACAATCATTTAGACATTCATAATAGTAGACTCAGTAGTCAGATCTATTGCAACTTCAGTTACAATTACGTATTCATGCATGTACACGTTTATATTATTCAGTCAGT
This sequence comes from Capsicum baccatum var. pendulum, assembly GCA_030864225.1. Taxonomy (NCBI): domain Eukaryota; kingdom Viridiplantae; phylum Streptophyta; class Magnoliopsida; order Solanales; family Solanaceae; genus Capsicum; species Capsicum baccatum. The sequence goes on along the minus strand of CM061561.1, from coordinate 260,153,599 downwards.
TAGTATAGTTCATGCATATGAACCCCAAGCATTCAGCCTACCTCACTTGTATACTTGTACATTCTAATGTACTGACGCATCTGCGCTATGGTGTTTTATTTTATTCTATAGGTTTAGAAGCACGAGCTCTAAAACACCAGTAGCAACCTAGTTCAGAAGTCAGAGTCAGCAGTGAGTCCTCATCCTTCGAGGAAAGGATGATTACTTTATTATTTCAGTTTTTTTCAATTTATTTCAGTAGTTGGAGTTAGTTGGAGACCTGTCTCATCAACTCCTTATTCAGACAGTTAGAGGCTTTTCAGACTATTATGTTTCAGACAGTTTATTTCAATTTTTTTAGGTATTTCATACCCCACCCAGATGTTATGCTTTTATCAGATTTGAACCTTACGGCCTTTTAGCCTTTATTTCCACATTTATTTTAGTATATTATGCAGTATACAAGAACGAATATCATTCGTGGATTAGCTTGTGGTCCTTCAGAATCATGGGCACCGTGTAACGTTCCGGGTACCAAATTCGGGGCGTTATATATTGTCTATAATAAGGTCAAATATATATATATATATATATATATATATATATATATATATATATATATATAATAAATGATGAATCACCTTTTATAATAATTCTGTATCCACCACCAGATGTAACAGCTCTAGATTAATTAGTTCTATGGAGAATAGAGTAAGAATTGTGGGAATTGTTGGAATATGTTTTAGTACTATTAATGGGGTTGTATACTTTACTTTAATGTTGTTAAAGTTTAAGGATTATTACTTTCTACGACAATCTTAAATTAATATATATATTTTTAATTAAATATTAATCATCGTATTTCACTTTTCGACAGTCAAATTAGGCGAACTTTGACTAATATTTTAAATTATATTTTCTCATCAAATTGACATGAAAAAGGTTCACTAGACTAATCGATGGACCCTCAATATTATCTATTTAAAACAATTTTATTTAAATTATTTTGTTCCACCAGCCCCAAAATATGTTATTATTTGTTTAAATTATTTTTAATTTAATTATTTTTTCCACTATCCCCAAAATATGTTATTGTCTGTTTAAATCATTTTTATTTTAATTATTTTGTTCCACCAATCCCAAAATATGATATTGTTTATCTAAATTATTTTTAATTTAATTAATTTGTCCCACCATACCCAAAATATGTTATTGTCTGTTTTAATTTAACCGGTGACGCATCAACTCATATGCTCTACAATCGACTACCATAAAAGGTCGATAAAAGATAGAGTATATGATTCATGATAGACTATATATCACTTTTTATAAAAACTTGAAATTAATCAAGTCAAACTACAGTACTGTGAATTGAACGAGACACACATACTTGAAAGTTGTGTCTGTACAGAAGAATAACCGCCACAAGAAAAAAAAAGGATCATAACAAAAATGGTAAACATAATGTTCAAACAGAAACTTGTCCATTAAACTGAACTGAAACTTACATTAAATTTGTTCATTGCATAACTTAATAAAATTTACAGCAAAAGGAAAAAAATGGAAGAAGCGTTTTTCTAACAAAGTCCTACTGAGAAAACTTCTTCAATAATGAACAAATCAAAAAAAAAATTAACAATATAAATAAAATTAAAAAGTAATCTAAATTATGGGAATGATGGGGGGTGATGTAGTCGTTGCCGTCCATTCCAAGATGCTCCAAAATTGCTCAGAGGAAACGAGCAATGTGTCGGAGCTCACGCTCCAGGTAACGACGGTCTTCTCCCAGGTTGTAAAATAGCCTATCAAAATCATTTTGAAGTAGAAGCAAATCTTAGTGACGAGGGGGAACTCATCTGATTGGGCGAAGTGGGATTCTGCAACCAAGCATGATTTCTGATGTTTTGGGGAAGAAGAAGAGGGTTTCTGACGTTTTAGGTTTAGGGACAAGTGAAGCGTTACGTAGAAATAGGGATTGTATTTATAGACCTATAGATGGAGTCCTTTCATATATCCAACCAATGGTCAGTCAACTCGTATGGGAATAGAAAATGCTTGGTTTACGTATACCAGCGGTTTTTCTTAAGAACAGACGTGTTTGCAGCTTTTAATTAATTGGAAACAGGAAACAATGATTCAATGTATCTATTAGAGAGATATGGCGGTATAAATAACTACATAGCGTGTTTGATGATTAATCATATAACCAAGATATATTATTTAATTAACCCTGTTGAAGATATACCATAGAATGCATGTAGTCTATCATAGACAAAGCCTTAAGTCGATATCAACTGAACGTTAAATTATATTGAAATGCAAATTTATACCCCAAAATAAAAGCTTTACAATTGAAGCAAAATAAAGCTATTTATGATTTGTTGGCAATGCTACACGTGGTTCTTTTGTGCCCAGATTTCTTGCATATTGAACACCTATTCCTCCTTTTGGACTTGAACGTCTCACTGACGCCCTTAGTGCATTTGACTTTCTTCCTTCCGAGTTTAGGATCGTAGAGGGGTGAAGAAATTTTAATGTCTAGCAATTCTTATGGCACATGCCATTCGGCCTCTAGAGGGACAACGTTAATAGCTTCCGAGTATGCGAGGAGGTAACTTACATCTTTTTAAATTGGCAAAGAGTACTCGTAGATGGAGTTTCCAGTACCTATGCCATCGTCATACTTTTCTCGCAAAGCTTCCATCGCATGTTCACACGGCATTTTCACCTAGTCAAATTTCCTACAAGAACAACTCCTCTCCAAGAGATTGACCTTGGCAGTAAGACCATTGTCAAAAATCCTATACTGGTCGAGAACCCCGTATGGATTAGTCACATACAAGGAATCGCTGGCACTCTTGTTATCCCTTAGGATCTTTTTCGCACACGGCACAAATATGTTCTTTTTACCATCGACATAGGCATACCGCTCTGTAAACTTTTCACCAAATTTTTTAGCAATTAAATTGAATATGTACAACATGGGGTACTCTCGTTCATCCATCAAAACTGAGTTGAGTGACTCAGCGATGTTTGTGGTCATCACATCGTACCTATTGTCCGGGAAGTGTGCTTTACTCCATTTTTCAAAACCAAGAACTTTTTTAAGGACATATGCTGCCTCGGGGCAACTATTCCTTAATTCCTCAAAATTCTCTCTAAACTCATCAAAGGAATACGCCTTTGCCATGGCATAGAATAGATAAAGATGTTCTCCTTAGTTTTGATTTAAACAGAGATTTTCAGTGAGGTGCCTCATTCAAAGTCTGTGATGTGCACGACTGTATACATGAGAGAAGGTATTGGTGATGATAAACTGCTTGTCGGAGATGACACATAGATCTGATTCATCTTTTACGATATACTTCAACTTCTGGACGAAGAAGATCCAAGAAGCATTGTTCTCTTTATCGATGACACAAAAGGCAATTGGAAAGATGTGAATGTGATGTCCTGTGCAAGTGCACTCAGCAACACGCCCCCGTACTTTCCATACAAATGTGTGTCGTCAACAGCAATTACCTTTCTTATGTGGGCATATCCCCGTATACAAGCTTTGAATGCTAAGAAGTAGTAAAATAATGACCCATCGATCTGGTTTACCATGATCGAGTAGGAAGACGCAGGATTCAACAACTCCACCATGTGGGAAAAACCCTAAAAGCGAGCATATTCGTGCTCTGGTGTCCTGCGAATGATGTTCTTCACAATCACACTTCCTTTTCAATACATCCAGTAGCTTGCACGGCAATAAAAATCCTTGAACACAATCCTTTGAATTTCACTTATGCTTGGACCCTTACCATCCCGAAAATGATTAATGCATAGTGAAGCAATCAATTCGGATGACATTTTCTTGTTCCTGCGGGTGGCGTGTTCAACACTACACGTGTGCACCCCGACATACTTGTATATGTGAAATCTGTTCGAGGTTTCATACTTTCTTGCTCGCAACAACCAGCCACAACAAGGAGATATGCATTTTGCCTTCAATAATTTAGTGCAGCTCTTCTCCATATGATAATCAAAAGACTGCCTCACCGCTGCTTTGTCTAGTAGCATTTTGAGCTCTTTCTTGTTGACAAATATTTGATCATGATAGAAATTAGTTTTGTTAGAGAAGAAATGTACTGGTTGGGATCCTATTCCATAGTCTTCTTCCGTATCTTGCGAATTCGATGAAACATCTTCCATATGTACACAGTCATCTTCCATATTCATGGGATGATTACCATCGATCTTGTAATCATTCAAATCGTCATCGACTGTCGGGCACCGAGGTGGGGATGGTTGTAACGCCCCGTAAAAATTCATGTAATATATTGTCTCTTATTAGCATGGGCATGGAATGAGAAAATTGAAAATAGTTCTAAGTGTCAAAAGACTTGGACTCATTTTCTTAGCTCGTAATCTTTGGGGATTTTATTTTTGACCTTTCCGACCACCCTTTTTAGATTTGAGCTTACGGGAATGTTTGGGTATCAATTCCAGTAGCATCGGGTGATTAGCCCACGCCGCCAGCTGGATCGCCTGTCTTGGGAAAGTGCCCGCAATAGGGTAGGCGACGCCTGACCTAGGGTGGTGCTCTAGGGCGGGCGACTCCTGGTGGATCGTCCCAGGCCAATCTATTCATTTTTCCTGAATTATTAAGGGCATTTTTGGTATTTTTCACCCCCTATCATCAACAACATGGGATTTAATCCCTAGAAAGCCAAAATAGAGTCGCATTCATCATAATTGGTCAAGAACTTATATAAGGGTTTCAAAATAAAAACCCACATAGCTTAATATTCAACCGTGAGTTTTCAAAACAAATTGAAGAATCAGAATCCTCGTAATGTAGGCTTCAAGAAGCACCCGCTAATTTCGTAAATAGAGGTACGTGGGGTTGTCCTAAATTTCATGGGCATGTTTTCAAAAAGGAATTTACGCAAGACTTTAAATTTATACAAGTATATATATATTTTTACGAATTGAGGTTTTCAATTGATATAAATAACATGTTTTGATATATGATTTGAAAGAAATATTAAGATATCATGGGGTTGTTTGTTTGAATGTATTTAAATGGTCGAATGGTGAACAAGTGACCTGAAATTTCAAAAGGGTGCAATGTACATGAGTTGTGAATTTTCTAAATTTCCCATGATAATATTTATATCCCATATTATACTTGTGTTAAACCATTGAGAGCATGAGTTTTGCAATTGATATGACATTACTCATAAATGATTAAACTTCTTGAATAATTGCATGTCGAGAACCATGGTGTATGTGTTTAACGGTGTGAAAGTCATGCATATGTGCATGTTGTAAATGGTATGAGAAGTTGGAAAGTTAATGTGATATTGATGACTTGCAAGTCGGGTATGACGATACCCTGCAGAGTATGACATGTGATTGATTAAAATGAATTTAATGCATTGATTTTGTAAGATACGTGGTTACCCGAAGAAAGCACGAGTCAAAAGACTCTTCGCTGGAAACCGTGTTTACCGACTCGAGAACTTGGTACCCTGCTGTGTGATCTTGTGTACCTGATATTATGTCATCCCATATTGGGACTATGGTTAGGAGCCCTGCTTTTTGATCTTGTGCACTACCATAATTGATTGGGTCGAGACACCCTGCTGTGTGATCTTGTGTGTCTTTCCCTCACTTATACTCTAATCTCAACGGAAACCGAGATTTAACAGTTGGTGAATGTGTAATTGTAGGGTGTACCACCTGCCCAGATGTGTTGCATTGTTGTTGAAAAATTATTATACTATGCCCATGTATTTTCAAAATTATTTTGCAGTAATGTGCTTTACAACAGCTCTCATTTATTATATATAAAAATCTCTACTTTGTTGTGGATTACTCTGCGTACCAGTACTTTGTATTGACCCCCTTCCCTCCCAGGTTTGGAGGCATAGTCTAGGGGTCCATAAAATCAGTAGATTATTCAGACAGATTTGCAGAGACAAGTGGTGAGCCTTCTATATTTCGGAAGGCCTGATGTATGACAGTTTATTTATTATTTAATAGTTTTGGGTCTACTGGGGCCTTGTCCCAGTTTTTCAGACAGTTATTTATTTTAGTCATGTAGTAGAGATTTCGCAGACGATTTTCAGATGTCGATAGATGTTGTAGGACATTATTTCCCATTATTGATTTCATTAGACTCATGACCATATTTCCGTAGTATTGTGTATCTTCCGTATTTCTTTTATCATATGAATTATGTGCATGATTACCAGATAGATAGTGGTGTTTTGACCCTTCATAGTTCGTAATGCTCGTCACGGCCAGGGCCCCAGTTTGGATCGTTACAAACTTGGTATCAGAGCATGGTTCATGGTCCCAAGGTGTCTGCTAGGGGTGGGCATTTGGTTGGTTCGGTCTGATTGTTTAATATCGGTTCGGTTTATTGATTTTTGGATTGACAAAAATGATAACCATAACCAAACCAAAATAAAATTGGTTTGGTTCGGTTTCTACAAATTCGGTTCGGTTATTTTGAATTTTTATTTTGGTTTGAAATATTAAAGTAGAGAGTCTCTCTTTTTCATAACTGAGCATTTAAAATTGATGATTTTTTAGAAAAATAATTTTTTTCAAATCTATTTTTCATTCCCAAATATAAATAACTATAAGGAACTCAATGAAATGAAATAATGTCATCAAGTTATTTATGGTAACAAGCAATGTCAACGTGCGGACTAACATACGGAGTTTCTTGGGTGATGCAGTACTCGTTTCCATTCCAAATGTAAAATAAAGAAAATGCAATAAAATACCATGTTAATAATAAAATGCCATAAACTCACCTGAATGCTCCTCTTCAGACACAAACACGAAACACCAAATTCGTGGGTCGCGAGTTGCGATTGCGGGTCGCCGATCGTCGGTCGCAGTGTCGTTCTAAAGAAAGGGAGTAGATCACCGGTCTTTCATCTATTTTGCCAAATCACTGGTGGAATAAATCGAAAACGGCCCCTTGGATTTACGGTTTACTATTCGTTAGTGTTGAGACTTGAGTGTGAATGGTAATATGTTTACTGTTTAGGGATTTAGGCGACTTGGAGTTGGAATTAGGGTTACTAAAATGTATATATAATTAATATACTATATTGATAATATATATTATCTTATATATAAAATAAATTAATAATATATATATTTATATAATTTCGGTTTTTTCGGTTTAACTTAATTTTTTTTTAAGAAAACCGAAAACCAAACCTTTTAACCAAAATTTTAAAATTGAAAATCGAACTCAATCCGAAAAACCAAAAAACCAAAACCAAAATTAAATTTCGGTTTGGTTTTTTGGTATTTATGCCCACCCCTAGTGTCTGTGAAATCGCGTCGGGTAGAGTCTTGTTTATGGGTATGTAGCATGCCATACTTATAAGCAGTAGGCTAATAGGCATTAAGGAAATGTTTCCCTTCTTTGTGATTTAGTTTGTGCTTCAGAGTTAAGTCTGTTCCTAATCAGTGATCTTTTGTCTTACAGAAAAAACAGTCATGCCTCCTCCTCACAATACTAATTAGAGTGCTCAGAATGATGAAGTCCATCCTACTCATGGGATGAGGACACGTAATAGACCTCCCACTCTAGACCCTGTCCCTACTCCGGGAGTCCCTCCCATCCCAACTAGTCCATCTTGGGCTCTACGGACCAATGTGAACCGTCCCCCAACTTCGCAGGGGAATATATCAAATGCAGAGTTCAGGCAATCTATTCATATGCTAGAATAGTTGGTGGTTGAGTAGACTCAGTGGTCAAAAGATACTGGGTCTGCATCTGTTACTTCTGAAGCTATACTAGTTAGCCAATTCATGAGGATGAATCCTCCTAAATTCACAGGTACTAAAGTAGAATAGGATCCACAGGAATTTGTAGACGAAATGGAAAAGATCTTCAAAGTGATGCATATAAATGAAGTAGAAGGGGTAGAATTGGCAGTGTACTAGCTGAAAGATATGGTAAATCAGTGGTACAACGATTGGGAAGATGCGAAGGGAGACAATGCTGAACCCTCGGTATAGAATGAGTTTCTAAATGCTTTCCTTGACCAGTTCTTCCCTCTATAGTTGTGGGAGAAAAAGGTTGAGGAGTTTGTAAACCTTAAGCAAGGTAAGATGAGTGTTCAGGAGTATACTATAAAGTTTAATCAACTGGCCCGTTATGCTCCTGAGATGACGAGTAGTATAAGGTCTCGAATGAGGAAGTTTGCGTCTGGCCTTTCAGATGATATAGTGCTTGGGTGTCAGGGAGATATGTTGAAAAAGGAGTTGGAATTTGCTAGGCTGACAGTTCATATACAACTGGTAGAGGATAAGAAGAAGAAGATTTTTAAAGCTAGGGAGTAAGAAAGGTAGGCAGAAAGAGCCAGATCTTCCATCCAGGGTCACAGTTAGCCTCAAAGCGATAAGTGGGGAAATAAATGGCAGAAAAAAGAATTGGGGTAATGCACAGTCTGCTGCCAGCGCCCTAGTGCTCAGATCACCAGCAGACAGACGATCATAGAGTTTCTAGACTCATCATGGATCTAGAGCCCCAGATACTCAATCGTAGGGTAGTGTGGCCCAACACGTCGTACTTATCTAAGGTGTGATACTTGCGGAAAGAATCACCCAGGGAGGTGTTATTTTGAGGGGAGAAATTTTTATTCTTGTGGCAAGGTAGGGAGAACAGGCTAATGAGAAAAACGATAGTGTTTTGGTAAACAATGATTTTGATATTGGTAATGTATTGTAGAGAGAACGGGCTAATGAGAACAACGAAAGTATTTTGAAAAATAATAGCTTTGATATGGGTAATTTGTTGTGGGGAGAACAGGCTAATGAGAACAACAACTGTGTTTTGGTAAACGGTAGATTTGATATGGGTAATGTGTTGTGGGGAGAACAGGCTAATGAGAATAACGATAATGTTTTAGAAAACGATGGTTTTGATATAGGTAATGTGTTGTGGGAGAACAGGCTAATGAGAACAATGCCAGTGTTTTAGTAAACGATGGATTTGATATGGCTAATGTGTTGTGGGGAGAACAGGATAATGAGAACAACGACTATGTTTTGGCAAATGATGATTTTGATATGGGTAATGTGATGTTGGGAGAACGGGCTAATGAGAACAACTATTGTGTTTTGGGAAATGATGGTTTTGATGTGGGTAATGTGTTGTGAGTAGAACAGGCTAATGAGAACAACGACAATATTTTTGTAATACCCAGTATTTTGGTGCTAGAATTTTAACCGTCGTTTCTACTCGTCTAAGCTCTAATCCAAGTTATTCTCATGTGAATATAGGTTTCATGATCATTATTCTAGTCTATGGAGTAGTTTAGAGGTGAAAAATGTTCATAGACATGACCTAGAACAAAGTTAAGCTAAGATAAATTGATTCGTCCAAAGTTTGACATTCAATTCTACAAGGGTCTACTTCAAACGCGTATATCTATTAATATACATGAAATTTTATATCCCAAGATCTATCAAATTTTATATAATTTAATCAGCTTTCCAATGATACCGATTTCGTAAAAATTCGATACCCGAGCAGAAAGTTATGTCCATTTTTGTGGCTGAGGCAGTAGCACCATGCAATAAGCATGTGACGCAGGCTTTATCTCACGCTAATAATTTTCAGGTTCTGTTTCTACATTTTTAAGTACAAAAGTGGTAATTTTCAACCTCTATCCAGCTATAACACAGGATTAAACTCCCATAACACCAAAATAAGTTTATTTTCTCTCAAAATCACCAAGAACATTCATTAGGGTTTCAACCTAAAAATTCAAATTTCTCAAGATTCAACCGTAGGTGTTCAATAATTATTCAAGATTTGGATTCCCCATTTCGAGGGCTATGAGAAGCACCCATTAATCTCAAGAATAGAAATCCAAAGTTAAGAGTTCATCCAAAGCTTCAATTTCAAGGTATGTGGGGTTTGAACAAGAACACCCTTTCGTTCTTGTGCCCAAAAGTTTTAGTTTTTCTTAAAGAATTTCATATTTCCAAGATGAATTCATATTATTTTACTATATTTCAAGTTTATGAGATTATGAAATTGTTCAAGTCTTGAATTGCATGATTTTCTTATTTAATTATGATCTAAATTGAGAGTTCATGATATAAATTGCACATTCTTATATTAATATCCTATTTTCAAGAATTTTCAAGATTTGTTGTTATGAATTGAGCCTTATTGTGAAATTGTAAGTATTTGAGAATGGCTTATTAATACTTTTTAAAGTATTTCAAGAAGAGTACATATATTTCCATGTTATTGAGACTTTAAAGCTTATTTATGATAAGTCTATCAAGATTTCAAGAAAGAAGTGATTTTTGATCCTAAGTAAGAAAGAAATCCACATCCTTGATTTTGATATAAAGGGGATGCATTTTGGCTCCTATTACATATTGTTGAAATATTTTAAGGTGGATTTTCTTTATTTCTGAGCTAAGTAAGAGAGTAGTATTTAGCACCGAGTTGGGCTTGATTTTGAGGTCTCATTTCCCAAAACTACGTGCCCCGTAGGTTTCTGATTTACCCCAAGTGGGTTAAGACAGTGATCACTAAAGTTAAGGTTCTATCAGATGGAAAGGATAGAACAGCTCTCCCCAACGTAGGTAAGACGTTGGAATCCATGTAGCTCACATGGTTTATGCCGGTTAGAAGAAACTCCCAAAGTAGTCCCCTACTCTATCTAAGATAAAAGTCTATGTATTTCGAAAGCTATGAGTCCAAGATTTCTAAGATTTTCAAGTGTTAAAATCTTTAAGTTTCCAAAAAAGTTTCCATTTTTTATGAGATTAAAGTGTATGTTATGAAAGATGTTGTTTTAAGACTTTATCTATCTTACAAGTTTGAGTATCGAGAAAGAATGTAGATTTAGAATGAAGAGCAATGACTCACGTGATTTACATTACCTATTTTCTTATTCATAACTATGATGGTTTAAATTCAAGCTATGTGAGTCATCTAAACTAGCATGCATGTTTTTTATAAGGATTTCTGATATTGATTATTTAGTTGCATACACCCCTATATACTCAGTACATTCCCAAGTACTGATTCACATACTTGTCTGTGTGCTAAATTTCCTCATAATGTAGGTACAAGTTGTGGCGCATATACCATATTCAATTAGTTTTCAGCTTCCAGTCAGAAGGTGATGAGTCCTTATGATTCAAGGGATTGAGTTAGTTATACATTTTGAGATGTATTTTATTTTCTTTATTCAGTCGTATTGAGTTAGGATAGTTGGGAGTCACGACCCGGCTACCAATAGTCAGTACTAGTAGAGGCTTCATAGACAGTCAGTAGAGTTAATGTATTAAGTTTTTAGTTTTATTTTCTAAAAGAAGAGTTGTAATCTTCTTAGCTTCATGATACACCAGCTGAAGGAGACAAAACATCCCAAATTAAGAAATATCTTCAAAATCCACAGCAAAATCCAATAAATCCATAAGGTTCTCTAAGAACAACTATAGTCATATAAAAAAGTTACAAGAAACATGTAATTTATAAATAGTGATGTAACACTAGGACACTAGGTGGTGAACCTCTTTGTTGGAAAAACTCATATTGTGTAAGACCCCGTGTAGCGCCCCATAAAAGTCGTGCTTATACTAGCTCCAAGTGGTGTGGGTTTGAACTTGGAAACTTGAAAATATTCTAAGTGTTGAAAGACTTAGAATCATTTTTAGATAGTAACCTTCGGGGATTTTATTTCCAACCTTCCCGACGTTCGTTTTTAGATTTTCTTGTTGCGTTACGATGGGGCAAGGTTGTAGTACGTCTCGGAAGAGTTTCAAAATTTTTAGATGATATTAAGGGCAAGTTTGGATTTCCATTCCAGTAGCACCACGCGATTAGCCCGCGCCGCCCGCTGGATCGCCTGGCCTGGAAGGTATCCCATGATAGAGCGGACGACGCCTGCTAAAAAGTGGTGCTCTACAGCCCGTGTCGCCTGCTAGATCTCCCCAGGCCAAACCGGTCAGCCCTTCCGGAAAATTAATGGAATTTTGGTAATTGTCCAATCCCCCATCAACTTAAACTCGGGATTTAATCCCTCAAACACCAAAATAAAGTTTCATTCACCAAAATTACTCAAGAACTCTCTCAAGGGTTTCAAAATAAAAATCCTAATAGCTCGAGATTCAACCGTTTATTTTCAAAACAAATTGAAGATTTGAATTCCCCGCAACGTAGGCTTCAAGAAGCACCTATTATTTTCGCATATAGAGGTACGTGGGGTTATCCTAAAAAAATCTTATGGGCTTAAAATTCATGTTTTAATAATAGGGGTTTCGAAATTATGAATATAATCATGTTTTAATAGTTTCAATGATATTGATTTGGTATTTAGGCCTCTCCCCGAAGTGATTTGATATATTACATATGTACATGCAGGTGTTTCGAAAAGATGATAACTTGAGAGAATGAATTATATGGAATCCCTCTCTTGATATGATTTTGTTTTAAATTTTTATATGATGTAAATTGTTTGAAAATCATGACATGAAATATTTTGAAAATTGTTATGATTGGATATGATTTTGACTTGCAAGAAGAGGGTTGTTTATGTTGAAATATGTTGGACATAATGGTTGAATGAAAGAATGATGTGATACTGACAACTTGCAAGTCGGGTATGACGATATCCTACAGAATATAATATGTGATTGAATTAAATGAAGTTTGAATGCATTGATTTTACATGAGATAGGTGGATGCCCGAAGAAGGCATTTGTGTGAAAGGGCTCATCTCTGAAAACCGTGTTTGCCGACAAGGGAAATTGGTACCCTGCTTTGTGATCTTGTGTACCTGATATATATTATCCTAATTTGAGACTATGGTTAGGAGCCCTGCTTTGTGATCTTGTGAACTACCATACTTTATTGGGTCGAGACACCCTGTTGTGTGATCTTTTGTGTCTTCCCCTTACTTATACTCTAATCTCGGTGGCAACCGAGGTTTGATAGTTGGTGAAAATGTGATATTGTAGGGTATGCCACCTAGTTCAGTTGCATTGCATTGTCGTTGGGAAATTATTACATTATGCCTATGTGTTTTCAAATGATTTGATACGAAATTTCTTTATAATGGCTCTCACCTACATTCTCGTAAAAATATTATATTTTTGTTTTGAATTTCTCTGCGTACCAGTACATTTGTATTGACCCCCTTCCCTCCAGGTTTGGAGGCACAATCTAGGGGTCCAGAAAATTAGTAGATTCTCAGGCAGATTTGCAGAGTCACTTGGTGAGCCTTCTATATTCTGGAAGGCCTGATTATCGGGCAGTTTTATTTATCATTTAGTAGTTTTGGGTCTACGGGGGGCCTTGTCCCAATTTTCAAACAGTTATTTGTTTCAGCCATGTAGTAGAGATTTCATAGATGATTGTTCAGATGTCGATAGATGTTGTGGGACATTATTTCCCCTTTCCTGATTTCATTTGATTTATCACCGTATTTCCGTAATGTTGTGTATCTTTCGCATATTTTATTATCATATGAATTATGTGCATGATTAACAGATATATAGGGGTGTTTCAGGCCTTCATGGTTTGGAATGCTCGTCACGGCCAGGGCCTCAATTTGGGTCGTGACAAACTTGGTATCAAAGCATAGTTCATGGTCCCAGGTTATCTGCAACATCGCATTGGTTATAGTCTTGTTTATGGGTGTGTAGCGCGCCATACTTATAAGCAGGAGGCTACCTGGCATTTAGTAAATGTTTCCCTTCTTTGTTAATTAGTTCGTGCTTCAAAGTCAAGTCTGTTCCTAATCAGTGGTCTTTTGTCTTACAGAAATAATAGTCATGCCTCCTCGTTGCAATACTAATTAGAGTGCTCAAAATGATAAAGTTCGTCCCTCTCATGGGATGAGGACATGTAACAGAGCTCCCTCTCCAGACCTTGTCCCTACTTCGAGAGTCCCTCTAGTCCCAAACAATCCACCTCGGGCTCCACAAACCAATATGAACTATCCCCTGACTTCGCAGGGGAATATATCAAATGCAGAGTTCAGACAATCTATTCACATGTTAACATAGTTGGTGGATGCACAGACTCAGCGATCAAAAGATACTGGGTCTGTATCTGTTACTTTTGAAGCTACACGGGTGAGCCAATTCATGAGGATGACCAAATTTATAGGTACTAAAGTAGAAGAGTATCCGCAGGAATTTGTATATAAGATGAAGTAGAAGGGGTAGAATTGGCCTTTTATCAGCTAAAAAAGATGGCAAATCATTGGTACAATGATTGGGAAGATACAAAGGGCGACAATGCTAAGCCGTCGGTATGGAATGAGTTTGTAGATGCTTTTCTTGACCGGTTATTCCCTTTAGATTTACGGGAGGAAAAGGCTGAGGAGTTCATGAACCTTAAGCAGGGTAAGATGAGTATTCAGGAGTATACTCTAAAATTCAATCAACTGGCCCATTATGCTCCTGAGATGACGAGTAGTATGAGGGCCCGAATGAGGAAGTTTGCATCTGGCTTTTCAGATGATCTGGTTCTTGAGTGTCAGAGATTTATGCTAAACAAGAGTTGGACTTTGCTAGGCTGACTGTTCATATGAAATAGGTAGAGGAGAAGAAGAAGAAGAAGAAGAAGAAGAAGATTTCTAAAGCTAAGGAGCAAGAAAGAAAGGCAACAATATCCAGATCTGCCGACCAGAGTCATAGTCAGCCTCAAAGTGGTAAGTGGGGAAATAAATGGCAGAAGAAGAAGAATTACTGTAATGCACAGTTTGTTGCCAGCGCCCAGACTACTAGCAGACAGACAATCTTAGAGATTCTAGACTTATCATGGATCCAGAGCCCCAGATACTCAATTGTAGGGCAGTATGGCCCAGCAGCATCGTACTTATCCACGGTGTGAGACTTGTTGAAAGAATCACACTAGAAGGTGTTATTATGAGGGGAGAAATTGTTATTTTTGTGGTAAGGTAGGTCACCTTCGGAGAGATTGCCCTTCTGTTGGAGGAAATGCGGGGGGGATGTGCTAAGCCCTAAGCCGCCTCTACAGATCCTCCTCTTAAGGATGCCCCTTTAGCTGACGGGAGCGGTCGTAACTGGTTATATGCTTTGACTAACCGCCAGGAGGTGGAAGCTTCACCAGATGTTGTTATCGGTACATTACTAATCTTTCCCGTAATGTTTATGTATTTCTTGATCTCGGGTCTACCTTATCTTATGTGACCCCATATGTGGCTTTTGTTTTTAGGTTTGAGACCGAAGTTATTGTAGAACCCTTTACTGTTTCCACTCCTATAGGTGATTCTGTTATTGCTAGAAGGGTGTATAGAAATTGTGTTGTGTCTATTCTTAGCCGGGATACTGTGGCAGATGTTATAGAACTTGATATGGTAAACTTTGATGCTATCCTTGGGATGGACTGGCTCCATTCGTGTTATGCCACACTTGATTTCAGAACCCGAAAGGTTACTTTTTCCTTCCTGGATGAGTCATCAATTGGGTGGGTAGGGAATTCTGTGGCACCTAGAGATCACTTTATCTCTTATCTTAGAGCCCAAAAGTTTATCTCCAGAGGTTGTAAGTACCATCTAATCCGAGTAAAAGATTTCAGGGTTGAATTCTTCCTCTTCAGTCAGTCCCTGTAGTGAATGAGTTTCCAGAAGTCTTTCTCAAAAATCTCCTAGGGATACCACCTGATGGGGAGATAGATTTTTGCATTAATGTGTTCCCAGATACTCGTTCTATTTCTATTGCTCCATATAGAATGGCTCCCACAGAACTGAAAGAGTTAAAAGAACAGCTCGCAGACCTCCTAGACAAAGGCTTTATTCGTCCTAGTGTTTCCCCATGGGGTGCACCCGTACTTTTCATGCGAAAGAAAGATGGGTCCCTTTGTATGTGCATAGACTACTGCCAGTTGAATAAGGTCACTGTTAAAAACAAATATCCTCTTCCTAGGATTGATAAGCTTTTGGACCAGCTTCAGGGTGCTAAGTGTTTTTCAAAAATAAACCTTTGTTCAGGCTATGATCAGTTGAAGGTTAGGGAGTCAGACATTCCTAAAATAGCCTTCCGAACCCGATATGGTCACTATGAGTTCTTAGTCATGTCCTTCGGGTTGACTAATGCCCCTGCAGCCTTTATGGATCTTATGAATAGGGTGTTCCGTCAGTTTCTATATTTGTCCGTCATAGTGTTCATTGACGGTATTCTGATCTTTTCCAAAAGTGAGGAAGACCATGCCAATCACCTCCGAATTGTCCTTCAGACCCTTAAGGATCATCAATTATATGTTATTGCCTTCTTGGGGCATATTGTATCTAGTGACGGTATTAGAGTGGATCCCTAAAAGATTGAGGCAGTGAAAAAATGGCCCAGACCTACGATTCCAACCGATAATCGGAGTTTCTTGGGTCTGGCGGGTTATTACAGAAGGTTCGTAGAGATTTTTTCTTCCATAGCTGCTCTGCTCACTAAATTGACTCAAAAAAAGGTGAAGTTTGTGTGGTCTGATTTGTGTGAAAATAGTTTTGAGAAGTTGAAAGACAAGATGACTACTGCTCCTGTTTTGACTCTTCCCGAGGGTATAGATGGTTTTGTAGTATACTGTGATGCATCCCATATGGGACTTGGTTGTGTACTAATGTAACATAGTAAGGTGATATCTTATGCATCTAGGTAGTTAAAGGTTCATGAGTGAAATTACCCCACTCATGACTTGGAGTTAGCAGCCGTGGTGTTTGTACTTAGAATATGGAGGCATTATCTCTATGGAGTGTATGTTGATATTTATACTGATCATAAAAGTTTGCAGTATGTTTTCTCGCAGAAAGAATTGAACCTCAGGTAGAGGCGTTAGATGGAGCTTTTGAAAGACTATGATATGAGTCTGCATTACCATCCAAGCAAGGCAAATATTGTAGCTGACGCTCTCAGTAGGTTGTCTATGGGCAGTTTCTCTCATGTTGAAGAGGGGAAGAGAGGGATAGTGAAGGATACTCACTGCCTTGCAAATCTGGGAGTGCGACTCTTATATTCTGAAGATGGAAGGGTGATTGTTCATGAAATAGCTAAGTCATCCCTTTGTGCTTAAGTTAAAGAGAAGCAGATTGAAGACCCCATCTCGATGCAAATCATGAAAGATGTGGGTCAACAAAAGGTAATGTCGTTTGAAATTGGTGGAGATGGTATTCTGAGATATCAGGGTAGGTTATGCATTCCGAGTATTGATGGACTGCGGGAAAGAATCCTTGATGAGGCTCACACTTTGAGGTATGTTGTTCACCCTGGATCTACTAAGATGTTCCATGATCTGAAAACTTTGTATTAGTGGAATAACATGAAACGTGATGTAGTTGATTTTGTTTCCAAGTGTTTGAACTGTCAACAAGTGAAGGTAGAATATTTGAGGTCAGGAAGTACTTCCCAAGAGATAGCTCTGACTTTATGAAAGTGGGAGATGATAAATATGAACTTCATTACAGGACTTTCAAAGTCTCGAAACCAGTATGACTCCATTTGGGTGATTGTATATCGGTTGACAAAATCAGCCCACTTTTTGCCTACGAGGAATAATTATTCGGGAGAAAATTATGCGAAGTTGTACACTGAGAAAATAGTCCGTCTGCATGGAGCACCTGTCTCTATTATATCTGACCGAGGTACGCAGTTTTCTTCTCAGTTTTGGAAGTCTTTTCAAAGGGTTTAGGTACCCAGGTGAACTTAAGCACTGCATTCCATCCCCAAACTGATGGGCAAGTCGAATGCACCATTCAGACCCTTGAGGATATATTGAGGGCTTGTGTAATAGATTTCAAAGGTAGTTGGGTAGATCATTTGCCGTTGATTGAGTTCGCTTACAATAATAGCTATCATTCCAGTATTAAGATGGCACCATTTGAAGCATTGTATGGGAGAAGATGCAGGTCTCCGATAGGGTGGTATGAAGTTAGTGAGATGCGGTTGTTTGGGCCTGATCTTGTTCATCAGGCAATGGAGGATGTGAAAATTATAAGAGAATGACTTAAGACAGCTCAGAGTCTTCAAAAATCTTATGCAGACGTTAGAAGAAGAGATTTAGAGTTTGAGGTTAGAGATTGGGTATTTCTTAAAGTTTCTCCCATGAAGGGAGTTATGCGATTCGGGAAGAAAGGTAAGTTGCATCCTCGCTATATAGAACCATACCAGATTGTAAAAAGGATAGGTGAAGTTACATATGAGTTAGAGTTGCCTGCAAATTTGGGTTCTGTTCACCCGGTATTCCACATATCCATGTTGAAGAAGCGCATAGGAGACCATTCATTAGTATTACCTGTTGAAGAAATCAAGGTGTCAGACTCCTTGTCTTATGAATAAGAGTCTGAAGTAATCTTAGATCATCAAGTAAGAAAATTGAGGAGCAAGGATATAGCCTCGGTTAAAGTGTTGAGGAGGAATCAAAAATTTGAAGAAGCTACTTGAGAATCCAAAGATGTCATGCAAGTCAGATACCCAAACTTATTTGTACCGGTAAATGATGAGATGGAAGGTACAATTCTTGTTTTATGTCTTCTTTTCTATGTCTGAGTATACTTGAAATTGTGCGTGACTATATTCCGTATCATCATTCGGGGATGAATGATCCCAAGGGGGGATAATGTAACGCCCCATAAACATTCGTGCAATACACTGTCTCTTATTAACTTGGGCATGCAATGAGAAACTTGAAAATAATTCTAAGTGTCAAAAGACTTAGACTCATTTTCTTAGCTCATAATCTTTGGGGATTTTATTTTCAACATTTCCGACCTTCATTTTTAGATTTTTTTATTGTGTTGCGATAGGGCAAGGTCAAAGGACGTCCCAGGTGAGTTTCGGGATTTTTAGATGAGCTTAAGGGCACGTTTGGGAGTTAATTCCTATAGCATCAGGTGATTAGCCCACGCCACCCGCTGGATCGCCTGTCCTGGGAACGAGCCCACGATAGGGCAGGCAACGCCTGGCCTGGGAAGGTGCTCTAGGGAGGGCTACACCTGGTGGACCACCCCAGGCCAATCTCTTCATTTTTCCCAAATTATTAAGGGCATTTTGGGTATTTTCATCCCCCTATCATCAACAACATGGGATTTAATCCCTAGAATGCCAAAATAGAGTCTCATTCATCAAAATTTGTCAAGAACTTGTATAAGAGTTTCAAAATAAAAATCCACATAGCTCAAGATTCAACCGTGAGTTTTTAAAATAAATTGAAGAATCGGAATCCCGACAATGTAGGCTTTAAGAAGCACCCGCTAATTTCGTAAATAGAGGTATGTGGGTTTGTTCTAAATTTTATGGGCATGTTTTCAAAAAGGAATTTACGCAAGACTTTAAATTTATACAAGTATATATATATTTTTACAAATGGGGATTTTCAATTGATACAAATAACATGTTTTGTTATATCAATTTGAAAGAAATATTGAGATATCATGGGGTTGTTTGATTGAATGTATATAAATGGTTGAATTGCGAACATGTGACCAAAAATTTCAAAAGGGTGTGATGTACATGAGTTGTGAATTTTCTAAATTCTCCATGATAATGTTTATACCCCATATTATACTTGTGTTAAACCATTGAGAGCATGAGTTTTGCAATTGATGACATTACTCATAAATGATTAAACTTCTTAAATGATTGCATGTTGAGAACCATGGTGTATGTGTTTAATGGTGTGAAATTCATACATATGTGCATGTTGTAAATGGTATGAAAAGTTAGAAAGTTAATGTGATATTGATGACTTGCAAGTCGGGTTTGACGATACCCTGCAGAGCATGACATGTGATTGATTAAAATGAGTTTAATGCATTAATTTTGTGAGATAGGTGGTTACCCAAAGAAATCACGAGTCAAATGACTCTACGGTGGAAGTCGTGTTTGCTGACTCGGGAACTTGGTACCCTAGTGTGCGATCTTGTGTACCAGATATTATATCATCCCAAATTGGGACTATGGTTAAGAGCCCTGCTTTGTGATCTTGTGCACTACCATAATTGATTGGGTGGAGACACCCTTTTGTCTGATCTTGTGTGTCTTTCCTTTACTTATACTCTAATCTTGGTGGCAACCGAGATTTAACATTTGGTAAAAATATGAAATTGTAGGGTGTACCACCTAGCTTAGATGTGTTGCATTGTTGTTGAAAAATCATTATACTATGCCCATGTATTTTCAAAATCATTTTTCAGTAATGTGCTTTACAACAACTTTCATTTATTTTATATAAAAATATCTACTTTGTTGTGGATTACTCTACGTACCAGTACTTTGTATTGACCCCCTTCCCTCCCAGGTTCGGAGGCATAGTCTAGGGGTCCAAAAAATCAGTAGACTATTCAGACAGATTTGCAAAGACAAGTGGTGAGCCTTCTATATTCCATAAGGCCTGATGGCTGGCAGTTTATTTATTATTTAATAATTTTGGATCTAGTGGTTGCCTTGTCACAGTTTTTCAGACAGTTGTTTGTTTAAGTCATGTAGTAGAGATTTCGCAGACGGTTTTCAGATGTCGATAGATGTTGTGGGCCATTATTTTCCATTATTGATTTCATTAGAATCATGACCATGTTTCCGTAGTATTGTGCATCTTCTGCATTTCTTTTATCACATGAATTATGTGAATGATTACCAGATAGATAGGGGTGGTTTGGGCCTTCATGGTTTGGAATGCTCGTCACGATCAGGGCCCTGGTTCGGGTCGTGACAATGGTGATGAATTCATCGGTCCTTCAAAGGACCTGTTGACTATATTTATCCTTAAAATAGGCCTAAATCCATCTGCATCAACATCCACCATATAGAGGGACACACATGCATCATTATTTATGATTGTAGGATTCACCTTTTCCCTCAAGTGCATTAGATAACTAATCACCACGTTACTCGACGCGCAATATAGATCCCCACTCTGCATTATGCTTGCAACTAATTTGTCATGTGAACTGTTGCGGCGAACTGTAATTGGCAGTGTCACCTTGGTAAAAGATCTCCATTTCCAACATCTGGGAGTATTCACCCATTCTCTCATGAAATCACCTGAAACCAAAATAAATTTTGCAATAGACATCCTAGAATTAACCTTTGGTCGACGGTAGATTAAGCTTAGGATCTATGTTTGCATGTATGCATGGTCGATGAATGATGATGAAGGGTCAATGACTACGCAGATATCCGTACAGAAACTTAAAATTGCAAATAATGCTTCCAATCAATGATCGTTGAGTTTATGGAATAGAGAAATGAACTTGGAGTCGCCTCAGTTATTGTAATGTACTTCTAAAGAGTTTTTAACTGATGTGACTAATTTAAAGCGTTTTAACAATAGTGGAAAGTGTGTTTGAGAAGATAACAAACTAATGGGGTAAAATGGATGTAGTGGTCGAATTTATGAGGTTTGTGGACTGATTTAGAGCTGATTGCCAGAAAATAACTCCAGAATTGGAGCTTTTTTTAGGGAAAGAACCACCTTCTATTTTTAGCTTTTGAATTTTTTTTTTGTTTTATTTTTGGAAACCTAGATATTTTATAATGGTGGATGATGGAGTGGGTTGAAGTGTATTATTAGAAACTTGGGAATGAATTTGCTAAGTTGGAAATATCGGGTTAAAGTGTAGTATTAAAAAACTTGTGGGTGAATTTGTTGAGTTGGATAAGTTTGTGGTGATGTGGATTAAATGGGGTATTTGGCAATTTTTTCACAACTTTTTAATAAACCACTAAATAGTTTTCAAAAGAGCCTCTTTGGCCAACTTGCCCTAGTAACTTTATAAGATCTTGAAACTTAACTGTCACGGAGCGGAGATTTTCAATACGAAGCTTCAAAATATAAAGAAGGAAACACGCGAACTAGCCGAAGGGCATTCACCATCTATTATATAAAAAGGGTAGCCCGGTGTACAAAAGCTACCGCTATGCGCGGTGTTCAGGGAAGGGCCCCACTACAAAGGTGTATCGTACACAGCCTTACCTTGCATTTCTGTCAGAGGCTGTTTCCAAGGCTTGAACCCGTGACCTCCTGGTCACATGACAACAACTTTACCAGTTACTCCAAGGCTCCCCTTCACACTGTCTATTATATCTACTATATTAAAAAATAATTTTAATCATATATAAATAGTGTAATTTTCCATTGAAAGGGATTCGAGTGAACCCTAGCGAAAAGGTAATAATAGTTTTACAGCAAATGTACTGCAATAAAATTTCAAAACTTAGACCCATAACTAAAGCATAAATTATAGATCTACATGTATATGATACCTACTAGCTAATATACGTCTGAGATATTAATTTCAGCAACATTATCAAATATTATTACGGTAATCATATAGTAGATTACAAGGATGTAGCATCATTGAAATAAAAATAGAAAAACAAAATAACAGCAATCTCAATAATATAAATTTGAACTTTCTAGAGTTTTCAACGATATAACTATTAGTAATAACTTAGGATGCTTCAATTATGATTTTGAATTTTGTTTTGAACTTCATATCCCAAACTTAGCTTGGCTTAGCTATTGATTCAAACTAGAGGATGAAGCTTAGCTTCTTTTTCGAATTGATTCAAACGATTCTGCAAATCAGAACCAATCATATTCAACCAACCTTCAAGTTGGGTCAGTTCCTCTGCTTTGAGCTCCTCAATAGTTTTCATCAGTTCATCATACACATTTTTTTGAAAAAATTCAGCATCTTTCATGGTATCAAGTTCTTCAAGCCTTCTATTGAGTCGTTTCACTCTATCTCGAGCATGAGCTGCAACAAGTTGAGTACTTTCACTTAATTGCATATCAGGATTACTAAAAACGAGAAATGACTTCATCAATTGTAGGGTGAAAAAATGAGAAAAGCTTACCATTCCGATATCAACACCGCATTCTCTAACGAGTTCGCTAGCCTTTTTGTATAAACCTGAAAAACGCTTTGAAAAGCTAGAATATAGATCGACTTGCTTTTCAATCTTTTTCATTGGTATCTTTTGACGCCCTTTACCCTTCTTGTGCTTCATGGATAAGTTTGTGAGAAAAAAAGTTAAAAGATTACTGATAAAATATCTTATGAGAAATGATACTCACAAGAAAAGAGATATCATAACCAATTTATATACATGAAGAATTTCATCCAATTAAATTTCTATCCAAATAGATAATGGAAGATAATCTTTTCACCATAGTAAAAATAGGAAATGCCATCAATTTTATGCTCAAAACATTTTTGCATATCAAACCACATCAATGAAACCTAGAAATTTAATTTAAATTAGTAAATATTTTACTATATATACTCATGAAACTTATCAAGTTGGAAATAACAAATATGACTATAATTAACCTGAAATAGAGAAATAATAAATATAATATTCACCCTAAAATATAAAAATATGCAATCAATTTTATGGGCAAAATATATTTTGCATGTCAACCATATCTATGAAATCTAAAATTTTAGTTTAAATTAGTAAATATTTTACTATATATACTCATGAAATTTATCAAGTTGAAAATAGTAAATATGACTATAATTAACCTGATATAGAAAAACATAATAAATATAAGATCCAACCTAAAATATATATAAATATATCTTAATGTGCTTATTGAAATTTATCAAGTCTGGGTACGTTGTTGTTGGAACACGCTTAATATGTGTGTTGAAATAACTGTGGATTAATTTAAAGAACAAACAATATTTTTTGAGGAAATTATTAAAAATACATTAACAAAATGAGAAAATAAAAAGTTTACTTGAATAGGTCATTAATTACACAAATATACAACTTATGTTTTCAATATTATAAAAAGTTTCAACTCCCTAAACATATTACAAAAATCCCAAGATATACACAGAATGCTATATGTATGTCGGCTATGTTATGTATATTAATAAGGAGAGAAAGTAAAGTAATTAAAAAGGTGAGAGAGAGTGCAATTACTTCTAAAAGGATTAGTATTTATGTTATTTATACTTATTTAAATGTATCCCCAATTCACTAATTTTACCTGACATAATTTTTCTAACGTCAATATTATATTTTTCATGAATTCTTACTTGCTTCAACATCGCAACTTTTCTTGAAGAGCAGACACAAACTCAAACTCATGATTTTGAAGTTTAAGGATTTTACTTCCTTCGACAATCTTAAATTAATATATTTTCCTTAGTCAAAAATTAATCATCATGTTTTGCTTTTCGACAGTCAAATTAACTTTGATTAATATTGTAAAATATATTTTCTTATCAAATTGACATGCAAAAGGCTTCAACTAATGTAGATGAAATGAACAACAACAATGTGGGGGTGCAAATACTATTCAAAACAACGACAATATTTTAGAAAATGATGATATTTTTTATATGGGTAATGTGTTGTGGGGAGAACAAGCTAATGAGAACAACGATAATGTTTTGGCAAATGTTGACTTTGATAGGGATAATTTATTGTAGGGAGAGCAAGCTAATGAGAATAACGACAATGTTTTGGCAAACGATGGTTTTGATATAGGTAATGTGTTGTGGGGAGGACATGCTAATGAGAACAATGACAGTGTTTTAGCAAACGATGGTTTTGATATGGGTAATGTGTTGTGGGGAGAACAAGCTAATGAGAACAACGATAATGTTTTGGCAAACGATGATTTTGATATGTGTAATGTGTAGTGGGGAGAACAGGCTAATGAGAAATGTCACACCCCTTTTTACGTACTCCAAACGATTTATATTTTTAGTTCGAAAGGGTTTTATTATTTAAGTGACAAGAAATGAAAATTTATTTCGGAAAAGGATTATTTACATTTTTTACTCAGAGTCACCACTTGGCATAATCTGGTGTGCCAAGTCACCATTAGTAAATCCTTTTCAAAAACCATTTGACTCTTTAAACTGGTTTGCGAAAAGAGATTCTGGCTAAGGAATTCTGTTGACCGAGGGGAAGGTGTTAGGCACCTCTCGATCCCGTGGTTCAACCACGGTCACTTGGTAGAGTGTATCGACAATTTTTTGGCACTAAGAAATGTATAAACCGCACAAAAAGCACGCAAAATAATCAAACAAAACAAAACAATCTCAAATGTAAAGTCCAGTCCAATTATTACAACCCAAAATAAAAAGGGACTGAAAGTAAACATGCCTCGGGCCTTCACCACGAACGTCCTCTGGGTACATGATACCTCGGGGCATTCCCCAGTGAATAAATATACACAGATACTTCGGGGCATTCCCCGGCCAAATTATACAATTGATTTAAATACGATAAACTTGAAAGAAACATTCACACGCACATTCCAACATCCAACCAAAACATCAATCTTAAATTCTTGCCTACCCAAACCTATATTGCCTATCCATTTCAATATGGCATAAATATATCACATTCACTTATACCGAATGGAACAAAAGACAACAAACCAACATTAATCTACATTCACTTTTTATCAATTTCTCCATTCCTTCCCTAAATCCCCTTATCAATCCATTAAAACATGATCAAATTCATTCTTCAAACCACCAAAATTCGACCCACCAAACGTCATGATCATAACAATCGACATCAACAAAGTCCAACAAAACATAATCACAACACACATAATCATAACCAATTCAATATACCAAGATAAATAAAAGAGAGCGGGTTAAGGAAATGGACCTCACTGACACTTGCTTTTGTTGATAATAAAGAAGTCCGAAAAGTGAAAACCGCGAACAAGGAACCTCAATCCGATCAAGAATCCAACTCGGTATGATAAATACAAATGGGACAGATTTAAAATCAGAACGAAAACCTTGGAAACAAACCCCAACACTTGAATTTCGAACCATCCGTAAACGAACCCATCGAAGTCGAAACTGGGTTGCCGTTTGCAACCTACCGGAGCTCCGATGGACAGATAACAAAAAAGACGACCAAAACAGTGGACGCCGACCAGATTTCGTCCAAGTATCAAAGAAAATAAGAAAGTTTTTGGTGATTTTTAGATGGTATCGATCAAACAACGAGAAGGAAAAAAACAATCAGTGAGATCGAGGCCGATTCCGGCGTGCTTGATACCGAATTCGGTGAAAGTTTTCATCGAAAAAATCTCGATAAGATCGAACTTATCCCGGTTTCACTGTTTCTGACCAAAAATCTCAAACTCTTTCCCTTTTTCTCGACCCCTTCCTCACTGATATCCGTGTGTGCGGGTTTCCTGGTGGGAGAGAAAGTTTTCCGGTGACGTGTAAGGAAAGGGGGTGACTTGCGATGCTTTTTCTGGAGACAATTCCGGTGAGGTTTTCACATAAATAACCTCACCCTCGTTTTACCTCTCTCTCGATCCGTCTCACTCTCTCTATTATTTTTTTTTGTTTCTCAAACCTCTCTCTCATAGATATCTCTCTCTCACAATTTTCTTTATGTGTATCCTAGAGAGTGTTGATGATTTTTTGTTAGTTCAAGAAGCTCCATTTTTTTTCCTTTCTTTGAGTGTGTCATGTATATCCTTTTTTTGATCTGTGTGTGGTGAATGACTATGTAGAGTGAATTGGGAGAGTGGGTGGGGCAGTGGGTACACATGGGTAGGGGTAAGGGTTAGGGTATGGGGTGGTGAGGTGGTTTATTTTGATTGGGTAGGTTGTTAGGATAAGATAGAATTAGTTAAGGGATTGTTATTTTTGTCATTTTGTGGAGGGATTATCACACGGGTGAGGATACATAGTAGGATAACATAAAATGGGCAAAAGTGAATAAAATTGAACTTTAACAGGACGAAATCACGTGTCTACATCATGCCCCCTTTGGATGTAAACACATGGTGTTTTCATACAAAGCAGTAGACAACGAGGTGGAATTTTGTCCTGACCTTTATTTAAAAGCACGGAGCAAGAGGAAGGAGGAAAACCAGGTCTTGACTTAGGACATCCTACTCACCCTAGTTATGAGGGGATTAAGTGACGAGTATTTCAAAGGATTGGAAGGAGGTGGACTATACCGAGTTGGAGAGTCGAGTGAGGTTCCATCGAGGTTACGGTCCATGGCTCTGTCATTACATCAAAAATGAAAATTACAAGTTAAAACATAAATGAAATTACAAAAAATCCTATCTATACAGCTTCTATTGGTTCTTGACTCGATTTTTATCACCCTATTCTTCAGGCAGGCTCCTGACTTGCAATTTCTTTCAACTTGTTGCTTGGCCTTCAATTGCTTCGCTTTGTTGCTTGACTTTTTGTTTCTTCACCCTATTCTCCAGGCGGGCTCCTGAATTGCTATGTCATCACTTTGTTTCTTGACTTTTCTTTCTTCACTTTGTTCTCCGGGCGGGCCTCCGACTTGCTATTTCATCACCCTGTTATTCAGGCGGGCTCTTGAAACCCAAAATTAAAACTAGAATGAAAATTATCCCAAACAAGAATTATAATAGAGTGGTATTTCCTTTTTGAAAGCGTTGTCCCATTTTCCAGGAGGGTCTTGACCATAAAGTAAAATCTCATTTTTCCGGAGGGTCTTGAACATAAAGTAAAATCCCATTTTTCAGGAGGGTCCTGAACATAAAGTAAAATCTCATTTTTTAGGAGGGTCCTGAACATAAAGTAAAATCCAGTAAAATCCAGTAAAATCCCATTTTTCAGGAGGGTCCTGAACATAAAGTAAAATCCTATTTTTCAAGAGGGTCCCGAACATAAAGTAAAATCCCATTTTTTAGGAGGGTCCTGAACAGAAAGTAAAATCCCATTTTCCAGGAGGGTCCTGAACAGAAAGTAAAATCTCATTTTTTAGGAGGGTCCTGAACAGAAAGTAAAATCCCATTTTTCAGGAGGGTCCTCAACAGAAAGTAAAATCCCATTTTTTTAGGAGGGTCCTGAACAAAAGTAAAATCTCATATTTTCGGAGGGTCCTGAACATAAGTAAAATCCCATTTTTTAGGAGGGTCCTGAACATAAAGTAAAATCCAGTAAAATCCCATTTTTCAGGAGGGTCTTGAACATAAGTAAAATCCCATTTTTCAGAAGGGTCCTGAACATAAAGTAAAATCTCATTTTTCAGGAGGGTCCTGAACATAAAGTAAAATCCCATTTTTCAGGAGGGTCCTGAACATAAAGTAAAATTCCATTTTTCAGGAGGGTCTTAAACATAAAGTAAAATCCCATTATTCAGGAGGGTCCTGAACATAAAGTAAAATCTAGTAAAATCCCATTTTTCAGGAGGGTCCTGAACATAAGTAAAATCCCACTTTTCAAGAGGGTCCTGAACATAAATTTAAATCCCATTTTTCAGGAGGGTCCTGAACATAAAGTAAAATCCCATTATTCAGGAGGGTCCTGAACATAAGTAAAATCCCATTTTTCAGGAGGGTCCTGAACATAAAGTAAAATCCCATTTTTCAGGAGGGTCCTGAACATAAGTAAAATCCCATTTTTCAAGAGGGTCCTGAACACAAAGTAAAATCCCACTTTTTCAGGAGGGTCCTGAACGAAAGTAAAATTCCATTGATGTGCATTTCCAATGATAGATGAATTAAGTGAAGCGAATTTGCCTCTATATCAACAAAAAAAATTTGTCAGTTAAAAACTTAGTGGTGGCTTGCAGATCTTGGCTTCTCAGGTATCTGCCCAGCACTCGTTCCTTTCATCTTTGTCCCAAATTGCTGACACCTGCCCTATCTTGCCGCATCATTGCCCCGGATCCAGATTGAGGGGAATGAGTTCTGACTCAAACAATGGATTTCCATTTTACCATGCCCTGAGGCGCACTCTTTTCCTAAATTTGAATGCTTCCACGGATCCAATAGCCTGTCGGTTGATAGAATTCCTTTGCTTTGTGTTGAATTACGATCATATTTCTTTCCTGTACTGTTCCTTGGCTTTTTCTCATATAATTGGAAAGACTGGTAGTAAATTTTTAAATCCTTTCTCGTTTGTGTTGACACAGACTTAACTTGAAATGTAAAGAAATGATGGTGACTTTTATTTTGATAAATGACATGTGAAAATACAAAAAGCATGAATATGTAAATGAAAGAAAAGGCCAATGTCCCATATTCAAAAAGAAAACTTATCTGAACACGACAACCAACTCCAATGAGTATGACATGCATTTTGGATTAAGCTGCCTGATCTTCCTATCAAAACTCCCAATTTGTTGTTGACTTCGTGCCTTTGCCGCTGAGACTCTTTTTCAAATCCATTGGACTCATACATCAGATTCGATTGACGACATCTTAAAAGACTTTCACCAACAAATCTCTTTCTTTTCACTTTTCACTTTTCTCTTGAACTCTCCATCGCCCTACGGTGCCTGTGAGGGTTTTCACCAATAAGACTCTCTCCTTTTTATTTCTCTCCACTCACCATCGCCTTATCGTGCCTGGTAGGGTTTTCACCCATAAGACTCTCTCATTTTCATTTTCTCTCAACTCACCATCGCCTTATGATGCCCACGGGGGTTTTCACCAATAAAACTCTCTCATTTTTGTATTTCTTTCCTAATTTCTTATGCTGAGGGAGACCAGTGGTACTTCACAATGTATCATCATATCCATTGCATGCTTAGCCTTAAAATTGTCAAAAATTGATCTGAAGGACTTTCTTTGGTTGTAACTTGACTTTTGGTTAAGGTTAAAAAAGATGGTAAGGGGCTCAAATGATACTTGAAGTGCGGGTGGGACTTACAACTTTTGGAATCGACTCAAACAACACATTAACTCATGCCCCAATTTTGTTGACTGGGTGAATCTTAAATCTTTATTTGGTTATACCAAGCCCAAAATAGGGCAGTCTACGTATCTCACTCCCGAGAGAGGAGAATCAGGTCGGATGTAGTTCCATCAGCTTGTTCTTTGTTTTGATTTTAATTTTTTTTTTATTTTGTTTTTTTTTATTCTTATTTCCTCGACATTTATATTTGACTCCATTTTGATTTCAAAAGAGGGATATGAAAGAAAACTAAAATGAAGCTCAAACGGGTAAACAAAGGATAACACAATGTTTGGATAGAAGATTAAAATGCCTTCATCATATCAATCTTCAAAAATGCAAGTACTAAACATGCAATAAATCAACAAAGGATCAAATATCATACGTAATATCTTTTGACCACATCAGCATTGATAGCTATTTCTGCCATTTTGCCTTGAGTATCTGTCAAATATAAGGCTCCATTGGGCAACACTTTCTTCACAACAAAGGGACCTTGCCAGTTAGGGGAGAACTTGCCTTTTGCTTCAACCTGGTGAGGAAGGATATGTCTCAATACCAACTGACCAACTTCAAAATTCCTAGGACGGATCTTTTCGTTATACGCTCGATCCATCCTCCTCTAATACAACTGGCCATGACACACGGACGTTAGCCTTTTTTACTCAATCAAACTCAAATGTTCCAGTCGGGTTTTTACCCATTTGTCATCATCAATTTCTTCTTCTACAATGACTCGAAGAGAGGGAATTTCAACTTCTGCAGGGATGACTGCTTTTGTCCCATACACTAATAAATATGGAGTTTCCCCTGTTGAAGTGCGAACAGTGGTGCGATAACCTAGCAATGCAAATGGCAACTTTTCATGCCACTGTCTAGACCCTTGTACCATCTTTCGTAGTATCTTTTTTATATTCTTATTGGCGGCTTCTACAACACCATTGGCCTTTGGGCGATATGGAGTAGAATTTTGATGCGCGATCTTAAACTGTTGACATACTTCTTGCATCAAATGACTATTGAGATTGGTAGCACTGTCTGTAATGATCATCTTAGGAATTCTAAATCTACAAATGATATTGGCATGAACAAAATCTACCACATCCTTCTTTGTCACTGAATTGAAAGTTACTGCTTCTACCCACTTTGTGGAGTAGTCAATGGCTACCAATATGAATCTATGCCCATTTAATGCCTTCGGCTCAATCGGTCCAATCACATCCATTCCCCAAGCCACAAACGGCCATGGAGCGGCCATTCCATGCAACTCAACAGGAGGAGAATGTATCTGATCACTGTGTACATGACATTGATGACACTTTCGAACAAATTGAATAGAATCCCTTTCCATAGTAAGCCAGTAATAAACTGCTCAAAGAATCTTCTTTGACAAGACATGACCGTTCATATGCGACCCGCATACTCCAGAGTGTATTTCAACCATGATTGCCGAGGATTCTCTCGCATCTACACACCTCAAAATTCCCAGGGTTCTCTTATACAAAATTCCCCCACTTAAGAAAAATCCATTAACCAAATGCCTAATAGTCCTCTTTTGATCGTTGGTGGCATATGTTGGGTATTCTCCTGACTGAATGTACTGCTTGATATCCAAGAACCAAGGTTCTCCATTGAGCTCTTCTTCAACCGCATTACAGTAAGCATGCTGATCACGACTTTGTATATGCACTGGATCGATGTAGGCTTTGTCAGGATGTTGGAGCATTGAAGACATAGTGGCTAAAGCATCAGCAATTTCATTATGAATCCTTGGAATATGCCTAAACTTTACTAACACAAACCGCTGGCATAGATCCTGTAAGCATTATTGATACGGGATGAGCTTCAAATCTCGCGTCTCCCAATTGCCTTGAATTTGATGGACGAGCAAATTCGAATCTCCCAACACCAATAATTCTTGGACTCCCATATCAACAGCTAACCTGAAACCAAGAATGCAGGCTTCATACTCTGTCATATTGTTAGTACATTAAAATTGAAGTTGTACTATTACCAGGAAATGTTGTCCCGATTCAGAGATAAGAATTGTACCTATTTCGACTCCTTTCATATTGACAGCTCCATCGAAGAACAACCTCCAACCTGGATCAGCATCTATAATGACTTCATCGACACACGACACTTCTTCATTAGGAAAATATGTCTTTAATGGCTCGTACTCTTCATCGATGGGGTTCTCAGCAAGATGATCTACCAAGGCTTGGGCTTTCATGGAGGTCCGAGTCACATATACAATGTCGAACTCGATAAGCAATATTTGCCACTTTGCCAATCGACCTATCGGCATAGGCTTCTGAAAGATATACTTTAAAGGATCCATGCAGGAGATGAGATAAGTAGTATAGGATGAGAGATAGTGTTTCAACTTCTGTGCTACCCAAGTTAGGGCACAACACATCCTTTCAAGAAGAGTATACCTGGCCTCATATGCGGTGAACTTCTTACTAAGATAATAAATAGCCTGCTCCGTTTTGCCTGTGACATCATATTGACCCAGGACACAACCAAAAGAATTCTCCATGAATGATAAATATAAGATCAAAGGCCTACCAGGCTTCGGGGGTACCAGTACTGAGGGATTTGACAAATATCTTTTGATTCGATCGAACGCTTCCTGACATTCTTCGGTCTATTTTACAGCAGCACTCTTTTTCAGCAACTTGAATATGGGCTCACAAGTGGTTGTGAGTTGAGCAATAAACCTGCTAATATAGTTCAGTCTACCAAGCAAACTCATCACCTCCGTCTTATTCTTGGGTGGGGGCAAATCCTGAATGGCTTTGATTATCGAGGGATCCAATTCAATTCCCCAACGACTAACTACAAACCCCAACAGCTTTCCAGATGGAACACCAAATACACATTTTGCCGGGTTGAGTTTGAGATTATACCTGCGAAGCCTTTCAAAGAACTTTCTTAAATCTTTAACATGGTCGGCCTGACTTTTTGACTTAATAATCACATCATCCACATAGACCTTAATCTCCTTATGCATCATATCATGAAACATAGTTGTCATGGCTCTCATGTATGTTGCTGCAGCATTCTTCAAACCAAACGGCATCACTCGATAACAATAAGTCCCCCATGGTATGATAAAACATGTCTTCTCCGCGTCTTCATCATCCATAATGATCTGGTGATATCCAGCATATCAATCCACAAAAGAGGTAACCTCGTGTTTAGCATAGTTGTCTAACAAAATATGGATGTTGGGCAGTGGAAAATCATCTTTCGGACTTGCTCTGTTCAAATCGCGGTAATCAACACACACTCGGATTTTGTCATCTTTCTTTGGTATGGGAACAACATTGGATAACCACATGGGATAACGAGCCACTCGAATTACTTTGGCTTCAAGTTGTTTCATGATTTCCTCTTTAATTTTAATGCTTACATCCATTTTAAACTTCCTCAACTTCTGTTTGAAAGGAGGGAACGCGGGATCAGTTGGCAATTTGTGAGTCACTAATTCAGTGCTTAAACCAGGCATATCATCATAAGCCAATGCTAAAACATCCTTATAATCAATTAATGTTTGAACCATTCCATTTTTTAGCTATGGCAAAGCATGTACACGGATTTTAGTTTCCCTAATATCTTCTTGATCCCCTAGATTTATTGTCTCAGTCTCATTCAAATTAGGATTCGATTTGTCTTCAAACTGTTCCAACTCTTTGCTTATTTCTTCTAGTGCTTTTTCTTCATCATATTCCCCATCCTGCTTCATTACATCTTGATTAATTTGGATTTTAAGATCAGGCTGAAAATTCCGCATGCATGTCATGTCATTAGAATCAGCATAAAGAGAACTGTGTAAGAAAAGAAAAACAAAATATATTAGACACGAAACAAAAGGGACATTGCATTTCATTAACTAAAAAGATAGAATGGTTTAAACATAGATGCAAACATAATATAAACAAACTAAAATCTGAATTACAACCCTAAAATAGCTCGGATAAACAGAAAGAGAAACAAAATAAACTACCAAAACTCCCTCCTGACGGGGAGAGGAGTGACTTCCCAATTGTTGAGACGGACAGCTGGACCTATGAATTGCACGTCTGCCATACTGGTACCTTCTCCTGCTTCGACCATATCAACTTCAATAAAAAGGTTCTAAAAGTCATCAACCAATTTGACTTCAAATTTCACATGCTTCGTGACACCGCTCTTAACAAATGATTCACTGAGTAGTGGCATTGGGCTAGGGAGTGACCATGTTTCCTTTTTCCTTCCCTTGGCTTTCTTCAGATCTTCAGCCATAGGCTCAAATCCCAGACCAAACGTGCCCACGTTCTCACTCGGACATATGGGATGAACTATATCGTGCAGAGACGCTCCCAAACCTTTTCCTGGCTCAAATTCGTATTTCTAAAGTTCACTCACCATTATGATAGAAGAAAAAGACAATTGCGGTCCCGGTATAGTCTGCCATTCAAGGATACGATTCACTGGCACTGTATCAAAAATTTGATAGACGAATGTCTCTTCTACGTTATTTGCTTCAATAAGGGACAGGAGAATCTTCGTAGGCTGACAAATCTCCTTCACCATGAATAACTATTTCTTGCCTATTATGCTCAAACTTAATCATTTGGTGTAGTGTAGATGCAACCGCCTTGGACTTGTGGATCCAGGTCCTTCCCAACAACAGATTGTAAGAGGAGTCTACATTCAATACTTGACTTGAAACTCTATGGCGAACTCAACAGGACCTATGGTCAACATTAGTTCTATTTCGCCAATGGAATTTGATTTTGCACCATCGAAAGCCCTAACACATACATTGTTGGGCCTGATCCTGTCAACATCCATATTCAACTTTTGCAAAGTAGAAATAGGGCAAATATTTGAACCTGAACCTCCATCAATCATAACGTGAGTGACATAGAAATCTTCACACTTCACTGTAATGTAAAGGCCCCGGTTATGCCCTGTATCTTCAACATGCAATTCATCATCAGAAAAGCTGATCCAATTGACCTCAAAGATTTTTCCAACCATTTTCTCAAGTTGGTTGATTGTAATCTCCCTTGTAACATATGCTTCATTTAATACCTTCAGTAAAACATCACGATGCTCCTTGGAGTGCAACAACAAAGATAAAAGGGATTTTTGAGCAGAGTTTTCTTCAACTGGTCTAATATTGAATACTCTGGCAATTTTATCTTTTTCAAAAATTCTTCGGCTTCTTCTTCGGCGATAGGATTTTTGATAGATGATGGTCCACTCACCATTGGCTGGGACTTTCTTAAGCTTTTAGGCACGAAGCATCTTCCTGACCTAGTCAAACCCCCTACCTCATCTACATCTTCCACTACATCTTTCCCGTGATAGGTCATCACAGTCTGCCCATAATTCCAGGGAACCCTTTTCGTATCAACTATCGGAGGTTGGGTCACCGGTTTGAGGACAATAGGCGCTGCCAGTGCTCCTTTCACCGTCAAGATGGGCTGACTCAGAGCTCCCACTACTGTCAACTTAGGTTTATCCTGGCTTAAATCAACATGCCTTTTGGCACCTTGTACTGTGATCATGGGCTTCTTTGTGCTTTCTTGGGTTTTATCTTCTCTCATTCCTTCCCGGTTCAATGAGATTGCTTTCAAAGACTCCACTATATTTACCGATTTCTTCTCAATGGTTTGTATCTTGAAAATAGGCTTATAACCCCTCAAAGACTCTTTCCCATCATATATGAATTCTAACATATTGGCTTCAGCATGGGTTGGCAGCGGATTCTAGTTAATGTTTGGACCCTCCGGGGCCTGGACCAGCATCTGATTTGTGTCAATTAAATCTTGGATAGCTCTATTTAAATGCCAGCATTTCTCGATATCATAGCCTGGCATATCAGAACAGTACACACACCTTAAAGAATAATTGAGATTCCTCGACGGTGGATTTGAAAGCCTTCCTTGAATTGGGCTTAAAACCTTCAACTTTCTCAACCTATCAAACAAGCTAGCATATGACTCCCCAAGAGGTGTGAATTGATTTTTAACCACCTTCTCCTTCTTATACTTGGGCCTAGGCTGAAAACTGGGTCTGGAGGGTTTTTGGTAATTTGGAGGAGCGAATGGGCAATTTTGTGGAGATTGTGTGCGCCATTGCGGGTAAAACGGGGTTTGGGCATATGGTTGTGCGCTATATACTAGGTACGGGGGTGGTGGAATGGAATATAAAGGGTTTTGTGTAGGGTAGTAATGGTGGGGAGGAATATATGGAGCTTGGGTATAGACTTGGGCTTGGGATTGGGGATAGGGGCGAGGTAGTCTTTTGGGATAGGAATGGGTTCCAGCTACAACAGTCGCCACATCCTCTTTCTTATTTTTACCTCTAAATGCACCAGATCCACCTTGAATCTCTTGTGTGATGGCTTTTAATGCGGCAAAACTCACTATTCGGCCGGTCTTAATTCCGTCCTCTATCATCTCCCCCATTTTGAGAACTTCCCTAAAAGACTTTCCCATTGCCGGAAGTAAATGTTGAAAATAGGTCTCATCCTGCGCCTGAATGAAAACTTCTACAAACTTACTTTCTTTCATTGGAGGCCTTACCCTGGTGGCCTGTTCACGCCATCTTATTGCTTATTCCCTAAAACCTTCAGTGCTCTTTTTCTTTATGTTGACCAAGGATTTTTCATCCGAAATCAGGTAGATGTTATACTGAAAATGTTGAACAAATTCAGAAGCCAAATTATCTCAACTGTTACATTTATCGATATCTCGATCGATAAACCATTCTGAGGCCAGATCAGAAAGACTCTCGCCAAAAAAGGCCATGAGCAGTTCTTCCTTTCCTCCTGCAGCCCTCAACTGGTTGCAATAACATCTCAAGTGTGCAACGGGATCACTATTTCCTGCATACTTCTTGAACTTAGGCATCTTAAAACTGAGGGAAAGGTTGATGTCTTGGAACATGCAAAGATCTTTATAGGAAACACTCTTATGATCTCTAATTCCTTGTAAATTCTTCATAGCTGTTCTAAACTTTTCAATTTCTTTGCTATGATATCTTGTTCCTCCGTTGCGACAGGTTTCTCCGTATCAAATGGAAATATAGGCGGCTGAGTGTACCCATACGATTCATTCATTTGCAAAGTAGGCTCCGGGGCATAATACTGACTATCTGAAACCTTTAGTACTGGCTCACTTGCAGACCTAGGAAGCCTCATTGTGGGACGCATAGTATATATGGGAGTTTCATGTGGTGGCGGAGCCATGAATACCGGTATGATCGGTGGCACTGACTGAGCAGCTGGTCTTAATTGGGGAGCTGCCAAGGGCACACCAGAACTGCCAGGATAATAATGTCTCGGAGTGAATCCTGGCGCATGCTCAGGTGACTCAGTAGGAGCAGAGAATTGCGCCTGAGAGAGCGGTAGGCAACTAGAGATATTCCCAAGACCTTCAGGGAGCGGAGGAGGAGGCATTCCGCTGGCCCATGCCCATTGTAAATCTATCAATTGTTGCTTGAGCCTTACTACCTCATCATTGTGTTCAGAACTTTCTTCCCTGTGATCCTGATCTGGGTCAATGAGTGAATTTTCAATGTCCCTGCTAGCCATGGTGAGCTTTGCTTTGGATCTAGTGAAGTATGGGTAACTAGCCAGAGTGTTGCAAACCTACCTCTGTTATCTGAAAGAACATGCTCATCAAAGATGACATCTGTTAGGATTAGGGAACACAACAAACATGGGAATCACATTGGTCAAATTGTCCTAAATTCATGTTCATTTCTACCAGCTTTTGAGGGTAGCGAGGTCATTTTAACATCATCCTGATTTTGTCTACACTTATTTTTTATCTACACTTATTATTATTATCATTATATTATTATATATTTTTTCGTATCCTTCTCTGCTCTTTTCTTTTCTCTCGTTATCTACCTTTATTTTATCATTCTTTATGGCTTTTGTTTTTCATTAAAAGAGGAAAAATAATGAAAAACAACGAAACAAAATGATTAGATCGAACCCAAAAGTAGGCTACCTACGTATCATGTTGTACATGAATCAGATCTTGCGTAGTTCAGACAGCATGTGCATAAACATTACCCACTTTTTTTTTACGAAAACAAAAATAAACAAACCAAGGAAAGACGTAACATCATAACATTTTGAAGAAACAAAACAACAAAAACATACAAAAGTTTGGGACCACTTTAAAACTAAACAACAAATACGAAACAACATTATAGACCCCTAAGACGACATAGGTGAAATTACTAATAAAGACTCTAATACCAAAAATAACTTGACTTCGACTTAAAACAGACACCACCCTACAATTACAGACACATAAAAGACTCAAACTGAATAAAGATAAGAAGTGCTCTTTCAGACTGATGTTTTGCGTGATGACCCTATCTGATATGGACCTGCCTCTGAAGTTCTCTTTCTCTCATTTAAACTTTGTAGCATATCCTGTAAAGACACCCTGATACCGAGGAGGAAGCTTCGGGCCCGTATTCTTGCTTCATGAGGAGTGCACTTGGAAAGATTATTCTGACACCTTTCTACCATCTTGAACAAATCTTCAAACTGAACTCTCAGTGTTTCCACTTTGGACCCTACACTTTCATCCTGATGGTCGTCTACTATGCATTCTTCCTATATTCTCCCTCTAAGCTGTGCTGGTAAGGGTTGACCAATACCCCGAGGGTTAGATTGAAGCCAAACCCCATATCCTTGAGTGTAGCCCGAATTATCCAAACTTTCTTTGAGTGTGTCCACACCCAGCTTTGTTGAATGCTTCCAAAACTGCTCATACTTTCTCTCACCTAAGGCTTGGTCCTTGAAGTACTCAACATCCTTCAGAAGATCCACTGTTGGTGGCACGTCCTGCAGCCTACCCAATTGGCGCATTACCCTAGAAAGACTGTATGGTCTTGTGCAATTGAGCCCTAACATAACTAAAGGAAGCTGCGTCTAACAAACCAACAGTACTATCTTTGGGCGAAGCCACAGATAAGTCCACAAAATCTTATCCCTGGTTCTTGGCTAAAGAAATTCAATCCATGCGTCGACTCCCACGGGTAACGATAATTTATCCAAACGCAACCTGGAGTCCATTGCTTTCACTCGATTGGGAATACAACAATCTAACACGTCTGGTCTAACTAAAGAAGGCGCATGCAAATGCTCCATCACCCATATCTGTAATATGAGGTTACTGCCCTTAAAAAATCTCTTTCCCCCCTTCACTTCGGTTAAAGCCTTATATATTTTTGTTAAGATCATGGGTATGAGAGTGAACCTGCCCTTTTGATTAATGCCCTTGTCGTTTTGATCCTTATGAAATAGGGCCATCACCACAGATTGCAAATTGGTATTAATGTGTCTTTCTTCTAGTAGAAACACTAAAGTACCTAACAAAGCGAGGGTGAAGACTTCAAGACGCTTTCTCTCCCACTTCTCCTTAGTCATATGAAATTCATCCCAAAAACAATCAAAACCTTCCGAGGTCCCGAATCTAGCGAACAAAAAATCTAGGGAAACCCACGAATCACTTAAACGATCCAAATGGATACCCTTACTTTTAAAACCACAAGACTGCAAAAATCTCACGCCATTATGATTTTATGCTTGGATCATATCCTTCTTGATATAGGGAAAATGAAACAAACCGGATATTTCTGCCAAAGTAGGAGTCATTTCACATTCCCCAAACCTGAATACCAAACTACTCGGATCCCAAAAGGTCAACAAAGCCTCTATTAAATCTGGACAAGGGGTAACATGCAGAAGTTTCGTAAGATCACCTAATATTTTAACCAGTTTCTGCTGATCAACATAGTTAAACATTTCCCACCATTTGATTAACTTTTAGGGCACCTTGACAACCATCAGAACTCTAGACTTAGTGGACAAATCCATCCTGTAATAACACACAAGACGTTATCTCAAAAATTTGACAGGAGTAGAAGATTCCCAACCCTTGGGATTTTTGAATAAAACATATGTCAATGGGTAAGACCACATCCATGACTCCAATTTTCCGAACAGAAGTACTGAGCGAAATCAGTTTACTTGGCAAACAACTTTAGATTACGGGGCGAGAGACCTAGGCTAATACGAAGACAAAGGCCAACACAAAGAATTACCGGACCCACCAAGGGTTGCCTACGTATCCCAACCCAAGGGAAGGGAATCAGGTATGCGTAGTTCATCCAGATTGGACAATTAATGATTAACTAATAAATTGACCCTAGCTTAAGAGACACTACCAAAAACAAACAAAAAAAGAACTTTTGGATTTTCTACTAGACACTTTAACTAAGACTGACACCACCAATTATGAAGAAAAAAAAAATTTGGTATTTTTGTTTTTGACAAATAAGCAGAAAAGGCAAACAAACTTTTTTTTTTGAATTTACGGTACTTTGAGAAGACAAATGTAAAACGTAAAAAATCTTTTTGAGTTTTTGGATCGTGAAGAACGAAAGCCATAAAGAATTCTAAAATAAACTACGACATTCCTCTTTTTTTTCATTCTTTTCGACTCACTTTTTTCTATTTTTTTCTTTTTCATTTTTGCCTACGCACCTTACTCCTAACAATTTTATTTTTATTTTGTTTTCTTTTTTCAAAAATCAGTCCGTCAAATGACCATGTTACCCTTAAAAATGCAACAGTTAGCACGTAGGGATGCTTTAGAGGGGAGTCTCCTACAAAGGGTCATGTGGGTCCCGCTAGGTCTCCGTATGATGCACATAAGCATGACCTAAAGGCTAACCTACGTTGTGGTTCACTAACAAGGTTGTTCGAGGGAGCGTATGGTCGATAGTGGTTGCTTTGCTTTCCACCAACTCCATAACACTGACGGCTCCCCCCCTAAAATAAGGGTAACTCAACTAGAGCTTGTGTACAACACGTTTACTACGGACTTGTTTCAGAAAGAAGGTCGGGGGGTGGACTCATGATGACAGATATAAAGCGGTAGCACAAAGGATAAATACTATAAACAAAGAGCACGAAAATGCACAAAAGTGAAAATAACATCAACAATAATCACAAACAAATCTTATACACTCGTAATGCCAAACAAAGCCGATACGACTCAAAAATAAGCTCGAATTCTCATACCGTCCCCAGCAGAGTCGCCAGAGCTATCACACCCCTTTTTACGTACTCGAAACAATTTATGTTTTTAGTTTGAAAGGGTTTTATTATTTAAGTGACAAGAAATGAAAAATTGTTTCGGAAAAGGATTATTTACATTTTTTACTCAGAGTCGCCACTTGGCATAATCTGGTGTGTCAAGTCACCATTAGAAAATCCTTTTCAAAAACCATTTGACTCTTTAAACTGGTTTGCGAACAGAGATTCTGGCTAAGGAATTCTGTTGACCAAGGGGAAGGTGTTAGGCACCTCTCGATCCCGTGGTTCAACCACGGTCGCTTGGTAGGTGTATCGACTATTTTTTGGCACTAAAAAATGTATAAACCGCACAAAAAACACACAAAATAATCAAACAAAACAAAACAATCTGAAATGTAAAGTGCAGTCCGATTATTACAACCCGAAATAAAAAGGAACTGAAAGTAAACCTACGCTAATCCTAAACTAATGGTCTACCCGACACCTTGGGCCTTCACCACGAACGTCCTTCAGGTACATGATACCTCGGGGCATTCCCCGGTGAATAAATATATACAGATACTTTGGGACATTCCTCGGCCAAATTATACAATTGAATTAAATACGATAAACTAGAAAGAAACATTCACACGCACATTCCAACATCCAACCAAAACATCAATCTTAAATTCTTGCCTACCCGAACTTATATTCCCTATTCATTTCAATATGGCATAAATATATCACATTCACTTATACCGAATGGAACAAAAGAAAACTAACCAACATTAATCTACATTCACTTTTTATCAATTTCTCCGCTCCTTCCCTAAATTCCCTTATCAATCCATTAAAACATGATCAAATTCATTCTTCAAACCACCGAAAATTGACCCACCAAACGTCATGATCATAACAATCGACATCAACAAAGTCCAACAAAACATAATCACAACACACATAATCACAACCAATTCAATATACCAAGATAAATAAAAGAGAGCGGGTTAAGGAAATGGACCTCACTGACACTTGCTTTTGTTGATAATAAAGATGTCCGAAAACCGAAAACCGCGAACAAGGAATCTCAATCCGATCAAGAATCCAACTCAGTATGATAAATACAAACGGGACAGATTTAAAATCGGAACGGAAACCTTGGAAACGAACACCAACACTTGGATTTTGAACCATCCATAACTGAACCCATCAGAGTCGTAACTGGGTTGCCGTTTGCAACCTACCGGAGCTCCGATGGACAGACAACGACAAAGACGACCAAAACAGTGGACGCCGACCAGATTTCGTCCAAGTATCAAAGGAAAGTAAGAAAGTTTTTGGCAATTTTTAGATGGTATCGATCAAACAACGAGAAGAAAAAAACCAATCGGCGAGCTCGAGGCCGATTCCGGCATGCTTGATACCGATTTCGGTGAAAGTTTTTGCCGAAAAAAGCTCGATAAGATCAAACTTCTCCCGATTTCATTGTTTCTGACTGAAAATCTCAAGCTCTTTCCTTTTTTCTCGACCCCTTCCTCGCTGATATCCGTGTGTGCGGGTTTCTCAGTAGGAGAGAAAGTTTTTCGGTGACGTGTAAGGAAATGGGGTGACTAGCGATGCTTTTTCTGGTGACAATTTTGGTGAGGTTTTCACCGAAATAACCTCATCCTCGTTGTACCTCTCTCTCGATCCGTCTCACTCTCTCTATTATTTTTTTTTATTTCTTGAACCTCTCTCTCTC
The DNA here is from genome assembly GCA_030864225.1 of Capsicum baccatum var. pendulum. NCBI lineage: Eukaryota > Viridiplantae > Streptophyta > Magnoliopsida > Solanales > Solanaceae > Capsicum > Capsicum baccatum. Next base: position 260,111,097 of record CM061561.1, on the reverse strand, counting down.
ATAGATATCTCTCCCTCACAATTTTCTCTATGTGTATCCTAGAGAGTGTTGATGATTTTTTGTGAGGTCAAGAAGCTATATTTTTTTTTGCCTTTCTTTGAGTGTCTTGTGTATATACTTTTTTTGATCTGTGTGTGGTGAATGACTATAAAGAGTGAATTGTGAGAGTGGGTGGGCAAGTAGGTACACGTGGGTAGGGGTAAGGGGTAGGGTGTGGGGTGGTGAGGTGGTTTATTTTGATTGGGTAGGTTGTTAGGATAAGATAAATTAGTTAGGGGATTGTTATTTTTGTCATTTTGTGGAGGGATTATCACACGGGTGAGGGTACACGGTAGGATAACATAAAATGGGCAAAAGTGAATAAAATTGAACTTTAAGAGGACGAAATCACATGTCTACAAGAAAAACGACAATGTTTTGGTAAACAATGATTTTGATATTGGTAATGTATTGTGGAGAGAACAATCTAATGAGAACAACGACAGTGTTTTGGGAAACGATGGTTTTGATATTGGTAATGTGTTGTGGGGAGAACAGGCTAATTAGAACAACAACAGTGTTTTGGGAAACGATGGATTTGATATGGGTAATGTATTGTGGGGAGAACAGGCTAATGAGAATAACGATAATGTTTTGGAAAACGATGGTTTTGATATAGGTAATGTGTTATGGGAGAATAGGCTAATGAGAACAATGAAAGTGTTTTAGTAAACGATGGTTTTGATATGGCTAATGTGTTATGGGGAGAACAGGATAATGAGAACAACGACTATGTTTTGGCAAATGATGATTTTGATATGGGTAATGTGTTGTGGGGAGAATAGGCTAATAAGAACAATGATTGTATTTTGGGAAATGATGGTTTTGATGTGGGTAATGTGTTTTGAGTAGAACAGGCTAATGGGAACAACGACGGTATTTTTGTAATACCCCGTATTTTTGTTCTAGAATTCTAACTGTCGTTTCTACGCGTCTAAGCTCTAATCCAAGTGATACCTATGTGAATATAAGTTTCATGATCATTATCCTAGTCTATGTAGTATTTTAGAGATGAAAAATGTTCATAGCAATGACCTAGAACAAAGTTAAGCTAAGATAAATTGATTCGTCCAAAGTTTGACAATCGATTCTACAAAGGTCTACTTCAAATGTGTATATGTATTAATATACATGGAATTTTATATCCCAACATCTATCAAATTATTGATAATTTAATTATCTTCCCAACGATACCTATTTCGCAAAAATCCGATACCCGAGCGAAAAGTTATGGCCATTTTTGTGGCTGAAGCAGTAGCACCATGCAATAAGCATGCGACGCACGCTCTATCGCACGCTAATAATTTTCAGGTTCTGTTTCCACATTTTTAAAGGCAAAAGTGATATTTTTCAACCCCTATCCAGCTATAACACGGGATTAAGCTCCCATAACACCAAAATAAGTTTATTTTCTCTCAAAATCACCAAGAACATTCATTAGGATTTCAACCTAAAAATTCAAATATCTCAAGATTCAACCGTAGGTTTTCAATAATTTTTCAAGATTCGGATTCCCCATTCCGAGGGCTATGAGAAGCACCCACTAATCTCAAGAATAGAAATCCAAAGTTAAGAGTTCATCCAAAGCTTCAATTTCAAGGTATGTGGTGTTTGAACAAGAACTCCCTTTCATTCTTGTGCCCGAAAGTTTTAGTTTTTCTTAAAGATATTCGTATTTCCAAGATGAATTCATATTATATTTCTATATTTCAAGTTTATGAGATTATGGAATTGTTCAAGTCTTGAATTGCATGATTTTCTTATTTAATTATGATCTAAATTACGAGTTCATGATATAAATTGCACATTCTTATATTGATATCCTATTTTCAAGAATTTCCAAGATTTGTTGTCGTGAATTGAGCCTTATTGTGAAATTGTAAGTCTTTGAGAATGACTTATTAATACTTTTTAAAGTGTTTCAAGAAGATTACATATATTTTCATGCTATTGAGACTTTAAAGCTTATTTATGATAAGTCTATCAAGATTTTAAGAAAGAAGTGAGTTTTGATCCTAAGTAAGAAAGAAATCCACATCCTTGATTTTGAGATAAAGGGGATGCATTTTGGCTCCCATTACATATTGTTGAAATATTTTAAGGTAGATTTTCTTAAGTTCTGAGCTAAGTAAGGTAGTAGTATTTAGCACCGAGTTGGGCTTAATTCCGAGGTCTCATGCCCTAGAACTACGTGCCCCCGTAGGCTTTTGATTTACCCCAAGTGGGTTAAGACGATCACTAATAAAAAGAGACCAAAAAAGAAAGAGACCTAAAAAATAGATCGAAAATAAGAGAGCTCATGAGGTCGCTTTTTTCCTCAATTTATTTTTAATTATTATTTTTAAATGAAGAGACCCCATGAAGTTGGTAGATAATAAAAAAATTTAGCTGCACAATATTAGGGACTTCAAGAGGTCGAAAAATAAATGCGAGAAAAGTTAGCGCAAAAATAATAAATAAAAAAAATGATAAAATACAAAGCAGGGAATAAAATTTTAAACATTGCGACCTCATGAGGTTGCTATAATTTTAACAAATTAATATTTATTATTAAAAATAACTGTATGTAATTATTTTATTAAATGTGAAGTCAAAATATACATATTTATTTAATTTTTTTATATTTATTATTATAATTAAGAGAAAACAAAACCCAAAAGTAAAGGGCAACTCTCTCAGAATTCTCTCTGCACATCACCCCAAAAGTAAGTGTGAATTCTTGAACTCTTGTTTAATTTTTTCATTCTCTCCCGCTCAAGCTCTCTCGCCCAGTTCTTCCATTCCAAGTAACTTCAATTTTTTTTTGTTTATGAATATAATATAATTTGAATCTATGAATGTTTTGGGTCTCTTTCATTTCTTCCAAAATGTGAATGAATCGTTAGGGGTTTTGTTGCCTTATTTAAGAATTGTGTTTATGCTTTATATGCCTTGTTGATTTCTTTCATCTTAATTTGAGTTATAGATTCAGTCTTGTACCTCTATGTATTTTGTGTTTTTCTAGCTCGAGCTACTTTTTTGTTATACCCCTCAACGAGACGACGACCACCGTGGAAAAGCTTTCCACATTTATAATGGAAGAATGAAGGCTGAATTTTTGTAATGATACACATTCGATACTTCCTTGATATTGACTGAAACTTAGTAACTTATTACATTTATAATGGAGGCATGCTGAAGTTTTTATCTGTTTTGACTTTGATGAATTTGTTGTTCTGCATTCTCTTTGTCGTCTGGAGTGGTGCATGAAGCTTGCTTATGCAAAAGACAACTTGAAGAGGATAGAAAATTTGCAGTAGAAAATTCAATGAGTATGTTCAATGAGTAATGGTGTCAATAGTTTTAAGGAAGATTTGGTGAGATGGTGCCTACGAAAACAATTGTCATTCATAATGATTTAAAATGTAACGTCACCACTTTGTCCTCGAAATGGAAATTTGTCCTCTATCAACCTGGACTATTCTTATTAATTCTTGCGATCCAGGACAGTTGTAATTGGGGGAGCAACAGCTAGAGGCAGATACAGTGTATTTACTACGGATTCAACCAACACGGAATGTAGATCCTGATATTTGGGTTGAGCCACGAGCTCAACTTACCTATGTAAGCCTCTATTTCTAGTAATAATTACTTTATATCTAAATTTATACCTAATGTTATTATAATTAAATTCTGGATCGATATTTGCAATCCATAGAGGATTTCTGCCGGACTCTGTCAGATGATAGTAAAGACCTTCCACTTAGCCAAGAGCAGAATGAGAGAATATGATTAGATGCGGTTGGTGATCTGAGTTAAGTGTGTCAAACGGGCCGGTTAAAACCAGCCCGAACCGGCCCACATAATTAAACCGGCCCGATTTGACCCAGCTCGGTAAGCCCAAGGGCTTTAGGGGTTCGAGTCCTGGTCCAGTTGGGTTTTTGATTTGGGCCCGGTAAACCCGGCCCGGACCCAACCCGATTTGGGTCCACCGGTTAACCGGCCCGGCCCAGCCCAGTTAAGTTTTTTTTTTTTTTTTTTTGAAAATTCAAAATTTCACAAACTGAAATTAAAAACTTAGTTTTAATACATTACTAATTTACTATCAAGTATTATTAATTTATTATATTAAGTAGCATATGTTTTATACTTTTATTTAAGGTAGTGTATATATATTGAATGGTATATATATATATATATATATATATGTGTGTGTGTGTGTGTGTGTGTGTGTGTGTGTGTATATCTTCTAAATATAAAGTAGTATATATTTAACGTATACATGTGTATATGTTTTATAAATTAGTATATTGAATGGTATATATATGTGTGTATATATCTTCTATAGATGAGTATATTTAATGTATACGTTATGTATATGGTTTATAAATTAGTATATATATAAATATATATATATATATATATATGTATTGTAGTATATATTTTATTTAAACTATATATTGAATGGTGTGTATATATCTTCTATAGACGTATATATTTAACGTATCCAAGTGTATATGTTTTACAAATTAGTAGATAACTATACAAATATATTATAGTATATTTCATTTAAAGTATTACATATACATAGAATAGAGTGTATATATGTGAATAGATCTTCTATAGACGTGTATATTTAACGTATACATGTGTATATATTTTATAAATTAGTATATAACTATACAAATATATATTGTAATGTATATATATTGTACTATATCTCATTTAAAGTATTACATATACATAGAATAGAGTGTATATATATGAATAGATCTTCTATAAACGTGTATATTTAACATATACATGAGTATATATTTTATAAATTAGTATATAACTATACAAATATATATTGTAATGTATATATACTGTAGTATATCTCATTTAAAGTATTACATATACATAGAATAGAGTGTATATATGTGAATAGATCTTCTATAAATGTATATATTTAACGTATACATGTGTATATGTTTTATAAATTAGTATATAACTATACAAATATATATTGTAATGTATATATATATTGTAGTATATCTCATTTAAAGTATTACATATACATAGAATAGAGTGTATATATGTGAATAGATCTTCTATAGACGTGTATATTTAACGTATACATGTGTATATGTTTTATAAATTAGTATATAACTATACAAATATATATTGTAATGTTTATAGTATATTTCATTTAAAGTATTACATATACATAGATTAGAGTGTATATATGTGAATAGATCTTCTATAGACGTGTATATTTAATATATACATGTGTGTATATATATATATATATATATATATATATATATATATATATATGTTGTAGTATACTTTATTTAAACTTTAAATTTTAAACTAGTACATATATATTTGGATGGTGCGTATATATGTGTAATTGTGTATATGTGTATATAGTTTTTAAATTCTAATGTAGTATATACTATATATATAGTGTATATATATTGTTTAACGTATTTATAATGTATATAGGTGGGTATATATAAAGTATATTGAAAAAAAGTTTTTTTTTTATATTTTTGACCGGGTTTGACCGGTTTTTTAAATGGGTTTGACCGGATTTAGGTGGGTTTGATCGGGTTGGGTTAATTGGGTCATGTTAGGGTGGTTTTTTATTTTTTTTACTGTTGGGTCCGGACCGGCCCGACCCACTTAGACCCCAACCCAGTCCCGGCCCGGCCCTCAACCCGATTAAATAACACGGGTCGGTTTCAGGTTGGCCCAGCCCGCCCACTTGACAGCCATAGTCTAAGTAGGTATGGGTATGCTTATGGCTTGCCACAATGAACCTTTCGTGAATTTTTGTAACGCCCCGATTCTCGAGAATTGGAACGCCACTCGGTGCTTATGATTCCGAAGGACCACAAGCTAACACTTTTTCTGATATTTGTACCTGTTCACTGCATAATATAATAAAATACATGCGAAAACTGGCTAACACTTGCCATAAGGTTCAAACATCTAGAAATATACAATACCTTAAACCATACACTAATACATCTGTCTGAAAAGCCTCTACACTGCCTGAACTGTGGAGTTGAAGGGTCAATTCCCCCAACTAACTCCATCTACTAAAATCAAATACTGTAATAATAACATCCTCGGATGATGAGGAGTCACTGCTGCTATACAAGTGACTTCTAAGATGCTCCAAGCTTCACTCCTTTAAACCTATGGTGCCCCAAAATAAAAGAACACCATAGCGCGAATACGTCAGTACTAAGATATACTGAGTATGCAAACAGGGAAGGCTAAATGCAAGGGCTTATGCATGAACATTTAATCAACAGAATAATCATGAGAATAACGAACGAGTGCACATATATGAATGCACAGTTCACAACCACTATAACAATTATAACAACTCCAGATACCACAGCCCGGATACCACTTTACTGTCCTCGGAACTCACTACTGTACTGGGGTACTGCATTACTGAATCACAGGATACCAACACTGATCAATCGAATACACTCACACCCCTAAATCCTTAAGATTTATACTGACACAGAAACCATGGGAAGTAGTTACATAACTCACCATGACTGCTCATAAGCAACTGAATATGTGGAGGTGCACGCAATAATTTGAATAGTATCTTTGATTTCGTAAAACATGCGTACGGAAAATGAAGACTCACATGGCTTGAATTTCATAATCCATACTTCTCATAATATTATAGAGAGGAAAACATAAGTAAAATTCCATAAATCATCATAAAATCATCAATATTCATCATAAATTCTCATGACTTATCATAGACAATCAAACTCATCAACTCAAGACTCGGAGCGACTCGATAGTTCAAGAAACATACTCTTATGGACGGAGGAGTTTCCTATAACCGACAACCCCACGTTAGCTGTGTGGAATACCAACGTTTTCCCTCCTAGGGAGAGCACTCCCATTGGCGGGAGTGTTGTACTCTTTCCAGGGAGTACAACCTTAAAGCTTTCATAATCACAATTCGGCTCTCTGGCCAACAATATCATCATCAACAACCCTACGGTGGAACATAGGTTTGGAGAAATACCAAATTTCCCTCTCGGTGCTAAGTAATACTCCCTGACTAGCTCAGAACGTGTTAGAAAATCCACCACAACATCACAAGGGTCTATCATAAAGACCAAATCAAATCTCTTTCTCATTTATTAAATCATATCAATTTGTGGATTCCTAACTCAACACATTTTAGCTCAAAACATTTTAATTTTCCTCAACATCAACATGGTATCAATAACACAACATTTCGTCCCTGCTAGCTTAAAATCAATATAAATCATCCCGACTCTGCGGATGCAAATCAATATTCTCAAATGAACATTCTTTCATTCCAATATTCAAATCATGACAATAGATTTTGAAAAGCATTTAAGATCTTCAAGTCATAGTAAGATTTTGTATGTCGTAATGTTACTCAAATCATGGCTCTTATATCAAGAATCCTCAAAAAATAATTTCATAGTAGTGGTATACAATTTATGGCACAAAATCTCAATTCAAGAAAACAAGATAATAAGGTATTATGTATACCAATATTGGACGATTCAAAGTTCCATAAATCATATCTTGAAAACACTTGAAATATCAACTCATGGTAGAAATATGAAATTCACCATATCAAATCATAACTTGGGAATAATAAAGTAATCATGTACATCAAAGCTTAAACAATTTATATTTTTCATAACCTCATAATTCGTTATTAAAACATCTTGGGTATTTACCCACTTTACAAAATCATGAAATTCCAATGATAAAATCAATTCTTTGGGCACATGAATGAAAAGATATTCTTGTTCAAAACACCACATACTAATTTCTCACGAAATTCATGTTAAGTTCTCAAATCATCGAAAATTCACCGATCGTAGCACGACTAAGATTATTGCGGAACTGACCCAGCTCTAGACCAGCATACTATTTCGGGCATATGTACCCCTAGCAATCAATAACATAAGTAATATGTAGTATACAACAACGCATACTCATATGCCCACAAACCATCATGCACCATGCATTCATTAATACCTCACACCAATCATTTGAAGATCATATTCATATATAAGTATTGGGATCTCATGCCATTACATCGTAGATCATTCAATAAGGATGCATATGGTTAAGGAAGAATACAACATAACATAGTTCATCCAATCGGGATACACACAAATAACATACATTCAACACATCATGATTCACTTCTCAAGGTTCTTTCCTTTAAGATTTTGATATATGCAATTCGGCCCATAATTAGACATTTCACACTTAACATAGCCTAATGGCCTTACCATTTCCCTCAAGCATCATAGTAAACACGTAGCATACAAGTATGGTATGAACTCATCACTTCGATCACAAGGGGTCATACGATCCATTCTTCTTAAACTAGGCATTTCTACAATTACCTTGCATGCACCATTTAGGCATAGGACAGTATGAACAACTACATGTGCTACAACACCATATTTCATCTTAATTCCACCAACTAAATCCCTCGTCCGCAATTACAACCATATCATAAGCCTTCCACACAACATCCCCAATTTTAGACAATAACATGGAGTTCATGTTGAACGTATACATAGAAAGTAGTCTAGTCATTTAGAACTTATTATATCCTAAGAACGTAAACTTATATCCTCTTAGACAATTCCACAAACACCTTACATGCACTTTTAGGCATTGGTGAATTCGTCAAATTCTCATGTTTTCCGCCATCCCATATATCTCATCCAACACACATAATCATCATCATATATATATATCAAGTAACATACATAATCCTCATATATACCTCAACCATCAAATATCAATCAACATATACATATATATATATATATATATACATAACTTGAACTTTCAAAAAGGGATTCGTGAACTCTTTGGACGAAAGGAGTCCATAGATAAATACTTGCATGCCTTAGATTTCGTGGCTGGAAGAGATTGACGGAAGGAATTCTTGAATCAAAGCCTCCAATTAATTTTCCCCAATTCAAAACCCTAACCCTAACTTGATATATATCTATATATATATACATATAAGAGAAATGAGAGGAAATAATACAAGTTCTCAGCTGAATGGGGCATTTATAGAGGTTTAAAAGAGTGGTGAAAGACCAAAATGCCCCTAAGAAACAACTAAAACCCGAATCTGTCATTCAGTGATCTATCCGATAGGCTGAAGTAAATTGGTCATAACTTTTTACTCCGATGTCCAAATTGGACGAAATCAATTTTCTTAGAAAGAAGACTCTCAGGGATTTCCATTGATATATATCAGATCACATAGTTCATTATTTACAAGGAGTTATGATTGTTTGAATTTGACCACAAAAATCGCCTGGCCGTAGTATTTTTTTTTCCTGCACATTTTACTGTTCAAAGTTCGATCGGAATAGTCGTAGTTTGATCGGAATGGCCGTAACTCATTGCTCGAGTGTCCGTTTTGGGTGATCCACATATCGTTGGAAATATTATTCGATGATCTACGAAATGGTGGGCCGAAATCCAAGAAATGACACACAGAAAAATTATAAATCATTCTCGAAGATAGGATCCAATACGTTTACGCACAAAATTTTGACGAAAATTTTTTTCAGGGGTGTTACAATTTTATTCGGAACTAGAAGGCCTTAGGAGCTTCCAGGTTGATGAGTCAATGGAAATTATTTTAGCTTTGAAGCAGATGATAGCTAAGTTATCTAATGAAGCTAAGTCGGCAAAGGCAAGGAAATGGCAAAGGGATATACAGTATGCGGGAATGAAGGCCCAATTCGATGCATTACTTTCTTCGGAGGGATTACCCCTTGTCCTGGTGATGCAGTTCGCCCTCCTCCTCTGCCCTAGTCTCTATATATTTCACATGGCGTATATGGTCAATAGAGAGTTGTGACTGAGGAGCCCAGTAGTGATGAAGATGATGAGGATTATTATGTGGAGAATACACCGCCGCGTTGTTGAAGTTGAGTGTTGTGTTAGATAATCTAAACTATATACCTTATGATAGTTGATTTAAATTTTTTTTTTTTTTAATGCATGAGAGCTTTGAATTAATCTAATCAATAGTACTATTGTATAAATAACTTGACTACTATGTTTTTCCGTTCAATTTCAAGGTACTCTAAGTTGATTTTCATTTAGTGTTCATTGGATTGTGGTGTTGTTTTGATTTTCATTTACTATGTCCAATTTGATATTTTCGTTTAGGTTTTCATTAACTTTATTACTTCTCCATTCAACAATGGTTGAAGCCAGTTCAATATCATACCATACCCTAGAATGTCATCCTCAGAAAGCAAAAAACTTGATAGGATCGTAGAGAGAAGTTGGTAGATATAAGAGAAGAAATATGCAAGCAAGAAAAGGACGTTCCAAATTTTAATGTGCAACAAAAAAGTGCACAAGAAAAGTACGAAGCGACATGTGATCTTTGGAAGTTAAAGGACAAGAAAGACAAGCTCAATGAACAATTGGAGAAAAAAGGGAGATTTAGTAGATTCAACTCAAAAGAAAACAAGGATTCTTTATTTAACTACAAATGAGATTTATTTATTATATATTCAACTATTATATGCTACTATTATTCACTAAAGTAAACAATCGAACAATAATATCATTATTTGTAACAAATCCACAGAACAATACAAAGCATCCCTTACCAAACCTTGCTCGTAGGATTATATAGGATATATGTGTTATAGTTGTTTTTGTTGTTCTATTGTTCACTCAGTAGAACTTTTTTTAAATTCTTGTTCTTTCTGCTTAGCTGCATGATGCACCAGCTGAAGGAGACAAAACATCCCAAATTAAGAAATATCTTCAAACTCCACTGCAAAATCCAATAAATCCATAAGGTTCTCTAAGAACAACTATAGTCATATAAAAAAGTTACAACAAACATGTAATTTATAAATAATGATGTAACACTAGGACACTAGGGTGAACCTCTTTGTTGGAAAATCTCATATTGTGTAAGACCCCGCAAATTTTCATAGTCGTTAAAGCTATTTTAAGTTTGCCAAGAGAAGCTTAGCACTTAAAATTTGGCTAAGTGTTGGAACTTTTCCATTCCATAAGCCTTCGAAACTTTGATGAATTATTTCTTGATCTTCCCGACCTCTGATTCTTGATTTTCTTGTTGTGTTGCGATAAGGCAAGTCAAGAGTACATCCCGGATGAGTTTTGGAATTTTTCGGATAGCAAAAGGGGGTGTTTGGATTTCAGAAACAGTAGCAAAAGGCGTTTAGCCCGCGTCGCCCAGGGTTCAGCACCGCTATAGGCGGGGCCTCACCCAGGTTTCCCCACCCCTATAGCGAGGCGTCGCCTGGGTACTCCCCCGGGCTAGGCCAGGTGACACCCTGCGGATCACCTTAGGCCAAATTTCAGCAGTTCTGTCCGTTTTTCCAAAGGGCAAAAGAGTCCAATTCCACCCCTATATAAGTCCTTAAACACGAGAGATTCAGCACATTGATACCCAAAGTATATTGCTTTCTCTCAAGAACAAGGTAGGATTTCAATTGGGAATTCAATTTCAAGAAAGTTTCTCCGTCAATCTTCATAGAATCACGAACTAAGGTATGCATAGTGTTCATTCATGGATTCCTTTCATCCATGAAGACCAAGAATTCTCTTTTAAATTATACATCATGATATTTATGTTGTGAATTGATTATGTTCATGTTGTTATGGTGTTATGACTTCCATGTTTGAATCTTTATCATGTTTTCATGAAACCATGTTAGTATAGGGTTGAAATCCATACATTTTAGTGATTTGTGATGTGTAATTGGATGGTTTAGCCTATGCCTTAAGTTGTGCATGTAAGGTGTTTGATAAAAGTTTTAAGAGAATAGAAATCATGCTTTATGACTAAATTATGACTTGAACGACTTATGCATTACCCTTACGTTTATATGACTTCGATGATATTCCTATGTATTGAAATTGTTGTTGGATTGCTCATGTATTTGTCTTGTGTAATTATGCCATGTCTACATGCATTCCTATTCATGTACCAAATTATGATAACCATGTACTTCAGGAAATCCCCAGCTTATTGTATTATGTGTTGTTGATGTTGATCATTTATTCAAGAATGTCATGCCTTGTTAGTTTCCTTCTATCGAGTCTTGGGGGTACTTGTACCCGAAAAATATAGTTGTGTGCCTAGAGCCAGTGTCATGTTTTCACGATACTCTCAGTCAAGCCATGCTCAATAGAATTCAGTCAGTCTCATGACTCAGGAAAAACTCAGCAATCTCTGTAACTCAGAAATCTCAGTACTTAGTAATCCTTAGAAATCTCAGTAATCTCAGTCAGTTATCAGATCTCAATAGTATTCCGTCAGCCAACGGAACTCAATGAACTCAGTTCAGTTCAGCTAAATAATACTATCAATATTAGTTCAGTTCAGTTAATCAGTTCACTGTCTTTCAGATGGGAGTAGGATTCAGCACCGAGCGAGCCTAGGGATGGGGGCTCACCTGCTAGATAGGACTGAGATCCCTAGAAGCAATCCCTAAGTTTTAGAACTACGTAGCTAGCGTAGTCACGAGATGTCACCCGTTACATAGGACTGACATATTCAGAGAACACTGTCTAGTATAGGACTGATCACAGGGGTCACCCGCTAGTTTAGGACTAACCCCACAGTAGTTGTCTTTACCCGTGGCACACTCTTCCAACTAGGGTTAGAGGTTGGACCCCAATTATCTTAGTATGGGGCATGTCGGTTAGATGACTACCTCCCACAGTTTCAGTTTCAGTCTCAGTCTCAGTCTCAGTAATGAAACTCAGATAGTTCTACAGATTTTAGAACTGTCAGATACAGTCATTCAGTACAATACAAAACTCAGTTAGTTATATCAGAACTTAGACTGTCAGATACAGTCACTTAGTATAGTACAGAACTCAGCTAGTTCTATCAGAACTTAGACTGTCAGATACCGTCACTCAGTACAGTACGAAATTCAGCTAGTTCCATTAGAACTTAGACTGTCATGTACAGTCTTTCCATATCAGTATACTTATGTTATCAGTATTCAGATTCAGGACTATCAAATACAGTCAATCAGATCAGTTTTCAAAGTCAGAACGATCGAAAACAATCATTTAGACATTCATATCAGTAGACTCAGTAGTTAGATCTATCGCGACTTCGGTTACAATTACGTATTCATGCATGTACACGTTCATATTATTCAGTCAATTAGTATAGTTCATGCATATGAACCCCATACATTCAGCCTACCGCACTTGTATACCTGTACATTCCAACGTACTGACGTATTTGCACTATGGTGTTTTATTTTATGCCATAGGTTTAGAAGTACGAGCTCCAAAACACCAGTAGCAACCCATTTCAGCAGTCAGAGTTAGCAGTGAGTCCTCATCCTTCGAGGAAAGGATGATTACTTTATTATTTCAATTTTTTTCAATTTATTTCAGTAGTTGGAGTTAGTTGGGGACCTGTCTCATCAGCTCCTTATTCAGAAAATTAGAGGTTTTTCAGACTATCATGTTTCAGACAGTTTATTTCAATTATTTTGGGTATTTCATACCCCACCTAGGTGTTATTCTTTTATCAGATTTGAACCTTACGGCCTTTCAGCCTTTATTTTTGCATTTATTTCATTATATTATGAAGTATACAGGTACAGATTTCAGTCATGGATTAGCTTATGGTCCTTCAGAATCATGGGCACCTTGTAGCGTTCCGTATACCAAATTCGGGGCGTTATATATTGTCTATAATAAGGTCAAATATTTATTTATATATATAGTAAATGATGAGTCACCTTTTATAATAATTCTGTATCCACCACCAGATGTAACATCTCAAGATTAATTAGTTCTATGGAGAATAGAGTAAGAATTGTGGGAATTGTTGGAATATGTTTTAGTACTATTAATGGGGTTGTATACTTTACTTTACTATTGTTAAAGTTTAATGATTATTACTTTCTACGACAATCTTAAATTAATATATATATTTTTTATTAAATATTAATCATCGTATTTCGCTTTTCGACAGTCAAATTAGGCGAACTTTGACTAATATTTTAAATTATATTTTCTCATCAAATTGACATGCAAAAGGTTCAACTTGGAGTATTTATCATTTAATTTTTTGAACAAAAAATTTTACATGTAAAATATTGAGCGTAATCTAATTTAACTTTGCTTTGAGAATTACTTAAATCCACTTTTGAAAAGAAAAACATGATAGCTAATTCGAAACAACTAAAGTAATAATAACTAGATCTATAATAATTATGATCATCCCAACTTATGGGTGTCAAACGGTCCGGGTCGGGCCAACCCGAAACCGGCCCTTCTATTTTAACCGGGTCGAGGGTCGGTTTTGGCGCTAATCGGGCCGGGTCGGGCCAAACAGTAAAAAAATTAAAACTCACCCTAACCCGGCCCACTTAACCCAACCCAATCAAACCCACCAAAATCCGGTCAAACTCGGTTAAAAAATCGGTCAAACCAAATCAAAAATATAAAAAATAAAACCCTTTCTTTCAATATACATTACATATACCCACCTATATACATTATAAATACGTTAAATAATATATATACACTATATATATAGTATATACTACATTAGAATTTAAAAAATGTATACACATATACACAATAAGTCAATTACTCATATATACGCACCATTCAATGTATATTAACTACTACTTATAAACTATACTACAATATATATATATTACAATATATATATAGATATACTTATATACTAATTCATAAAATATATACACATGTATACGTTAAATATACAAGATATATACACATGTATATGCACCATACAATGTATATATACTACTAATTATAAAATATACTACAATATATTTACATTACAATATATATAGATATAGTTATATACTAATTTATAAAACATATACGCATGTATATGTTAAATATACACTTCTATAGAAGATATATACATGTGTATACGCACTATTCAATATATATATACTACTACTTATAAAATATACTGCAATATATATACATTACAATATATATAGATATACTTATATGCTAATATATAAAACATATACACATGTATACGTTAAATATACACTTCTATAGAAGATATATACATGTGTATATGCACCATTCAATGTATATATACTACTACTTATAAAATATACTACAATATATATATATATATATATATATATATATATATATAAATATATATATTACAATATATATAGATATACTTATATACTAATTTATAAAATATATACACATGTATACGTTAAATATAAACTTCTATAGAAGATATATACACGTGTATACGCACCATTCAATGTATATATACTACTACTTATAAAATATACTACATTATATATACATTACAATATATATATATATATATATATATATATATATATATATATATATATATATATATATATATATATATATATATATATATATATATATATATATATATATATATATATATATATATATAGATATACTTATATACTAATTTATAAAACATATACACATGTATACGTTAAATATACACTTTTATAGAAGATATATGCACAAATATACAAAACATATGCTACTTAATATAATAAATTAATAATATTTGGTAGTAAATTAATAATATATTAGAAGTAAGTTTTAAATTTAAAGTAGAAAACTAAAAATTCAATTGAAAATTTTAAATCATTAAATGAAAAATTATAAAAAGCACGGATTGAGGAGTGAATGAATTTGGGAAATTTTATTGATTGCAAAATGATCCAAAATTTATAATTTACATGAATGAAAAATCTACAAATTATGCATCATTTTTTACAACTCATTCATGTTAATATTAACGGGAACTTGCATAAGATAGTCGAAGTCAACGGGGGAAAAACCATGCATTGGACTTGATTCTGCTGAGTTCTCCCATGAAGTCATAATTTCTTCAAGTGTCAGCTCATCGCTCGACTTCGGTTCCATTCCTTGGTTTCTTTTTTCCGCTCTAATCCAATCTCTGAGTCAAACTAGAACATTCATTGCATTGCTTCCCAATGAGTGTCGGTTGTCTCCAAGCTGTTGTCGTCCCTTACTAAAGGCGCTCTCTGATGCAACGGTTGACATGGGAACATTCAAGATATCTCTAGCTAATCTTGAAAGCCCAGGATATTGTGATTCATTATTCCTCCACCAATCCAACGTGTTGATCCGTCGTCTGCGATCCTCTGATGTCGTCCGAACATAATATTTCAGCTCTTCCCGATAAGTTGATGTGTAAGTTCTCTCATCAACACTGTTCCAACAATTTAAATCATAAAACGAATCAGAAAAACCACTATGTGCCGGCCTTTTAGAAGATGATGGCTCCTCGGGAGAATGAGGAACGACAGTTGGAGTGATATTTATAGGTACGGCTGAATCAAATGAATCAGCATAGTGATTATATAATTTTTCTATGTAATCCTTTGTATCAGCCGTAGCCGTCCACAAATCAGGTTGTACTTGTTCAGAATCATGGTTAGTATTTATTTCTAAGTTAGTATAAATAATAGTACTAAAGTGACACATATGATTATATTTCATGCACGGATTTAGTATAGCACCAACCAAGTAAATAGAGGGAATCGGAAAAAAATATTTTTTAAATTTCGTAAACATGGCGCCAACAACTTCTTTATAACCTTCTTTATTTTTATATTCTTTGAGAAAACCAGAAATATCGGCTATATATGCCAAAATATTACACACAATAGGATAATAAGCACCGGAAAATTTATTCGTAGCTACATAAAAATTTTCTAAAAACTTAACAAGATCATTAATTACAACCCAATCAGAATTATGTAGCATGCAATCAGCAGAATCAGCAAATGAACCGCAATGCTGGTTAAAAGCTAGTGTAATAGGAATTCTATATTTATAATAAATTTTAAAAAAGCATACGTAGAATTCCATCTAGTATCAATTTCCTCAGGCATCAAAATCGGTGTATGTCCATTTTCTTGACATTTAACTTTAAATTCTCTAATTCTCGATCTACGATTATTTCCTTGAATAAAACCAACGGCAAGAAGAATTTTTTCAATATAAAGCTCAAAATATTCAAGACCATCTTTTACAATTAAATTATATATATGACATGCACACTTAATATGAAAAATTTCAGGCAAAGGCGGAGATAGCGTAGATTTTATTTTTGTTATAGCAGTCTTGTTGTTAGAAGCATTATCAAAAGCAATACATAAAATTTTATTTTTGATACCATAATATCCGGCAATTTTAACAATAGATCAGCAATAAATTATCCAGTATGTTTACGATCTTCATCATATAAAAAAGCAAGAATACGTTTTTGCATCACAAAATTACTATCTATCCAATGACAAGTAACGGTTAAATAATCATTTTTATTTACAGCACGACCAAGATCAGAAGTTAGGGACAATCTACATTGAATATTTTTTAACAATGTTGATAAATAAAAACAATATTGTGAATGGAGTCTAAAAATATCAGACCGACAAGTAGTTCTAGGAATACCATTAAACATAGGATTATAAATTGCTTGTATATAACGAATAAAGGCATCAAAAAAAGGAAAACTAAAAGGCAAACAACCCACAACTACCATTTTAGCCATTTCTTCCTGGTCCCTCAATTTATTATACTTTTTCGCTACTTGACCGGTTGCTAGATCCATTCTAGTTTGCGTTGACCCACCAACATCCCCACTACCTTTTGCAATATTTAACTCTCTTTTGTGATCTTCAGCTATATGTCTTATTAACGTACCTGTACCCCCTTGCTTGCCTCCACTTCTATGCTTATATATTTGTTGACAAATATTGCATTGCACCTCAATATCTGATATACGTTCAAAAAATTGCCATGCAATACTAGTTCTTTTACAGGGTTTTGGGGCACTGAGAGGACGGGAAGGGAGATTAACTAATTCAGATCTAACGTTAGCATCTCCTACTGCGGGTGTTTCAGCAATATTTTCATTATCTTCGTCTAAATTAACCGCATCTACTTCATTTTCTTCTTCTATACCGTAATTTTTCTAAGCTTCTACATAATCCATATCGTGAGCACCTACACCTATTTCTTCCTCAAAAGGTGTACCAAGCGGTACCGGAGGCGAAGGCACACGGGTATATCTACTACTTGAACTACCTCTACCGCTAGTAATTCGCTTTTTACTACCACTACCGCTTCCGGGACAAAAAATTTTAACACCTTTAGTAGCGAGGTTTCTTAATTTATCCATAATATAAATTAAATTAAACTAAAAATATTCAAAATACACAAATATAAGAAAATTAAATATTAAACAATTAATACAATAAATAAAAATTAAACGTAAGAGATGGAACGACAATACCAAATTTTGGAAGTATCCGAAGATTGCGACTTTAGAAACTTCCGCTCGTACTTTGTAAACGAAAAATTAAAAAATTAAAGTGAACACTTTAAGAAATTAAATATATTGAATATTTGAGAATTGAGAATTGAGATTTGAGAGAGAATGAGATTTGAGAGAGTGAAAAATTGTGTGAAAAATGATTTGAAGTTGTAGGGTATTTATAGATTTTTTTTGGGGATTAAAAAATATTTTTTAAAGTTTTTTTTTTTTTTTACTAAATGGGCCCAAACTAGCCGTTTGGACCCAAAAACGGCTATATAACCGTTGGACCAACGGCTAGTTTGGCCCAAAATCCAATATATATATATATATATATATATATATATATATATTAATTTTCTGGGCCGGGCCGGTTAACCGACAGGCCTGAATCGGACTTGGTCCGGGCCGAGTTAACCGGGCCCATTTTAACAAAATAACCGGCCTGAGACTCGAAACCCTAAAGCCCTAGGAATTACCGGGCCGGGTTAGGTAATCGGGCTGGGTCCCAGCCCACTTGACATCCTTAACCGGCCCGGCCCGGCCTACTTGACACTCTTAACCTAAAGTCCTAAACTAATTTTATTGTTTGAAAGAATATACCAAGCTCTTTTGATTTATTTACACAAGATTGACTTCAAAAGAATTAAGAGATTTCCCAATCTGATTTTTATAATAATATTTAATTTATTATAACATTCAAGTTATTTTTTAACCGATTAAGAACTGTATTGAATTTCTTTAAACATACACAGTTTTGTAACATGATTTCTGTTTTTTTAGTTTTCATATATATTATATTGTATAAGATTACCATTAACAAAAGAATTTTACGTGTGTTTGCATCTTGTAATACTTGCTAAAAAAATAATAAACATTTATTTTTTGATGTTTCACATAAAAATCTTGCTATCAAAAATAATTTATTTAACTCTCAAAATTTAAATACGTAACAGATGATTTAGCTGTCCTTGTTCCTCCTCTTCTTTTCTCTTTTGAGTCAGGCTCTTAAGACAGGAAATGAGGTTTTCTGAATATTTCTCTTCCAAATCGTATAAATTAAACTGAAAAAATAGGACAAACAACACAAATTTTCAAAGTTTGAAGTTTAATTGCAGAAAATCTGGATATTTTATATAATTATTGAAACTCAAATTTTGAGTATGTTTAGGTACATAATTAGCTCTCGATACATCCAACGAAAGTGCATTTTTTTCTTTGCAAAGATACATAGTTAGCGCCAGATATAGATTTTTTCAAGTTTGAATCTGTCAAGATACATAAGTAGCTTCTTGATACATCCAACAAAGATACATAATTAATTAAAAATTTTATAATTACTTTATAAAGATAAAAATTTATATAAATATAGTAAATTAAGATATATATTTATATATTTTTCAATACTAAATATAATAAAAAAATGTTATACTTTAGGACCCGCAAAGAAAAGATATCATGAATTAAAAAAGACAGGAAATGTATTGAGTCCTAAAATGACCAAGGGTGCATTCTTTATATTTTAAGTTACAAATTTAATTTTCAAAGCATAACATCATTTTATATTTTTAGGAGTCAGATTTCATTAGAATTTCTGATTTCTCCTCTTCGACGCTTACTTCAGTATGTTGAAAATAATAAACAGAAAAAAGTCCAAAATTGACTATATGAAGATATTGACAAAATATTTTCTTTGTAGGCATCACATCTCAAATTCCACGTTTACACCATTCAAATGCACCACGAAGCTCAAGTCTTCTATTTTATTTTTTTTTAATTCGGTGTCCGGTGTCTGTATTGATGCCCCGATAAATCCGAATCGGACGTTGCAGGGCCCATTAAGGTGGCAGTGCTCAGAACAGAGTTTTCTCCGTATCTAGGATCAAACCCTCGACCTCTAATTAAGGGTGGAGCAGCCTCATCCACTGCACCACAACCCATGTTGATCATGCAGCTCAAGTCTAAGCTTACATGTTTCTCGTAATAATCATATTTTGTCATCAATTAGAGAGAGTTTAAAAATTTATGTTTTTTTTTTGTTTCAATTTATGTGTTACTATTAGTATTTTTTTTTAACCATTTTGTTGAAATTTAGCTCGTCGTTAAGGGTTATTGCATGGATAATCCATCGAAAATGTTACGAAAGAGATATTTTTTAGTAGTCGTCTTAACCCATAGAAAATTTCTCACAAATGGGTGTGTCTTATTTTCATTTTTAGTTTTTCTAATTTGTAATTTCTTTTTATAACTTTAATATTTAGAGACTTGTTATTTCTGATCATATAATGAAGATAATAATGTTCAAGGGTATTTTGATATATTATGCACGCCTTTAATTTCAGGGGCAAAATTATTATGTTTTGACATTCGTTAAATTCAAAATAGATTAGGTATAATTATATAAAAAAATATATGAAAATTGATATAAGACGTAGAAAAACATCCAGTAAATCAAGAAGATAGTTGAGTGTATTAATTTTCAAGCATAATCTTAAAACTTTGAACATCAATATATGTATGTTTGAACCTTTCAAGCATGATCCCTAAATTTTGAATTCACCGCTATTTAATTTAACTTACATAATTAAAAAAAATTATTATTTTCTTAAATTTCGTGTCTAAATATCAAACTACATAGTATACATAAAATGAAACGTCAGGAATAGACTTTATAGTCAAGATTATCATCTCCAAGAATACATAAGATTTTATGTCTTGTAGTGGAATTTTTTGGGTATAAATAGAGGGTAAGTTGAAAGAGAATCTCATTGTACTCTGAAAAATCTTTGTTTGTTGGATAGTGAAAGAAGATATGAAGTTCAATAATAACCTAATTATTCTGCTAGCACTTTTATGTGCTTCACTTTTTCTTGCTTCAGCTCTACTAGTTGATAAGGCTAAAGGTAACTATACAATATTTTTTTTTTTAAAACATATGGATTACTTGTATTTCATAATTAGTGTATATACTTCATGCAATGACAAGAAATATAATATAGAGTTCTAAAAAATATAGTTAAAAAATATTTGAAGATGACTTTTAGAGTTAAACTTCTCAGTTTATCCTTAATGACTTACTAATATGATCATAAAAAATTCATGATACACATTTAATTTGCCACTAAGGATTTCATTTTTTTTTTTTGTAAGCTGTCTTTAATTTTTAGAATTTAGAAACAATAAATTTAATCTAAACTCACCTCTGCATTTTTAATGTATGTCAAATGAATCAATAATTTTTTAAACATTATATGCAGTCAAATATCGTCATGTGTAATGTAAACTAGAGTGAGAGTACTAAGTAAACTAACTACTTACAGTACATTCATAAGAAATAATACATGTGGTATGCATTATTTGTAGCAGCAAATGAAGGCCAACTAAATGTTGAAAAACAAGGCCATGGAGGTGGCCATCATGGCGGGGGCGGTCACGGAGGTGGCGGTCATGGCGGTGGGGGCCATGGAGGTGGTGGCCATCATGGCGGTGGAGGCCACGGAGGTGGTGGTCACGGCGGCGGAGGCCACGGAGGTGGTCATCATGGTGGTGGAGGCCACGGAAAATGAAGTCAGCCTCCCGAGAATGAAGAACGTTATAAATTAAAGAACTTTAGGTTAAACTACTTCATGCATCCAGTTTTTATAATATAGTCCATAATAAAAAATACCTACTTTTTTAATTTGGAGTTGCATGTCATGTTATGTGTACTGGAAATGATATATAGTATATATGAATAAATATCAATGTTTTATATTCTCCATTCTAAAGTCCGTTGATTATCTTTAAGAATTTAAGTCAGGTATATTGATTGTGTTAAAGATTCTTACTGTTTTTTTTTTTGGTAAATAAATTGTGTTTATTACCAAAGAACCATGCAAGTACCAAAAAAGATAAGGTCTGGACAGCCCCAGCCTTGCCAGAAACAAACAACCAACAAGGTCTCATTTCAATCCTAGCTATGGGTAATAATCTAAACTTCTTAAAGCACTAGCTAGTTTAGGCTACAAACTCCCTCTAATATGGATCTCCTTGATGTTGTTGCGTATAAGAACACCAATTGATCTTGATGTTCGTTGAAACATTCGAGTATTCCTCTCCTGCCATATTGCATACACACTTATTGCAAGGGCCATTTGAAAAATCTTTGCACAAGTCTGCTTCCCAGTAAAATGCAGTAATGCCCATGTTACTTCATCCTTCCAATAGAGAGTTTGTTGATCTATGTGCAACCAGTTTAAAAGCTTTTTCCATCATGAGGTAGAGTATGCACATTTGAAGAATAGGTGGTCACTACTATCAGTCCCTGAGTTGCATGAAACACACCTTGTGTCATCAACAATACCCCAAGTAGCTAGCCGTTCTGTAGTTTGCAATTTTTCATGGAGTGCTAGATATAATATAAACGTCCATTTAGGTGGTGACACATTATTACAAACTAATCTTCTCCACTCTACCTTTTGGAACTCCCCTCGCCTCTTTATATACATCTTCTTTATAGAGAAGGATGACCAATTCATTAAATCTTATTCTGTCCATCCTACCTTCTCATAGTACCTTTGTGATTTAATTATCTTCCTTACCACCCAGGACGCCTGCTGTGGATGTATTTCCATACTGTTCATAATACATATGCACCCACTAAATCCACATTGTGTCTTGTTTCTTACTCAAACACCACAACAATTTACATACAACAGTTTTTTTCCATGTTGCAACATCTAGGAAATTCAAACTCCCCACAACTTTTGGCCAACACAAAGATTCATAGGCAATCAATGCTTTCTTGGAAGTATCAACACCCCCTGGCCAGAGAAATTTTCTACAAATGGATTCTATACATTTAATCACCTTCCTTGGCATAACAAATATTTGAGCCCGAAAAATTTGGATTGAAAAGAGTACACTTTTAATTAATTGGACCCTACCTGTATATGAGAGAAATCTTGAAGTCCAGCTCTGAACTCTCCCCATAATCTTCTCTATTAGGCCCTGAAACTGAACAATAGATGTTTTTTTTAGAACTCAATGGCACCCCCAGGTATCTTATAGATAGTGTTCCTTGTTCAAAGTCCAATTCTCCCAGTATTTCATCCTGGATATCTATAGGAACTCCCCAAAATAAACTGAACTCTTATCCACATTTGCTTCCAAGCCTGAAGCTTTTGAGAAAATGGTAAAGAGTTCATGTAGACACGTAATTTTGTTCCTCCGAAAGATATTTTTTGCCTATTTACCTTATTCTACCATGTATCCTCATCCGTATGATAATTCCACTGCAAAAAGACAAAAACAACAAACCAACCACCTACCCTATCAAATGGCAACACCTCACCACCCCTTCATTTCTTGTCCACAAAGGCAAAAAGGATAAACATACACTAAAATGGGGGTCCCACAAGGGAACCTTCCAAGATGGTGCCAAGAACCCTTTTGTTTTTAATTTTTTTTATACATACAGGGATCACACTGCATTTTGGGGGCAGATATACACATACACAATAGACTCTCAGGATATTATTTTTTTTCACTAACCTCACGCCATAAACACACACCAATAGAGAGACCATTCTCAATTCCATTCGAAAAGAGACCATCTATCAATACCCACTACAATTTATTCACAGACCCACACGCCCACTCTCAATGAACAAATGCAAAACACACAACACACAGTAGAATGAAGAAATGGGAGATGGGAGAGAGATCGGAAAAGGAAATCGCGAGTTAGAAATAAATAGAGAGAGAGATCAATTGAGAGAGGTAGAGAGAAAGTAGAGATCTGAGAGAGAAGGAGAGAATCGAAAAAGGGGTACTGCTCCGGCAAGTTTCGCCTGAGAGAAGTCAAAATCCGGTCCGTTCTCATTGGTTCTTGCCGTGTTTGAGCCCGCCGGAGCTCCGGTGATGCAAAACAGCGACCCCCAGCCCTCAAAATCCCCCAAAATCTTTTCTTTTTTCTTGGTTTTAGATGATATTCCATCGGAGAATGTTAAGGTCGCCGGATTCTAACTTGTTTCATCGATTCTAGTTACCAGCCGAGATCGCCAATGCTACAAGCACACGGGTTCTTCAGTTTTTCTTGTGATTTGTGATTCTCGAGTTAGTTTATTCATGCTCGTGGATTGCTGTTCGTATTGCATTTCGTGAATATTCTGGGCTTCGGGTTTAGTAGATAGTCGAGTTGGTAGTTTTGTTTGAGGTTCAACCCGAGGCTTAGAACACGGATTCTGGCTTGTTTAACTGATTAATACATTGAAGGTCATCAAGGTCCATTTCTCATCCCTTCTTAATTGAGCTTATTTATTGATATTTCGTGTGGTAAATTCATGGCGCGTGAATATTGTTTCATGTGATTATGTCTGGATTATGGATTGATTTCATTTGAATAGAGTAATTGAAGGATTTGAATTCGTTTGGGATAGATTTTAACTTGGGGAAGATGGGAATTGAAAGGTGATACCGTGAATATTGTAGTGTTTTGATTCATCGATTGTTATTGAATTTGAAATGAATGTTAATGTTATCGGACTCGGTAGTATCATGATAAAACTGTCAAAAGCGTAGGCAGATAGTAGGCTTGGGTAGGCAAATTTAGAACTTATGGATTGTTTGAGTGCTCGAAATGTTTTTGGAATGGTTTATTTTTTTCGCATATGAAAAATGTATTCATTTAGCCGGGGAATGCCCCGGGACACATTGTATTTATTCACCGGGGGATGCCCCAACGTATTATGTTGGCGGAAAGCATTTGTGATGAAGGCCTGGGGCTTTGGGTAAGCATTGGAGCATAGTTTAGGATTAGTCTAGAATAAGATTTATATTTTCATATTTTTTTATCTTTGGGACTGTATAATTCGGACTGGACACTATATTTTTGGATTGTTGTTTGATGGGTTTGTTGCTTGTTTTATGTATTTGTGTGGTTTATACATTCATAATGACAAATTAGCCAATATACTCTACCAAGCGACCGTGGTCAAACCACGGGATCGAGGGGTGCCTAACACCTTCCCCTCGATCAACAGAATTTCTTAGCCGGAATCTCTGTTCACGGATTAGTTTTTAGAGTCAAACCGTTTTGAAAAGGATTTTCCAAAGGTGACTTCACACACCGGATTATGCCAAGTGGCGACTCTAAATAAGAAAAAATAATGTAAATAATCCTTTTTTTTTGAAACAAAATTTTTCATTTTTGTCACCTTAATAATAAAACCCTTACAAACTTAAAATCCACCCTTTTGGAGTATGAAAAAAGGGTGTGACAGCTCTGGCGATTCTGCTGGGGAACTATTTCAGAATCTGATCTTTTTTTTTGGAGTCGTATCGGATTTGTTTGGCATTACGAGTGTATAAGCATTGTTTGTGATTTTTGTTTGTATTTTCACTTTTGTGCGTTTTCATTCTCTTTGTTTATAGTATTTATCCTATGTGTTTACCGCTTTTATATCTGACATCATGTGCATAACCCAAGTTATTTTTTCCGCAACAAGTCTCGGAGCGCACGTCGTGCGCACGAACTCTAGTTGAGTCACCTTTATTTTAGGGTGGGAGCCGTTGGATGTATGGAGTAGGTGGAAAGCAAAGCAACCACTATCAACCAAATGCTCCCCCGAACGGCCTTGTTAGTAAACCACAACGTAGGTCAGCCTTTAGGTCATTCTTATATACATCATATTGAGACCTAGAGGGACCCACACGACCCTTTGTAGGAAACTCACCTCTAAAGCATCTCTACGTGCTAAATGTTGCATCTCTGAGGGTAATGTGGTCATTTGACGGACTAATTTCGGGAAAGCAAGTGTTAGAAGTAAAGTGTGTAGACAAGAAAGTGTTCAAGAAAAAAAGGAAAAGAAAAAGGTGAATCAAAAAGAGTTTCGTAGTTTTTAGGTTCTTTATGGCTTTTGTTTTCCACAATTCCACAATTCAAAATTCAAAAAAAGATTTTTTTTACTTTTTCCACTAATTTTTCAAAAAAAACAAAAAGCATCAAAAAAAATTTCCTTTTGTTTCCTTTAACAAGCATTCACAATTCGAAAACTCCAAAAAGATTTTTTAGGAACTTTTTATAAAAAATAAAAATGCAAAAAAAAAAAGTGATAGAAGTTTTGTACATTTCATATAACAAAAATACCAAAAAAAAAAAAAATTCTTTCATAGCTGTTGGTGTCATTTTTTATGTGAAGTGTCAAATTGAAAACTCAAAAAAAAAAGATTTTGTTATGTTGTTCATCGTATGTCTTTGGTCGTGTCTCAAGTCAAGGTGCAATCCATTATTTAATCATTAATTGTCCAATCTGGACGAACTACACACCCCTGATTCTCCTCTTTCGGGATGTGAGATACGTAGGCAACCTATTGTTGGTTCGGGGACCTTATTTGAAAATTCAAAAAAAAATAAAAAATTCTTCACTCTTTATTAGAGTAGATGTCATATATTTCTTTAAAAGAAAACTGTAAAAAGATTTTTCTTTAATAGTTTCAATTTTCATTTTTATATGAAATTCGAAATTGAAAACCCAAAAAGATTTTATTTGGTAATCATAGGTTTTATTTTGTATAGGAATAAAATAAAATTCAAAAAAAAGAATTTCTTCACTCTTTATTTAGAGTAGGTGTTTCATATACATCTTCAAGAGAAAACTACAAAAAGATTTTCCTTTAATAGTTTCAAGTTTTATTTTCATATGAAATTCAAAATTGAAAAACCCAAAAGGATTTTTCTTTGGTAATCATAAGTTTCATTTTGTATAGGTATTTTAGAAGTGAAAAATGCAAAAAGATTTTCGTCAATTCTTTTGAAAAATTGTTATTTTCTTTTCTTCTCAAAGTTTCAAGGAAAAGAATGAAAAAAGAGTTTAATTGGCCATTTTGGCAAGACTTCAAGAACTACGCACACTTGATTCTCCTCTCTCGGGGGTGAAATACGTAGGCGCCCTTCTTGGATTCGGTGACCTTTTCAAAAAAAAAAAGGTTTTGAAAAATTATTGAACTCTAGCGCATTTGCTCTCTCTTGTCCAGTTAGTTTAAGGTGGTTGGTTTGTGGCATTTTGGCTGGTCCTCCATATTGCTCCAAGTCACAGAGGAAGTTATGGCCAATAAGGATACAGAGTTAGTGGTCACTAATCAGATAGGGAGTTTGGGGAATGAGAATGTAGGAGATAATGAAGAGATTCGGAAATTAAGGCGACAAATAACAGAAATGCATCGAGCTTGGGCTTATGGGTTTCCGCCTCCTCCAGTTCCCACTGATAATCTGGAATATCTTTCTAGCTTACCTCTCGTGTCACATGCACAATTTCCCATTTTTGTTGATATGCCATAACATGCATCAGGATCGACTCCAGGGCAACAATATCCAACCACTTCCAATGTTTATTTCCTCACTCCCCAATCCAAGACTACCACATACTCGGCTCCAGCTGTTGTTCATGCTTTTACGGTGCCACCCCCACCTGAAGCTACTACTTTTGACGTTCATCCACAAGTTGTGCCTCCCTACTCTACAAGAGAGCCTGCATTGAATATTTTTAGTGATCAGTATTATGCTCTCGAGCCTACATTTAAGTCGACTGGTCCATACGATTGCCCTCAACCGCCTGAATTTCCTCCTAAAACTGAGAAGCCTATTATGACAGAAGAACAAGATGAAATAGCCAGAAAATTAAGAAGTTTAGAACTAACTATGAAAAACTTGCAAGGACTTGGGGGTACAAAAGTGTCTCATATAAAAATCTGTGCATGTTTCCTGGTGTATATCTTCCTCTTGGTTTTAAAATGCCGAAGTTTGAAAAGTATGATGGACATGGCGATCCTGTAGCATATTTGAGACGCTATTGCAACCAGCTAAGGGGTGCTTGAGGGAAGGAAGAATTACTCATAACATATTTCGGTGAGTCTTTCAGGTCTAGCTTCAGAATAGTTTGTTGACCAAGACATTGACAAATGGATTAGTTGGGATTCCTAGCTAACGAATTTGTGCAACAATTTCAATACAATGTGGAATTGATCCCTGACGAAAAATCCATAACTAGTATAACAAAGAAGAATACTGAGAGTTTTAGGGAATATGCGATCAGATGGCGCGAACAAGCTGCTAGAGTAAAACTGCCAATGAAAGAAAAAAAATAGTGGAGGTGTTTATTCAAGCGCAGGACGAAGCATATTATCAATACTTGTTACCTACATTAGGCAAGCCGTTCATGGAAGTCCTCAAAATGGGGGAGATGATAGAGGATAGAATTAAGATAGGCCGCATTATGAGTTTTGCAACATTGAAAGCGACTACTCAAGCAATTCAAAAAGGTTTGAGAAGTGTTGGAGGAAAGAAGAATGAGGAAGATGCATCTGCCATTATAGTTGGACAACAGGCACGGGTAAAAGGACCATATCATTGTTACCCACGGGCTCAAACCCAAGTTTATGCATAAGTTCCACAGAATCTTTCCCAAGATCCATTATATTTCATTCCCCCATCTCCATATCAAGTGTATAATGAGCAACCATATGTTCAACCCCTATCTTACCCACATTGGCGCAGGTCAACTCTGTCGAGTTATCCTTCAGCTCCACATACATACCGAAGCCTTTCTAGGCTGGTTTTCAATTTAAGCCAAATAATAAAATGAGACAGAAGTCGAGGGATAACTTCACACCGATTGGAGATTCGTATGCAAGTTTATTCTAGAGATTGGTATAGTAGGACATAATCACTCCTCTCCTTGGGTATACTCCTGACCCATATTCAAGAAGTTTTGATCCTAATGTACGATGCGCATATCATTCTGATGTTTAGGGTCACCGTATTGAAGATTGTCGTGCTTTGAAAAGAGAAATCAAAAAGATGATTTAAGATAAATCAATCATGGTACAGAACATTGACAGTGAGGAAAGCTCTAGTCATGCTGATATGCAAACCAGTGGCTAACATGTCAGGCTGAGCAATTGAGAAGTCACCTCTCTCCTTACTAGGAAGGGGTCTGGTAGTTTGTTTTATTTTATTTTCTGCTATCCGAACTATTTCAGGGTTGTAGTTTGGGATCTATCTTGTTTTGTCCTTTTGTTGTTTATGTTCAAACCCTTATATCTTTTGTTTCAACTAAATGAAGTGTCCTATTTTTCTTTGTGTTTTAAATATGTGTTGTTTGTTTGTTTTCTTTACATAGTACATTTTATATTGACCCTAGTGATATGACACGCTAGTGAAATTTTTATCCAGATCTTAAAATCCAGTTTAAGCATGAACTTTGAATCAGAGGGTTAAAGTTAGAAAAAGAGAGCATATGAGAAAATAGATAGAGTGCTGAGACATTTGGTAATAGGTTAAGGCAATTATTTTGAGAATCACAAGAACAACTTGGTCATCGATCGAAAGGCAGGTCCCAATTAGGTCAAATAGTGGACGTGTGATCCATATATCAAGAGAAACAAGAAGATAATCAACTCTACAAAATCATGCATCACTCGATGTGAGGGATGCATAACAAAGGTAGAGTTGTATGCCGGACAAGTAAAGAAGAAGAAGTGACACACGTTCAGTTTAACTTAGTATTGTTAAAGTGTCACACATAATCTTTATCTTCCACTTTCATATTGCATGGTATGTACTTGCATTTTCAAGGATTGATATGACGAAGGCATTTCATTCTGCTATCCAAACATCGTGTCATCCTTTGTTTACCCTATTTGAGATTCAATCCTATATTATTTCATACCCCTCATTTGGAATCAATATAGTCAGAAAAGCTCAAAAGAAAAGTGTCGAGCAAAACAATAGAGTCAGAAAAAGTTCAAAAAAAAAGAGAAAAAATATGTCCAAAAAGAAAGAAAAGAGAAAAGTGTCAAGAAAAATAGGATCAGAAAAGGTCTCAAAGAGAAAAAGAATCAGCAAAAAAAAAGAAAGAAAAATCCGATCAAAAGAAAGAACAAGCTGCCAGAACTACGCATGACCTGATTCTTCTCTCTTGGGGGTGAGATACATAGGCTGCCCTACTAAGGGCTCGGTCTAACCAAATAAGTAATTTAGAATCATCATGTCAAAAGAAATCGGGGCATGAGTTAATCCTCATTTGTTTGAGTCAATTCTAAAAGTTGTAAGTCCTAACCCACTTCAAGTATCGTTTGGGCCTCATGTCATCCTTTCTTTCTAACCCTATCCAAAAGCTAAGCTACAACCAAAGAAAGACCTTTAGATCAATCTTTGAGAATGTTAAGGCTAATCATGCAATGGATATGATGATGCATTTTGGGAACTACTTGTCTTCCTTAGCATAAGAAATCAAGGGAGAAATAAAATATAAGAGAGTCTTATTGGTGAAAACCCTCACAGGCACCGTAAGGCGATAGTAAGTTGAGAGAGATAAAAATGAGAGAGTCTTATTGGTGAAAACCCTCACGGGCACAGTGAGACGATTATGAGTTGGGAGAAATGAGAATAAGAGAGTATCATTAGTAAAAACCCTCACATACACCATAAGATAATGGTGAGATGAGGAAAAACCCTTCAAAGCATCACTAGCCGAATGAGGTCTGAATTCAATTGGCCTAAGAGAGTAACTCAGTTTCAAGGCCATTAACTCAACAATAATTGGTAGAAAGTTTAGATGGAAAGATCAGGTAGCTTAATCCAAAATGCATGGCATAATCATTAGAGTTGACTGTCATGTCTAGAAAAATTTTTCATTTCTTTGTTTCAAATGGGGATACTCATTGTCTTTTCTTTCTTCTCTTTAATTTTATTTTGTTTTCTTTAGTCAGTTGTCCAAATAAAATCACTGTCATTTTTTTTTCTTTTGTCTTTGAGTCAAGTCCATGTCAAAACAAGGGAGAAAAGATCTCAAAACATGGCTACAAGCTTCTTCAATTGCACAAAACAAGACAAAAGGGCCAGCACATGCTACAGACATGATTGTGAGCCAAAACAAGGCATGCATAAAGTTTTGTCAACCGAAAAGTTTGGGAACTCATGGAAATACCAAGGTTCAAAGGGTTTATCTGAGAAGCATGATAAAGCAGGGATACTATATTTGTTTCAGAGTCACTCTTAATAATCTAAGTTCGGGTCAATGATACAGAAAGCCAGTGATACATGCTAATGGTTGAAAGTAAGATTAAATGCGACTGGGGCAAGAGAGATTTCCACGAAATCCAAAGACACAAACCAACCACCGTGTTTTTAAAGTAACAAGTTTTCTTTGTATGAAATAGGAACACATGCTACCTTCGAATCAAGGATTTCAAAGCCCAAACATCAAGGGTTGTAATATTCTAACTTCTACAAATGCAAGAGGCAATGTTGCTGCACATATTTGGTATTCAAACCCATGGTAATTCAAGTGGCATTTGTACGGAGACGCACTTCCTTGTTTTGGTAATTCTAGCAACATTTGTAAAGAGACACACTTCTTTGTTTGGGTAATTCAAGCAACATTTGTAAGGAGACGCACTTTCTGGTTTGGGCAATTTGAGCGACATTTATAAGGAGATGTACTTCCTTAATTCAAGCATTATCATAAGGAGACACACTTTCAAAGGAGACACATTTCCTTGTTTGGTTAATTCAAGCAATATTTTTAAGGAGACGTACTTCCTTGTTTAGGCAATTCGAGCAACATTTTTAAGGAGAAGCACTTCTTTGTTTGGTTAATTCAAGCAACATTTGTAAGGAGACACACTTTCTTATTAGGAAATTCAAGCAACATTTGTAAGGAGACACACTTCCTTGTTTGGACAATTCAAGTAATATTTGTAAGGAGACGCACTTCCTGGTTTGGGAAATTCGAGCAACATTTGTAAGGAGATACACTTCCTTAATTCAAGCGCTATCATAAGGAGACACACTTCCAAAGAAGACACACTTCCTTGTTTGGTAATTCAAGCAGTATTTGTTAGGAGACGCACTTCCTTATTTGGTAATTCGATCGACATTTGTAAGGAGACACACTTCCTTAATTGGTTAATTCAAGCAACATTTGTAAGGAGATGCACTTCCTTGTTTAGGCAATTCGAGCAACATTTGTAAGGAGAAGCACTTTCTTGTTTGGTTAATTCATGAAAACATTTCTAAGGAGATGAACTTCCTTGTTTGGTTAATTCAAGAAGCATTTGTGAGGAGACGCACTTCCTGATTTGAGTAATTCAAGCGGCATTGGTAAGGAGAAGCACTTCCTTGTTTTGATAATTCAAGCAACATTGGTAAGGAGATGCACTTCCTTGATTGGGTATTTTGAATTTTGATTTTTAGGTGATGCACTTCATTGTTTTGATAATTTAAGCAACATTGGTAAGGAGATGCACTTCCTTGATTGGGTATTTCGAATTTTGATTTTTAGGTGATGCACTTCCTAACTTGAGTCTTGATTTCTAGAAAAGGCACTTTCTAGTCGAGTTATTGCACTTAATCCTTAAGAGACGCACTTCCTTGCTAGTTTTCATTTGTCAGGTGACACACTTTTAACTTAAATTTGTATCTCTAGAAGATACAGTTTGTAGTTAAAATCCCTTACTTGAATTATTAGGAGACGCACTTCCTAGTCTTGCTTATTCAATTGTACTCTCAAGAGATGCATTTATTGGTCAGAGTCTTGATTCATTATTGCAACATGCAAGTAGGTATGATGTGACTTTTCCAAAAATATTTTGATGATAAACTGGGGCAAGTGTCAGCGATTTGGAACAAAGATGAAAGGAACGAGTGCCGGGGCAGATACCTGAGAAGCCAAGAGATGCAAGACACCACTAAGTTTTTAACTGACAAATTTTCTTCGTTGAAATAGGGGAAAATTTGCTTCACTTAATTCAGATACCATTGGTAATGTACATCCATGGGATTTTACTTTCTACTCAGGACCCTCCTGAAAAATGGGACTTTACTTTCAGGACCCTTCTGAAAATAGGACTTTGCTTTCTGCTCAGAACCCTCCTAAAAATGGAATTTTACTGTTTGTTCAGGACCCTCCTGAAAAAAAGGGAATTTACTTTCAGTTCAAGACCCTCCTGAAAAATGGGACTTTACCTTCTGTTCAGGACCCTCCTGGAAAATGGTATTTTACTTTCTGTTCAGGACCTTCCTGAAAAATGGGATTTTACTTTCTGTTCAGGACCCTCCCGAAAAACGAGATTTTACCTTATGTTCAGGACCTTCCTGAAAACTGGGATTCTACTTTATGCTCAGGACCCTCCTGGAAAATGGGACTTTACTTTCTGTTCAGGATCCTTCTGAAAAATGAGAATTTACTTTCAGTTCACGACCCTTTTGAAAAATGGAATTTTACTTTCTGTTCAGGAACCTCCTGAAAAATGGGACTTTACCTTCTGTTCAGGACCCTCCTAGAAAATGGTATTTTACTTTTTGTTCAGGACCCTCCTAAAAAATGAGATATCCTAAATAAATACTTAGTTTTCCTCCTTCTTTTTGTTTCATTTTTGAATAAGGGTCGGGACAAAATTCTGTCTCATTGTCTACTTCTTTGTCTGAAAACACTGCGCATTTACATTCAAAGGGGAAATGATGTAGACACGTAATTTTTTCCCTCCGAAAGATATTTTTTGCCTATTTACCTTATTCTACCGTGTATCCTCATCCGTATGATAATTCCTCAGCAAAAAGGCAAAAATAACAAACCAACAACCTACCCTATCAAATGGCAACATCTCACCACCCCTCCTTTTCATGTCCACAAAGGCAAAAAGGATAAACATACACTAAAAAGGAGGTCCCACGAGGGAACCTTCCAGGAAGGTGCCAAGAACCCTTTTGTTTTTTATTTTTTTTATACATACAGGGACCACACTCCATTTTGGGGGCAGATATACACATACACAATAGACTCTCAGGAGATTTTTTTTCACTAACCACACGCCATAAACAAACACCAATAGAGAGACCATTCTCAATTCCATTCAAATATAGACCATCCATCAATACCCACTACAATTTATTCACAGACCCATACACCCACTCTCAATGAACAAACGCAAAACACACAGTAGAATAGAGAAATGGGAGACGGGAGAGAGATCGAAAAAGGAAATCGTGAGTTAGAATGAAACGGAGAGAGATCAATTGAGAGAGGTAGATAGAGATCAGAGATCTGAGTGTAACACCCTGTAAATTTTTTCGTACACTTATCGCGATTATATGGAGTCCTAAAGGCTTGCGTATGGGTTAAATTAAGTTTATGGTGTTCGGAAGTATCCCGTCAATAGTTGTATGTGTAGGTATTGGAATAAGCTTTCCAACGATATAAAGTTTGCCCAAAATAGAGGAGTATTTCATATAAGCGAGCACACTCAAAATTTCAAAACAGCGGCCGGGAAGCCTGTGAACGGTAAATCTGCAGGAAAATTACTGCAGCTAGGCAATTATTTTTTTGGATCAAATTTAGACGATCATGACTCCTTGTAAAAAAATAACTGTGTGAGTTGCTATATATCGATGAAAAGCTCCGAGAATCTTATTTCCGATGAAATTGGTTTCATCCAAATCCAATGTCTGAGTAAGGAGCTATACCCGTTTTACTACAGCCTATCAAAAAAAAAAACAGAATTGTCGGACAGATTTTTGGGTCAACTTTAAACGATCATAACTCCTTGTAAAGGAAGAACTAGGTGGTATACTAGATATGAAAATGAAATACCTTTTAGTTATCTTTCCAATGCAATTGGTTTCACCCAAATCCGATACCGGAGCAAAGAGTTATGATCGATTTACTTCAGCCTGTCAAAACTGTCCACTGGGGACAGATTCGGATTTATTTAAATTTTTAGGGCAAAATGGTCATTTTCTATTACCTCTTGGGCGAAAATTGGTCTTTATAAACCTACACTTAGCCTCATATATATCAGATATCATCCAATTATTAAGAGAAGGTGAAACCCTAGCCTTATTTCAACTTCAAATATTTTGTGATTCGACCGTAGAAAATTCGAATTGGTTCCGTAGTTGTGTTCACCATCTCGAAAGCTTCGAGAAGCACCCCATGGTTATGTAAGGAGGATTCTAAATACAAGAGTTCATTGTTAAGGTATGAATATTGTTTATTCTTGATTCTTATCAATGAATAAGTATTGATAAAGGATTATGAGTATTGTCTTGATGTTGGAAGATAACCAGAAACATAGTTATGAATTGTTTTGTATAAATTGTTAGTAGTAAATTATGGAAGTTGTTGTATTGGATTATGGAGGATGAACTGTGGTGATATATCATTATATTAGTGGTTATGTATGCCTAGTTATCATGTTGGTATTGGATGGTGATTAAGAAGGGAAATAAAGGCTAAGAGTGATGTTGAGGGATATTTCATGAAAATGCATGATATGTGAATGTAATAAGAGTATAAGAGGATGTATGTAGCACTCTTATTGATGAGTTAAAGGATTACTTCCTAGACATTATTTGGTGAAGTTAATACCTAAATTGTAAGGTTTGGTTGCTAATACTAGTTTGCCACAAATGACTTATTGTAGATAAGTGTTCGAAGAGTAAGGGAAGTCAAGTTGGACTTGGTATTGAAGTGGTTATATCAAGTTATGTAAGACATACTCTATCTTATCTTTGTCATGAATAATGACCCATGGCACTCTCAAGTAAGCTTCCAACATTGTCCTACGACACATGACACATAATAACATCATATGATCTTCGACACTACCAATTGAACTTATTTTCACTTTTAAGATGTCCGGCTAGTCAAAAAAATGTCCATATACTATTGTTGACTCCGAAATGGTTTAATGAGGTATCCATGATTATCTACTTCATTTTCATGATATTGATTACCTATTTACATGTTTTTCCTATTGAGGTATTATGGTTTCAAGTTCCATAAGGTGTGACCACAAAGTAACCAATCTCAAAGATTAATTGAATTAAGAAATTAGTACCACTAATCAGTTGGCCATTGTATTATAAAAATTATGTATATATGCTATTCCAGGGGTGGTCCCTGATGTATTGTATTAGTACCACTGATCAGTTGACCATTGTATGACATATGTTATGTATTGATAAGGATTACGGGAAGTAACGATATAAAAGTAATGTGCAGGTATCCCATCAGCTCTTTTAAATGTGGTCTACTCATACTGTTTATTCACTGGTATCTGGGTTCTGTTGATATTTTGTATCTTATCGTGATACTCACTACCTTACATACTCAGTACATATTTCCGTACTGACGTCCCTCACGGGGGACCTGTATTCACGCCTGCAGGAATAGGTACTTTGGGGCATCCCAAGTCGTTTCTATATGTACTTTTGGTATTTGTATAAAAGTCTTTTGTGGGCGGGAGTTTATCCCGACCCTAACTCAGTTGTGTATCAATGTAGAGGCTTTTGTAGACATATTGTATAGCCATAGGAGTGTTTGGTTGATAGACGTGATGGTTCTGACGGCCAATTACTGTTCATATTTATATTTATGTGTGTCTGCTGGGCTGATACAGGTACTGTTTTCTTCTATTTACAACGAAGTGATGCCAAATTTTCTAATTTTCATAAGTAATGTAAATGTGAAAGTATAGGTTATGAACGGGTTCTCCCGGGCCTCCTCGTCTACGGGTGCCAGTCCGCTCCAATGGGATTTGGGGTATGACACTGAGAGAGAAGGAGAGAATCAAAAAAGGGGTACTGCTCCGACGAGTTTCGCCTGAGAGAAGTCGAAATCTGGTCCGTTCTCGTTGGTTCTCATCGTGATTGAGCCTACCGGAGTTCCGGCGACACGAAACAGTGACCCCCAGCCCTCAAAATCCCCCAAAATCTTTTCATTTTCTTGGTTTTAGACAATATTCCACCGGAGAACGTTAAGGTCGCCGGATTCTAACTTGTTTCATCGATTCTAGTTACCGGCCGAGATCGCCGGAGCTACAGGCACATAGATTCTTTAGTTTTTCTTGTGATTTGTGATTCTCGGGTTAGTTTATTCATGCCTGTGGATTGCTGTTTGAATTGCATTTCGTGAATATTCTGCATTTCGGGTTCGCTAGATAGTCGAGTTGGTATTTTTGTTTGAAGTTCAACCCGAGTCTTCGGACATGGATTCTGGCTCGTTTAACTGAGTAATACATTGAAGGTCATTAAGGTCCATTTCTCATCCCTTCTCAATTGAGCTTAATTATTGATATTTGGTGTGGTAAATTCATGGTGCGTGAATATTGTTTCATGTGATTTGATTATGTTTGGATTATGGATGATGGTTGATGTTAATTGATTGATTTTATTTGAATAAAGTAATTGAAAGATTTAAATTCGTTTGGGATAGATTTTAACTTGGGGAAGACGGGAATTGAAAGGTGATAAAGTGAATATTGTAGTGTTTTGATTCATTGACTGTTAATGAATTTGAAATGAATGTTAATGTTATCGAACTCGGTAGTATCATGATAAGACTGTCAAAAGCGTAGGAAAATAGTAGGCTTGGGTAGGCAAATTTAGAACTTATGGATTGTTTGAGTGCTCGAAATGTTTGTGGAATGGTTTATTTTTTTCGCATATGAAAAATGTATTTATTTAGCCGAGGAATTCCCTGGGACACTTTGTATTTATTCACCGGGGGATGCCCCAACGTATTATGTTGGCGGAAAACGTTTGTGATGAAGGCCCGAGGCATTGGGTAAGCATTGGAGCATAGTTTAGGATTAGTCTAGAATAAGATTTATAATTTCGTATTTTTTTATCTTTGGGACTGTATAATTCGGATTGGACACTCTATTTTTGGATTGTTGTTTGATATGTTTGTTGCTTGTTTTATGTATTTGTGTGGTTTATACATTCATAATGTCAAATTAGCCAATATACTCTACCAAGCGACCGTGGTCAAACCACGGGATTGAGGGGTGACTAACACCTTCCCTTCAGTCAACAGAATTCCTTAGCCGGAATCTCTGTTCGCGGATTAGTTTTTAGAGTCAAACCGTTTCGAAAAGGATTTTCCAAAGGTTACTTGGCACACCGGATTAGAAGATTTCACTTTGGCGAATGTCGGCTTGGAACGAACAATTGCTTTTGGTGCGGTAGGCCGGGGCATATGGCTAGAGATTGCCCACGCAGGACCACAGGTGGTATAACACGACCTATCGGATCAGATGTTGCGTCATCATCGGTGCCTCCTTTGAGTAGGGGTGCACAACCTATGGGTCACGATAGAGGTGATAGAGGAGCAGCTAGTTCTAGCAGAGCTCAGAACCATGTGTATGCCCTAGCAGATCGACAGAATTTAGAGGCTTCTCCAGACGTGGTTACAGGTATGTTGTCCATCTTTTCATTTGATGTGTATGCCTTAATTGATCCTTGTTCTACATTATCGTATGCTACTCCTTTGGTTGCGGGAAGGTTCGGGAGAACACCCAAATTATTAGCCAAGCCATTTGAAGTATCAACGCCAGTGGGGGAATCTCTTATAGATAGGAATGTTTATCAAAATTATGTTGTGAATGTTTGTGGTCGTGATACGATGGCTGATCTTGTTGAGTTAGAATGGTTGATTTTGATGTTATTATGGGCATGGATTGGTTAGCGTCTTGTTATGCTACAGTAGATTGCCGTTCTAAGAAGGTGTATTTCCATTTCCCAAATGAGGCAGTCCTTGAATGGAAGGGTAATGTTGGCGTGCCGAGAGGTAGATTTATTTCTTACTTTAAGGCAAGAAAAATGATTTCCAAGGAGTACATGTACCATTTGGTTAGAGTAAGAGCCACCAACTTTTCAGACCGTTCCGGTTGTGAATGAATTTCCTGATGTATTTCCTGAAGAACTACCAGGTTTACCTCCTGAACGAGAAGTGGAGTTTAGTATTGATATGTTGCCAGACACACAGCCAATCTCAATTCCTCCTTATAAAATGGCACCTGCAGAGTTGCGAGAATTGAAAGAGCAACTGAAAGACTTGCTAGAGAAGGGATTCATCAGGCCTAGTATGTCCCCTTGGGGAGCATCAGTATTGTTTTTACGTAAGAAAGATGGTTCGCTGAGGATGTGTATTGACTATCGACAATTGAATAAGGTGACTATCAAGAATAAATACCCTCTTCCCCGAATTAATGATTTATTTGACCAGTTGCAGGGTGCCCAGTGTTTTTCCAAGATTGACTTGAGATCAGGCTATCATTAAGTGAGAGTCAAGGATAAAGATATACCCAAGACATCTTTCCGAACACAGTATGGTCATTATGAATTCCTGGTTATGTCATTCAGGCTGACAAATGCACCCGCAATTTTTATGGATCTGATGAATAGGTTGTTTAAGCCGTTTCTAGATGTGTTCGTGATAGTTTTTATAGATGATATTCTGGTCTACTCTAGATCAGAAGAGGACCATGTTAATCACTTAAGGAAGGCGTTGCAGATTCTTCGTGATCGTAAGCTGTATGCGAAGTTTTCTAAATGTGACTTTTGGCTCAAGTCAGTGGTATTTTTGGGCCATATTGTATCCAGTGAAGGCATAAAAGTTGACACTCAGAAGATTGAGGCTGTGTTGAGGCTGTGAAGAATTGGCCAAGACCCACGACGCCTACGGAGATTCGTAGTTTCCTCGGGCTGGCAGGTTATTATAGAAGGTTTGTTGAAGGTTTTTCTTCTATTTCTGCACCCTTGACTAAGTTGACGCATAAAGCCGCCAAGTTTCAATGGAATGATGCCTGTGAAAAGAGTTTCCAGGATCTGAAGAGCAAGTTGACTTCTACACCGGTATTGGTACTTCCTGAAGGCACAGAAGGGTATGCAGTATACTGTGATTCTTCGAGAATTGCTTAGGATACGTATTAATGCAACATGGTAGAGTAATAGCCTATGGCTCTAGATAGTTGCGACCGCATGAGAGGAATTATCCCACACATG
Organism: Capsicum baccatum var. pendulum; assembly: GCA_030864225.1. Classification (NCBI taxonomy): domain Eukaryota; kingdom Viridiplantae; phylum Streptophyta; class Magnoliopsida; order Solanales; family Solanaceae; genus Capsicum; species Capsicum baccatum. Next base: position 260,070,829 of record CM061561.1, on the reverse strand, counting down.
ATCTTGAGCTAGTTGCAGTTGTATTTGCTTTGAAGATATGGCGCCACTACTTATATGGGGTTCATGTTGACATATATACCGATCATAAGAGCCTGCAATATATCTTCAGTCAGAAAGATCTAAACATGAGGCAGCGGAGATGGCTTGAATTGTTGAAAGATTACGATGTTGGTATCTTGTACCATCCAGGAAAAGCAAATGTGGTAGCGGATGCACTGAGTCGTAAGTCTAAAATGGCATCTATAGAAAAGCAGGGGATGATTAAGGATCTTCACCAACTAACTAGTTTGGGAGTTCGACTTCTCAAAACTCCAGATGAAGAGGTTATTGTACGTAATGCAGCGGAATCTTCATTGATAGCTGAAGTGAAAGAGAAGCAGTATGCAGATCCAATTTTATTGCAGCTTAAGGAGGATGTGCAGAGTGGCATGAGAAGGCATTTGAGCTTACGCGAGAAGGAGTGCTTCAGCGTCAGAATCGTTTATGTGTACCTGATGTAGTTGAGCTAAGAAAGAGAATTATGACATAAGCACACTGTTCAAGGTATTCCATCCATCTAGGGTCGACTAAGATGTATTATGATTTGAATGCAATATATTGGTGGAATGACATGAAGAAGAATATTGCTGAATTTGTAGCTGAATGTCCGAATTGTTAAAGAGTCAAAGTAGAACACCAGAAACCCGGTGGTTACATGCAATGTATAGATCTTCCAGTCTGGAAGTGGGACAAGATCAATATGGATTTCATCACGGGTTTGCCTCATACATATCGGAAGTTTGATTCCATATGGGTGATCATTGATAGGCTTACCAAATCTGCGCACTTCTTACCAGTTAAGACAACTTATACGGCGGAAGAGTATGCGAAGTTGTATATTAAGGAGATCATTCGGTTACATGGAGTTCCGATTTCCATTATATCCGATCGAGGAGCCCAATTTACCGTGAATTTCTGGAAGTCTTTTCAAAGAAGTTTGGGGACACAAGTAAATCTAAGTATGGCTCTTCATCCTCAAATGGACGGACAAGCGGAACGTACCATCCAGACACTTGAAGATATGCTGTGAGCATGTGTATTAGATTTCAAAGGCAACTGGGATGATCACCTACCTCTTATCGAGTTTGCCTACAATAATATCCATCATTCAAGTATCAAAATGGCACCATATGAAGCATTGTATGGACGAAAGTGTAGATCGCCAATAGGATGGTTTGAAGCAGGTGATGAGGTCTTGTTTGGACCGGATCTTGTTTATCAAGCAATGGAAAAGGTTAAAGTGATCCAACAACGGCTTGAAACAGCTCAAAGTCGATACAAATCTTATGCAGATGTTAGAAGAAGAGGACTTGAGTTTTCTATCGATGATTGGGTATTCTTGAAAGTATCACCAATGAAAGGAGTGATGAGGTTTGGCAAGAAAGGAAAGTTAAGTCCACGATACATAGGTCCGTACAAGATCATTCAAAGATTTGGACAAGTTGCTTATGAGTTAGAGCTACCTCAAGAGCTCTCAGCAGTTCATCCCGTATTTCATGTTTTGATGCTTCGCAAGTACATCGGAGATCCATCGCACATCACTTCTACGGAAGATGTACAAGTTACAGAAGATCTCACTTTTGAAGAAATGCCTATTGCTATTATTGATCGCCAAATTAAAAAGATAAGGAATAAAGAGATAGCATCGGTAAAAGTACTTTGGAGGAATCAACAAGTTGAGGAGATCACATGGGAAGCCGAGGAAGCGATGAAGATTAAGTACCCTTACCTATTCAACGATGAGGAGGAAGTTCATGAGACGGAAGAAGAACAATAACAAGTAAGTGTTTATTTTTATGCAAGTATGTTTTGATGATGAATATGTTAATTGTAAGCTTGGACATGTCTTAATTGAGTAACTATGCTAACTTTCGAGGACGAATGTTCTTAAGGGGGGGAGAATGTAACACCCAGTAAATTTTTTCGTACACTTATCGCGATTATATGGAGTCGTAAAGGCTTGCGTATGGGTTAAATTAAGTTTATGGTGTTCGGAAGTATCCCGTCAATAGTTGTATGTGTAGGTATTGGAATAAGCTTTCCAACGATATAAAGTTTGCGCAAAACAGATGAGTATTTCATATAAGCGAGCACATTCGAAATTTCAAAACGGTGGCCGGGAAGCCTGTGAACAGTAAATCTGCAGGAAAATTACTGCAGCTAGGCAATTATTTTTTTTTGGATCCACTTTAGACGATCATGACTCCTTGTACAAAAAGAACTGTGTGAGCTGCTATATATCGACGAAAATATCCAAGAGTCTTATTTCCGATGAAATTGGTTTCATCCAAATCCAATGTCTGAGTAAGGAGCTATACCCGTCTTACTACAGCCTACAAAAAAAAAAAACAGAATTGTGGGACAGATTTTTGGGTCAACTTTAAACGACCATAACTCCTTTTACAGGAAGAACTGGGTGGTATACTTTATATGAAAATGAAATCCCTTTGATTTATCTTTCCAATGCAATTGGTTTCACCCAAATTCGATACAGGAGCAAAGAGTTATGATCGATTTACTTTAGCCTGTCAAAACTGTCCACTGGGGACAGATTCGGATTTATTTAAATTTTTAGGGCAAAATGGTCATTTTCTATTACCTCTTGGGCGAAAATTGGTCTTTATAAACCTACACTTAGCCTCATATATATCAGATATCATCCAATTATTAAGAGAAGGTGAAACCCTAGCCTAATTTCAACTTCAAATATTTTGTGATTCGACGGTAGAAAATTTGAATTGATTCCGTAGTTGTGTTCACCATCTAGAAAGCTTCGAGAAGCACCCCATGGTTATGTAAGGAGGCTTCTAAATACAAGAGTTCATTGTTAAGTTATGAATATTGTTTATTCTTGATTCTTATCCATGAATAATTATTGATAAAGGATTATGAGTATTGTCTTGATGTTGGACGATAACCAGAAACATAGTTATGAATTGTTTTGTATAAATTGTTAGTAGTAAATTATGGAAGTTGTTGTATTGGATTATGGAGGATGAATTGTGGTGATATATCATTATATTAGTGGTTATGTATGCCTGGTGGTCATGTTGGTATTGGATGGTGATTAAGAAGGGAAATAAAGGCTAAGAGTGATGTTGAGGGATATTTCATGAAAATGCATGATATGTGAATGTAGTAAGAGTATAAGAGGATGTATGTAGCACTCTTATTGATGAGTTAAAGGATTACTTACTAGACATTATTTGGTGAAGGTAATACCTAAATGGTAAGGTTTGGTTGCTAATACTAGTTTTCCACAAATGACGTAATGTAGATAAGTGTTTGAAGAGTACGGGAAGTCAAGTTGGACTTGTATTGAAGTGGTTATATCAAGGTATGTAAGACATAGTCTATCTAATCTTTGGCATGAATAATGACCCATGGCACTCTCAAGTAAGCTTCCAACATTGTCCTACGACACATGACACATAATAACATCATATGATCTTCGACACTACCAATTGAACTTGTTTTCACTTTTAAGATGTCCGGCTAGTCAAAAAAAAATGTTCATATACTATTGTTGACTCCGAAATGGTTTAATGAGGTATCCATGATTCTCTACTTCATTTTCATGATATTGATTACCTATTTACATGTTTTTCCTATTGAGGTATCATGGTTTCAAGTTCCATAAGGTGTGACCACAAAGTAACCAATCTCAAAGATTAATTGAATTAAGAAATGGAATGTCTGTATTTTAAATTGATGATATGATGTATTGTATTAGTACCACTGATCAGTTGGCCATTGTATTATAAAGATTATGTATATATGCTATTCCAAGGGTGGTCCCTGATGTATTGTATTAGTACCACTGATCAGTTGGCCATTGTATGACATATGTTATGTATTGATAAGGATTACGGGAAGTAACGATATGAAAGTAATGTGCAGGTATCCCATCAACTCTTTTAAGTGTGGTCTACTCATACTGTTTATTCACTGGTATCTGGGTTCTGTTGATCTTTTGTATCTCATCGTGATACTCACTGCCTTACATACTCAGTACATATTTCCGTACTGACGTTCCTCACGGGGACCTATATTCACGCCTACAAGAAGAGGTACTTCAGGTCGTACACCTCCGCAGTAAGAGCCAGGACATTCTGTTGTTAGTGGTGAGCTCCAGTTGTTTCGGGGCATCTCAAGTCATTTCTATATGTACTTTTGATATTTGTATAAAAGTCTTTTGTGGGCGGGAGTTTGTCCCGACCCTAATTCAGTTGTGTATCAATGTAGAGGCTTTTGTAGACATATTGTACAGCAATAGGAGTGTTTGGTTGATAGACGTGATAGCTCTGACGGTCAATTACTGTTCATATATATATATATATTTATGCGTGTCTGCTGGGCTGATACAGGTACTGTTTTCTTCTATTTACAACGAAGTGCTGCCTAAATTTCTAATTTTCATAAGTAATGTAAATGTGAAAGTATAGGTTATGAACGGGTTCTCCCGGGCCTCCTCGGCTACGGGTGCCAGTCCGCTCCAATGGGATTTGGGGTATGACATTCTCCTCCGATTCTGACTATTTTTTCAATGTTATTTTCCAGCGATCGACTCTAAATCAGTCCACAAATATCATAAGCTTGTGTGTTGCATCCATTGTTACCCCATTATTTGTTATCTTCTCAAACACACTTTTCACCATTGTTAAAAAGTTTTAAATCACTCACATTTCTCAAAACCACTTTAGAAAGTACATTACAACAGCTTAGACGACTCCAACTTCACTTCTCTATTCCATAAACCCAACGACTGTTGATTTGAAGAAATATTTGCAATTTTAAGGTTTTCGTACGGATACCTGCCCGGTCATCGACTACTCATCGTCAGTCATCAACCGTGCATATATTCCAATCTAGACCATAAACATAATCGACCAGCTATCAAAGCATAATTCTAGGATATCTATTGCAGGATTTGTTCTGATATCTGGTGATTTCATGGGAGAAAGGGTAGAGACTTTCAAATGTTGGAAATAGAGCTCTTTTATCAAGGTGACACTATCCATCCCTATTTAATTTTATATATACACAAAATAAATAGATGTCCTTATTTAAAACAATCCATTTCCAATTACTTAATGTTCAAATTTGAAACATCTCAATGTCACACCCCTTTTTTAAGGTACTCCAAAAAATTTTATATTTTAAGGGTCGAAAGGGCTTTATTATTTAAGTGACAAGAAATGAAAATTTGTTTCGAAAAAGGATTATTTACATTTTTTATTTAGAGTTGCCACTTGGCATAATCCGGTGTGCCAAGTCACCTTTGAAAAATCCTTTTCGAAATCATTTGACTCTTAAACTGGTTTGCGAACAGAGATTCCGGCTAAGAAATTCTGTTGATCGTGTGGAAGGTGTTAGGCACCCCCGATCTCGTAGTTCAACCACGGTCGCTTGGTAGAGTGTATCGACTATTTTTGGCATTATGAAATGTATAAACCACACAAAAGAACGCAAATAATCAAACAATAAACAAAACAAAGCAGTCCAAAAACGTAAAGTCCAGTCCAATTATATAGTTCGAGAAAATAAATAAAAAAAATACGAAAATATAAATCCTAGTCTAAACTAAATCTAAGCTCCAATGCCTTACCCGACGCCGCGGGCCTTCATCACGATCATTTTCCGCCAACATGATGCGTCGGGGCATTCCCCTATGAATAAATACAAATGATCTCGGGGCATTCCCTGGATGTATTGGATTAAACACGATAATCTAGACAAAGACATTCACACGCACATTCCAACATTCAACCAAAATAACAAGTTTAAAATTTGCCTACCCGGACCTATATTTGCCTATCCGCTCGACTTACCATGATACTATCACGAAATTGATAATTAGACGAGAAAATAACAATAATGATGAATAAAAACAACAACAAATCAAAATTAATCCTAATTCACTTTAACAAAAAAAAAATTAACTTGCGCCCCGAATTCCCTTTAAACCACATGATTAGTGCATGCTTCGATTTTCCAATCACATCTCATAATCCGAAACCAACATCAAACACAACACAAACAACGAAGATTCAAACCAAACACACAACAAATAAATCATCCACACCCACAACATCAATAAAAAGTCAAAATAAATTAAAGATTCGGTTAGAAGAAATGGACCTCGATGAAATTAATCCTTATCGATAATAAAGAAATCTGAAGACCAAAATACTCGATCGGAGAACCTCACAATGAACAACTTCAAACTCGATATTGAGTTCAACCGGAAAGATCGTAAAACCACGACAAAAAACCTCACGATGAATAACCCACAAATCCGAATAAACTTCAAAAACAACCCAAGATCCCAGATTCGAAACCCCAAACCAACTATTTCCAACTAACTTTGCACGAACCAAAACAACTCGGATGGATTCAAAACCTTAAGGAATAAGAAATATCAAATGAACTGAGACTGAAATTATGAAAAATCGAGATGACCCATATGCGAAATTTCATCGAAATCAGTGGAAAATGGATGGGGTGTCGTTGCCGGTCACCAGCTTCACTGTTTCGGGTGACTGCCGCCGACAGAGAAGCATATCGGAGCAGAGGAGCTGGTCGGATTCTCGGCCGGAGAACGGTGTTGTCACCGGTAGGACGATCCGCACTGACACTGAGAGCGGCGGCGTCTGACGATGATGCTGAGAACGGCGGCGACTGACGGTGATGACGGAGAGGTGGCGAATGGAGCCCTTTTCTTTTCAGTTTTTGGAGAGAGAGAGAGTATAGAGGGAGTGATCGTGGATCGTGAGAGAGAGCGGCGCCGACACTGGCGTCGGCGAGATCTATGGAAAGAGAGAGTGAGAGTCTAGAGAGAAGGTCTAGAGAGATGGAAAGCTAGAGAGAAGGTGAGCTGAATTTTTTCTTTGTTTTTGGTTACCGTTCCTCCGTTTTTTGTGTAAGTGGGTATGTATATATTGTATTTTTTTTGGGTCCTTTCTTCTTGGACAAGAAAAAAAGAGGGGGGGGGTGGGGTAACGTGGGGTAAGGGGTAGTGGTGAGGTGTTATTTTTTTATTGGGTAGGTTGTTAGAATAAGATAGGATTAGTTTTTTTATTATTTGTTTATTATTATTTTTTTGTATTTTACGGGGTATAATGACATGGGTGAGGGTACACGGTAGGATAAAATAAGAATGGGTAAAAATGACATCGGGGAGGGACAAAATTAGGTGTCTACATCATGCCCCCTTTGAATGTAAACACGCAGTGTTTTCAGACAAAGAAGTAGACAACGAGACAAAATTTTGTTCCGACCATTATTCAAAGGAAGAAACAGAAGAACGAAGGACTACCGGGTCTAGAATTAGGACATTCTTCCTACCCAAGTCATGAAAGAATCAAGTCACGAATATTTCAAAGGATTCGAAGAGAAGTGGGCTATACCGAGCTGGAGAATCGAGTGAGGTTCCGGTCCGCAGCTCTGTTATTACATCAAAATAAAAATTATAAGTTAAAACATAAATGAAATTACAAAAATCCTATCTATACAGCTTCTATTGACGCTTGACTCGACTTTTATCACCCTATTCTCCAGGCAGGCTCCTGACTTGCAATTTCTTTCACCTTATTGCCTGGCTTTCAATTGTTTCGCTTTGTTGCTTGACTTTTCATTTATTCACCCTATTCTCCAGGAAGGCTCCTGATTTGCTATTTCATCACCCTGTACCACCTATGACAATACCCTGCATATTCAAATGGTCATGCCACTAATCAGTTTGATAAAGACAGATTCAGTGCAGAATCATAACAACTACCATAAAATAAAAGAATGTTTCTAATATCCTACCAACATATCCTTAAACTTTAATACTTTCAAATAAAAAAATATTTTTCCGATCCTAACTACTGATCATTCAACAACACATTAACAATATTAGCATTCAAATGTCTTTTTCTCAATCTTCCTCATCAACACAAATGTTACAATTGATTTCATCTACGATATCCATAACCACATCTTTTTCGTCAGCTTAAGCTCTTTTTTTCTCAGTAGCTGCAGCTGCTTCTTCATGCTCACCTTCTACTCCTTCTATTTCATCATCTGCAGCAACTGGTGCTTCTTCGGTTGGAGCTTCTTCACCTTCTTCTCTTTTTTTCTCAACATCTGCAACTGCTTCTTTTGAACTTTCTTCTTGGCACATATCTTCTTCCATTTCTTCTTCTTCATCCTTCCTTTTTTTTCCCTCTCCCGCCATAACAGAGGCCAACTCATCCATTTTGCTCCCTTTTTCTCCTTCTTCATTCCTCTCCAATTCATGAAAGTCCACATGCACTGTATCATCATATTACAAAGTGTTACTGATATTTAAAGCTGAAAAATTATTAACAACATCAATTATTGAATGAAGTTACCTTGCTCATGTTGTCGCTTATCTTGTTCCTTTTTCTTTAGTCTTTTCTCTGTAATATAGGCAACAATATTCAACACCACTTCCTCGAGTGCAACAACACGCTTATGAAGATCCCCAGGGGATGAGGTGCTCTCTGTATCTTTGGAGGAGCTCGGAGTATCATCATCACCAACGCGTATTTCAATGGGGTTACCACCCAAATATCAGTCATCATCACTGTCCTCATTTGAAATAAGTACAGTCATCCCTTCTAACTCTTTATTTAAGCCATCGAGGACGTTATTCTTCACCTCGTCCATATATATCTCAAAGGAAATCATGTAATCCATCTTCATCTCACGAAGAGTAGGGATGATGTATGGGAGCACGTTCTACAAAATATCGATTAACAATTACATAACATTCAATACAATAGTAGTATTATTATTGCATAGTTAAAAATAAGTTCATACCTCGGTAACTTTTCCTTTGTACTTGAATGGATTGCCTTCGATTATCCAGTCACTTCTTGTAGTGTGCCATCTGAAGATGCAAGGAATGGAAAAGGTTTCATCCGTTGATTTTCTAGCAAATTTTCCAAGATGGGGAAAGGCCTCGTAGATCAAAACCTGTAAGCAGTACATCAATGAAAAAAGAACTCAGAGTCTATGACAGAGTATAAATAAACAAAGAATCTACGATAAACTCACTAAAGGATTTATGGTAGATACCATGAATGCCCAGGGAAATCCGAATAGAGCATAGGATGCCTTCTGCTTCTCATCAAATACTCCCTCTACTTATTTAAGTCACTTTTCTTCTTTAGATAGTCCAGGGTCAGTTGAAATGTCTCTTTCCCCCATGGATAATTCTCGAAGAAACTCAAAGAATCGACCATTCAAATCAATTTCGTGTTGACAACCTTCGTCTAATTTTTTGCAAGCAACATGGTGTGCAAGAACCATAGTAAACAACACTTAAACTTTTTGTCCTCGTTCAGCTTATTCCCTCTGATCAGGTGTAGCAAGTTTGCGTTTAGGAAGGATGTATTTTTTATCCATTTTCAACACAATCTACACCTGCAGAACAAATCTCCCATTTTCAGTTCATAAACCATAAGCCTATCAACAGAAATAACTCAATTTTAAATGAATTTCATACGTCTAAAAATTGATTTCAATCTAGGGCATTTTCATTTCATAGACCACGGGTCTACGGACACAACCAGGTCACTGTTCGAATCAAAATGCCAAAATAACTCTTTCACCATCAAACAGTTCACTACACACATTAATAACTGGACCAAAATCCAACATGCTGTATCAAAATCCAATAATTTCTAAAAATCAAACTAGTGCACCTAATCAAACTAATTAGCTATTAATCTTTCAATTTCTACTATTTCAGCAACCATATTTTAAAAGAATTTCATGCGTTTTAAATTTTTTTTCAATCTAGGGCATTTTGATTTCATAGACCACGGATCGATTTCATAGACCACGGGTCTACGGACAGAAACAGGTCACTGTTCGCATCAAAATGCCAAAATAACGATTATCCCACCAATTCAACACTTCTTTGCAAAAAAAAGAAATTGGAACTAAACCAAAACTCCTTAATCAACCAAATTCGAAAAAAAAAAAATTCAATTTCCTACATCACTACGAATCGATTAGCAAAGAAACTCGTTTAAATGGATCTAGAAATAATCTTAGCTTGATTTTAACTAACCTTACGAACCAATAACGACCCCTTAGCAGTTGGAGAAGAAGAAGAAACAAAAATGATAATTTTGGAATGACGGTTTTTTAAGCGGGAGTTGAGAGAATTGAAGAGGAAAGAGAGAGAGAGTTTATTTTTTATATTGGAATAAGTGGAGAGTGTTAGTGTATGTATTATATTAAATTTTTGAAGTTATAAAAATGATGAAATGGTCACTTGGCCCACCTGTGGGCTCCACTTTTTAAACTTTTTATATCCTAATCCTAAAAATTAAATCAAAAATAATTGTAGTGGGTAAATGGCAAAATAGTTTTGGAAGTGGGTAGTCTTGCCAATTTTTCCCAAGTTACAACTATGTAAACCTCAAACTAATAATTGTAGTGTTTGAGTAACTTACACACACTAACAATATACTCAGTATAATTCCGCAAACAGGGTCTAGAAATCGATGGTGTGTTCACAACCTTACTCCAAATTTAAGAAGATAGAAAAGTTATTTTCATCCAAGATTCAAGCAAAGCATATAATAGCAAAGTAAACAGATTATCTCTGCTTCAATGCATGCGCATCTTAAAGCAGTGTAGAAAATCCAAGTGAAGGAAACTAGGACAACTTCTAACAAAAGATAACAAAAAGGCCAACAAATGCAAGGAGTCAAGAACAGAAGCTGAATCTTGGCAAAAGCAACCCATCATCCAACGAAGAGGTTCACCAACTAGTGTTACGTCACTATTTATAAAATATTTGTTTATTGTAACTTTTTTACATGACCATAGTTCTTCTTAGACAACTTTATGGATTTATTGAATTTTGGTGTGGAGTTTTAAGATTCTTATTAATTTGTACCTCAAAAGCGTGATTATTAAGCTTGGGATATTTTGTATCCTTCAACCGGTGTATTATGCAGCAAAAAAAACAGAAAGAATAAGAATTTAAAGCAAGTTCTACTGAGTGAACAGTAGAACAACAAAAACAACAATAACACATATACTTGGTATAATTCTACAAGCAAGGTTTCGGGGAGGAATGTTTTGTATTGTGGATGTGTTACTAATAATGATGCTATTGTTCGATTGTTCACTTAATATTTGAATATATAATAAATAAATACTCTTAAATAAATAAATAAATAAATATAGAACTAACGGATTAAAAGGAAATGACAGAAAAATATATAAAACTTGAAACTGCTAGTAATAAATCACGAAAATCCTACAACCTAAATATATCCTTCAACTTAATAACTAGGAGAGTAAACATTTTATTGTTAACTAAAAGTAAAAATAATAAATAAATAGGTTATATCATTCTGCTAGGAACTCCTTTTTTCTCCAATTTATCTTCAAGCTTGTCTTTCTTGTCCTTTAACTTCCAAAGATCACACGTCGCATCGTATTTTTCGTTTGTACTTTTTTGTTGCACATTAGGATTTCGAAGGTCGTTTTCTTACTTGCTTATTTGTTCTCTTGTATCTACCAACTTCTTCATGTTCTTCTCAACTGTTTTGCTTTTTGAGGATGACATTCTCGCGTGTAATACAGTATCGAACTAGCTTGAACCACTGTTGAATGGAGAAGTAACAAAGTTAACAAAAATCTAAACCAAAATATTAAATCAAACATTAAAAAAATAGATCTTTTCCTACGACGTTAAAATAACACACTCTTTTAAAACTAAGCCAAAAAGAGAGTTATAATTGTAAATTTACGTAGAAGAAAAGGTGAGGAATTAATTAACAAAGTAGAAGACTAACATTGTTATAAGTCTTAAGAAACAAATTAAATAACTAATCAACTCAAGTCTCAAAGTGAAAAGAAACTTACGTTAATATTCAAGAAGCCTAGCTAACTCAAGTTGCAATATGTGCATATAATAATTCTCCATTATTTATATAGACACTAATTTCTTTGTTTTTTCCTTATTTTACTAGTGTCAATTAATGTTAAATTATACTAAAAATAAAAATTACCATATTTAGTGGGAAAAATTATAATAGGAAAGAAAAACACCCTTCGAAAACACTGAATTTTGGAAAATTCAACTTCAAGAAAAAAAGGAGTAAAAATAAGTTGAGAGTAAAAAAGAAAAATCTGAATTTATAATAGTACAAAAAGTGAAATAAATACCATACAAACTATTTATATCAATATATATAAAGGCCTAAAAATAAAATAAACGTTCCTTGTTCTCTCTTAACATATGTTATAAAGTGTTTCTCTAATCTCTAGTATAAAATATGGTAATTCTCATTTTTAGTAATATTTCAACTGGACATGAGTAAACAAGAAAAGAAAAAATTAAAGGACAAATGTATTGGATACATATACATAATAATTAATATACGAATATATGACAAAGGGAATAATATTAATTAAACTTCAATCGTGAACACGTCTTTTCTTGTGTCCCTTCAGCGAAAGTTTTAACGTTAAAGCATATAAGAATTCAAGAAAAGAAAATAACATTAAAATTATAGTAGCATTACAGATTTATGTTAAAATTTGAAAAGATTGAGGGTTAAAATTCTAGTATATACTACTATAATAGTTAAGTTTCAAGATATTACAAAATACCTACTACCTTCTATCAGCACATTTAGTCCCCTCATATATTTAATATATTCTCATCGAGTTTGAGTCTATGAGTTCAGAATTTGTATTCATATGGAGTATTGTGTAATTTTATTGTCATCATGTTTCGATTGTAATTTTAATTTTCGAGCGAGCTAGTAACGAGAGACAAACTTAGCAATCATTCCTTATAAGGTCCGAAATACGAAGGGAAAAAACACACATGAACAAGTCATAGGAAGTAAAAATTCTTAAACTTCAAATCGTGAATTCACTATTATTTCTGCCCCTTCAAGGAATGTTTAATGTTGAAGCAAGTAAGAATTCAAGAAAAATATACATGAAAATCAGTCGCATTATAGATTTATGTTATAGTTTCGCTAGATTTAATTTAAGGTTAAAATTCTCAGAGTATATAGTATATACAACCATAATAGTTGCGTTTTAAAATCTTGCAAAGTTACAACTATGGAATGTATGAAAACCTTATCCTACCTCCATGGGGTAGAGAGATTATTTCCGAAAATTCCTGAACTCAGTACAAATATTACACAAAACAGGAGAGTAAAAAAGCTGAGAAATATAAACAGCAAAAATAGTAAAAATAACTAAAAAGCTGCTCATGTTACTCAACAATAATGAAAATGAAGTTTCATGTACATTCTTTACAATTCTGAGTCATATTTACCTCTTCTGGTCAATAAAGAATCCAATCACTATTCACTACAAGAAATATCCACCTATTCCAAAACCCTAATTTAGCTACAGTAAAGTATATACTTTCTAAACTTTATATAGTACTAAAACATATTAACAAAGGAGAAAACTTTCTAAACTTTTTGTTCAACGGAACAACGCATCAAGATCTTGAGTCCCCTTATCCGAACCATCTTGAAAGAGTGCTACGAGGTCTTCTCCCATAACAGACTCATCATCATTATTATTCTGAGTATTTTCTCCCCCGGCATTACCATTTCCCTCAGCATTATTGTTCTCATTGGCCTGTTCTCCCCCCAACACATTACCCATGTCATTTGCCACAACATTGTCGTTGTTTTCATTATTCTGTTCTCCCCACAACACATTACCCATATCAAAATCATCGTTTGCCCAAATATTGTCGTTGTTCTCGTTAGTCTGTTCTCCCCACAACACATTACCCATATCAAAATCATTGTTTGACCAAACATTGTCGTTGTTCTCGTTAGCCTGTTCTCCCGGACACAACACATTATCCATGTCAAAATCATCATTTGGCAAAACATTGTTGTAGTTCTCATTAGCCTGTTCTCCTGGCCACAACACATTACCCAGATCAAAAATATCATCATTTGCCAAAACATTGTCGTTGTTCTCAATAGTATTTTCATCAACATTAGTTTGCACTAATTCATCTTCTGCCCGTAAAAATTCCTCCTTTCTTTCATTTTCAACCTCCTCTACTTCATCAGAAGAAGAAGAAATTTCAATGTACTCAACATCGTCCTTCTTCTTGAAAAAAGGTGACAATAAATAGTTGCCTTGTGTACCCAAAGTAGAGAAATCAGAGCAAATATACTCACCTTTATCCGCCACCTCGGGTGGCGGAGATGGGCCTATAATCGGCAGCGCTTGCCATTCTCTTTTACATTTCTCATTCGGACACCGCAAAGAACAACCTTTGTAATCCTTCAAAAACTCATACATATGGTAACAGTAAGGACACCTAGTCCAAAATGTATCCGAACAGGTATTCCTGGTCGGGTTAGAAGAGGTAGCACCTGATCCATCATCTAAACGGGTCCTCTTTGTCGGGTTAGAAGAGCTTGCACCTGATCCATCATCTAAAAGGATCTTCTCCATCTGGTTCAAAAAGTTCCCGCCTTTTTTCATGGCCACGATAGGAATCGTTTCACAAGTGCTCGCACCACCATCTCCCAAACTGCTCATCGGGGTCCTACTAGATAAGGTCCAACCCCCATCAGCCAAACGGATCACCCGGGTCGGGTTTGAAAAGTTCTCCAAACGGGTCTGGATCGGAGTCGGGTTAGAAGAGCTCCCAGCCCCATCATCCAAACGGGTCTGGATCGTAGTCGGGTTAGGAGACCTCCCACGACCATCATCCAAACGGGTCATTCCGCTCAAGTTCAAAATGCTTTGAAGCAACCCATCATTCAAACGGGTCGGGTTCAACATGCTCTCAAGCAACCCATCATTTGAACGGGTCGGGTTCAACATGCTCTCGAGCAAACCATCATTTGAACGGGTCGGGTTCAACATGATCTGAAGCAACCCATCATTAGAATGGTCCATCTGCGTCTGGTTCAAAGAGTTCCCGCCTGTTTCCAACCCATCACCAAACCCGGTCATCATCGTCAAGTCAAAAAAGCTCGCACTTTCCAACCCACCCTCACCACCCATCGGGTTCATACTCACACTCTCACAGACCTCCCATCATTTACCGCATTCCTCAACTCATCATCAAACCGAACCTTATCACTCGGATTCCCTAGAACTCCGTAAGCTCTCATTACAAGCATAAAAGCCTCATTAGCCAAACGAGACTAATCTCTCGTATTCGATCTCAACAACTCCATCAAACTCTTAAAATTGTTCAACATAACTTGTTGATCATCACTGTAGTTTGGAACGTTAAGGATAGCATAGTAATTCGGCTGTCCGTTAATGCTCTCAGGGAGCACTAATATATCAGTGATCGCGATTATTTCTAGTACCTCAGAGTGATTTGGATCGATTTCTCTGGATCTAATGGTGTATTGACGACATTCTTGAAACTTTCGTAGAATAAGAAAGCTTATAGATAAATTCAAATAATGTTGAAACTGCGGATTCATGATTATTGTTTGTTTGTTTTTGTTGTAAAGAGTTTGTTTGTTGTTTTGCTGTAGTAAAGAATGTAATGAAAATAATGAAAAGCTGACATATATAAAGGCGTTTGTTTGAAAAGGTGGGAAAATGACACAATTGGAAATTTTTGAATTTTTTTGTCATGGATGATTTTGCATATGGGCAAAATTGAAAATTTCTTAATTTATTTTTGTTTCAAGGATGATTTTGGATATGGGCAAAATTTAAAAATAAATAGTTTTTTGTTTTATGAGTGATTTTGAATTTGGATAAAATTGGAAATTTATTGATTTTTGTAAAGGGTTTATTTTGTATTTCTATTGTTTTATTGTATTTGGTTCTATTAACCTAGCAGGTTCCGAAAAATAATAATAATTAGAGGTGAAAAAGCGACAAAATTGGAAAAATATTGATTTGTTAGTTTTATGGATGATTGTGGATCGATATGGACAAAATTGGATTTTTTTTTATCTTTATCAAGGGTTTATTTTTTATTTCCGTTAAAAATATAGTAACATCCACTACACACATAAAGCCAAAGAAACAATAGCATGCACGATATGGTGAAGTTGAACTAGTTATCTTTTTATCAACGTGTTAATTTATCAATTTGAATTATAGCTCATCGACTATTTAAATAATGCTTTGTAATTATGATAATCTAAGTTACGGAGTAGATGTGTTAGGTTTTTAAGAGGTGTGAATGAAAAATTGATAGATATTTTTTTGAAAAAACACCAAGAAAAAAGTTGTAATTTGAATAGGCACATATGTTCACTTTGAATTGTTATGACCTTTCCGATACATTATGACTTTTTCGAAAAGTTACACTTTTCTCGAAGGATTGCAACTTCACGAAGAGTTGTATCTTTTCGAAAAGGTGTGCCTTTTTGAACCAGAAGTTGAACTAATGAAACCACATGCACGATACAGTGAAGTTGAACTAATGATCTGTTTATTCAACGTGTTAATATAACAATTTGAACTATATCTCATCGGCCAATTAAATAATGCTTTGTAATTATGACTATCCAAGATAGAAATGTTGGGTGTTTAAGAGGTTTGAATGGAGAATGAATAGGGATTTTTCCAAAAATATCCAAAGAGAAATAATGAAATTTGAATAGGCACTTGTTCACTTGGGATTATTGTGACCTTTTCAAAAGATTGTAACTTTTCTGAAGAATTGCATCTTTACAAAGAGTTGCATCTTTTCGAAGAGGTGCACCTTTCCGAATCATTGTTACTTTTCTGAAACAACAAATTGATGGCTATACATATATATACACTTTTTGGATGATTGTGACTTTTCCGAAAAGTTACACCTTTATGAAGAGTTGCATCGTTTCAAAGAGGTGCACTTTTTTGAACAATCGCTTCTCTTCTGAAGCAACACCTTTGCTGGCTACATATACGTATTGAATCCTCAAATTTTCCATACAAATGTTCCAATCGTGTTGTGTGATTTACTACCGTTGATTGAGTTCGTCGTTCATGGCCCTATTCTTCTAGCAATGTCCTAGTCTTCGTTTCTCTAAGAAAAGAAAGGAAAATGTTCTGTTTATAGGTCAAACTAGATATTTTAAAAAATGGAAATTTATGTTTGCCAAAGTTTAGTATGAACAAATTGAGCAGTTGCATTCATATCATCACATTTTGAGTCGAGGGTCTATCGGAAACCTCATTACTAAAAGTGTAAAGATAATCGTACATTTTACCCTCCCCGGAAGTTCAACTTGTGGGATAACATTGGTTCTGTTGTTGTTGTTATTCATATAATCACTTTCTGTATTCCCAAATTGAGTATGAACAAATCTACATTATGTATCCAATCCAAGTTGATAAAAAGGGCAAAAGAACAAAAGGAACACAACATTTTACAAGAGCCTCTAAAAGTTAGAAGGTACGTTCGACAGATTTAAACTGCCACATACATTATATTCAAGAGAAAATCGTAAGAAAATAGATTTGAACTAATAACTAAAAATCTACAGCTCAATGTTCTCGCTTTTCCCAGTCAACCATTTTGGCCGCTGAACAGAAAAAATTAATCGTTTACTGTCAAAAATGTTTTGGTTGAAGTGTGGAAGACTACAGTGAAAGCGAGCTTTTGGCGTAGCATGCTCTCAAGCAACCCATCATTTGAACAGGTCGGGTTCAACATGCTCTCAAGCAACCCATCATTTGAACGGGTTGTATAAATCACCTTAAAGGCTAAAGCACCTAGCATACCATAGTATTCAACCCATATCCAAACCCGGACATCTCCGACAAGTCGAAAAAGCTCGCACTTTCCAACGTACCCTCACCACCCATCGGGTTCATACTCACAGACCTCCCATCATTTACCGCATTCCTCAACTCATCATCAAACCGAACCTTATCACTCGGATTCGCTAGAACTCCGTAAGCTCTCATTACAAGCATAAAAGCCTCATTAGCCAAACGAGAATAATCTCTCGTATTCGATCTCAACAACTCCATCAAACTCTTAAAATTGTTCAACATAACTTGTTGATCATCACTGTAGTTTGGAACGTTAAGGATAGCATAGTAATTCGGCTGTCCGATTAATGCTCTCAGGGAGCATTAATATTTCAGTGATCGCGATTATTTCTAGTACCTCAGAGTGATTTGGATCGATTTCTCTGGCTCTAATGGCGTATTGACGACATTCCTCAAACTTTCGTAGAACAAGAAAGCTTTTAGATAAATTTAAATAATGTTGGAACTGCAAATTCATGATTATTGTTTTTTTTTTGTTGTTGTAAAGAGTTTGTTTGTTGTTTTGCTGTAATAAAGAATGAAATGAAAATAATGAAAAGGTGGCATATATAAAGGCGTTTGTTTGAAAAGGTGGAAAAAAGGACATAATTGGAAAATTTTGAATTTTTTTTGTCATGGATGATTTTGCATATGGGCAAAATTTGAAATTTCTTAATTTTTTTTTGTTTCATGGATGATTTTGGATATGGGCAAAATTTAAAAATAAATAGTTTTTTGTTTTATGAGTGATTTTGAATATGGATAAAATTGGAAATTTGTTGATTTTTGTAAAGAGTTTATTTTGTATTTCTATTGTTTTATTTTATTTGGTTCTATTAACCTAGCACGTTCCGAAAAATAATAATAATTAGAGGTGAAAAAACGATAAAATTGGAAAAATATTGACTTTTTAGTTTTATGGATGATTTTGGATCGATATGGACAAAATTGGAATTTTTTTATCTTTATAAAGGGTTTATTTTGTATTTCCGTTGTTTCATTTTACTAGTTTATGTTAACCTAGTACGCTTCATAAGATATTGATAATTAGAGGTGTATTTTATTAAACTAACATTATTAATTATGCTTTTACTCTAATTTTATTTCTACTACTACTTCATGTAATTATTTAGTACTAATAAAAATAACACTACAATTTCCTTTGTTGGATATAGAAGTGCTTGCAGAGCTACGTGAATTCAACAATGTTGTTGTAAAGGGCAAAAAGAAAAGGTCTCGAGATAATAAGGATCCTTGGAAGAAAAGAACAAATAACTAATTTCAGTATAAGCTATTCTACATTTTGAAATAATTCTTTTTGAAATATATATATATATATATATATATATATAAGATTAAATTGGAAATTGAATAAATTTTTCAAGGGTCTATTTTGGAATACTCACAGCAACATTTTGAGATGGTCAATTTTGGACATTAAGTAATTGGGAAATGAGAATGGATTAGTTAGATAAGGGCATATTTATTTGGTGTATAAATAAAATTAAATTGGAAATTTAATAAATCATTTATCAACTAATAAAAGATTAGTTTGACTATAAAAAGGAGATAAATTGGATTACTCATTTTTACATTTTGAGATTGTTAGTATTGGATATTAAGTAATGGGAAATGAGAATGGATTATTTAGATAAGGGCATGTTTATTTGGTGTATAAATAAAATTAAATTGGAAATTCAATAAATCATTTATTATTTATCAACTAATAAAAGATTAGTTTGACTATTAAAGGAGATAAATTGGAATACTTATTTTTACATTTTGAGATGCTTCAAATTTGGACATTAAGTAATTGGGAATGAATTATTTAGCTAAGGACATATTTATTTTGTGTATGAACAAAATTAAATTCAAAATTCCATAAATCATTTATTATTTAACAACTAATGAAGAATTAGTTTGATTACTGTAAAATAAAGATAAATTGGAGTACTTATTTTTACACTTTGGAATGTTCAAATTTGTACATTAAGTAATTGTAAATGGATTATTTAGTTAAGGAGATATATTTATTTTCTGTATGTATAAAATTAAATTGGAAATTCAGTAAATCAATTTTCATTTATCATTTATCAATTAATAAAGGATTAGGTTGATTATTGTAAATATATATATATATATATATATATATATATATATATATATATATATATATATATATATATATATATATAAATATAAATTGAAGTACTTATTTTACATTTTGAGGTGTTTCGAATTCAAACATTAAGTAATTGGGAATGGATTATTCAGATAAGGACATATTTATTTTGTGGATATATAAAATTTAATTGGAAATTTGATAAATTATTTTTCATTTTTCATAGATCATTTATCAACTAATAAAGGATTAGTTTGATTACTGTAAAAGGGAGATAAATTGAAGTACTTATTTTATATTTTGAGTGTAGACACCTAATTTCGTCCCTCCCCGATGTCATTTTTACTCATTCTTATTTTATCTTATCGTGTACCCTCACCCATGTCATTATACCCCGCAAAATACAAAAAAATAATAATAAATAAATAATAAAATAACTAATCCTATCTTATCCTAACAACCTACCTAATAAAAAAATAACACCTCACCACTACCCCTTACCCCACGTTACCCCCCCCCCCCTCTTTTTTTCTTGTCCAAGAAGAAAGGACCCAAAAAAAAATACAATATATACATACCCACATACACAAAAAACGGAGGAACGGTAACCAAAAACAAAGAAAAAATTCAGCTCACCTTCTCTCTAGCTTTCCATCTCTCTAGACCTTCTCTCTAGACTCTCACTCTCTCTTTCCATAGAGCGCCGGCGCCGCTCTCTCTCACGGTCCACGATCACTCCTTTTCTATTCTCTCTCTCCAAAAACTGAAAAGAAATGGGCTCCGTTTGCCGCCTCTCCATCGTCACCGTCAGCCGCCGTCGTTCTCAGCGTCATCGTCAGCCGCCGCCGCTCTCAGCGTCACCGCGGCTCGTCCTGCCGGTGACAACACCGTTCGCCGGGCGAGAATCCGACCAGCTCCGCTGCTCCGATCTTTTTATCCGTCGGCGACAGTCACCGAAAACAGTTACGCCGGTGATCGGCAACGACACCTCATCCGTTTTCCACTGATTCCGATAAAATTTTGTGTATGGGTCTTCTCGATTTTTTATAATTTCAGTCTCGGTTCATTTGATATTTCTTATTCCTTAAGGTTTTGAATCCATCTGAGTTGTTTTGGTTCGTGCAAAGTTAGTTGGAAATCATTGGTTTGGGGTTTAGAATCTGGGATCTTGGGTTGTTTTTGAAGTTTATTCGGATTTGTGGGTTATTCATCGTGAGATTTTTTGTCATGGTTTTTTGATCTGTCCGGTTGAACTCAATAGCGACTTTGGAGTTGTTCGTTGTGAGGTTCTCCGATCGAGTATTTTGGTCTTCGGATTTCTTTATTATCGACAAGGATTAATTTCATCGAGGTCCATTTCTTCTAACCGAATCTTTAATTTATTCTGACTTTTTATTGATGTTGTGGGTGTGGATGATTTATTTGTTGTGTGTTTGGTTTGAATCTTCGTTGTTTGTGTTGTGTTTGATGTTGATTTCGGATTATGAGATGTGATTGGAAAATCGAAGCATGCACTAATCATGTGGTTTAAAGGAAATTCGGGGCGCGAGTTAAATTTTTTTTTTGTTAAAGTGAATTAGGATTAATTTTGATTTGTTGTTGTTTTGATTCGTCGTTATTGTTATTTTCTCGTCTAATTATCAATTTCGTGATAGTATCATAGTAAGTCGAGCGGATAGGCAAATCTAGGTCCGGGTAGGCAAATTTTAAAACTTGTTATTTTGGTTGAATGTTGGAATGTGCGTGTGAATGTCTTTGTCTATATTATCGTGTTTAATTCAGATGTATTTATTTAACCGGGGAATACCCCGAGATCACTTGTATTTATTCACCAGGGAATGCCCTGATGTATCATGTTGGCGGAAAATGATCGTGATGAAGGCCCGCAGCGTCGGGTAAGGCATTGGAGCTTAGATTTAGTTTAGACTAGGATTTATATTTTCGTATTTTTTTTAATTTATTTTCTCGGACTGTATAATTGGACTGGACTTTACGTTTTTGGACTGCTTTGTTTTGTTTATTGTTTGATTATTTGTGTTCTTTTGTGTGGTGTATACATTTCATAATGCCAAAAATAGTCGATACACTCTACCAAGTGACCGTGGTTGAACCACGGGATCGAGGGGTGCCTAACACCTTCCCCTCGGTCAACAAAATTCCTTAGCCGGAATCTCTGTTCGCAAACCAGTTTAAGAGTCAAACGGTTTCGAAAAGGATTTTTCAAAGGTGACTTGGCACACTAGATTATGCCAAGTGGCGACTCTGAATAAAAAATGTAAATAATCCTTTTCCGAAACAAATTTTCATTTCTTGTCAGTTAAATAATAAAGCCCTTTCGATCCTTAAAATATAAAATTTTTTGGAGTACGTTAAAAAAGGGGTGTGACAGCTTCTGGCGACTCTATTGGGGATAATGATGAGTTTTCAAATTCGAGCTATTTTGGGAGTCGTATCGGCTTTGTTTGGCATTATGAGTTTATAAGCATTGTTTGTGATTTTGTTTGTGTTATTGTTTTCACTTTTGTGCGTTTTTCGTGCTCATGAGTTTGTAGTACACGTGTTGTACACAACCTCTAGTTGAGTCACCCTTATTTTAGGGGGGGAGCCGTCGGTGTTATGGAGTTGGTGGAAAGCAAAGTAGCCACTATCGACCATACGCTCCCCCGAACAGCCTTGTTAGTGAACCACAACATAGGTCAGCCTTTAGGTCATGCTTATGTGCATCATACGGAGACCTAGCAGGACCCACATGACCCTTTGTAGGAGACTCTCCTCTAAAGCATCCCTACGTGCTAACTGTTGCATTTTTAAGGGTAACATGGTCATTTGACGGACTGATTTTTGAATAATAATAATAATAATAATAATAATAATAATAATAATAATAATAATAATAATAATTAGGAGTAAGGTGCGTAGGCAAAAACGAAAAAAAAAAAAAAGGTGAGTCAAAAAGAATGAAAAAAAAAGAGAGGGGAATGTCGTAGTTTATTTTAGAATTCGTTATGGCTTTTGCTTTTTCACAATCCAAAAAAATCAAAGAGGTTTTTTTTTACGTTTTGTAAAGTACCGTAAATTCAAAAAAAAAAAGTTTTGTTCTTCGCCTTTTCTACTTATTTGTCAAAAAACAAAAATACCAAAAAAATTTTCTTCATAATTGGTGGTGCCAGTCTTAGTTGAAATGTCTAGTTGAAAATCCAAAAGCTTTTATTCGTTTGTTTTGATTGTGTCTCTTAAGTTAGGGTCAATTTATTAGTTAATCGTTAATTGTCCAATCTGGACGAACTACGCACCCCCGATTCTCCTCTTTCGGGAGTGAGATACAGACAGCCTATTGTTGGTTCGGGGATCTTATTTAAAAAATCCCCCCAAAAAATAAAAATAAATAAATAAATAAATAAATAAATTTCTTCACTTTTCATCTAGAGTAGGCGTTTCATATACGTCTTTAAAAGAAAACTACAAAAAGATTTTCCTTTAATAGGTTCAAGTTTCATTTTCACATGAAATTCAAAAATTGAAAACCCAAAAAGATTTTTCTTTGCTAATCGCAAGTTCCATTTTTGTATAGAGATTTCAACCTGAAAAAAAAAATGCAAAAAGATGTTCGTCAATTATTTTGTCAAATTGTTATTTTTCTTTTCTTCTTAAAGTTTCAAGAAAAAAAAATTTAATTGGCCATTTTGGGAAGGTCCGACTACGCAAGATCTGATTCATGTACAACATGATACGTAGGCAACCTACTTTTTGGGTTCGATCTAATCATTTTGTTTTGTTGTTTTTCATTATTTTTCCTCTTTTAAAGAAAAACAAAAGCCATAAGGAATGATAAAATAAAGGTAGATAACGAGAGAAAAGAAAATAACAGAGATGGATACGAAAATAATAATAATAATAAGTATAGATAAAAATAGTGTAAAGAAAAAATAAAAAAAAATCAGGATGATGTTAAAATGACCTCGCTACCCTCAAAAGTTGGTAGAAATGAACATGAATTTAGGACAATTTTACCAATGTGATTCCCATGTTTGTTGTGTGCCCTAATCCTAACGGATGTCGTCTTTGATGAGCATGTTCTTTCAGATAACAGTGGTAGGTTTGCAGCACTCTGGATAGTCACTCATACTTCACCAGATCCAAAGCAAAGCTCGCCATGGCTAGCAGGGAGATTGAAAATTCGCTCGTTGACCCGGATCAGGATCACAAGGAAGAAAATGCTGAACACAATGATGAGGTAGTAAGGCTCAGGCAACAATTAATAGATTTGCACCGGTCATAGGCCAGCGGAATGCCTCCTCCTCCACTCCCTGAAGGTTTTGGGAATATTTCTAATTGCCCACCGCTCTCTCAAGCTCAATTTTCTGCTCCTATTGAATCACCTGAGCACGCGCTGGGGTTCACTCCACGACATTACTATCCTGGCAGTTCTGGGGTGCCCTTGGCAGCTCCCCAATCAAGACCCGCTGCTCAGCCAGCGCCACCAATCACACCGGCATTCGTGGCTTCGCCACCACATGAAACTCCCATATATGTCGCGCGTCCCACAATGAGGCTTCCTAGATCTGCTAGTAAGCTAGCACTGAAGGTTTTAGATAGTCAGTATTATGCCCCGGAGCCTACTTTACAAATAAATGAACCGTATGGGTACACTCAGCCGCCTAAATTTCCATTTGATGCGGAGAAACCTGTTGTCATACCCCAAATCCCATTGGAGCGGACTGGCACCCGTAGCCGAGGAGGCCCGGGAGAACCCGTTCATAACCTATACTTTCACATTTACATTACTTATGAAAATTAGAAATTTAGGCAGCACTTCGTTGTAAATAGAAGAAAATAGTACCTGTATCAGCCCAGCAGACACGCATAAATATATATATATATATGAACAGTAATTGACCGTCAGAGCTATCACGTCTATCAACCAAACACTCCTATTGCTGTACAATATGTCTACAAAAGCCTCTACATTGATACACAACTGAATTAGGGTCGGGACAAACTCCCGCCCACAAAAGACTTTTATACAAATACCAAAGTTACATATAGAGACGACTTGGGATGCCCCGAAACAACTGGAGCTCACCACTAAC
Organism: Capsicum baccatum var. pendulum; assembly: GCA_030864225.1. Taxonomy (NCBI): domain Eukaryota; kingdom Viridiplantae; phylum Streptophyta; class Magnoliopsida; order Solanales; family Solanaceae; genus Capsicum; species Capsicum baccatum. Next base: position 260,045,818 of record CM061561.1, on the reverse strand, counting down.
AATAGAATGTCCTGGCTCTTACTGTGGAGGTGTACGACCTGAAGTACCTCTTTTTGTAGGCGTGAATACAAGTCCCTGTGAGGGACGTCAGTACGGAAATATGTACTGAGTATGTAAGGCAGTGAGTATCACGACGAGATACAAAAGATCAACAGAACCCAGATACCAGTGAATAAACAATATGAGTAGACCACACTTAAAAAAGTTGATGGGATACCTGCACATTACTTTCATATCGTTACTTCCCGTAATCCTTATCAATACATAACATATGTCATACAATAGCCAACTGATCAGTGGTACTAATACAATACATCAGGGACCACCCCTGGAATAGCATATATACATAATCTTTATAATACAATGGCCAACTGATCAGTGGTAATAATACAATACATCATGTCATCAATTTAAAATACAGACATTCCATTTTTTAATTCAATTAATCTTTGAGATTGGTTACTTTGTGGTCACACCTTATGGAACTTGAAACCATGATACCTCAATAGGAAAAATATGTAAATAGGTAATCAATATCATGAAAATGAAGTAGAGAATCATGGATACCTCATTAAACCATTTCGGAGTCAACAATAGTAAATGGACATTTTTTTGACTAGCTGGACATCTTAAAAATGAAAACAAGTTCAATTGGTAGTATCGAAGATCATATGATGTTATTATGTGTCATGTGTCGTAAGACAATGTTGGAAGCTTACTTGAGAGTGCCATGGGTCATTATTCATTCCAAATATTAGATAGAGTATGTCTTACATACCTTGATATAACCACTTCAATACAAGTCCAACTTGACTTCCCGTACTCTTCGAACACTTATCTACAATAAGTCATTTGTGGCAAACTAGTATTAGCAACCAAACCTTACCATTTAGGTATTAACTTCACCAAATAATGTCTAGGAAGTAATCCTTTAACTCATCAATAAGAGTGCTACATACATCCTCTTATACTCTTATTACATTCACATATCATACATTTTCATGAAATATCCCTCAACATCACTCTTAGCCTTTATTTCCCTTCTTAATCACCATCCAATACCAACTTGATCACCAGGCATACATAACCACTAATATAATGATATATCACCACAGTTCATCCTCCATAATCCAATACAACAACTTCCATAATTTACTACTAACAATTTATACAAAACAATTCATAACTATGTTTCTGGTTATCTTCCAACATCAAGATAATACTCATAATCCTTTATCAATACTTATTCATGGATAAGAATCAAGAATAAACAATATTCATACCTTAACAACGAACTCTTGTATTTAGAATCCTCCTTACATAACCATGGTGTTCTTCTCAAAGCTTTCGAGATGGTGAACACAACTACGGAACCAATTCGAATTTTCTACGGTCGAATCACAAAATATTTGAAGTTAAAATTAGTCTAGGGTTTCACCTTCTCTTAATAATTGGATGATATCTGATATATATGAGGCTAAGTGTAGGTTTATAAAGACCAATTTTCGTCCAAGAGGTAATAGAAAATGACCATGTTGCCCTAAAAATTTAAATAAATCCGAATCTGTCCCCAGAGGACAGTTTTGATAGGCTGAAGTAAATCGATCATAACTCTTTGCTCCGGTATCGGATTTGGGTGAAACCAATTGCATTGGAAAGATAACTAAAAGGGATTTCATTTTCATACATAGTATACCACCCAGTTCTTCCTGTACAAGGAGTTATGGTCGTCTAAAGTTGACCCAAAAATCTGTCCCACAATTCTGTTTTTTTTTTATAGGCTGTAGTAAAACGGGTATAGCTCCTTACTCAGACATTGGATTTGGATGAAACCAATTTCATCGGAAAGAAGACTCTCGGATATTTTCGTCGATATATAGCAGCTCACACAGTTATTTTTGTACAAGGAGTCATGATCATCTAAATTTGATCCAAAAAAATAATTGCCTAGCTGCAGTAATTTTCCTGCAGATTTACTGTTCACAGGCTTCCCGGCCACTGTTTTGAAATTTTGAATGTGCTCGCTTATATGAAATACTCCTCTGTTTTGGGCAAACTTTACATCGTTGGGAAGCTTATTCCAATACCTACACATTCAACTATTGATGGGAAACTTCCGAACACCATAAACTTAATTTAACCCATACGCAAGCCTTTAGGACTCCATATAATCGCGATAAGTGCACGAAAAAATTTACGGGGTGTTACATTCTCCCCCCCTTAAGAACATTCGTCCTCAAATGTTAGCATAGTTACTCAATTAAGACATGTCCAAGCTTACAATTAACATATTCATCATCATAACATACTTGCATAAAAATAAACACTTGTTATTGTTGTTCTTTCGTCTCATGAACTTCCTCCTCATCGTTGAATAGGTAAGGGTACTTAATCTTCATCGCTTCATCGGCTTCCCATGTGATCTCCTCAACTTGTTGATTCCTCCAAAGTACTTTTACCAATGCTATCTCTTAATTCCTTATCATTTTAATTTGGCGATCAAGAATAGCAATAGGCATTTCTTCAAAAGTGAGATCTTCTGTAACTTGTACATCTTTCGTAGTAGTGATGTGCGATGGATCTCCGATGTACTTGCTAAGCATCAAAACATGAAATACGGGATGAACTGCTGAGAGCTCTTGAGGTAGCTCTAACTCATAAACAACTTGTCCAAATCTTTGAATGATCTTGTACGGACCTATGTATCGTGGAATTAACTTTCCTTTCTTGCCAAACCTCATCACTCCTTTCATTGGTGATACTTTCAAGAATACCCAATCGTCGATAGAAAACTCAAGTCCTCTTTTTCTAACATCCGCATAAGATTTGTGTCGACTTTGAGCTATTTCAAGCCGTTGTTGGATCACTTTAACCTTCTCCATTGCTTGATAAACAAGATCCGGTCCAAACAAGACCGCATCACCCGCTTCAAACCATCCTATTGGCGATCTACACTTTCTTCCATACAATGCTTCATATGGTGCCATTTTGATACTTGAATGATAGCTATTATTGTAGGCAAACTCGATAAGAGGTAGGTGATCATCCCAGTTGCCTTTGAAATCTAATACACATGCTCGTAGCATATCTTCAAGTGTCTGGATGGTACGTTCCACTTGTCCGTCCGTTTGGGGATGAAAAGCCGTACTTAGATTTACTTGTGTCCCCAAACTCATTTGAAAAGACTTCTAGAAATTCGCGGTAAATTGGGCTCCTCGATCGGATATAATGGAAATTAGAACTCTATGTAACCGAACGATCTCCTTAATATACAACTTCGCATACTCTTCCGCCGTATAAGTTGTCTTAACTGGTAAGAAGTGCGCAGATTTGGTAAGCCTATCAATGATCACCCATATGGAATCAAACTTCCGATATGTACGAGGCAAACCCGTGATGAAATCCATATTGATCTTGTCCCACATCCAGACTGGAAGATCTATACATTGCATGTAACCACCGGGTTTCTGGTGTTCTACTTTGACTCTTTGACAATTCGGACATTCAGCTACAAATTCGGCAATATTCTTCTTCATGTCATTCCACCAATATATTGCTTTCAAATCTTGATACATCTTAGCCGACCCTGGATGGATGGAATACCTTGAACAGTGTGTTTCTGTCATAATTCTCTTTCTTAGCTCAACTACATCAAGTACACATAAATGATTCTGACACTGAAGCACTCCTTCTCGCGTAAGCTCAAATGCCTTTGTCGTGCCACTCTGCACATCCTCCTTAAGCTACAATAAAATTGGATCTGCATACTGCTTCTCTTTCACTTCAGCTATCAATGAAGATTCCGCTGCATTACGTACAATAACCTCTTCATCTGGAGTTTCGAGAAGTCGAACTCCCAAATTAGCTAGTTGGTGAAGATCCTTAATCATCCCCTGCTTTTCTATAGATGCCATTTTAGACTTACGACTCAGTGCATCCACTACCACATTCGCTTTCCATGGATTGTACAAGATATCAACATCGTAATCTTTCAACAATTCAAGCCATCTCCGCTGCCTCATGTTTAGATCTTTCTGACTGAAGATGTATTGCAGGCTCTTATGATCGGTATATATGTCAACATGAACCCCATATAAGTAGTGGCGCCATATCTTCAAAGCAAATACAACTGCAACTAGCTCAAGATCATGTGTGGGATTATTCCTCTCATGTGGTCGCAACTGTCTAGAGCCATAGGCTATTACTCTACCATGTTGCATTAATACGCATCCTAAGCTAATTCTTGAAGCATCACAGTACACTGCTTACCATTCAGTGCCTTCAGGAAGTACCAATACCGGTGTAGAAGTCAACTTGCTCTTAAGATCTTGGAAACTCTTTTCACAAGCATCATTCCATTGATACTTGGAGGCTTTATGCGTCAACTTAGTCAAGGGTGCAGAAATAGAAGAAAAACCTTCAACAAACCTTCTATAATAACCTACCAACCCGAGGAAACTACGAATATCCATAGGCGTCATGGGTCTTGGCCAATTCTTCACAGCCTCAATCTTCTGAGTGTCAACTTTTATGCCTTCACTAGATACAATATGGCCAAAAAATGCCACTGACTTGAGCCAAAACTCACATTTAGAAAACTTCGCATACAACTTACGATCACGAAGAATCTGCAACGCCTGCCTTAAGTGATTAACATGGTCCTCTTATGATCTAGAGTAGACCAGAATATCATCTATGAAAACTATCATGAACACTGCTAGAAACGGCTTAAACAACCTATTCATCATATCCATAAAAACTGCGGGTGCATTTGTCAGCCCGAATGACATAACCAGGAATTCATAATGACCATACCGTGTTTGGAAAGCTGTCTTGGGTATATCTTTATCCTTGACTCTCACTTGATGATAGCCTGATCTCAAGTCAATCTTGGAAAAATACTGGGCACCCTGCAACTGGTCAAATAAATCATCAATTTGGGGAAGAGGGTATTTATTCTTGATAGTCACCTTATTCAATTGCCGATAGTCAATACACATCCTTAGCGAACCATCTTTCTTATGCACAAACAATACTGGTGCTCCCCAAGGGGACATACTAGGCCTGATGAATCCCTTCTCTAGCAAGTCTTTCAGTTTCTCTTTCAATTCTCGTAACTCTGCTGGTGCCATTCTATAAGGAGGAATTGAGATTGGCTGTGTGTCTGGCAACATATCAATACCAAACTCCACTTCTCATTCAGGAGGTAAACCTGGTAGTTCTTCAGGAAATACATCAGGAAATTCATTCACAACCGGAACGGTCTGAAAAGTTGGCGGCTCTGCCTCTGTATCACTTACTCTAACCAAATGATATATGTACACCTTGGAAATCATTTTTCTTGCCTTAAAGTAAGAAATAAATCTACCTCTCGGCGCACCAACATTACCCTTCCATTCAAGGACTGCCTCATTTGGGAAATGGAAATACACCTTCTTAGAACGACAATCTACTGTAGCATAACAAGACGCTAACCAATCCATGCCCATAATAACATCCAAATCTACCATTTCTAACTCAACAAGATCGGCCATCGTATCACGACCACAAATATTCACAACACAATTTCGATAAGCATTCCTAGCTATAAGAGATTCCCCCACTGGCGTTGATACTTCAAATGGCTTGGCTAATAATTCAGGTGTTCTCCCGAACCTTCCTGCAACCAAAGGAGTAGCATATGATAATGTAGAACCAGGATCAATTAAGGCATACACATCAAATGCAAAGATGGATAACGTACCTGTAACCACGTCTGGAGAAGCCTCTAAATTCTGCCGATCTGCTAGGGCATACACACGGTTCTGAGATCCGCTAGAACTAGCTGCTCCTCTATCACCTCTACCGTGACCCATAGGTTGTGCACCCCTACTCAAAGGAGGCACCGATGATGATGCAACAGCTGATCTGGTAGGTCATGTTATACCACCTGTGGTCCTGCGTGGGCAATCTCTAGCTATATGCCCCGGCCTACAGCACCAAAAGCAATTGTTCGTTCCAAGCCAACATTTGCCAAAGTGAAATCTTCTACATATGGGGCACGAGTGTCGTGGAGGTATCAATTGACTCATACTCCCTTGCCCTTGATACCCCACTGTTCGCGAACTTTGATTTTCACTTTTTTGCCCGAATTGATTACCTCTGAACCTTTGAAATTGCGGTGGAGCACTAATTGCAGGATAAGAAGATAAGGGGCTAGGCAATCTATGAGAGAACGAAGGCCTAAAACCTCCCTGAGATGCCATAAACTGCCCTATAGCTCTGGCCCGCTTAGAATATCCTTTTTTTTTATTCGTGGGTTCTTCTTCTTTGCCTCTGATCTTCCATCTTCTGAGCGAAAGATTGTATCCTCGCTATATCCATGTCCTTGTTCAAACCAGCAATGGTACAATCTCTAACCAAGTATGGTTCCAATCTATCCACATAGTGATGAACTCTGTCATCCATAGTAGCTACCACATTAGAAGCATATCGAGACAAGGATTTAAATCGAAGACTATACTCCCTTACACTCATATTATCCTGACGAAGATTTAAGAATTGATCTGTATGGGCCTGACGAGTCTCAAATGGAAGATAATGATCAATAAATGCATCTTTGAACTCTTCCCACGTAGTTGGAGGTGCATCAATACCCCTAGATTATTTCCAATCCTCGTACCATAATATAGCCTCTCCTTTCAGTCTATATGCTGCTAGCTCAACCATCTCTTTACCGGATATGTGCATAACATCTAGAGACCTTTGGGTTTGATCGACAAAGTCCTGCGGGTCTTCGTTAATATCTGACCCGATAAAAGTAGGAGGATCCAGTTTCAGAAAATCCTGTGTCCGAAAGCTAGCTGCTCTATCCGTACCTCTAGAACCCGTGGTAGGAATAGCTTGCCCTTGAACTTGACCGGCAACTATACGCCTCAGAAGTTGTAATGCATCCCTCAAATCTCGATCAACAGCATTAATAGATGACCCTTCCAGAGGAGAAGAAGCTCCTGATATATGCTCAGCTTGAGACTCACTTTGTTCAGCTTGTGCCGATGGTGACTTACTAGTACCTTCTCCGGCCACTACATCCACTCGCTTCCACTTATTCTTTCTCCTTGCAACCGGCATCCTTACTATAATAAATTAAAAAACAATTGGATTAAGTGATTGATTATGACTTTATATCTAATATGGGCTCTATTGCACGATCTAAGAAATGGAGAGTGGAAACAATCCCTAAATGTCCAATAGCCTCCTGTTTATAGATGTGGTGCACAACACACCGATAAATGAGATTTTACGTAGACACGGCTTTGTAGACTCACTAGGACGAACTTCTCTGATACCACTTCTGTCATACCCCAAATCCTATTGGAGCGGACTGGCACCCGTAGCCGAGAAGGCCCGGGAGAACCCGTTCATAACCTATACTTTCACATTTACATTACTTATGAAAATTAGAAATTTGGGCAGCACTTCGTTGTAAATAGAAGAAAACAGTACCTGTATCAGCCCAATAGACACGCATAAATATATATGAACAGTAATTGGCTGTCAGAGCCATCACGTCTATCAACCAAACACTCCTATGGTAGAATAATATGTCTACAAAAGCCTCTACATTGATACACAACTGAGTTAGGGTCGGGACAAACTCCCGCCCACAAAAAACTTTTATACAAATACCAAAAGCACATATAGAAACGACTTGAGATGCCCCGAAACAACTGGATCTCACCACCAACAACAGAATATCCTGGCTCTTACTGCGGAGGTGTACGACCTGAAGTACCTGTTCTTGCAGGCGTGAATAAAGGTCCCCCATGAGGGACGTCAGTACGGAAATATGTACTGAGTATGTAAGGCAGTGAGTATCACGATGAGATACTAAAGATCAAAAGAACCCAGATACCAGTGAATAAACAGTATGAGTAGACTACACTTAAAAGAGCTGATGGGATACCTGCACATTACTTTCATATCGTTACTTCCCGTAATCCTTATCAATACATAACTATGTCATACAATGGCCAACTGATCAGTGGTACTAATACAATACATCAGGGACCACCCCTGGAATAGCATATATACATAATCTTTATAATACAATGGCCAACTGATCAGTGGTACTAATACAATACATCATGTCATCAATTTAAAATACAAACATTCCATTTCTTAATTCAATTAATCTTTGAGATTGGTTACTTTGTGGTCACACCTTATGAAACTTGAAACCATGATACCTCAATAGGAAAAATATGTAAATAGGTAATCAATATCATGAAAATTAAGTAGAGAATCATGGATACCTCATTAAACCATTTCGGAGTCAATAATAGTAAATGGATATTTTTTTGACTAGCCGGACATCTTAAAACTGAAAACAAGTTCAATTGGTAGTGTCAAAGATCATATGATGTTATTATGTGTCATGTGTCGTAGGACAATGTTGGAAGCTTAATTGAGAGTTCCATGTCTCATTATTCGTGCCAAAGATTAGATAGAGTATGTATTACATACCTTGATATAACCACTTCAATACAAGTCCAACTTGACTTCCCGTACTCTTCAAACACTTATCTACAATAAGTCATTTGTGGCAAACTAGTATTAGCAACCAAACCTTACCATTTAGGTATTAACTTCACCAAATAATGTCTAGGAAGTAATCCTTTAACTCATCAATAAGAGTGCTACATATATCCTCTTATACTCTTATTACATTCACATATCATGCATTTTCATGAAATATCCCTCAACATCACTCTTAGCCTTTATTTCCCTTCTTAATCACCATCCAATACCAACTTGATCACCAGGCATACATAACCACTAATATAATGATATATCACCACAATTCATCCTCCATAATCCAATACAACAACTTTCATAATTTACTACTAACAATTTATACAAAACAATTCATAACTATGTTTCTGGTTATCTTCCAACATCAAGACAATACTCATAATCCTTTATCAATACTTATTCATGGATAAGAATCAAGAATAAACAATATTCATACATTAACAACGAACTCTTGTATTTAGAATCCTCCTTACATAACCATGGGGTGCTTCTCGAAGCTTTCGAGATGGTGAACACAACTACGGAACCAATTCGAATTTTCTGCGGTCGAATCACAAAATATTTGAAGTTGAAATTAGGCTAGGGTTTCACCTTCTCTTAATAATTGGATGATATATGATATATATGAGGCTAAGTGTAGGTTTATAAAGACCAATTTTCGTCCAAGAGGTAATAGAGAATAACCATTTTGCCCTAAAAATGTAAATAAATCGGAATCTGTCCCCAGTGGACAGTTTTGACAGGCTGAAGTAAATCGATCATAACTCTTTGCTCCGGTATCGGATTTTGGTGAAACCAATTGCATTGGAAAGATAACTCAAAGGGATTTCATTTTTATACATAGTATACCACCCAGTTCTTCCTGTACAAGGAGTTATGGTCGTCTAAAGTTGACCCAAAAATCTGTCCCACAATTCTGTTTTTTTTTGATAGGCTGTAGTAAAACGGGTATAGCTCCTTACTCAGACATTGGATTTGGATGAAACCAATTTCATCGGAAAGAAGACTCTCGGAGATTTTCGTCGATATATAGAAGCTCACACAGTTCTTTTTTTACAAGGAGTCATGATCGTCTAAAGTTGATCCAAAAAAATAATTGCCTAGCTGCAGTAATTTTCCTACAGATTTACTATTCACAGGCTTTCCGGCCACCGTTTTGAAATTTCGAATGTGCTCGCTAATATGAAATACTCCTCTGTTTTGGGCAAACTTTACATCGTTGGAAAGCTTATTCCAATACCTACACATACAACTATTGACGGGATACTTCCGAACACCATAAACTTAATTTAACCCATACGCAATCCTTTAGGACTCCATATAATCGCGATAAGTGCACGAAAAAATTTACGGGGTGTTATACCTGTAGCAACGGAGGAACAAGATATCATAGCCCGAAAATTGAAAAGTTTAGAACAGGCTATGAGAAATCTGCAAGGGGTCGGAGATTATAGGAGTGTTTCTTATAAAGATCTTTGCATGTTCCCAGACATCAATCTTCCCCCCGGTTTTAAGATGCCTAAGTTCGAGAAGTATGCAGGACACGACAATCCCGTGGCATACTTAAGACGTTATTGCAACCAGTTGAGGGCTGCAGGAGGAAAGGAAGAATTGCTCATGGCCTTCTTTGGCCAGAGTCTTTCAGATTTGGCCTCAAAATGGTTTATCGATTGAGATATCGATAAATGGAACAACTGGGATGATTTGGCTTCTGAATTTCTTCAACATTTTCAGTACAACATTGACTTGATTTCGGACAAAAAATCCCTGGTCAATATGAAGAAAAAGAGCACTGAAGGTTTTAGAGAATACACGATAAGGTGGCGTGAACAGGCCGCTAGGGTAAAGCCTCTAATGAAAGAAAGTAAATTGGTAGAAGTTCTTATTCAGGCACAGGATGAGACCTATTTTCAACATTTACTTCCGGTAATGGGAAGGTCTTTTATGGAATTCCTTAAAATGGGGGAGATGATAGAGGATGGAATTAAGACCTGTCAAATAGTGAGTTTTGCCGCATTAAAATCCACCACACAAGCGATTCAAGGCGGATCTGGCGCATTTGTAGGTAGACAGAAGAAAGAGGATGTGGCGACTGTCGTAGCTAGAACCCATTCCTATCCCAAAAGACCACCTCGCCCCTATCCCCAATCCCAAGCCCAAGTCTGCACCCAAGCTCCATATATTCCTCCCCACCATTACTACCCTCTACAAAACCCTTTATATTCCATTCCACCACCACCGTACCCAGTATATAGCGTGCAGCTATATGCCTAAACCCCTTCTTAACCGCAATGAAGTGCGCAAGCTCCACAAAATCGCCCATTCGCTCCACCAAATTACCAAAATCCCTCTAGACCCAGTTTTCAGCCTAGGCCCAATTATAAGAAGGAGAAGGTGGTCAAAAATAAATTCAAACCTCTTGGGGAGTCATATGCTAGCTTGTTTGATAGGTTGAGAAAGTTAAAGATTTTAAGCCCAATTCAAGGAAGGCTTTTAAATCCACCGCCAAGGAATCTCGATTATTCTTTAAGATGTGCGTACTATTCTGATATTCCAGGCCATGATATCGAGAAATGCTGGTATTTAAAGAGAGCCATCCAGGATTTAATTGATATGAATCAGATGCTGGTCCAGGCCCCGGAGGGTCCAAACATTAACCAAAATCTGCTGCCAACCCACGCTGAAGCCAATATGTTAGAATTGATATATGACGGGAAAGATTCTTTGAGGGGTTATAAGCCTATTATCAAGATACAGACCATTGAGGAGAAATCGGTAAATGTAGCGGAATCTTTGAAAGCAATATCATTGAGCCAGGAAGGAATGAGAGAAGATAAAGCCCAAGAAAGTACAAAGAATTCCCTGATCACAGTACAAGGCGCCAGAAGGCAAGTTGATTCAAGTCAGGATAAACCTAAGTTGACAGTGGTGGGAGCTTTGAGTCATCCCATCTTGATGGTGAAAAGAGCACTGGAAGCGCCTATTGTCCTCAAACCGGTGACCCAACCTCCGATAGTTGATACGAAAAGAGTTCCCTAGAATTATGGGTGGACATTGATGACTTATCACGGGAAAGAAGTTGTGGAAGATTTAGATGAGGTAGGAGGTTTGACTAGGTCAGGAAGATGCTTCGTACCAGAAAACTTAAGAAAGTCCAAGACAATGGGGAGTGGACCGTCATCTATCAAAAAGCCTATCACCGAAGAAGAAGCCGAAGAATTTTTGAAGAAGATGAAGTTGCCAGAGTATTCAATATTAGACCAGTTGAAGAAAACCCTTGCTCAAATTTCCCTTTTATCTTTGCTGTTGCACTCCAAGGAGCATCGTGATATTTTACTAAAGGTATTAAATGAAGCATATGTTCCAAGGGAGATTAAAATCAACCAAATGGAGAAAATGGTTGGAAAAATCTTTGAGGTCAATCGGATTAGCTTTTCTAATGATGAATTGCCCATTGAAGATACAGGGCATAACCGGGGCCTTTATATTATAGTGAAGTGTGAAGGTTTCTACTGTCACTCATGTTATGATTGATGGAGGTTCAGGTGAAAATATTTTCCCTATTTCTACTTTGCAAAAGTTGAATATTGGTGCTGACAGGATCAGGCCCAAAAATGTATGTGTTAGGGCTTTCGATGGTGCAAAATCAAATTCCATTGGCGAAATAGAACTAATGTTGACTATAGGGCCTGTTGAGTTCGCCATACAGTTTCAAGTATTGAATATAGACTCCTCTTACAATCTGTTGTTGGGAAGGCCGTGGATCCATAAGGCTAAGGCGGTTGCATCTACACTGCACCAAATTATTAAGTTTGAGCATGACAGGAAAGAAGTAGTTATTCATAGTGAAGGAAATTTGTCAGCGTACGAAGATTCTCCCTTGTCTCTTATTGAAACAATTAACGTAGAGGAGACATTCGTCTATCAAATTTTTGATACAGTGCTAGTGAATCGTATTCTTGAATGGCAAGCTATAGCGGGACCACAATTGTCTTCTGCTTCTATCATGATGGTGAGTGAACTTTGGAAATACGGATTTGAGCCAGGAAAGGGTTTGGGAGCATCTCTGCATGGTATAGTTCATCCCATATGTCCGAGTGAAAATGTGGGCACATTTGGTCTGGGATTTGAGCCTAGAGCTGAAGATCTGAAGAAAGCCAAGGGAAGGAAAAAGGAAACATGGTCACTCCCTCGCCCAATGCCACTACTCAGTGAGTCATTTGTTAAGAGCGGTGTCACGAAGCATGTGGAATTTGAAGTTGAATTGGTTGATGACTTCCAGAACCTTTGTATTGAAGTTGATATGGTCAAAGCAGGAGAAGGTACCAGTATGGTAGACGTGCAATTCATAGGTCCAGCTGTCCGGCTCAATAATTGGGAAGTCACTCCTCTCCCCGTCAGGAGGGAGTTTTGGTAGTTTATTTTATTTTTCTTTTTGTTTAGCCGAGTTATTTTAGGGTTGTAATTCGGATTTTAGTTTGTTTATGTTATGTTGGCATCTGTGTTTAAACCCTTATATCTTTTTATTTAATGAAATGTAATGTCCCTTTTGTTTTGTGTCTAATATATTTTGTTTTTCTTTCTTACACAGTTCTCTTTATGCTGATTCTAATGACATGACATGCATGCTGAATTTTTAGCCTGATCTTAAAATCCAAAATAATCAAGATGTAATGAAGCAGGATGGGGGATATGATGAAGAAAAAGCACTAGAAGAAATAAGCAAAGAGTTGGAACAGTTCGAAGACAAACGGAATCCCAATTTGAATGAGACTGAGCCAATAAATCTAGGGGATCAAGAAGATGTTAGGGAAACTAAAATCAGGGTATATGTTTTGCCACAGCTAAAAGATGAAATTATTCAAGCATTAATGGATTATAAGGATGTTTTTGCATGGCCTTATAATGATATGCCTGGTTTAAGCACTGAATTAGTGGCTTACAAATTGCCGACTGATTCCGCATTCCCTCGTATCAAACAGAAGTTGAGAAAGTTTAAAATGGATGTAAGTATTAAAATTAAAGAGGAAATCATGAAACAACTTGAAGCCAAAGTAATTCGAGTAGCTCGCTATCCCATGTGGTTATCTAATGTTGTTCCCGTACCAAAGAAAGATGGTAAAATTCGAGTATGTGTTGATTACCGTGATTTGAACAGAGCAAGTCCGAAAGATGATTTTGCACTACCCAACATCCACATTTTGTTAGACAACTATGCCAAACACGAGGTTGCCTCTTTTGTGGATTGTTATGCCGGATATCCCTAGATCATTATGGATGATGAAGACGCAGAGAAGACATCTTTTATCACACCATGGAGAACTTATTGTTATTGAGTGATGCTGTTCGGTTTGAAGAATGCTGAAGCAACGTACATGAGAGCCATGACTACTATGTTTCATGATATGATGCACAAAAAGATTTAGGTCTACGTGGATAATGTGATTATTAAGTCAAAAAGTCAGGCCGACCATGTTAAAGATTTAAGAAAGTTTTTCGAAAGGCTTCGCAGTTATAATCTCAAACTCAACCCAGCAAAATATGTATTTGGAGTTCCATCTGGAAAGCTGTTGGGGTTTGTAGTCAGCCGTCGAGGAATTGAATTGGATCCCTTAAAAATCAAAGCCATTCAGAATTTGCCCCCGCCCAAGAACTGAACGGAGGTGATGAGTTTGCTTAATATAGTGAACTACATTAGAAGGTTTATTGCTCAACTCACGACCACTTCTGAGCCCATATTCAAGTTACTGAAAAAGAGTGCTGCGGTAAAATGGACTGAAGAATGTCAGGAAACGTTCAATCAAATCAAAATATATTTGTCAAATCCGCCCGTGTTGGTACCCCCAGAGCCTGGTAGACCTTTGATCTTATATTTATCAGTCATGGACAATTCTTTCGGTTGTGTCCTAGGTCAACATGATGTCACAGACAAAAAGGAGCAAGCTATTTATTATCTTAGCAAGAATTTCACCACTTATGAGGCCAAGTATACTCTTCTTGAAAGGACATGTTGTGCCCTAAATTGGGTAGTACAGAATTTGAAGCATTATCTCTCATCCTATACTACTTATCTCATCTCCCGCATGGATCCTTTGAAGTATATCTTTCAGAAGCCTATGCCAACAGGTCGATTGGCAAAGTGGTAAATATTGCTTATCGAGTTTGGCATTATATATGTGACTCGAACTGCTATGAAAACCCAAGCCTTGGCAGATCATCTTGCTGAGAACCCCATCGATGAAGAGTACGAGCCGTTAAAGATGTATTTTCCTGACGAAGAAGTATCGTGTGTCGATAAAGTTTTTATAGATGTTGATCCTGGTTGGAGGTTATTTTTTGATGGAGATGTCAATATGAAAGGAGTCAGAATAGGAGTGGTTCTTATCTCTAAATCGGGACAACATTTCTCGGTAACAGCATAACTTTGATTCTACTGTACTAACAATATGACAGAGTATGAAGCCTGCATACTTGGTTTGAGGTTAGCTGTTGATATGGGAGTTCAAGAATTATTGGTGTTGGGAGATTCGAATTTGCTCGTCCATCAAGTTCAAGGCGATTGGGAGATGCGAGATTTAAAGCTCATCTCGTATCGACAATGCTTGCAGGAGCTATGTCAATGGTTTGTGTTAGTAAAATTTAGGCATATTCCAAGGATTCATAATGAAATTGTTGATTCTTTAGCCACTCTATCTTCAATGCTCCAATATCTTGACAAAGCCTACATCGATCCAGTACATATACAGAGTCGTGATCAGCATGCTTGCTGTAATGCGGTTGAAGAAGAGCTCGATGGAGAACCTTGGTTCTTGGATATCAAGTGGTACATTCAGTCAGGAGAATACCCATCATATGCCACCAACGATCAAAAGAGGACTATTAGGTGTTTGGCTAGTGGATTTTTCTTAAGTGGGGGAATCTTGTATAAGAGGACCCCAGATCTGGGACTTTTGAGGTGTGTGGATGCAATAGAAGCCTCGGCAATCATGGTTGAAATACACTCTGGAGTATGCGGGTTGCATATGAATGGTCATGTTTTGTCAAAGAAGATTCTTCGAGCAGGTTATTACTGGCTTACTATGGAAAGAGATTCTATTCAATTTGTTCGAAAGTGTCATCAATGTCAGGTACACGGTGATCTGATACGATCTCCTCCTGTTGAGTTGCATGCAATGGCTGATCCATGGCCGTTCGTGGCTTGGGGAATGGATGTGATTGGACTGATCGAGCCAAAGGCATTAAATGGGCATAGATTCATTTTGGTAGCCATTGACTACTTCACGAAGTGGGTAGAAGCAGTAACTTTCAAGTCAGTGACAAAGAAAGCTGTGGTAGATTTTGTTCATGCCAATATCATTTGTAGATTTGGAATTCCTAAGATGATCATTACAGATAATGCTGCCAATCTCAATAGTCATTTGATGCAAGAAGTATGTCAAAATTTTAAGATCGCACACCTAAATTCTACTCCATATCGCCCAAAGGCCAATGGTGCTGTAGAAGCCTCCAATAAGAATATAAAAAAGATATTGTGAAAGATGGTACAAGGATCTTGACAGTGGCATAAAAATTTGCCGTTTGCATTGCTAGGTTATCGCACCACCGTTCGCACTTCAATAGGGGCAACTCCATATTTATTAGTGTATGGGACAGAAGCAGTCATCCCTGTAGAAGTTGAAATTCCCTCTCTTCGAGTCATTTTAGAGGTAGAGATTGATGATGACGAATGGGTAAAAACCCGACTGGAACATTTGAGTTTGATTGAGGAAAAAAGGCTAACGTCTGTGTGTCATGGCCAGCTGTATCAGAGGAGGATGGCTCAAGTGTATAACAAAAAGGTCCGTCCCAGGAATGTTGAAGTCGGTCAATTGGTATTGAGACGTATCCTTCCTCACCAGGTTGAAGCGAAGGGCAAGTTCTCCCCTAACTGGCAAGGTCCCTTCGTTATGAAGAAAGTGTTGCCCAATGGAGCCTTATATTTGACAGATATTGAAGGCAAAATGGCAGAAATGGCTATCAATGCTGATGATACTATGTATGATATTTGATCCTTTATTGATTTTATTGCATGTTTAATACTTGCATTTTTGAAGATTGATATGACGAAGGCATTTTATTCTTCTATCCAAACATTGTGTCATCCCTTGTTTACCCGTTTGAGCTTCGTTTTATTTTTCTTTCATATTTCTCTCTTTTGGAATCAAAATAGAGTCAAATATAAATGTCGAGGAAATGAGAATAAAAGAAAGAGTTCAAAAATAAAATAAAAATAAAAATTAAAAAAATCAAAAATCAAAATCAAATCAAAACAAAGAACAAGATGACGGAACTACGTCCGACCTGATTCTCCTCTCTCGGGAGTGAGATACGTAGGCTGCCCTATTTAGGGCTCGGTCCAACCAAATAAAGATTTAAGATTCACCCAGTCAACAAAACTGGGGCATGAGTTAATACATTATTTGAGTCGATTCCAAAAGTTGTAAGTCCCACCTTCAAGTATCGTTTGACCATCTTACCATCTTTTCTAACCTTAACCAAAAGCCAAGTTACAACTAAAGAAAGTCCTTCAGATCAATTTTTGATAATTTTAAGGCTAAGCATGCAATAGATATGATGATACATTGTAAAGTACCACTTGTCTCCCTCAGCATGAAAAATCAGGGAAGAAATACAAATATGAGAGAGTCATATTGGTGAAAACCCCCGTGGGCACCATAAGGCGATGGTGAGTTGAGAGAAAATGAAAATAAGAGTCTTATTGGTGAAAACCTTTACAGGCACCATAAGACGATGGTGAGTTGAGAGAAAATAAAAATGAGAGAGTCTTATTGGTGAAAACCCTTACGGGCACTATAAGGCGATGGAGAGTTCAAGAGAAAAGTGAAAAGTGAAAAGAAAGAGATTTGTTGGCAAAAGTCATTTTAAATGTCGACAATCGAATATGATGAATGAGTCTAATGGATTTGAAGAAGCGGCTCAGAGGCAAAGGTACAAACTCAACAACAAATGGGGAGTTTGGATAGGAAGACCAGGCAGCTCAATCCAAAATGCATGTCATACTCATTGGAGTTGGTTGTCGTATTCAGATAAGTTTTCTTTTTGAATATGGGACATTGCCCTTTTCTTTCATTTACATATTCATGCTTTTTGTCTTTTTATGTCATTTATCAAAATAAAAGTCACCGTCATTTCTTTACATTTTAAGTCAAGTCTGTGTCAAAACAAACGAGAAAGGATTTCAAAATTTACTACCAGTCTTTCCAATTATTGAGGCAAATCCAAGGAACAGCACAGGAAGTAATATGATCGTAATTCAACATGAGGCAAAGGAAGTATATCAACAAACAGGCTATTGGATTCGTAGAAACATTCAGATTTGGGAAAAGGGTGCACCTTAGAGGCATGGTAAAATGGATGCCCATTGTTTGAGTAAGAAATCACTTCCCTCAATATGGGTCCGGGTCAATGATGCGGCAAGACAGGGCAAGTGTTAGCAATTTGTAACAAAGATGAAAGGAAAGAGTGCTGGGCAGATACCTGAGAAGCCAAGATCTGCAAGCCACCACTAAGTTTTTAATTGACAATTTTTTCTTTGATTGAAACAGGGGCAAATTCGTTTCACTTGATTCAACTACCATTGGAAATGCATATCCATGGTATTTTAATTTATCTTCAGGACCCTCCTGAAAAATGGGATTTTACTTTCTGTTCAGAACCCTCCTGAAAAATGGGACTTTACTTTCTGTTCAGGACCCTCCTGAAAAATAAGATTTTACTTTTGTTTAGGACCATCCTGAAAAATGGGATTTTACTTTCTGTTTAGGACCATCCTGAAAAATGGGATTTTACTTTCTGTTCAGGACCCTCCTGAAAAATGGAATTTAACTTTCTATTCAGGACCCTCCTGAAAAATGGGATTTTACTTTTGTTTAGGACCCTACTGAAAAATGGGATTTTACTTTATGTTCAGGACCCTCCTGAAAAATGGGATTTTACTTTCTGTTCAGGACCCTCCTGAAAAATGGGATTTTACTTTATGTTCAGGACCCTCCTAAAAAATGGAATCTTGCTTTCTGTTCAGGACCCTCCTAAAAAATGGGATTTTACTTTCTGATCAGGACTCTCCTAAAAAATGGGATTTTACTTTATGTTCAGGACCCTCCTGAAAAATGGGATTTTACTTTCTGTTCAGTGATTTTACTTTATGTTTAGGACCCTCCTGAAAAATGGGATTTTACTTTATGTTCAGGACCCTCCTGAAAAATGGGATTTTACTTTATACTCAGGACCCTCCTGAAAAATGGGATTTTACTTTATGTTCAGGACCCTTCTAAAAAATGAGATTTTACTTTATGTTCAGGACCCTCCTGAAAAATGGGATTTTGCTTTCTGTTCAGGACCCTCCTGAAAAATGGGATTTTTACTTTATGTTCAGGACCCTCCTGAAAAATGGGATTTTACTTTATGTGCAGGACCCTCCTGGAAAATGGGACAGCACTTTCAAAAATGAAATACTACTTTACTATAATTTTTGTTTGGGATAATGTTCGTTCTAGTTTTAATTTTGGGTTTCAGGAGCTCGCCTGAAGAACAGGGTGATGAAATAGCAAGTCAGGAGCCCGCCTGAAGAACAGGGTGATGAAATAGCAAGTCAGGAGCCCGCCTGAAGAACAGGGTGATGAAATAGCAAGTCAGGAGCCCGCCATGGTTAATGTCATAGAATGCATACTTAATCTCTCGTATATTGCATGCGTAGTCTATTATTACCGTGCTGGTCAGTTTTAAGCCGACGTGTTGTTTGATCGACCATGATTCCATCAAAAATAGTATTAATATTATAGAAAAATAGAATTATTATTATTTATTCGATATCACAACATCCATGTTACACCTTTCCAAAGAACGGATACTAGCATTATAGCACATAACATTATTTTTAGGCCATTCTCCCTTTCTTCGGTCAAAATCAATTTTTATTTTAGTTGATCTCTCTCTATTTTGGTGTCACGTAGCAACATTTTAAAGTGATCCCTCTGTTCTTCAGCTTCTTTGAATAAAGTCATAAGAAAATCTTTATTTTCTTCGCATTGTTGGAGCCTTTGTAGTAGATTAAATTTTGTCAAGCCTTCAAAACTTGATGTCTCGGGTCTCGGACTCAACGTTGATGGACTGGTTGGAGGTGATAGCTCATCAAGCCATTTAAAAAAAGAGCATGCACCATTATCCTAGCAAAAAATAATAATTACATAATGACTAACTTAAATTCATAAAAAAGACGCACAGAGCTTACCTTCAAAATTGTACAATTTTAAAATTTGCGACCTGGATTTGAGTCCGTGCGTGACGTCCTCAGATTAGCCGCATTACCACAGTGAAAAATTAGATTATTTTTATAATTGGATGTTTGAGAGGCTTGAGACATTGTAGAATTTTTAAAAACAAAACAAAACAAATGAAATAAAATAATGAGGGATGACCAACCTTATATATGAAGTAAAAATGAAGTGTTGACACTGATGGATTATAAAAGTAGTTGTTTATTACCGTTGGAGCAGTAATTTTTTTTAAAACTGGTGGTGACACTTAATAGACCATCATAGATCATGACCTATGTCATCCATCTATTTGTCTAGTCTACCGTGGACTTACACCTTCAGTAGTGCATCGATTGATCTTCTGATTATGAGTAGAATACAATGATCTATGTACTCATATGGACCTTTACTTGGCTGGTGGAAGAAAATAATTAAATTAAAAATAAATTATATAGGTAATCATATGTTTTGAGGATGATGAAAGAAAATAATTAAATTAAAAGTGATTTAAATAGATAAAATTTTGGTGACATTTATAGACTCCCATCGTTGTTGACCCATGTCAAAATCATGTAAAAAGCATACTTATGCTTTGAGGGTCCATCGATTAGATTGGTCTACCGTAGAATTACACCTTTAGATGTGCATCGATTGATATCATGAGTATGCGTAGACCACGTTGATCGATGTACACTGTCATAGACCGTCACTTGCATGTAGTTACAAAATGAATATAGTGTTGATTTCTACACATGTGAGTAAGTGTAAACAAGACACACAATAATATTAGAGCTTGTACAAAGTGAATTAAGGAGTGTGTGGATGGGTAGTGGTTGAATGTTCAATATACTAAGAGTAATGTTTGTCAAAGCACAAGTATGTATTAAGGATATATATTGGAATTGATGACTACACATTCCACATACTCCTTCCACCACCACCCCTAAATCAAAATAGTGTATGGAATGGATAGTGGTTGAACAATCATCATCCTCAATACATATATATCCTTAATATATACTTGTGCTTTAACAAACATTACTCTTAGCATATTGAACATTCAACCACTACCCATCCACACACTCCTTAATTCACTTTGTACAAGCTCTAATATTATTGTGTGTCTTGTTTACACTTACTCACATGTGTAGAAATCAACACTACATTTATTTTTAATTTATTTATTCATTTTTAACTACATCTAAATGACGGTCTATGAAAATGTACATCAATCAACGTGGTCTACGCATACTTATGATATCAATCGATTCACATCTAAAGGTGTAAGTCTACGGTAGACCAGTCTAATTGATGGCTAACTTAAGCCACGATCTACTACGGTCTATTAAGTGTCACCACCAGTCTATAGACCAGACTAATCGATGGACCCTCAAGATTATCTATTTAAAACATTTTTATTTAAATTATTTTGTTCCACCATCCCCAAAATATGTTATTGTCTGCTTAAATCATTTTTATTTTAATTATTTTGTTCCACCAATTCCAAAATATGTTATTGTTTATTTAAATTGTTTTTAATTTAATTAATTTATCCCACTCGTCCTAAAATATGTTATTGTCTGTTTTAATTTAACCGATGACGCATCGACTCACATGCTCTACAATCGACTATCATAAAAGGTCGATAAAAGACAAAGCATATGATTCATGATAGACTATATAGCACTTTTTATAGCAACGTGAAATTAATCAAGTCAAACTACAGTACTGTGAATTGAACGAGACATACATATTTGAAAGTTGTGTCTGTACAGAAGAATAACCACCACAAGAAAAAAAAAAGAATCATAACAAAAATGGTAAACATAGTGTTCAAACAGAAACTTGTTCATTAAACTGAACTGAAACTTACATTAAATTTATTCATTGCATTACTTAATAAAATTTACAGCAAAAGGGGAAAAATTGAAGAAGCATTGTTCTAACAAAGTCCTACTGAGAAAACTTCTTCAATAATGAACAAATAAAAAAAAACTTAACAATATAAACAAAATAAAAAAGTAATCTAAATTATGGGAATGATGGGGGGGTGATGTAGTTGTTGCCGTCCATTCCAAGACGCTCCAAAATTGCTCAGACGAAACGAGCAATGCGTCGGAGCTCACGTTCCAAGTAACGACGGTCTTCTCCGTAGTGACGAGGGGGAACTCGTCTGATTGGGCGAAGGGGGATTCTCTGACCAGGCATGATTTCTGATGTTTAGGTGAAGAAGAAGCGGGTTTCTGACGTTTTGGGTTTAGGGACAACTGAAGGGTTACATAGAAATAGGGACTGTACTTATAGACCTATAGATGACGTCCTTTCATATATCGAACCAATGGTCAGTCGATGTGCATGGGAATAGAAAATGCTTTGTTTGAATATACCATTGGTTTTTCTTGAGAACAAACGTGTTTACAGCTTTTAATTAATTGGAAACAGGAAACAATGATTCAATGTATCTATTAGAGAGATATGGCGGTATAAATAACTACATAGCGTGTTTGATGATTAATCATATAACCTATATATATTATTTAATAGACTGTGTTAAAGATATACCATAGAATAAATGTAGTCTATCATAGAAAAAGCCTTAAGTCGATATCAACTGAACGTTAAATTATACTAAAATGCACATTTATACCCCAAAACAACAGCTTTACAACTGAAGCAAAATAAATCTATGATTTGTTGGCCATGCTACACGTGGTTCTTTTGTGCCCAGATTTCTTGCATATTGAACACCTATTCCTCCTTTTGGACTTGAACGTCTCACCGACGCCCTTAGTGCATTTGACTTTCTTCCTTTCGAGTTTAGGATCATAGGGGGTGGAGAAATTTTAATGTCTAGCAATTCTTGTGGTACATTCCTGTCACGCCCCAAAATCCCATCGGATCGGACTGGCACCCGAAGCCGAGAAGGCCTGGGAGAACCCGTTCAAATACCTATACTTTCCCTTACATGTCACTAAAAATTTGGACAGCACTTCATTGCATATAGAAGGATCTAATTACCTTTATCGACACAACACACACAAATATATATATATATATATACATATATATATATATATATATAAATTGGCCGTCGGGGCCACCACATATACAGATATAACATCACTATATAAACTTCCATGACTTTACCCTTCCTTATGTCTACAAAGACTCTAGGATATACATGACATAACTAGGGTCGGGACAAAACCCCGCCCACACATGACTCCTGTACAATAACAAAACATAAGGAACCGACTCGAAAAGCTCCGAAGCAAACTGGAGCTCACCAACAAAAGCTGTATGACCTGGCTCCTATCTATGCTGTGAATGAGTTGAGGTACCTGTGCCTACAGCATGAAATGCAGGTCCCCGTGGGGGACGTCAGTACGAAATATGTACTGAGTATGTAAAGCTGTAGATAATCACATATGATATAGGAGCTCAATAGAAATCCAAAACAAGTGAATAAATCGTAATAGGAGTGGACCACACTTACTAGAACTTGTGACAACCTGTACATTGAATTTATTCAATCACTTTACCTTCGTTCTTAACATCTTTGTAATCATTACTGTACTGTACTGTGACCATTAGGCTGTCTCCAGTACATATCAACTGGGATCGACCCATGCTAGGCTTTTGCCCCTGGGATACCACCCATAAACACATAAATAGGGATCGACCCATGCTAGGCTTATGCCTCTAGGATACCACCCGATAAGAGAGAACTTCCATCACTTAGTTCAATTAATCTTTGAGATTTTTATTTCGGTCGCCACCACACTTTTGATACTTTGAAACAATGATACATCAATAAGAACCAAGTAATAGACCTTCTATACCATAACGATGTAATAAAGACTCATTGGTACATCAACAATGTGTTTCAGAATCATCAATATCACAACAATGAAATAGGAGCCTTTTGGTATATCAATGAAACATTTTGACACTTTATAGAATGGAAAAAACTTCGTTGGTAATGTAGAACAATACATGTTTTTTGGACAACCTCGGAATCTTACTTGATGGAACATTGGTGTTTTCATGCCAAAGAACATCGTTAGAGTATGCTTTACATACCTCATTGTAGATTCGGATACAAATTCAACACAACTTCCCGCCTTTACAAATCACTTATCTACAATGAAATGTTTGGCATCTAGTATTAGCAACCCAACACCACAATCCTCTTCCATAATTCCATACAACCAATATTTGCAAAACATTCCAAAAACCAACTTGAACAATAGGTTTATGTGTATATATATATATATATAATCATCATTTCAATACCACATCATCAATACCACATCATCACACCAAATCCCTTCACAATTCAACATAATCCAACATCATTTCCCAATCATCTTTCAACAACAATCAAATAACATACTTCTTATGCTCACATGCATATATATATATATATACATATCCATATAAATAACACCAACATAATTTACATCCTTACCATAAAATGGCCCTTTTGATTTCAAAGTCCTGTTGGCACAAATAAAGGGTGCTTCTCGAAGCCCTCGAGACGGTGAACACAACTACGGAATCAATTTGGACTTTCTACGGTTGAATCACAAGATAATTGGAGTTGAACTTAGACTAGGGTTTCTTATTCTTCAATAATTGGATGATAAAATGATGGATATGAGGCTAAGTATATGTATATTGTGACCAATTTTCGTCAATGAGGTGATGGAAAATGACCATATTGCCCTTAAAAATTTAAGTAAATCCGAATCCGTCCATGGTGGACTGTTTTGATAGGCTAAAGTAAATCGACCATAACTCTTTTTTTCGATATTGTATTTGGGTGAAATTGGTATCTTTGGATAGATAATTCAAAGGTATTTCATTTCATATAAAGTAGGCCACCCAGTTCGTCTTGTACAAGGAATTATGATCATTTGAAGTTGACCCTAAAAATCTGTTTCGAGAGGCTGAAGTAAAACGAGTATAACTCCTTACTCAGACGTTGAATTTGGATGAAACCAATTGAATAAGAAATAATACTCTCGGTTATTCTCATCGATATATATCAGATCACACAGTTCATTTTGTACAAGGAGTTATGATCGTTTAAAGTCGACCCAAAAATCTGTTTGGCTCCAGTACTTTTGTGTGCAAAAAATTTCTACACATTTACTGTTCATTGCGTCCACCGGTTTCAAGTTTCGAACATGCTCGCTTATATCCGATACTCATCTGTTTTCCGAAATCTTTATATCGTTGGAAAGATAGCTCGATAAACTTCGCATAGAAACTTCAACAATAAAATTCCGGTATAAATAAAGTGGATTCCCATACACATATAATCAAACTATACACTTGAAACCATCTCAAAATAATCAATACTCATACTTAAACTCATATATAACTAACTTATGATCAATACATATACTCCAACACATATAACCATGGCTAATGTACGTAATTAAGTACGGGGTGTTACATCCTTCCCCCTTAAGGACATTCGTCCTCGAATGTGAATGTAGTTATTTAGCCGAAACAAGTTCGAATTCATAATTGATATTCACGTCATCATATAGATATTATGCATATGTAAAAACTTACTTGTTAGTGTCCCAGTTCCACTCCTTGCACTTCGTTTTTACCTTTGAACAAATAAGGGTATTTCGATTTCATTGCTTCCTCCGCTTTCCATGTAATCTCTTCCCTTTGTTGATTTCTCCAAAGTACTTTCACCGATGCTACTTCTTTATTTCTCATATTATTAACTTGATGATCTAATATAGCAATAGGCATCTCCTCATAGGTAATATCTTCTGTTACTTGCACATCTTTAGTAGAAGTAATAAGGGACGGATCTCCGATGCACTTTCGAAGCATCGATACATGAAATACTGGATGCACTGATGAGAGTTCCTGGGGTAGCTCTAATTCATAAGCAACTTGCCCACATCTTCGAATAATCTTATACGAGTCTATATATCATGGACTCAACTTTCCTTTCTTGCCAAATCTCATCACCCCTTTCATTGGCGATACCTTCAAAAATACCCAATCGCGTGACGAAAACTCTAGCCCTCTTCTTCTACTATCCGTATATGACTTGTGTCGACTTTGGACTGTTTTCAACCGTTGCTGAATCACCTTGAATTTTTCTATGGCTTGATACACAAGATCCGGTCTGAACATAAGAGTTTCACCCGCTTCGAACCATCCTATTGGTGATCTACACTTCCTCTCATATAAAGCTTCATATGGTGCTATTTTGATACTTAAATGATAGCTATTATTGTAGGCAAACTCAATGAGAGGTAAATGATCATCCCAGCTGCCTTTAAAATCTATAACACATGCTCATAGCATATCTTCAAGTGTTTGAATGGTGCGCTCTGCTTGTCCATCCGTGTGAGGGTGAAAAGTTGTACTCAGATTCACTTGTGTTCCCAAACTCCATTGGAAAGACTTCCAAATGTTTGCGGTAAATTGAGTTCCCCGATCCGATATAATAGAAGTTGGCACCCCATGTAATCGGACTGTTTCTTTAACATACAGCTTTGAATATTCTTCAACTGTGTAAGTGGTCTTAACAGGTAAGAAATGTGCGGATTTAGTAAGCCTATCCACAAACACCCATATAGAATCAAATTTCCAAGCTGTTCGAGTCAAACCTGTAACAAAATCCATGTTGATCATGTCCCACTTCCAAATTGGAAGATCTATGCATTGCATATAGCCTCCGGGCTTTTGATGTTCCACTTTAACTCGTTGGAAATTTGGACATTCAGCTACAAATTCTGCGATGTTCCTTTTCAGGTCATTCCACCAATACATATCTTTCAAATCTTGATACATTTTGGTTGATCCTGGATGAATGGAATACCTTGAAAAATGTGCCTCTGTCATAATCTTCTTTCTTAGCCCGTCTACATCCGGCACACACAATTGGTTTTGGCACTGAAGTACTCCTTCTCGCGTAAGCTCAAATGCCTTGGTTGCACGACTCTGAACGTTATCCTTAAGCTATAATAAAATAGGATCTGCATCTTGCTTCTCTTTCACCTCAGCCACTAATGAGGATTCCGCGGCATTATGCACAATAAGCTCCTCGTCCAGAGTTTCGAGAAGACGAACTCCTAGACTAGATAATTGATGAAGATATTTAATCATCCCTTGCCTTTCTATAGGTGCCATCATAGCCTTACGACTCAACGCATCAGCTACTATATTCGCTTTCCCTGGGTGATACAAAATATCAACATCATAATCTTTTAATAGTTCCATCCACCTTCGCTGCCTCAGATTTAGATCCTTCTGATTGAAAATATATTGTAAGCTCTTGTGATCAGTATATATATCAACATGAACCCCATATAAATAGTGGCACCATATTTTTAAAGCAAAGATAAGCGCTGCCAGCTCAAGATCATATGTGGGGTAATATTTCTCATGTGGCCTCAATTACCTTGAGGCTTATGCTATCACCTTACCATGCTGCATTAATACACATCCTCAACCAATTCTCGAAGCATCACAATACACTGTATACCCTTCTGTACCTTCTGGAAGTACCAACACAGGTGTAGAAGTCAACTTATTCTTCAATTCTTGGAAACTCTCCTCTCACGCATCATTCCATTGGAACTTGGATGCTTTATGCGTTGGCTTGGTTAAGGGTGCTGAAATGGAAGAAAAGTCTTTAACAAACCTTCTATAATAACCGGCCAACCCAAGAAAACTACAAATCTCCGTAGGCGTTGTAGGCCTTGGCCAGTTCTTCACAGCTTCTATCTTTTGAGCATCAACCTTTATCCCTTCACTAGATACAATATGACCCAAAAATGCCACCGACTTTAACCAAAACTCACATTTAGAGAACTTTGCATAAAGCGTCTGCAATGCCTGTCGTAAGTGATTGGCATGGTCCTCTTCTGATCTAGGAAAAACTAGAATATCATCTATCAAAACTATCACAAATACATCCAGGAATGGCTTAAACACCCTATTCGTCAAATCCATAAAAGCTGCAGGTGCATTTGTTAGCCCAAATGACATAACTAGAAACTCATAATGACCATACCGTGTTCGGAAAGCTGTCTTGGGTATATCCTTCTCTTTGACCCTCACTTGGTGGTAACCTGACCTCAAATCAATCTTAGAAAAATACTTGGCGCCTTGTAACTGATCAAATAAATCATCAATTCTTGGGAGAGGATATTTATTCTTAATAGTCACCTTATTAAATTGCCGATAATCAATACACATCCTCAGCGAGCCATCCTTTTTGCACACAAATAACACTGGTGCTTCCCAGAGGGACATACTAGGCCTTATGAAACCCTTCTCTAGCAAATCTTTCAATTGCTCTTTCAATTCTCGTAATTCTGCTGGGGCCATTCTATACGGCGGAATGGATATTGGTTGGGTGCCTGGTATTACATCAATACCAAACTTTACTTCTCGTTCAGGAGGCAAACCTGGAAGATCTTCAGGAAATACATCAGGAAATTCATTTACCACTGAAACAGCGTGAAGAGTTGGTGGCTCTGCTTCTGTATCCCTTACTCTAACTAAATGATAAATGTATCCCTTGGAAATCATTCTTCTTGCCTTAAAATAAGAAATAAATCTACCTCTTGGCGCGCTAATTTCACCTTTCCATTCAAGGACTGATTCATTTGGAAAATGGAAATATACCTTTTTCGTGCATCAATCAATTGTGGCATAACAAGACGCCAACCAGTCCACACCCATTATAACATCAAAATCTACCATTTCTAACTCTACAAGATCAACCATCGTATCACGACCAAAAACACTTACTATGCAGTTTTGATAAACCCTTCTAGCTATAATAGATTCCTCAACCGGTGTGGATACTTCAAATGGCTTAAATAATAGTTCGGGTATTCTTTCGAACTTTCCAGCAACCAATGGAGTAACATAATATAATGTGGAACCGGGATCAATTAAGGCATATAAATCAAATGAAAAGATAGACAACGTACCCGTAACCACATCTGGGGAAGCCTCTAAATTCTGTCGATTTGCTAGAGCATACGTACGATTTTGAGCCCTGCTAGAACCCGTGGCTCCTCTATCACCTCTAACACGACCCATTGATTATTCACCCCTTCCTCAATAAGTCATCGATGATGATGATGCAACAAATGACCCCGTAGGTCGTTCCATACCCCCTATGTCCCTTCATGGGTATTCCCTCATCATATGCCCCAACATACCGCACCAAAAGCAAACATTGGTCCCCAGCCGACATGCTCCCAAATTATACCTTTCACATTTATTGCATGGCTCTCGAGGAGGTCTCGATTGGCTCATATTCCCTTGCCCTTGGTACCCCACTATCCGCGAACTCTGACTCTCACTTCTATGCCCAAATTGATTTCCTCTAGACCCTTGGAACTGTGGTGGGGCACTAGCTGCAGAATAAGAAGATAATGGCCTAGGTGGTCTACCAAAAAACTGTGGTCTGAACCCTCCTTGAGATGCCATGAACTGCCCTGTAGATCTGGCCCTCTTGGAATATCCTCTTTCTGATTCCTGTGTTCTTCTCCTCTGCCTCTGATCTTCCATTTTCTGTGCAAAATCTTGGATCCTTGCTATGTTCATATCTTTGTTCAAAGAGGCAATAGTACAATCCCTAACCAAATACGGATCCAATCCATCCACATACTGATGAACTCTGTCATCCGTAGTAGCTATAACATTAGGAGCATATCTGGACAAAGAATTAAATCGAAGACTATACTCCCTCACACTTGTATTACCCTATCGAAGATTTAAGAACTGATACGTACGGGCCTGATGAGTCTCATATGGAAGATAATGATCAATAAATTCCTCTTTGAACTCTTTCCAAGTAGCTGGGGGTGCATCAATTCCCCTTGACCGTTTCCAGTCTTCATACCAATATATAGCCTCACTTTTGAATCTATACACGGCTAACTCCACTGTCTCGCTGCCTGAAACATGTATCACCTCTAGGGCTCTTTGGATCTGATCAACAAAGTCCTGCAGATAGCGGATCCATCTTAAGAAAATCCTGTGTTTGAAGACTAGCCGCCCTATCTATACCACTAGGACCTGCAGTAGGAATGGCTCACCCTTGAGCTTGCCCAGCAACTATACGAGTCAAAAGTTGCACTGCATTTCTAAGATCTTGATCAACAACATTAATAGGTGGCTCTAGGGATATAGTTCTCCTCCCCCTTATTTCTTCCGGACTGTGGGAAGTTTCTAATGCATGCTCAGCTGGAGCCTCACTTTGATTAGCTGGTATAGTGGGTGACTTACTAGTCCCCTCTCCGGCAGCCACATCTACTTACTTACCGGTATTCTTGCTTCTGGTAACCGGCATCATTACTATAATAAGAGAAACAAACTGATTCAGTGGTCAACTATGACTTCATATACAATACAAGCTCTATCGTACGATCTAAGACATGAAGAAAAGAAACAATTCCTAAATATCCATAGCCTCCTGTTTATAGATGTGGTGCACAACACACCGATAAACAAAACTCTACGTAGACACGGCTTTGTATACTCACTAGAACGAACCTCTCTGATACCACTTTTGTCACGTCCCAAAATCCCATCGTGTCGGACTGGCACCCGAAGCCGAGAAGGCCTGGGAGAACCCGTTCAAATACCTGTACTTTCCCTTACATATCACCAAAAATTTGGACAGCACTTCGTTGCATATATAAGGATCTAATTACCTGTATCAGCACAACACACACAAATATATATATAGATATAATACTTGGCCGTTGGGGCCACCACATATACAGATATAACATCACTATATAAACTTCCATGACTTTACCCTTCCTTATGTCTACAAAGCCTCTAGGATATACATGACATAACTAGGGTCGGGACAAATCCCCACCCACACATAACTCATGTACAATAACAAAAAATAAGGAACCGACTCGGAAAGCTCCGAAGCAAACTGGAGCTCACCAACAATAGTTGTATGACCTGGATCCTATCTATGCTGTGAATGAGTTGAGGTACCTGTGCCTACAGCATGAAATGCAGGTCCCCGTGGGGGACGTCAGTACGAAATATATACCGAGTATGTAAAGCTGTAGATAATCACATATGATATAGGAGTTCAATAGAAATCCGAAACAAGTGAATAAATCGTAATAGGAGTGGACCACACTTACTAGAACTTGTGACAACCTGTACATTGAATTTATTCAATCACTTTACCTTCGTTCTTAACATCTTTGTAATCATTACTGTACTGTACTGTGACCATTAGGCTTCCTCCAGTACATATCAACTGGGATCGACCCATGCTAGGCTTTTGCCCCTGGGATACCACCCATAAACACATAAATAAAGATCGACCCATGCTAGGCTTATGCCTCTGGGATACCACCCGATAAGAGAGAACTTCCATCACTTAGTTCAATTAATCTTTGAGATTGTTATTTCGGTCGCCACCATATTTTTGATACTTTGAAACAACGATACATCAATAAGAACCAAGTAATAGACCTTCTATACAATAACGATGTAATAAAGACTCATTGGTACATCAACAATGTGTTTCAGAATCATCAATATCACAACAATGAAATAGGATCCTTTTGGTATATCAATGAAACATTTTGACACTTTATAGTATGGAAACAACTTCGTTGGTAATGTAGAACAATACATGTTTTTTGGACAACCTCGGAATCTTACTTGATGGAACATTGGTGTTTTCATGCCAAAGAACATCGTTAGAGTATGCTTTACATACTTGTTGTAGATTCGGATACCAATTCAACACAAATTCCCACCTTTACAAATCACTTATATACAATGAAATGTTTGGCATCTAGTATTAGCAACCCAACACCACAATTCTCTTCCATAATTCCATACAACCAATATTTGCAAAACATTCCAAAAACCAACTTGAACAATAGGTTTATGTGTGTATATATATATAATCATCATTTCAATATCACATCATCAATACCACATCATCACACCAAATCCCTTCACAATTCAACATAATCCAACATCATTTACCAATCATCTTTCAATAACAATCAAATAACATACTTCTTATGCTCACATGCATCTATATATATATATATATATATATATATACATATCCATATAAATAACACCAACATAATTTACATCCTTACCATAAGATGGCCCTTTTGATTTCAAAGTCCTGTTGGCACAAATAATGGGTGCTTCTCGAAGCCCTCGAGACGGTGAACACAACTACGGAATCAATTTGGACTTTCTACGATTGAATAACAAGATAGTTAGAGTTGAACTTAGACTAGGGTTTCTTATTCTTCAATAATTGGATGATAAAATGATGGATATGAGGCTAAGTATATGTATATAATGACCAATATTTGTCCATGAGGTGATGTAAAATGACCATATTGCCCTTAAAAATTTAAGTAAATCCGAATCTATCCATGGTGGACTGTTTTGATAGGCTAAACTAAATAAACCATAAATCTTTGCTTCGATATCGGATTTGGGTGAAATTGGTATCGTTGGATAGATAATTCAAAGGGCTTTCATTTCAAATAAAGTAGGCCACCCAGTTCGTCCTGTACAAGGAATTATGATCGTTTGGATGAAACCATTTGCATTAGAAAGAAGACTCTCGGGGCTTCTCGTCGATATATAGCAGCTCACACATTTCATTTTGTACAAGGAGTTATGATCGTTTCAAGTCGACCTAAAAATCTATTTGGCTGCAGTACTTTTGTGTGCAGAAAACTTCTGCACATTTACTGTTCATTGCATCCACCGTTTTCAAGTTTCGAACATGCTCGCTTATATCCGATACTCATCTGTTTTAAGAAATCTTTATATCGTTGGAAAGCTAACTCGATAAAATTTGCATAGAAACTTCGATGAGCAAATTCCGGTATAAATAAAGTCAATTCCCATACATATATAATCAAACTATACACTTGAAACCATCTCAAAATAATCAATACTCATACTTAAACTCATATATACCTAACTTATGATCAATACATATACTCCAACACATATAACCATGGCTAATGCACGTAATTAAGTAAAGGGTGTTACAATTCCGTTCGGCCTCTAGAGGGATAACGTTAATTGCTTCCGAGTATACAAGGAGGTAACTTACAACTTTATAAATTGACGAAGAGTACTCGTAGATGGAGTTTCCAGAACCTACGCCATCGCCATACTTTTCTTCTAAAGCTTCCATCGCATGTTCGGACGACATTTTCACCAAGTCAAATTTCCGACAAGAACAACTCCTCTCTGTTGACACCTAATTTTTGACCTCCATAACTAAGTTTAATTCATAGCTTCTTCGATTTTCAAATAAAATTACAACATTTATTTTATCTGAATAAAGGATTTTCAAAGTATTTATTTGGGTAAATTGATTATTTAAGTAGCGATTATATATTATCGTGTTCAATTATACGAAATTTTATAATTTTATTACTTAAATGCTTATTTTACATAATATTGTATTTTTATCAAGGTTTATATCGAAAATAAATTCAAATGATTAAAATTTTGATTTGAATATAATTTTACTCTCAAAAATTAATTTATTTGGATAAATATTTATGTAATTTTGTTAAATCAAGAAACTCGAGATCAAAGAAGGTATTAATTCATATCAAATTTTGAATCAATTTAGTCAAATTGTTAAATTTGATCCTAATTAAAATTAATTGGTCATATTTGCAATATAATGTGACCAATCTAATTTTTTAATTGGATTGAAATATTGATTAATTTTGTCCAAATCCTTTTTTTAATCAGGGGTTATATTTTAAATAACCCCCAAATTCTTAACAATTCCAACCAGCCCAGCCCATTTTCTTTTAACAATACCACAACCCACCACCAGCGGCCCATTTCAAACCTAACCCAGCCCACACTCTCAATAAACTCTTCTCCCTCAACTTCAGAAAACAAAAACAACAAACTGAACCTCACGCGTACGCTTTCAACCCACAACAATATCAACCTTAGCAAGAACGACCTCACCAATATCAGCCCTTAACCCGAATTTTCTTTCTCCCTTTTATCGCGTGACGCTTACGCGAGTTTGTACGAGAACTGTTAAGCAGCTTCTAGAAATCTGCAGATAGTAGCTGATTCATGGGTATCAAAGTATATTCCCAAATCTGTTTTTAATCAGTTAAATTCATACCACGAAGGTACAGGTGCATCGATTTTTGATTGGCTGTGAGAGAAAAAATTTTGAATTTCAAATCCTAGGGTTCCCTTATTTTGAGTCTCTAAAATACCCCTTGTCATCTCCTATATAAGGAGGCCCTTCGTACATTGAAAGGGGGATTCTTTTTGGGGGTAAAAAATCAGGTTTCGAGAATTAGGACGAAAATTTTAGGGTTTCTTTTTCTTCTTTCCGGGTGGGGTTCGAAAATTCTGGGGTAGAGAAAATCAGGTGGTGTTCAAAATTTTGGAGGGTTCAGATTATTTTTATCTTCTTTGAAGGATTTGAAAGTTTGGCTAAAAATTTTAGGAGTTTGATTCCTTGGCAGTCGACAAAAGTTGGTAATTTTGGGTGTTCTTTTTTTTTTTTTTTAGAGATTCGAGGGTCGAAGCTCTAAGGTGAAAGTTTAGACACGAGGTTTTGAAACAGTTGAAGGAGAAAATTTTAGTCTAGTTCAAAATTTGGGGTTGGGAACTCTGAAATCAAAGAGTGTGTTTTTGCAAAAATTCTCATCCATTTTTTCTGGGAAGATAGTCACTCAATTGGGAAGTACCCGAGTCGACAACATCAACTCCAAGTGGTGAAATTTTGCTGATAGATCGAGTTTCGTTTGCTGCGACATAAGAGGTAAATGGCTCTCTTCACCTAAAGTTTTATTGGGGTCTTATTTTAGTCGTTCTTTCTTTATGATTCTGTTATCTGTGGTGTTATTGGAGCCTGAACCGTGTCCTGCAAATTGGTTGTGATAACCATAGGATTTGGTGTACAATGGTTGTTGTGTTGTTTTAATGATTAGACATTCGCAATTGTCTCCCGGCTGTCGATTTCATGTTTTTCTCGTCTTGTTTTCATCAATGTTTTGCTGTTCGAAACCCACTGCCTCACTGTCAGTGTGGTTAGGTCGTCGTTTCTTGTCAATATTTTTCCTTAGATAGATTTCGTCTACCGTTTCTATTGTGATTTTGTTTCAGTGAGGATTCAATGTATAATGTTCGTCGGAATTATCATAGGATTGATGTTTTATGATGCAAATTTATGTTTACTTTTCTTTCAAAACTACTGCAAGGTTAGTTGTAGTTAGTCACTGATGCATTGTCTTTCCATATTCGGATATTGTTGGTTGGTTTGCTAATTAAAAGCCATCCATAGGCTGATTCATGCTCAAAATCGAGAGGAAAAGGGCATCACACCAGGCCATTTCAATGATAGTGTCAACTGGGCCTTACATTTACATATAATTGTTTTTGCTTGTTGCATTCTGTAAATTCAGGAATCACTAATTATGCTACTAAAAAGAGTATAGGCATTGTTGTTTGTGATATTAGTTCTCATAACCTTCACTTTGAAGTCAATTATGTTTCTTTTTCTTCTCTTTACATTGGATCACTGTCTTATAGCAGTAGTAGTAGTCTACAGATGTTGATTAACAGACATTCGATTCTACCTATCACTCCTCTTTTCTTTTGAGAAACGTGTCATTAGGATTAGCTAGTAGATTTTTGGGTCTATTCTTGAGAGAAGATCCGAGTCTTATATCTTTATTTTGTTTGAGGTTTTTGTTCACTTCCCTTGTGATTATATGTTAATGGTTAGCTCATCAATTTTATTCAAAGATAGAGGAATTAGTTCAATACATGATGTTTTTTTAGGGCTACGGAATAAGTGTTTTCATAGTATTTTTAAGTGTTTTCAGATATTTTACAATTCATGTCAAAATAAGTGATTTGTGTTGATTTAGGACTCGTGATTACCTTCTTTTGCCTTTTATGTTTCCTCTGTGGCTATTCACTGATTTACTGTGTTGATTCCCAAAGAGTAAATTTTGAGATAATTCATCATTAGTCGTTTCCTTTGGGGACAAATTGATTCGTTCATCGCTTTGTGCTAAAATCTGTCCTTTGCATATATCTTTAGGACCGTAATGGTCGCGCAGAATTATTTTTTATTTTTTAAATACGCACTTTACTTAGTCTTTTGAATTTAATGATGTTTGTTAGATTCTTATCTTTTCGTTCCTTTCTTTCGTTGCATATAAAAATGTTGTGAGTCCAATTGGACTCTTTCCAGTTGCATCTTTGTGAGGGTTAAGGAGGTTCATGGCCTTTTCAAGTCACCCCTTTCAAGTGTTGAAATTTTGATATATTTCTGAAGAAAAGAAACTGTCACCAGTGAAAGAAGAAAGAGTAGGTTAAAATCACATTCTTGAAGCGGCGACGGGACTCGTGTCTCCTTTATATTTATTTATTTGTTGTCGTTATTTATTCTTTCAATTATTTTATTTGAGCCTCAAAGCCAAAGTTGTACTTAAGGCAGGTGAAAGGAGAAACGGGTTGAAAACCCCAACTAGATTAGGACAGGTGAAAATGGGTCGAAAGCCCAACTACATTAGGACAGGTTTAGTTGATTTAGGCTCGATGGCCTAAATCGTTTACTTTCTCCTCCATTTTTCTTTTTATGTGTTTACTTGCTTAATCATTTTGTTTAGACTTAGTTTAAAATCCCTAATAAGTTGCCTAAATCTATTTTACACAAATTATTTTCTAAAACCAGTCACTTTTGACAAATTAATATTTTTCTGAAGTTAGTCAAAAGACGTTTTCAAATAGTCTTGATAACCGCAAATTAGCGGACGTTTTAGGTGCCTAACACCTTCCTAAAATGTTAATAGGAACCACTTACTCGGAATCTCTAACTTAAAATGATTTTCTGTTTTGGATTGTTTTAAGTATTTTATAAAGGTTTCTTAATTTCTTTTCAAAATTAAGTGGCGACTCTCAAAATTCAAAATTTTTCCGCAAAACACTCTCCAAGAGATTGACCTTGGCAGTAACACCATTGTCAAAAACCGTATACTGGTCGAGAACCCCGTTTAGATTAGTCACATACAAGGAATCGCTCGCACTCTTGTTATCCCTTAGTATCTTTTTCGCAGATGACACAAATATGTTCTTTTTACCATCGACATAGGCATACCTCTCTCTAAACGTTTCACCAAATTTTTTAGCAATTGAATTGAATATGTACAACATGGGGTACTCTCGTTCATCCATCAAAATTGAGTTGAGCGACTCAGCGATGTTTGTGGCCATCACATCGTACCTATTGTCCGGGAAGTGTTCTTTACTCCATTTTTCAAAACCAAGTACTTTTTAAAGGACATGTGCTGCCTCGAGCAACTATACTTCAATTCCTCAAAATTCTCTCTAAACTCATAAAGGAATACACCTTTGCTGCGGCGTAGAATAGATAAAGATGTTCTCCTTAGTGTTGATTTATATGGAGATTTTTAGTGAGGTGCCTCATTCAAAGTCCGTGATGTGCACGACTGTATACACGAGAGAAGACATTGGCGATGCTAATGTGCTTGTCGGAGATGACACATAGATCTGATTTATTTTTTATGATATACTTCAACTTCTGGAGAAGAAGGTCCCAGAAGCACCGTTCTCTTTATCGATGACATAAAAGGCAATTGGAAAGATGTGATTTTTGGTGTCTTGTGCAGTGCACTCAACAACACGCCCCCGTACTTTCCATACAAATGTGTGCCATCGACGGCAATTACCTTTCGCATGTGGGCATATCCCCGTATGCAAGCTTCGAATTCTAAGTAGTAGTAAATGAATGAACCATTGATATGGTTTAACATGATTGAGTAGGAAGACCCAGGATTCAACAACTCCACCATGTGGGAAAAATCCAGTAAGCAAGCATATTCATGCTTCGGTGTCCCGCGAATGATGTTCTTCACAATTACACTTCCTTTTCAATACATCCAGTAGCTTGCGCGGCAATGCAACTCCTTGAACACAATCCTTTGAATTTCACTTATGCTTGGACCCTTACCATCCCAAAAATGATTTACGCATAGTGAAGCAATCAATTCGGATGACATATTCTTGTGATTGCGGGTGGCGTGTTCAACACCGCACATGTGCTCCTCGACATACTTGTATATGTGAAATCTATTTAAGGTTTCGTACTTCCTTGCCAGCAACAACCAACCACAACCAGGAGATACGAATTTCGCCTTTAATAATTTGGTGTAGCTCTTCTCCATATGATAATAAAAAGACTGCCTCACCGCTGCTTCGTCTAGTAGTATTTTGAGATATTTCTTGTTGACAAATGTTTGATCACGATAGAAATTTATTCCATTGGAGAAGGCATGTACTGGTTGGGATCCCATTCCATAGTCTTCTTCCGTATCTTTTGAATCCAAAGAAACATCTTCCATATGCACACAGTCATCTTCCATATTCATGGGATGATCGCCTTAGCTCTCGTAATCATTCAAATCGTCATCGATTGTCGGGCACCGAGGTGGGATGGTTGTAAAGCCCCATAAAAATTTGTGCAATAAATTGTCTCTTATTAGCATCGACATGGAATGAGAAACTTGAAAATAATTCTAAGTGTCAAAAGACTTGGACTCATTTTCTTAGCTCGTATTTTTTGGGGATTTTATTTTCGACCTTTTTGACCTCTGTTTCTAGATTTTCTTATTGTGTTGCGATGGGTCAAGGTCGTAGGACGTCTAGGGTGAGTTTTGGGATCGAGCTTAAGGGCATGTTTGGGTGTCAATTCAGTAGCATCGGGTGATTAGCCCACCCTATCCGCTGGATCGCCTGGCCTGGGAAGGAGCCCGCGATAGGGCAGGCGACGCCTGGCCTAGGGTGGTTCTCTAGGGAGGGCGACGCCTGGTGGAGCATCCCAGGCTAATCTCTTTAGTTTTCCCAAATTATTAAAGGCATTTTGGGTATTTTTCATCCCCTATCAGAAAAAACATGGGA
Organism: Capsicum baccatum var. pendulum; assembly: GCA_030864225.1. Taxonomy (NCBI): domain Eukaryota; kingdom Viridiplantae; phylum Streptophyta; class Magnoliopsida; order Solanales; family Solanaceae; genus Capsicum; species Capsicum baccatum. The sequence continues at coordinate 260,006,918 of CM061561.1, read as the reverse complement.
TTTAATCCCTAGAAAGCCAAAATAGAGTCTCATTCATCAAAATTGGTCAAGAACTTGTATAAGGGTTTCAAAATAAAAACTCACATAGCTTAAGATTCAACCGTGAGTTTTCAAAACAAATTGAAGAATCAGAATCCCCATAATGTAGGCTACAATAAACACCTGCTAATTTCGTAAATAGAGGTACGTGGGGTTGTCCTAAATTTCATGGGCATGTTTTCAAAAAGGGATTTACGTAAGACTTTAAATTTATACAAGTATATATATATTTTTACAAATGGATGTTTTCAATTGATATAAATAACATGTTTTGAGCAATGATTTTGAAAGAAATATTGAGATGTCATGTGGTTGTTTGTTTGAATGTATTTAAATGGTTGAATTGTGAAAAAGTGACCTGAATTTCAAAAGGGTGCAGTGTACATGAGTTGTAAATTTTCTAAATTTCCTATGATAATGCTTATACCCCATATTATACTTGTGTTAAACCATTGAGAGCATGAATTTTGCAATTGATATGACATTACTCATATATGATTAAACTTCTTGAATGATTGCATGTTGAGAACCATGGTGTATGTGTTTAATGCTGTGAAAGTCATACATATGTGCATGTTGTAAATGGTATGAGAAATTGGAAAGTTAATGTGATATTGATGACTTGCAAGTCGGGTATGACGATACCCTGTAGAGTATTACATGTGATTAATTAAAATGAGTTTAACGCATTGATTTTGTGAGATAGGTGGTTACCCGAAGAAAGCACGAGTCAAATGACTCTACGCTGGAAACCGTGTTTGCAAACTCGCGAACTTGGTACCCTGCTGTGTGATCTTGTGTACCTGATATTATGTCACCCCAAATTTGGACTATGGTTAGGAGCCCTGCTTTGTGATCTTGTGCACTACCATAATTGATTGGGTCGAGACACCCTGCTGTGTGATCTTGTGTGTCTTTCCGTCACTTATACTCTAATCTCGGAGGCAACCAAGATTTGACAGTTGGTGAAAATATGAAATTGTAGGGTGTACCACCTAGCTCAGATGTGTTGCATTGTTGTTGAAAAATCATTATACTATGCCCATGTATTTTCAAAATTATTTTGCAGTGATGTACTTTACAACAGTTCTCATTTATTTTATATAAGAATCTCTACTCTGTTGTGGATTACTCTACGAAACAGTACTTTGTATTGGCCCCCCTCCCTCCCAGGTTTGGAGGCATAGTCTAGGGGTGCATAAAATCAGTAGATTTGCAAAGACAAGTGTTGAGCTTTCTATATTTCAGAAAGCCTTATGTATGGCAGTTTATTTATTATTCAATAATTTTGAGTCTACTGGGGGCCTTGTCCTAATTTTTCAGTCAGTTGTTTGTTTTAGTCATGTAGTAGAGATTTCGCAGATGGTTTTCAGATGTCGATAGATGTTGTGGGACATTATTTCCCATTATTGATTTCATTAGACTCATGACCATGTTTCCTTAGTATTGTGTATCTTTGCATTTTTTTATCATATGAATTATGTGCATGATTACTAGATAGATAAGGGTGTTTCGGGCCTTCATGGTTCGGAATGCTCGTCACGGCCAGGGCCCCGATTCGGGTCGTGACAAACTTGGTATCAGAGTACGGTTCATGGTCCAAGGGTGTCTGCTAGGGTTGGACGTTCGGTCGATTCGGTCTGATTGTTTAATATCAATTTGGTTTATCAATTTTTGGATTGACAAAAATGATAACCATAACCAAACCAAAATAATATCGGTTTGGTTTGATTTCTACAAATTTGGTTCGGTTATTTTGAATTTTTATTTTGGTTTGAAATATTAAAGTAGAGAGTCTCTATTTTTCATAACTGAGCATTTAAAATTGATGCTTTTTTTAAGAAAAATATTTTTTTCCAAATCTATTTTTCATTCCCAAATATAAATAACTATAAGGAACTCAATGAAACAAAATAATGCCATCAAGTTCTTTATGGTAACAAGCAATGTTATCATTGGTACTAACATACAAAGTTTCTTGGGTGATGCAGTACTCATTTCCATTCCAAATGTAAAATAAAGAAAATGCAATAAACTACCATGTTAAGCAGAAAATGCCATAAACTCACATGAATGCTCCTCTTCAGACACAAACACAAAACACCAAATTTTTGAGTCGCGGGTTGCAGTTGCGGGTCACCAATTGCCGGTCACAGTGTCGTTGTAAAGAAAGGGAGTAAATCGCCGGTCTTTCGTCTATTTCGCCGAATTGCCGGTGGTATAAATCGAAAACGGCACCTTGGATTTACTGCTTACTGTTCGTGAGTGTTGAGACTTGAGTGTGAATGGCAATATATTTACTGTTTAGGAATTTAGATCCTTGGAGTTGGAATTAGGGTTACTAAAATGTATATATAATTAATATAATATATTCATAATATATATTATTTATATAATTTTGGTTTTTGTTTTTTCGGTTTAACCAAATTTTTTTTAAGAAAATCAAAAACCAAACCGTTTAAATGAAATTTTAAAATTGAAAACCAAAATCAATCCGAAAACCAAAAAACCAAAACCAAAATTAAATTTCGGTTCGGTTTTTCATTTTTTTTGGTTTTTCGGTATTTATTCCCAACCTTAGTGTCTGCAAAATCATGTCGGATAGAGTCTTGTTTATGGGTATGTAGCGCGCCACACTTATAAGAATGAGGCTACTAGGAGTTAAGGAAATGTTTCCCTTCTTTGTGATTTAGTTCGTGCTTCAGAGTCAAGTCTGTTCCTAATCAGTGATCTTTTGTCTTACTGAAATAACAGTCATGCCTCCTTGTCGCAATACTAATCAGAGTGCTCAGAATTATGAAGTTCGTCCCACTCATGGGATGAGGACACGTAATAAAGCTCCCACTCCAGACCCTGTCCCTACTCTAGGAGTCCCTCCCATCCCAACTAGTCTACCTCGAGCTCCACGGACTAATGTGAACCGTCCCTCGACTTTATAGGGGAATATATCAAACGCAAAGTTCAGGCAATCTATTCATATGCTAGCATAGTTGGTGGCTGCGCAGACTCAGCGGTCAGAAGATACTGGGTCTGCATCTATTACTTTTGAAGCTGCACTAGTGAGCCAATTCATGAGTATGAATCCTCCCAAATTCATAGGTACTAAAGTAGAATAGGATCCGCAGGAATTTGTAGACAAAATGGAAAAGATCTTCAAAGCGATGTATGTAGATGAAGTAGAAGGGGTAGAATTGGTAGCGTACCAGCTGAAAGATGTGGCAAATCAGTGGTACAATGATTGGGAAGATGCGAAGGGAGACAATACTGCGCCCTCGATATGGAATGAGTTTGTAGATGCTTTCCTTGAGCGGTTCTTTCCTCTAGAGTTATGGAAGGAAAATGATGAGGAGTTCATGAACCTTAAGCAGGGTAAGATGAGTGTTCAGGAGTATACTATAAAGTTTAATCAGCTAGCCCGTTATGCTCCTGAGATGAGGAGTAGTATGAGGGCTTGAATGAGGAAGTTTGCGTCTGGCCTTTCAGATGATCTGGTGCTTGAGGGTCAGGGAGCTATGCTTAACAAGGAGTTGGACATTGCTAGGCTGACAGTTCATATGCAACAGGTAGAGGAGAAGAAGAAGAAGATTTTTGAAGCTAGGGAGAAAGAAAGACAGGCAAAAATAGCCAGATCTGCCAACCAGGGTCACAGTCAGCCTCAAAGCGATAAGTGGGGAAATAAATGGCAAAAGAAGCAGAATTAGGGTAATGCACAGTCTGCTGCCAGTTCCCCAGTGCCCAGACCACCAGCAGACAAATGATCATAGAGTTTCCAAACTCATCATGGATCCAGAGCCCCAGATACTCAGTCGCAGGGCAGTGTGGCCCAGCAGCATCCTACTTATCCACAGTGTGAGACTTGCGGAAAGAATCACCCAGTTAGGTGTTATTTCGAGGGGAGAAATTGTTATTCTTGTGGCAAGATGGGTCACCTTCAGAGAGATTGCCCTTCTGCTGGAGAAAATACGAGGGGGGGGAGGGATCTACCTCCATGGCTCCTCCTTCTAAGAGTGCCCCTTCAGCTGCCGGGAGAGGTCATAACTGGTTATATGCTTTGACTAACCACCAGGAGATGAAAGCTTCACCAGATGTTGTCACCGGTACGTTACAAATCTTTTCCCATAATGCTTATGTATTTCTTGATCCCAGGTCTACCTTATCTTATGTGACCCCTTATGTGGTTGTTGGTTTTGGGTTTGAGACTGAAGTTATTATAGAACCCTTTACTGTTTCCACTCATGTAGATGATTTTTTTATTCCTAGAAGGGTGTATAAAAATTTTGTTGTGTCTATTATTAGCTGGGATACTGTGGCAGACCTTATAGAACTTGATATGGTAGACTTTGATGCTATCCTTGGGATGGGCTGGCTCCATTCGTGTTATGCCACGCTTGATTGCAGAACCTGGAAGGTTACTTTTTCCTTCCCGAATGAGTCATCAATTGAGTGGGCAAGGAATTCTGTGGCACCTAGAGGTCACTTTATCTCTTATCTTAGAGCCTGAAATCTTATCTCCAGAGGTTGTATGTACCATCTAATTTGAGTAAAAGATTCCAGGGTTGAAATTCTTCATCTTTAGTCACTCCCTGTAGTGAATGAGTTTTCAGAAGTCTTTCCCAAAAATCTCCTAGGGATACCACCTCATGTAGAGATACATTTTGGCATTGATGTGTTGCCAGACACTCGTCCTATTTCTATTTCGCCATATAGAATGGCTCCCGCAGAACTGAAAGAGTTAAAAGAAAAACTCACAGACCTCCTAGACAAAGGCTTTATTCGTCCTAGTATTTCCCTATGGGGTGCACCCGTACTTTTCATGCGAAAGAAGGATGGGTCACTTCGTATGTCCATAGACTACTGCCAATTGAATAAGGTCACTATTAAAACAAATATCCTCTTCCTAGGATCGATGATCTTTTTGACCTGCTTCAGGGTGCTAAGTGTTTTTCAAAAATAGACCTTCATTCAGGCTATCATCAGTTGAAGGTTAGGGAGTCAGACATTCCCAAAATAGCCTTCTGAACCTAATATGGTCACTATGAGTTCTTAGTCATGTCCTTCGGGTTGACTAACGGCCCTGCAGCCTTCATGGATCTTATGAATAAGGTGTTCCGTCAGTTTATAGATTTGTTCATCATAGTGTTCATTGAAAATATTCTGATCTATTCCAAAAGTGAGGAAGACCATGGCAATCACCTCCGAATTATCAGAACCTTAAGGATCATCAGTTATATATTAAGTTCTCCAAATGTGAATTTTGGCTGAATGTTATTGCCTTCTTCAAGCATATTGTATCTAGTGACGAGATTAGAGTGGATCCCCAAAATATTGAGGCAGTGAGAAAATGGCCCAGACCCACTACTCCAACCGATATTCGGAGCTTCTTGGGTTTGGAGGGTTATTACAGATAGTTCGTACAGAGGTTTTCTTCCATAGCTACTTCGCTCACTAAATTGACTTAAAAAAAGGTTAAGTTTGTGTGGTTTGATTTGTGTGAACATAGTTTTGAGAAGTTGAAAGACAAGCTGACTACTGCTCCTGTTTTGACTCTTCCCAAGGGTACAGATAGTTTTGTGGTATACTATGATGCATCCTGTGTGGGACTTGGTTGTGCACTAATGCAACATGGTAAGGTGATAGCTTATGCATCTAGGCTGTTAAAGGTGCATGAGCGAAATTACCCCACTCATGACCTGGAGTTAGCAGCCGTGGTGTTTTTACTTAGAATCTGGAGGCATTATTTCTATGGAGTGCATGTTGATATTTATACTCACCACAAAAGTTTACAGTATGTTTTCTCGTAGAAAGAATTGAACCTCAGGCAGAGGCGCTGGATGGAGCTTTTGAAAGACTATAATATGAGCCTGCATTACCTATCGGGCAAGGCAAATATTGTAGCCGATGCTCTCAGTAGGTTATCTATGGGCAATTTTTCTTATGTTGAAGAGGGGAAGAGAGGGATAGTGAAGGATATTCATCGCCTTGGAAATCTGGGAGTGGGACTCTTAGATTCCGAAGATGGAAGGGTGATTGTTCATGAGATAGCTAAGTCATCCCTTTGTGTTGAAGTTAAAGAGAACCAGGTTGAAGATCCCATCTTGATGAAAATCAAGAAAGATATGGGTCAACAAAAGGTAATGTCGTTTGAAATTGGTGGTGATGGTATTCTGGGATATCAGGGTAGGTTGTGCATTTTGAAAGTTGATGGACTATGGGAAAGAATCCTTGATGAAGCTCACACTTCGAGGTATATTGTTCACCCGGGATCTACTAAGATGTACCATGATGTGAAACTTTGTATTGGTGGAATAATATGAAACGTGATGTAGCTAATTTTGTTTCCAAGTGTTTGAACTGTCAACAAGTGAAGGTAGAACATTTGAGGCCAGGAGGTACTTTCCAAGAGATAGCTCTGCCTTTATGGAAGTGGGAGATGATAAATATGGACTTCATTATAGGACTTCTGAAGTCCTGAATCTAGTATGACTCCATTTGGGAGATTATAGATCGGTTGACAAAGTCAGCCCACTTTTTGCCTGTGAGGAATAATTATTCAGGAGATGATTATGCGAAGCTGTACATTGAGGAAATAGTCGGTCTGCATGGAGCACCTGTCTCTATTATATTTGACCGAGGTACGCAGTTTTCTTCTTAGTTTTGGAAGTCTTTTCAAAGGGGTTTAGGTACCCAGGTGAACTTAAGCACTGTATTCCATCCTCAAACTGATGGGCAAGCCGAATGCACCATTCAGACCCTTGAGGATATATTGAGGGCTTGTGTAATAGATTTCAAAGGTAGTTGGGTAGATCATTTGCCTTTTATTGAGTACACTTACAATAATAGCTACCATTCCAGTATTAAGATGGCACCGTTTGAAGCGTTGTATGGGAGAAGATGCAGGTCTCCGATAGGGTGGTATGAAGTTGGTGAGACGCGGTTATTTGGGCTTGATCTTGTTCATCAGGCAATGGAGGATGTGAAAATTATCAGAGAATGACTTAAGACAGCTTAGAGTCATCAGAAATCCTATGCCGATGTTAGAAGAAGAGATTTAGAGTTTGAGGTTGGAGATTGGGTATTTCTTAAAGTTTCTCCCATAAAGGGATTTATGCGATTCGGGAAGAAAGGTAAGCTGAGTCTTTGCTATATAGGACCATACCAGATTGTAAAAAGGATAGGTGAAATTACATATGAGTTAGAGTTACCTGCAAATTTGGGTTCTGTTCACCCAGTATTCCACATATCCATGTTGAAAAAGTGCATAGGAGACCATTCATTAGTATTGCCTGTTGACGAAATCAAGGTGTCAGACTCCTTGTCTTATGAAGAAGAGCCTGTAGCAATCTTAGATCATCAAGTGAGAAAATTGAGGACCAAGGATATAGCCTCAGTTATAGTGTTGTGGAGGAATCAGAAAGTTGAAGAAGCTACTTTGGAATCCGGAGATGTCATACGAGTTAGATACCCAAACTTATTTGTACCGGTAAATGATGAGATGGCAGGTACAATTCTTGTTTTATGTCTTCTTTTCTATGTCTGAGTATACTTGAAATCGTGCGTGACTATATTCCGTATCATCATTCGGGGACGAATGATCCCAAGGGGGATAATGTAACGCCCCGTAAAAATTTCACATTGTCTCTTATTATCATGGTCATGGAATGCGAAACTTGAAAATAATTCTAAGTGTCAAAAGACTTGGACTCATTTTCTTAGCTCGTAATCTTTGGGGCTTTTATTTTCGACCTTCTCGACCTCCGTTTTTTTATTTTCTTGTTGTGTTGCGATGGGGCAAGGTCGTAGGACGTCCCGAGTGAGTTTCAGAATTTTTAGATGATCTTAAAGGCACGTTTTGGTGTCAATTCCAGTAGCATCGGGCGATTAGCCCGCGCTGCCCGCTGGATCGCCTGTCCTGGGAAGGAGCCCGCGATAGGGCTGGCGACGCCTGGCCTAGGGCGGTGCTCTAGGGCGGGCGATGCCTGATGGATCATCCCAGGCCAATCTCTTTAGTTTTCCAAAATTATTAAGGGTATTTTGGGTATTTTTCATCCCTCTATCATCAACAACACGGAATTTAATCAATAGAAAGCCAAAATAGAGTCTCATTCATCAATATTGGTCAAGAACTTGTATAAGGGTTTCAAAATAAAAACCCACATAGCTCAAGATTCAACCGTGAGTTTTCAAAATAAATTGAAGAATCGGAATCCCCGCAACGTAGGCTTCAAGAAGCACCCGCTAATTTCTTAAATAGAGGTACGTGGGGTTGTCCTAAATTTCATAGGCATATTTTCAAAAAGAAATTTACGCAAGACTTTAAATTTATACAAGTATATATATGTTTTTACAAATGAGAGTTTTCAATTTATACAAATAATATGTTTTGATATATGATTTTGAAAGAAATATTGAGATATCATGTGGTTGTTTGTTTGAATGTATTTGAATGGATGAACTGTGAACATGTGACCTGAAATTTCAAAAGGGTATGATGTACATGAGTTGTGAATTTTCTAAATTCCCCATGATAATGTTTATACCCTATATTATATTTGTGTTAAACCATTGAGAGCATGAGTTTTGCAATTGATATGACATTACTCATAAATGATTAAACTTCTTGAATGATTGCATGTTGAGAACCATGATGTATGTGTTTAATGGTGTGAAAGTCATACATATGTGCATGTTGTAAATGGTATGAAATGTTGGAAAGTTAATGTGAGATCGATGACTTGCAAGTAGGGTATGATTATACCCGATACGTCCAAATTACACCTCTCTTATGAGAGAGTAAGCGGTCGTTGTCAAATATATAACCCAACTAGGTTGGGGTCGAATCCCACAGGAAATATGGTGTTAATTAAGTTGTATGCAAATTATTTTACTTTTAATCGTTCATTTCTGTAAAATAAATAGGGGGGATTTGATTCAGTTCACAAATTAATGGTTTCAGTTAAACAAGATGAAATACGTGTAGTAGTATTCAAATTCAGAAAAATAGCAAGCTAGGGTTATGTCCACCTTGTAGTTTTCAATACTTTCTAACTATGGTCTTTACGAATTCATATATGCATCGTGTTTACAGAGAAACGTATTGTATTTAATAACATAATCCAAGTGTTTCTCAACCATCAAGGACTAATTTCACTTTAGTTCTCTCAAATCAAAAGCGTTTACCAAAAACAATACGAAATCTCATTAACTTATGAAATAGGGATTGGTAATCCTATTTTCTTGTCACTCTATCTTTTCCGAACAAAACCCTTTATTTCGAACAAGTTGCGTTTTAAGGCATATCCTCTATGTCTGCAACCACGAGAATTCAAGATAAGCGAAGAGAGTATGATATAAACAAGTCAATGCATAATGAATTCAAAACCCAAATTGATAGATTGTATGCTACAAGGCTTCCATTACCCTAACTAATAAACTTAGCTACTCATGAATTAAACAAAAAGCATCATAAATATATTAATTATACCAAAAACTAGAAAACAATCTTGGTGTGTGAATACTGAGAGCAAGAGAAAAAACGTTTTTCTCTCTCTCCCAAGCTAAGCCACCCTTCTCCTTGCTCAGAATAATACAGAATAATTCAATAATGGATAAAAATTCATCATTAAGCTTTTTAATAATCTTTTCTCTCATAATTGTCTTCCTAGTCCCTGAACTAATTATAAATGACAAACTAGTCTTGGACATAGTTTCTAGGCGCAGCATTTGGTCCAGACTACTCTCTCTTGTGTCATATACCATCCACATTCCACAGTCCCATTATATCTTCATCTACTTCATTAATACCTGAAATCATGCTAATCACATCAGTTAGCTCAATTACATAGAAGTAGAGTAAAAACACAAGAAACTAGGCACTTTGTTCTCTAAACTTAGCTAAAATATGGATAAGTTATGGTGCTTAGGCATATAAATACCCCCAAGATAAATACCTTGCAGAGTATGACATGTGATTGATTAAAATGAGTTTAATGCATTGATTTTGTGAGATAGGTGGTTACCACAAGAAAGGACGAGTCAAATGACTCTACGCTGGAAACCGTGTTTGCCGACTCGAGAACTTGGTACCCTACCGTGTGATCTTGTGTATCTGATATTATGTCATCCCAAATTGGGACTATGGTTAGGAGCCCTACTTTGTGATCTTGTGCACTACCATAATTGATTGGGTCGAGACACCCTGTTGTGTGATCTTGTGTGTCTTTTCCTCACTTATGCTCTAATCTCGGCGGCAACCGAGATTTAACAGTTGGTGAAATTGTAGGGTGTACCACCTAGCTCAGATTTGTTGCATTGTTGTTGTAAAATCATTATACTATGCCTATGTATTATCGAAATCATTTTGCAGTAATGTCCTTTACAACAACGCTCATTTATTTTATATAAAAATCTCTACTTTGTTGTAGATTACTATGCGTACCAGTACTTTGTATTGACCCCCTTCCCTCCCAGGTTCGGAGGCACAGTCTAGGGGTTCAAAAAATCATTAAATTATTCAGACAAGTGGTGAACCTTCTATATTCCGTAAGGCCTGATGTCTGGCAGTTTATTTATCATTTAATAGTTTTGGGTCTACTGGGGCCTTGTCCCAGTTTTTCAGACAGTTGTTTGTTTTAGTCATGTTGTAGAGATTTTGCAGAAGGTTTTCAGATGTCGATAGATGTTGTGGGACAATATTTCCCATTATTGATTTCATTAGACTTATGACCATGTTTCCGTAGTATTATGTATCTTCCGTATTTCTTTTATCATATGAATTATGTGCATGATTACCATATAGATAGGGGTGTTTTGGGCCTTCATGGTTTGGAATGCTCATCGCGGTCAAGGCCTCGGTTTGGGTTGTGACAATGGTGATGAATTCATCCGTCCTTCAAAGGACCTGTTGACTATATTTATCCTTAAAATAGACCTAAAGCCATGTGCATCAACATCCATCATATAGAGGGATACACGTGCATCATTATTTATGATCATAGGATTCACCTTTTTCCTCGAATACATTATATAACTAATCATCACGTTACTTGACGTGCAATCTAGATCCCCTCTCTACATTACGCTTGCAACTAATTCACCGTGTGAACTATTGCGGCGAAGTGCAATGGGCAGTGTCACCTTGGTAAAAGATCTCCATTTCCAACATCTAGGAGTATTCACCCATTCTCTCATGAAATCATGTGAAACCAGAATAAATTCTGCAACAGACATCCTAGAATTAACCTTTGGTCGATGGTAGATTAATCTTAGGGTCTATGTCGGGATGTATGCATGGTCGATGAATGATGATGAAGGGTTGATGACTGCGCAGATATCCGTACAAAAACTTGAAATTGCAAATAATGCTTCTAATCAACGATCGTTGGGTTTATGGAATAAAGAAATGAACTTGGAGTCGCCTCAGTTATTGTAATGTACTTATAAAGAGTTTTTAACTGATGTGACTGATTTAAAGATTTTTAACAATAGTGCAAAGTGTGTTTGAGAAGATAACAAACTAATGGGGTAAAATGGATGTAGTGGATGATTTTTTGAGGGTTGTGGACTGATTTAGAGCTGATCGACGAAAAATAAAGCCGGAATCGGAGCTTTTTTGGAGGGAAAGAACCACCTTCTATTTTTAGCTTTTGATTTTTTTTTTTATATTTTTGGAAACCTAGATATTTTATAATGGTGGATGATGGAGTGGGTTGAAGTGTATTATTAGAAACTTGGGGATGAATTTGTTAAGTTGGAAATATTGGGTTAAAGTGTAGTATTAAAAAACTTGTGGGAGAATTTGTTGAGTTGGTTAAGGTTGTGGTGATACGGACTAAATGGGGTATTTGGCATTTTTTTTAGAACTTTTAATAAACCACTAAATAGTTTTCAAAGAGCCTTTTTGGCCAACTTGTCCTTGTAACTTTATAAGATCTTGAAACTTAACTGTCTCGGAGCGGAGATTTTCAATATGAAACTTCAAAATATAAAGAAGGAAACACGCGAACTAGCCGAAGGGCATTCACCATCTATTATATAAAAAGGGTAGTCCGGTGCACAAAAACTACCGCTATGCGCGGTGTCCGGGGAAGCGCCCCACCACAAAGGTGTTTCGTAACAGCCTTACCTTACATTTCTGTCAGAAGCTGTTTTCAAGGCTTGAACGTGACCTCCTAGTCACATGACAGCAACTTTACCAGTTACTCCAAGGCTCCCCTTCACACCGTCTATTATATATACTATATAAAAAAATAATTTTAACCATATATAAATAGTATAATTTTCCATTGAAAGGGATTCGAGTGAACCCTAGCGAAAAGGTAATAATAGTTTTACAGCAAATGGACTGCAATAAAATTTCAAAACTTAGACCCATAAATAAAGCTTAAATTATAGATCTACATGTATATGATACCTACTAGCTAATATACGTCTGAGATATTAATTTCAGCAACATTATCAAATATTATTACGGTAATCATATAGTAGATTACAAGGATGTAGCATCATTGAAATAAAAATAGAAAAACAAAATAACAGCAATCTCAATAATATAAATTTGAACTTTCTAGAGTTTTCAACGATATAACTATTAGTAATAACTTAGGATGCTTCAACTATGATTTTGAATTTTGTTTTGAACTTCATATCCCAAACTTAGCTTAGCTTAGCTATTGATTCAAACTAGAGGATGAAGCTTAGCTTCTTTTTCCAATTGATTCAAACGATTCTGCAAATCAGAACCAATCATATTCAACCAACCCTCAAGTTGGGTCAGTTCCTCTGCGTTGAGCTCCTCAATAGTTTTCATCGGTTCATCATACACATTTTTTTGAAAAAATTCAGCATCTTTCATGGTATCAAGTTCTTCAAGCCTGCTATTGAGTCGTTTCACTTAATTGCATATCAGGATTACTGAAAATGATAAACGATAAAATTTTAGGAAACGATGGTTTCGATATAGGTAATGTGTTGTGGGGAGAACAGGCTAATGAGAAAAACGATAATGTTTTGGGAAACGATGGTTTTGATATGGGTAATGTATTGTGGGGAGAACAAGCTAATGAGAATAATGATAATGTTTTGGAAAATGATCGTTTTGATATAGGTAATGTGTTGTGGGGAGGACAGGCTAATGAGAACAATGACCGTATTTTAGCAAACGATGGTTTTGATATGGGTAATGTGTTGTGGGGAGAACAAGCTATTAAGAACAACGACAATATTTTCGCAAATGATGATTTTGATATGGGTAATATGTTGTAGGGAGAACAGGCTAATGAGAAAAACGACAGTGTTTTGGTAAACAATAATTTTGATATTGGTAATATATTGTGGAGAGAACAGGCTAATGAGAACAACGACAGTGTTTTGAGAAATGATGATTTTGATATGGGTAATGTGTTGTGGGGAGAACAGGCTAATGAGAACAACAATAGTGTTTAGGGAAATAGTGCATTTGATTGGGTAATGTATTGTGGGGAGAACAGGCTAATAAAAATAATGATAATGTTTTGGAAAATGATGGTTTTGATATAGGTAATGTGTTGTGGGAGAACAGGCTAATGAGAACAATGCCAGTGTTTTAGTAAACGATGATTTTGATATTGTTAATGTGTTGTGGGGAGAACAGGATAATGAGAACAATGACTATGTTTTGGCAAATGATGATTTTGATATGGGTAATGTGTTGTGGGGAGAACATGCTAATGAGAACAATGATTGTGTTTTGGGAAACGAGGGTTTTGATGTGGGTAATGTGTTTTGAGTAGAACAGGCTAATGGGAACAATGACAGTATTTTTGTAATACCCCGTATTTTCGTGCTAGAATTCTAACCGTTGTTTCTATGCGTCTAAGCTCTAATACAAGTGATTCTTATGTGAATATAAGTTTCATGATCATTATCCTAGTCTATGGAGTAGTTTAGAGGTGAAAAATGTTCACAGCAATGACCTAGAACAAAGCTAAGCCAAGATAAATTGATTCATCCAAAGTTTGACATTCGATTCTACAAGGGTCTACTTCAAATGTGTATATCTATTAATATACATGGAATTTTATATCCCAAGATATATAAAATTGTAGATAATTTAATTAGCTTTCCAACGATACCAATTTCGCAAAAATCCGATACCCTAGTGAAAAGTTATATCCATTTTTGTGGCTGAGGCAGTAGCACCATGCAATAAGCATGCGACGCACGCTCTATCGCACGCTAATAATTTTCAGGTTCTGTTTCCATATTTTTAAGGGCAAAAGTGATATTTTCCAACCCCTATCCAGCTATAACACGGGATTAAACTCCCATAACACCAAAATAAGTTTATTTTCTCTCAAAATCACCAAGAACATTCATTAGGGTTTCAACCTAAAAATTCAAATATCTCAAGATTCAATCGTAGGTTTTCAATAATTTTTCAAGATTCGGATTCCCCATCCTGAGGGCTATGAGAAGCACCCATTAATCTCAAGAATATAAATCCAAAGTTAAGAGTTCATCCAAATCTTCAATTTCATGGTATGTGGGGTTTGCACACGAACACCCTTTCGTTCTTGTGCCCAAAAATTTTAGTTTTTCTTAAAGAATTTCGTATTTCCAAGATGAATTCATATTATTTTGCTATATTTCAAATTTATGAGATTATGGATTTGTTCAAGTCTTGAATTGCATGATTTTGTTATTTAATTATGATCTAAATTGAGAGTTCATGATATAAATTGCACATTCTTACATTGATATCCTATTTTCAAGAATTTCCAAGATTTGTTGTCGTGAATTGAGCCTTATTGTGAAATTGTAAGTCTGAGAATGACTTATTAATACTTTTTAAAGTGTTTCAAGAAGAGTACATATATTTCCATGTTATTGAGACTTTAAAGCTTATTTATGATAAGTCTATCAAGATTTTAAGAAAGAAGTGAGTTTTGATTCTAGGTAAGAAAGAAATCCACATCCTTGATTTTGAGATAAAGGAGATGCATTTTGGCTCCCATTACATATTGTTGAAATGTTTTAAGTTGGATTTTCTTAAGTTCTGAGTTGGGCTTGATTCTGAGGTCTCATGCCCTAAAATTACATGCACTCGTAGGTTTCTGATTTACCCCAAGTGGGTTAAGATAGTGATCATTAAAGTTAAGGTTCTATCTTATGGAAAGGATAGAATAGCTCTCCCCAACGTGGGTAAGACGTTGGACTCCATGTATCTCACATGGTTTATGTCGGATAAAAGAGACCTCAAAAATAGATCGAAAATAAGAGACTTCATGAGGTCGCTTTTTTCCTCAATTTATTTTTAATTATTATTTTTAAATGAAGAGACCTCATGAAGTCGGTAAATAATAAAAAAATTTAGCTACACAATATTAGGGACCTCAAGGGGTTGCTATAATTTTAACAAATTAATATTTATTATTAAAAATAACTGTATGTAATTATTTTATTCAATGTGAAGTCAAAATATACATATTTATTTAATTTTTTTATATTTATTATTATAATTAAGAGAAAACAAAACCCAAAAGTAAAGGGCAACTCTCTCAGAATTCTCTCCGCACTCTTGATATCACCCCAAAATTAAGTGTGAATTCTTGAAGTCTTGTTTAATTTTTTCATTCTCTCCCGCTCAAGCTCTCTCGCCCAGTTCTTCCATTCTATGTAACTTCAATTTTTTTTATAATGTATATAATAGAATTTGAATCTATGAATGTTTTGGGTCTCTTTCATTTTTTCCAAAATGTGAATGAATCGTTAGGGGTTTTGTTGCCTTATGTAAGAATTGTTAGGGGTTTTGTTGCCTTATGTAAGAATTGTGTTTATGCTTTATATGCCTTGTTGATTTCTTTCATCTTAATTTGAGTTATAGATTCAGTCTTGTACCTCTATGTATTTTGTGTTTTTGCATTTTTTGTTCTAAGATTTGACACTTTTTTCTTGTATATGGTGCTATTTTTTACTGAAAAACTTATATGGGATCTTCCTCAACATCTTGTTTTATTTAGTTTTTCTATTTTTTTTATCTGATTTTATCAAGATTGAAAATTGAAATATACTTGTTTTTTGAGACAAGTAACATCTATATTGTAAACAGAAAACTACACCAAAGATAAAACTAAAGTGTGAGCTACTTTTTTGATAAACCCCTCAACGAGACGACGACCACCGTGGAAAAGTTTTCCACATTTATAATGGAAGAATGAAGGCTGAATTTTTGTAATGATACACATTCGATACTTCCTTGATATTGACTGAAACTTAGTAACTTATTACATTTATAATGGAGGCATGCTGAAGTTTTTATCTGTTTTGACTTAGATGAATTTGTTGTTCTGCATTCTCTTTGTCGTTTGGAGTGGTGCATGAAGCTTTCTTATGCAAAAGACAACTTGAAGAGGATAGAAATTTTGCAGTAGAAAATTCAATGAGTATGTTCAATGAGTAATGGTGTCAATAGTTTTAAGGAGGATTTGGTGAGATGATGCCTACGAAAACAATTGTCATTCATTATGATTTAAAATGTAGCGTCACCAGTTTGTCCTCGAAATGGAAATTTGTCCTCTATCAACCTGGACTATTCTTATTAACTGTTGCCATCCAGGACAGTTGTAATTGGGGGAGCAGCAGCCAGAGGCAGATACAGTGTATTTACTACAGATTCAACCAACGTGGAATGTAGATCCTGATATTTGGGTTGAGCCATGAGCTTAACTAACCTATGTAAGCCTCTATTTCTAGTAATAATTACTTTATTTTCCAAATTTATACTCTAATTCTATTATCATTAAATTCTAGATCGATATTTACAATCCATAGAGGATTTCTGCCGGACTCTGTCAGATGATAGTCAAGACCTTCCACTTAGTCAAGAGCAGAATGAGAGAATATGATTAGATGCAGTTGGTGGTCCGAGTAGGTATGGGTATGCTTATGGCTTGACACAATGAACCTTTCGTGAATTATATTCGGAACTAGAAGGCCTCAGGAGCTTCCAGGTTGATGAGTCAAGGGAAATGATTTTGGCTTTGAAGCAGATGATAGCTAAGTTATCTAATGAAGCTAAGGCAGCATAGGTAAGGGAAAGGCAAAGGGATATTCATTATGCGGGAATGAAGGCCCAATTCGATGCATTACTTTCTTCGGGGGGATTCCCTCTTGTCCTGGTGATGCAGTTCGCCCTCCTCTTCTGCCCCAGTCTCTACCTATTTCACATAGCGTATATGGTCAATACAGAGATGTGACAGAGGAGCCCAGCAGTGATGAAGATGATGAGGATTACTATGTGGAGAATACACCGCCGTGTTGTTGAAGTTGAGTGTTGTGTTAAATAATCTAAACTATATACCTTATGATAGTTGATTTAAATTATTAATTATTTTTAATGCATGAGAGCTTTGAATTAGTCTAATCAATAGTACTATTGTATAAATAACTTGACTACAATGTTTTTCGGTTCAATTTCAAGGTACTCTAAGTTGATTTTCATTTAGTGTTCATTGGATTGTGGTGTCTTTTTGATTGGTGTGAACTCTTGTAGCTCGATTTAGTTGATTAGATTGTACATATTATTGAATTGAATTAAATGGCAGGTATCTGTAAAAGTTGTTATTGCCATCATTTTTTATTTTTTTTTGCAGAAAAGAGACCTCATGAGATCGCTATTTTGCATTTTAATTTTTCATGAAATGAACAAAAGCGACCACAGGAGGTCTCTTTTTTTCAATTTCATTTTCTAGATAGTCACCTGATGAGGTGTCTCTTAATTAAAAAATAAAAAAATAAAATCAAATAGAGACCTTATGAGGTCTCTTTTAATTAAAAAATAAAATTTAAAAAATCAGACAAAAACCTTATTTCGAGAAGTATTGTATTTTCTTTAATCAGTCATATTGAGTTAGGATAGTTGGGAGTCATGACCCACTACCTATAGTCAGTACTAGTAGAGGCTTCATAGACAGTCAGTAGAGTTAATGTATTCAGTTTTCAGTTTTATTTTGTAAAAGCAGAGTTGTAATCTTGTAAAGTTCAGATTTGTATTGATCATGTTCAGAAAAGTTTTATGTTTTCACTAATTTTATATAGATTTAAGTATTTTATTCAGTTGCTTATGAGTTATGCCATTAGAAGGGTTAGCTTGAAGTCACTTGTGACCCTAAGCATCGTATGACGTCTCGAGACCCGATTTCGAGGCGTTACAATTTTGGAAAACGATGGTTTTGATATGGGTAATGTATAGTGGGGAGAACATGCTAATGAGAATAATGACAATGTTTTGGGAAATGATGGTTTTGATATAGGTAATGTGTTGTAGGAAGAACAGGCTAATGAGAACAATGACGGTGTTTTAGCAAATGATGATTTTGATATGAGTAATGTGTTGTGGGGAGAACAAGTTAATGAGAACAATGACAATGTTTTGGCAAATGATGATTTTGGTATGGGTAATGTGTTATGGGGAGAACAGGCTAATAAGAACAACGACAGTGTTTTGGTAAACAATGATTTTGATATGGGTAATGTATTGTGGAGAGAACAGGCTAATGAAAATAGTGTCTATATAAACAATGTAAAGGTATTATATGCTAGCAAATTGAGCTAAATATTAACGTAAGTTTCTTTTCACTTTGAGTTGAATAGTTCGTTAAGTTTTTTTTTCTTAAGACTTTCAATAATGTTACTCTTCTAATTTGATCATTAATTCCTCGCTTTTACATCTACGTTAATTTAGAATTACACTTCTTTCTTTTTTGGCTTATTGATTCTCTTACATCAAATATTTGTTACATAAATGTAGTTTCAAAAGATAGTGTTATTTTAACGTCGTAGCGAAAGAGCTACTTTTACTATGTTCAATTTGATATTTTGATTTAGGTTTTCATTAACTTTATTACTTCTCCATTCAATAGTGGTTGAAGCTAGTTCGATATCATACCATACCCTAGAATGTCATCCTCAGAAAGCAAAAAATTTGATAGGACCGTAGAGAGAAGTTGATAGATATAAGAGAAGAATATGCAAGCAAGAAAACGACCTTCGAAATTTTAATGTGCAACAAAAAAGTGCACAAGAAAGTACGAAGCGACATGTGATATTTGGAAGTTAAAGGACAAGAAAGACAAGCTCAATGAACAATTGGAGAAAAAAGGGAGATTTAGCAGATTCAACTCAAAAGAAAACAAGGATTCTTTATTTAACTAAAAATGAGATTTATTTATTATATATTCAACTATTATATGCTACTATTATTCACTATAGTAAACAATCGAACAATAATATCATTATTTGTAAAAAATCCACAGAACAATACAAAACATCCCTTACCAAACCTTGCTCGTAGGATTATACTGGATATATGTGTTATAGTTGTTTTTGTTGTTCTATTGTTCACTCAGTAGAGCTTTCTTTTAATTCTTGTTCTTTCTTCTTAGCTGCATGATACACCAGCTGAAGGAGACAAAACATACCAAATTAAGAAATATCTTCAAACTCCACAGCAAAATGCAATAAATCCATAAGGTTCTCTAAGAACAACTATAGTCATATAACAACGTTACAACAAACATGTAATTTATAAATAGTGATGTAACACTAGGACACTAGGTGGTGAACATCTTTGGTGGAAAATCTCATATTATGTAAGACCCCCCAAATTTTCATAGTCGTTAAAGCTCTTTTAAGTTTGCCAAGAGAAGCTTAGCACTTAAAATTTGGCTAAGTGTTGGAACTTTTCCATTCCATAACCCTTCGAATCTTTGATGAATTATTTCATGAACTTTCCGACCTCCGATTCTTGATTTTCTTGTTGCGTTGCGATGGGGTAAGTCAAGAGTACATCCCAGATAAGTTTCGGAATTTTTCGGATAGCATAAGGGGGTGTTTGGATTTCAGAAACAGTAGCAAAAGACGTTTAGCCAGCATTGCCCAGGGTTCAGCACCGCTATAGGCGGGGCGCCACCCTGGCTTCCCCACTACAATAGCGAGGCGTAGCCCTGGTTACTCCCCTGGGCTAGGCCAGGTGACACCCTGCGGATCATCTTAGGCCAAATTTCAGCAGTTCTGTCCATTTTTCCAAAGGGAAAAAGAGTCAAATTCTACCCCTATATAAGTCCTTAAACACGAGAGATTCAGCACATTGATACCCAAAGTATATTGCTTTCTCTCAAGATTAAGGTAGGATTTCAATTTGGGATTCAATTTCAAGAAAGTTTCTTCGTCAATATTCGTAGAATCACGAACTAAGGTATGCGTAGTGTTCATTCATGGATCCCTTTCATCCATGAAGCCCAAGAATCCTCTTTTAAATTATACATCATGATATTTATGTTGTGAATTGATTATGTTCATGTTGTTATGGTGCTATGACTTCCAAGATTGAATCTTTATCATGTTTTCATGAAACCATGTTAGTATAGGGTTGAAATTCAAGCATTTAGTGATTTGTGATGTGTAATTGGATGGTTTAGCATATGCCCTAAGTTGTGCATGTAAGGTGTTTGATAAAAGGTTTAAGAGAATAGAAATCATGCTTTATGACTAAATTGTGACTTGAACAGCTTATGCATTACCCTTACGTTTACATGACTTTGATGATATTCCTATGTATTGAAATTGTTGTTGGATTGCTCATGTAGTCTTGTGTAATTATGCCATGTTTACATGCATTCCTATTGATGTACCAAATTTCGATAACCATGTACTTCAGGAAATCCTCAACTTATTGTATTATGTGTTGTTGATGTTGATCATGTATTCAAGAATGTCATGCCTTGTCAGTTTCCTTCTATCGAGTCCTGGGGGTACTTGTACTCAAAAAATATAGCTGTATGCCTAGAGCCAGTGTCATGTTTTCACGATACTCTCAGTCGAGCCATGCTCAATAGAATTTAGTCAGTCTCATGACTCAGGAAAAAAAGTCAGCAATCTCTGTAACTCAGAAATCTCAGTACACAGTTGTCCTTAGAAATCTCAGTAATCTAAGTCGATTACCAGATCTCAGTAGTATTCCGTCAGCAAACGGAACTCAATGAACTCAGTCCACTTCAGCTAAATAATACCATCAATATCAGTTCAGTTTAGTTCAGTTAATCAGTTCACTGTCTTTCAGATGGGAGTAGGATTCAACATCAAGCGAGCCTAGGGATGGGGGCTCACCCGCTAGATAGGACTGAGATCCCTGGAAGCAATCCCTAACTTTCAGAACTACGTAGCTAGCGTAGTCACGAGACATCACCAGTTAGATAGGACTGACATACTCAGGGATCATCGGCTAGAATAGGACTGATCTCAGGGGTCACCCGCTAGTTTAGGACTAACCCCACAATAGTTGTCTTTACCCGTGGCATACCCTTCCAACTAGGGTTACAGTTTGAACCCCAATTAGCTTAGTATGGGGCATATCGGTTAGATGACTACCTCCCATGGTTTCAGTTTCAGTCTCAGTCTCAGTCTCGATAATGGAACTCAGATAGTACTGTCAGATACAGTCATTCAGTACAGTACGGAACTCAGCTAGTTCTATCAGAACTTAGATTGTCAGATACAGTCACTCAGTATAGTACGGAACTCAGCTAGTTCTATCAGAACTTAGACTATCAGATACAGTCACTCAGTACAGTACAAAACTCATCTAGTTCCATCAGAACTTAGACTATCATGTACTGTCTTTCCGTATCTGTATACTCATGTTATCAATATTCAGATTCAGGACTGTCAGATACATTCAATCAGATCAATCTTCAAAGTCAGAACGATCGGAAATAATCATTTAGACATTTATATCAGTAGACTCAGTAGTTAGATCTATCGCGACTTCAATTACAATTACGTATTCATGTATGTACACGTTCATATTATTCAGTCAGTTAATATAGTTCATGCATATGAACCCCATGCATTCATCCTACCTCACTTGTATACCTATACATTCCAACGTACTGACGCATTTGTGCTATGGTGTTTTATTTTATGCCATAGGTTTAGAAGCACGAGCTCCAAAACACCAGTAGCAACCCAGTTCAGTAGTCAGATTCAGTAGTGAGTCCTCATCCTTCGAGGAAAGGATGATTACTTTATTATTTCAGTTTTTGTCAATTTGTTTCAGTAGTTGGAGTTAGTTGGGGACCTGTCTCATCAGCTCCTTATTCAGAAAGTTAGAGGTTTTTCAGACTATCATGTTTCAGACAGTTTATTTCAACTATTTTGGGTATTTTATACCCCACCCAGATGTTATGCTTTTATCAGATTTGAACCTTACGGCCTTTCAGCCTTTATTTCCACATTTATTGTAGTATATTATGCAGTATACAGGTACGGATATCAATCATGAATTAGCTTGTGGTCCTTTAGAATCACGGGCATTGTGTAGCGTTCCGAGTACCAGATTCGGGGCGTTATATATTGTCTATAATAAGTTCAAATATTTATTTATATATATAGTAAATGATGAATCACCTTTTATAATAATTCTGTATCCACCATCAGATGTAACAACTCAAGATTAATTAGTTCTATGGAGAATAAAGTAAGAATTGTGGGAATTGTTGGAATATGTTTTAGTACTATTAATGGGGTTGTATACTTTACTTTACTGTTGTTAAATTTTAAGGATTATTACATTCTACGACAATTTTAAATTAATATATATTTTTTTATTAAATATTAATCATCGTATTTCGCTTTTCGACAGTCAAATTAGGCGAACTTTGACTAATATTTTAAATTATATTTTCTCATCAAATTGTCATGCAAAAGGTTCAACTTGGAGTATTTATCATTTAATTTTTTGAAAATTTTACATGTAAAATATTGAGCTTAATCTAATTTAACTTTGCTTTGAGAATTACTTAAATCGACTTTTGAAAAGAAAAACATGATAGCTAATTCGAAACAACTAAAGAAATAATAACTAAATCCACAATAATTATGATCATCCCAACTTATGGGTGTAAAACGGGACGGGCCGGGTCAACCCGGAATTGGTCCTTCTATTTTAACCGGGTTGAGGGTCGGTTTTGGTGCTAACCGGGCCGGGCCAAATAGTAAAAAAAATAAAATCCATCCTAATTCGGCCCACTTAACCCAACCCGGTCAAACCTGGTCAAAAATATATATATATAAAAAACTTTCTTTCAATATACATTACATATACCCACCTATATACATTATAAATACGTTAAAGAGAGAGATATATTAATTAAGCCATTCACGTAAAATGTTTCTGTATGGGACAAGGTACATCACACAAATATTACAAAGTTAATCGGACTCGACAATAGTATCATTATTAGTAACAAATTCACAAAACAATACAAAACACTCCTAGCTGAATAATCACACTCTTGAGGTATAAATTGAGAAATATCTTCAAACACCAAACCAAAATCCAAAAAATCCATAACCCTAGTCCTTTGGCGACGAACTCCTTCATCGGAAAATCTCATACTATGTATAATATATAAGGTCCAATATTTTTACAAATGTATAATAAATGATGAACTGCAAATACTTTATACTCTTTAGGCTCCATTTTGTGCGAATAAATTGGATATGTTATTTTTTTTATTTGAATTTTTTTTTGTATTTTCTCTTGAGGAAACAAGAAGTGGATATTGTTGTTAATTTAGATTGAGTTATTAATTGATGAGTATTTATGTTTGCATGGAATGTGCTTGAAAAAGTGTATGGAATATTTGTGGTGTTCTTCATCTTCTTAACCTAAAGTCCTAAACTAATTTTATTGTTTGAAAGAATATACCAAGTTCTTTTGATTTATTTACACAAGATTGACTTCAAAAGAATTAAGAGATATAAATCAGGTATATTGATCGTGTCAAAGATTCTTACTGTTGTTTTTTTTTGGTAAATAAATTGTGTTTATTACCAAAGAACCATGCAAGTACAAAAAAAGATAAGGTTAACAGCCAACAAGGTCTCATTTCAATCCTAGATATGGGTAATAATCTAAACTTTATAAAGCACTAGCTAGTTTAGGCTGCAAACTCCCTCTAATATGGATCTCCTTGATGATGTTGCGTATAATAACACCAATTGATCTTGATGTTTGTTGAAACATTCGAGTATTCCTCTCCTGTCATATTGCATACACACCTGTTGCAAGGGCCATTCGAAAAATCTCTGCACGAGCCTACTTCCCAGTAAAATGCAGTAATGCCCATGCTACTTCATCCTTCCAACAGAGAGTTTGTTGATCTATGTGCAACCAGTTTAAAATCTTTTCCCATCATGAGGTAGAGTATGCACATTTGAAGAACAGGTGTTCAGTACTATCAGTCCCTGAGTTGCACCACACATCCATTTAGGTGGTGACACATTATTACAAACTAATCTTCTCCACTCTACCTTTTGGAACTACCCTCGCCTCTTTATATACATCTTCTTTATAGAGAAGGACGACCAATTCATTAAATCCTATTCAGTCCATCCTACCTTCTCATAGTACCTTTGTGATTTTATTATCTTTCTTACCACCTAGGACGCCTGCTGTGGATGTATTTCCATACTGTTCATAATATATATACACCCACTGAATCCACATTGTGTCTTGTTTCTTACTCAAGCACCACAACAATTTACATACAACAGCTTTTTTCCATGTTGCAACATCTAGGAAATTCAAACTCCCCACAACTTTTGGCCAACACAAATATTCACAGGCAATCAATGCTTTCTTGGAAGTATCAACACCCCCTGACCAGAGAAATTTTCTACAAATGGATTCTATACATTTAATAACCTTCCTTGGTATAGCAAATATTTGAGCCCGAAAATTTTGGATTGAAAAGAGTATACTTTTAATTAATTTGACCCTACCTGCATATGAGAGAAATCTTGAAGTTCAACTCTGAACTCTCCTCATAATCTTCTCTATTAGGCCCTGAAACTGAACAATATATGTTTTTTTAGAACTCAATGGCACCCTCAGGTATCTTATAGGTAGTGTTCCTTGTTCAAAGCCCAATTCTCCCAGTATTTCATCCTGGATATCTGGAGGCACTCCCCACAATAAACTAAACTCTTATCCACATTTGCTTCCAAGCCTGAAGCTTTTGAGAAAATGGTAAAGAGTTCAAACAACAATTTCACTGAATTAGTATCTCCAACATATGTTGTGCGTCCGACAATGGGGCTTCCTCAGTCTGCCAGTGAGCTAGTATTGAAGGTTCTAGATAGTCAATATTATGCCCTGGAGCCTACTTTGAGAATGAATGAACCGTATGGGTACACTCAGCCACCTACATTTCCTTTTAATATGGAGAAACTTATCGCAACAGAGGAACAGGAAGTCAGAGCGCAAAAGTTGAAAAGTTTAGAACAGGCCATGAGGAATTTGCAGGGAATCAGAGGTTATAAGAGTGTTTCCTATAAAGATCTTTGCATGTTCCCTGACATCAACCTTTCCCTCGATTTTAAAATGCCCAAGTTCAAGAAGTATGTAGGGTACGATGATCCCGTGGCACACTTGAGATGTTATTGCAACCAATTGAGGGCTGCAGGAGGAAGGAAGAGCTGCTCATGGCTTTCTTTGGCAAGAGTCTTTCTGATATGGATTCAGAATAGTTTATCGATCAAGACATCGACAAGTGGAATAGCTGGGATGAATTAGCTTCTGAGTTTGTGCAACATTTTTAGTATAACATTGACCTGATTCCGAACAAAAAACCCTTAGTGAACATGAAGAAGAAAAGCGCTAAAGTTTTTGGGGAATACGTGATAAAGTGGCATGAACAGGCCGCCATGGTAAATCCTCTAATGAAAGAAAGTAAGTTGGTAGAGGTTTTCATTCAGGAACAGGATTAGATCTATTTTCAATATTTACTTCTGGCAATAGGAAAGTCTTTTATTGAAGTCCTAAAAATAGGGGAGATGATAGAGGACGGAATCAAGACCGGCCGAATAGTGAGTTTTACCGCATTGAAAGCCACCACATAAGTGATTCAAGGTGGATCTGGTGCATTCGGAGGTAAAAAAAGAAAGAGGGCGTGGCGACTGTTGTAGCTGGAACCCATTCCTATCCTAAAAGACCACCTCTCCCCTATCCCCAATCCCAAGCCCAAGTCTACACCTAAGCTCCATTATATCCCCAATCCCAAGCCTATTCCACCACCCCCGTACCAGTATATAGCGTGCAACCATATGCCCAAACCCTTTCTTACCCACAATGGCACACACAAGCTCCACAAAATCGTCCATCCGCTTCACCAAATTACCAAAACCCCTCCAAACCCAGTTTTCAACCTAGGCCCGAGTATAAGAAAGAAAAGGTGATCAAAAAATCAATTCACACCTTTTGGGGAGTCATATGATAGCTTGTTTGATAGGTTGAGAAAGTTGAAGGTCTTAAGCCCAATTCAAGGAAGGCTTTCAAATCCACTGCCGAGGAATCTCGATTATTCTTTAAGGTGTGCATACTATTCTGACATACCAGGCCATGATATTAAGAAATAGTGGCATTTAAAGAGAGATATCCAAGATTTAATTGACACAAATCAGATGTTGGTCTAGGCCCCGGAGGGTCCAAACATTAACCAGAATCTGCTGCCAACCTATGCTAAAACCAATATGTTAGAATTGATATATGATGGGAAAGAGTCGTCAAGGTGTTATAAGCTTATCGTCAAGATACATACCATTGGGGAAAAATTGGTGAATGTAGAAGAGTCTTTGAAAGCAATGTCATTGAGCCAGGAAGAAATGAGAGAAGATAAAGCCCAAGAAAGCACAAAGAAACCCCTGATCATAGTGTAAGGTGCCAGAAGATATGTTGATTTATGTTAGGATAAACCTAAGTTGACAGTGGTAGGAGCTCTGAGTAAGCCCATCTTAATGGTGAAAGGAGCACTGACAGCGCCTATTGTCCTCAAACTAGTGACCCAACCTCCGATAGTTGATAAGAAAAGGGTTCCTTGGAATTATGGGTGGACTGTGATGACCTATCACGGGAAAGAAGTAGTGGAATATGTAGATGAGGTAGGGGGTTTGACTCGGTCTGGAAGATGCTTCGTGCCTAGAAGTTTAAGAAAGTCCAAGCCAATTGTGAGTGGACCGTAATCTATCAAAAAGCCTATCACCGTAGAAGCCAAAGAATTTTTGAAAAAGATGAAATTGCCAGAGTATTCAATAATAGACTAGTTGAAGAAAACCCCTGCTCAAATTTCCCTCTTATCTTTGTTGTTGCACTCCAAGGAGCATTGTGATATTTTACTGAAGGTATTAAATGAAGCATATGTTCCTAGGGAGATTACAGTAAACCAGCTTGAGAAAATGGTTGGAAAAATCTTTGAGGTCAATCGAATCAACTTTTCTGATGATGAATTGTCTGTTGAAGGTACAGGGCATAACTGGGGCCTTTACATTATAGTGAAGTACGAAGATTTCTACGTCACTCATGTTATGATTGATGGAGGTTCAAGTGCAAATATTTGCCCTATTTCTACTTTACAAAAGTTGAATATTGGTGTTGATAGGATCAGGCCCAACAATGTATGTGTCAGGGCTTTCGATGGTGCAAAATCAAACTCCATTGGTGAAATAGAACTAATGTTGATCATAGGACCTGTTGAGTTTGCCGTAGAGTTTCAAGTACTGAATATAGACTCCTCTTACAATCTGTTGTTGGAAAGGTAGTGGATCCACAAGGCCAAGGCGGTTGCATTTACACTGCACCAAATGATTAAGTTTGAGCATGACAGGTAAGAAGTGGTTATTCACAGTGAAGGAGATTTGTCTGCCTTCGAAGATTCTCCCTTGTCTCTTATTGAAGAAAATAATGTAGAGGAGACATTCGTCTATCAAGTTTTTGATACAGTGTAGTGAATCATATCCTTGAATGGCAGGTTATACCGGGACCGCAATTGTCTTCTGCTTCTATCATTATGGTGAGTGAACTTTGGAAATATGAATTTGATCCAGGAAAGGGTTTGGGAGCATCTCTGCACGGTATAGTTTGTCCCATATGTCTGAGTGAGAATATGGGAATGTTTGGTCTGGGTTTTGAGCCCACGGCTGAAGATCTGAAGAAAGCCAAGGAAAGGAAAAAGGAAACATGGTCACTCCCTCACCCAATGCCACTACTCAGTGAATCATTTGTTAAGAGCGGTGTCACGAAGTATGTGGAATTTAAAGTTGAATTAGTTGATTACTGCCAGAACCTTTTTATTGAAGTTGATATGGTCGAAGCAGGAGAAGGTACCAGTATGGGAAACGTGCAATTCATAGGTCCAGCTATCCTGCTCAATAATTGGGAAGTCACTTCTCTCCCCATCAGGAGGTAGTTTTGGTAGTTTATTTTATTTTTCTTTCTGTTTATCCGAGTTATTTCAGGGTTGTAATTTGGATTTTAGTTTTTGTATGTTATTTTGACATCTACGTTTAAACCCTTCTATCTTTTTATTTAATGAAATGCAATGTCCCTTTTGTTTTGTATCTAATATATTTTGTTTTTCTTTTTTTTATAAAGTTCTCTTTATGCTGATTCTAATGACATGACATGCATACGGAATTTTTAGCCTGATCTTAAAATCCAAACTAATCAAGATGTAATGAAGCAGGATGGGGAACATGATGAAGAAGAAGCACTAGAATAAATAAGCAAAGAGTTGGAACAGTTTGACGACAAACCGAATCCTAATTTGAATGAGACTGGGCTAATAAATCTAGGGAATCAAGGAGATGTTAAGGAAACTAAAATCAGTGTATATGCTTTGCCACAGCTAAAATATGGAATGATTCAAGCATTAATTAATTATAAGGATGTTTTTGCATGGTCTTATAATGATATGCCTGGTTTAAGCACTGAATTAGTGGCGAAATTCGAGTGTGTGTTGATTACCATGATTTGAACAGAGCAAGTCTGAAAGATGATTTTCCACTTCCCAACATCCATATTTTGCTAGACAACGTTGCTAAATGCAAGGTTGCCCCTTTTGTGGATTGTTATGCCGGATATCACCAAATCATTATGGATGATGAAGACGCGGAGAAGATGCCTTTTATCACACCATGGGGGAGCTATTGTTATCAAGTGATGCTGTTCGGTTTGAAGAATGCCAGAGCAACATACATGAGAGCCATGACCACTATGTTTCATGATATGATGCATAAAGATATTGAGATCTACGTGGATGATATGATTATTAAGTCAAAACTTCAGGCCGACCATGTTAAATATTTAAGAAAGTTCCTTGAAAGGCTTCGCAGGTATAATCTCAAACTCAATCCGGCAAAATATGTATTTGGAGTTTTGTCTGAAAAGCTGTTGGGGTTTGTGGTCAGCTTTCGGGGGATTGAATTGGATCTCTCGAAAATCAAAGTCATTCAGGATTTGACCCTGCCCAATAATAGGACAGAGGTGATGAGTTTCCTTGGTAGACTGAACTACATTAGAAGGTTTATTTCTCAACTCACACCCACTTGTGAGCCTATATTCAAGTTGCTGAAAAAGAGTGCTGCGATAGAATGGACTGAAGAATGTCAGGAAGCGTTCGGCAGAATCAAAAGATATTTGTCAAATCCGCCTGTACTGGTACCACTGGAGCCTGGTAGGCCTTTGATCTTATATTTATCAGTCATGGACAATTCTTTCGGTTGTGTCCTGGGTAAACATGATGTCACGGACAAAAAAGAGGAACATATTTGTCACAGACAATTCATAGACAAAAAAGAGGAACATATTTTGTCAAAATTTGTCACAGACAAAAAAGAGGAACAT
Organism: Capsicum baccatum var. pendulum; assembly: GCA_030864225.1. NCBI lineage: Eukaryota > Viridiplantae > Streptophyta > Magnoliopsida > Solanales > Solanaceae > Capsicum > Capsicum baccatum. The sequence goes on along the minus strand of CM061561.1, from coordinate 259,977,163 downwards.
ATTTGTCACAGACAAAAAAGAGGAACATAGTTGACAAGACTTCACGAACTACGCACACCTAATTCTCCTCTTTCGGAAGTGAGATACGTAAGCGCCCTTCTAGGGTTCGGTGATTTTTTTTTTTCAAAAAAAAAAAGAAGAGGTTTTGAAAGATTGTTGAAATTTAACGCATTTGCTATCTCTTGTCCAGTTAGTTTAAGGTGGTTGGTTTGTGGCATTTTGGCTAGTCCTCCATATTGCTCCAAGTCATAGAGGAAGTTATGGCCAACAAGGATACCAAGTTAGTTGTCAATAATCAGTAGGGAGTTCGGGGAATGAAAATGTAGGAGATAATGAAGAGATTCACAAATTAAGATGGCAAATAATAGAAATGCATCAAGCTTGGGCTAATGGGTTGCTGCCTCCTCCAGTTCCCACTGATAATCTGGAATATCTTTCTAGCTTGCCTCCCGTGTCACATGCACAATTTCCCATTTTTGTTGATATGCCACAACATGCATTAGGATCAACTCCGGGGCAACAATATCCAACCATTTCCAATATTCATTTCCTCACTCCCCAACCGAACAATTCAAAAATATGTCACAGACATTTATTATTTATTATTATTATTATTATTATTATTATTATTTTAATTTTTGAATTGTGAAAAACAAAAGCCATAAAGAACCCTAAAAACTACCAAAATGTTTTTTTTTTCACTCTTTTTTCTTCTCTTTTTTTTTCAACAATTTCTTGACTACACACTTTGCTTCTAACTCATGTTTTTGCCCAAACCAGTCGGTCAAATAACCTCGTTACCGTCAAAGATGCAACATTTAGCACGTAGGGATGCCTTAGAGGTGAGTCTCCTACAAAGGGCCAAGGGGCCCCTGCTAGGTCTTTAATATGATGCACATAAGCATGACCTAAAGGCTGACCTACGTTGGGTTCACTAACAAGGTTGTTCGGGGGAGCATATGATTGATAGTGGCTGCTTAGCTTTCCACCTACTTCATACATCCAACGGCTCCCCCCCTAAAATAAAGGTGACTGAACTAGAGTTCGTGCGCACGACGTGCGCTCCGAGATTTGTTGCAGAAAGAATGACTCGGGTTATGCACATGATGTCAGATATAAAAGCAGTAACACATAGGATAAATACTGTAAACAAAGAGCACAAAAATACACAAAAGTGAAAAAATAAACAAAATCACAAACAATGCTTATACACTCGTAATGCCAAACAAAGCCGATACGACTCCAAAAAAAATCCCGAATTCTGAAAAGTTCCCCAGCAGAGTCGCCAGAGCTGTCACACCCTTTTTTCAACATCCAAAAGATCGTATTTTAGTTTTGAAAGGGTTTTATTATTAAGGTGACAAAAATGAAAAAATTTATTTCAAAAAAAAAGGATTATTTACATTATTTTTTTTATTCAGAGTCGCCACTTGACTCTAAAAACTGATCTGCGAATAGAGATTCCGGCTAAGGAATTCTGTTAACCGAGGGGAAGGTGTTAGGCACCCCTCGATCCCATGGTTTGACCACGGTCTCTTGGTGGAGAGTATCGGCTAATTTGACATTACAAATGTACAAACCACATAAACACACAAAACAAGCAAACAAACAAATCACACAAAATTCAAAACAAACCAAAATAATGTTCAGTCCAAATTATACAATCCAAAATAAAAGAGATGCTGAAGTATAAAACCTATTCTATTCTAAACTAATCCTAAACTAAACTCCACCCGACGTTCTGGGCCTTGATCGCGAACGTCCTCCAAGTAAAAGATACTTCGGGGCATTCCCTGGATAAATCAATACAAATCCCTCGAGCCATCCCCCGGTCAAATGAATACATTTTTAGTGCGGGAAAATAAAACTATTCAACAAAATTCAAACATTCCACAGAATTACCAACATTCAACCGAAGCCACAAATTCTAAACTTTTCCTACCCAAACTATGTTTGCCTAAATCAATCGACGTATCAAGATACTACCAAGTTTGATTAAAGTTCATTTCAAGTCAAACAATCAATGAATCAAACTAACCAAAATTCACCACTTATGTCAAGTTTTCAATTCTCACCCCACCCCACACCAAATTAATTCACGATTCAAAACAACTAAAGATTCGCCACCAACATAGATCAAACAAGACATAACACATAATTTGCATCCTAATATAATGAATAATGAACTAACAGAAAGAGAGAATAGGATTGGACCTCAGTTCGAAGATTTTGAAATTGAATAATACTTCAATGAAAGGATAGAATCCGCGTCTGAAAACCTCGAATCGAACCTCAACAGTGACGAACTCCAAATTTGATATTGAGGAATTCGAAACCAAAAACTGGTTGAGACGCGCTAAATACTAAACCCCAAAACAAGAACAAAAAATGATGAATCCCCCGAAGCCCGATTCTGGCGAGGAATACAAAGTCAAACGAACCCAGAAACCCCAATACACAACAGAACCAAAGAATAGTGTAGCATGAGCTTCTTCCAGTGGAAAAACGATGAGAAAGGGAGGATTCCGATAAGTTTCAACGTATTCAAGCCGGATTTACTTGAAAATCAAAAGAAATGATGACATTTTTGGTGATTTCAAACCGGTCGGTCAAGTCGACGAATGATGATCGACTACCGTCAAAGATCTCGCCAAACTTGGCTAGTATAGAACCTGAGATGGGGTTTCCGGTGAGTGAACAGTCGCCGGAACCGTGTTCTCCGGCCTATTCTCCTTTTCCCTCTCTCTTTTTCAGCTGTTTTTACCCATCTCTCTCCCTCGCAACTCTCTCTCTGTGTGTGTTTACCAATTCAGTGAGGTGAAACAGTGAGTGTCGCATGTGTGTTTTCTGAGAGTGTGCGTGTGCGTGTTATTGGTGAAAATGAGAATAACAGAGGGGTCCCTTTTTTGAAGAAGAAGAAGAAGAAAATGGGTCCTCCCTTTTTGAGTGATATCCCCTGGGTATGACGATGGAGAATTTTTTTTCCTTCTTGTGAGTGAATTCCTTGGTCAAGAAGAAAAAGTTTTTTCTTCTCCTCTGATCCTTATCCTTGGGCCCCTCTCCCTTTTGTTGTTAATGTATTATGTGAGGATAAAAATGTGAGTGGGTAGAGAGGTGGAAGCTTTTGATTGGGTAGGTTGTTAGGATAAGATAAATTAGTTAGAAGTATTGTTTTTATTTATTTTTGTATTTTTGTGGGATATAATTACATGGGGTTGGCCACATGGTAAAGTGAACTAAAAATGAATAAAATTAGACTTTGGGAGGGACAAAATTAGGTGTCTACAGTTATATAACTCTAGTCTCTTGGCGATGAACTCCTTCATGGGAAAATCTAATATTATCTATAATATATAAGGTTCAATATTTTGATAAATGTAAATATAAAAAAACGATGATTCTTCTTCAATGAAATTCTAATGGGAGTGTTTGGGATTGTTAGAATAGAACGCAATGGAGGCCATGACAATATTGGTATAGTAGTGGGAATTGTTGGCGAAGATGGCAATGTAGTTGGGGGATTTGCTGCCAAAAAGGCCATTTTGAACACTATTTTGCCAAATAGACACGTAAACCCACTTTAATTCATATCATCACTAATTTTACCAACTCAACAAATTCGTCCACAAGTTTTATGATAATTCACTTTAACCCAATATTTCCAACTTAATAAATTCACTCACAAGTTTCTAATAATACACTTCAACTCACTCCATCATCCACCGTTATATATAAAATATATTGGGTTTTCAAAAATAATTAAAAAATATCCAATAGCTTAAAATAGAAGCTTCCATTCTCCTCCGATTCCGACTACTTAGTCAACGTTATTTTTCAGCGATCAGCTCTAAATCGGTCTACAAACATCATAAGCTTGTGTGTTGCATCCATTGTTACCCTATTTATTTTGTATCTTCTCAAACACACTTTTCACAATGGTTAAAAAGTTTTAAATCACTCACATTTCTCAAAACCACTTTAGAAAGTACATTACAACAGCTTAGGCGACTCCAAGTTCATTTCTCTATTCCATAAATCCAATGACTGTTGATTTGAAGCAATGTTTGCAATTTTAAGATTTTCGTACGAATACCTGCCCAGTCATCGACTACTCATCGTCAGTCATCAACTGTGCATATATTCCAATCTAGACCATAAGCATAACCGACCATCTACCAAAGCATAATTCTAGGATATCTATTGCAGGATTTATTATGATATCTGGTGATTTCATGGGAGAATGGGTGGAGACTCCCAAATATTGGAAATAGAGCTCTTTTATCAAGGTGACACTGCCCATTCCTATTTAATTTTATATATACACAAAATAAATAGATGTCCTTATTTAAAACAATCCATTTCCAATTTCTTAATGTTCAAATTTGAAACATCGCAAAATGTAAAATAAGTACTTCAATTTATCTCCCTTTTACGATAATCAAACTAATACTTTATTATATGATAAATGATCAATGAAAAATGAAAAATGATTTATCAAATTTCCAATTAAATTTTATAGATCCACAAAATAAATATGTCCTTATCTGAATAATCCATTCCCAAATACTTAATGTTCGAATTTGAAACATCTCAAAATGTAAAATAAGTACTTCAATTTATCTTTTTTTTTTGTTTACAATAATCAACCTAATCCTTTATTAATTGATAAATGAAAAATGAAAAGTGATTTACTGAATTTCCAATTTAATTTTATACATACACAAAATAAATATATCTCCTAAACTAAATAATCCATTTAATATTACTTAATGTCCAAATTTGAACATTCCAAAGTGTAAAAATAAGTACTCCAATTTATCTTCATTTTACAGTAATCAAACTAATTCTTCATTAGTTGTTAAATAATAATTGATTTATCGAATTTCTAATTTAATTTTGTTCTTACACAAAATAAATATGTTCTTATCTAAATAATTCATTCCCAATTACTTAATGTCCAAATTTGAAGCATCTCATAATATAAAAATAAGTATTCCAATTTATCTCCTTTTTATAGTCAAACTAATCTTTTATTAGTTGATAAATAATAAATGATTTATTGAATTTCCAATTTAATTTTATTTATACACCAAATAAACATATCCTTATCTAAATAATCCAGTCTCATATCCCATTACTTAATATCCAATATTAACAATCTCAAAATATAAAAATGAGTATTCCAATTTATCTCCTTTTTATAATCAAACTAATCTTTTATTAGTTGATAAATGATTTATTGAATTTCTAATTTAATTTTATTTATACACCAAATAAATATGCCCTTATCTAAATAATCCATTCTCATTTCCCAATTACTTAATTTCCAAAATTGACCATCTCAAAATGTTGCTGTGAGTATTCCAAAATAGACCCTTGAAAATTTTATTCAATTTCCAATTTAATCTTATATATATATATATATATATATATATATATATATATATATATATATATATATATATGTATGTATTTCAAAAAGAATTATTTCAAAATGTAGAATAGTTATTATCTCAAGACCTTTTCTTTTTGCCCTTTACAAAAACATTGTTGAATTCACGTAGCTCTGCAAGTACTTCTATATCCGACAAAGGAAATTGTAGTATTATTTTTATTTCATGTTTCCTAATCAAATGAGTCATAAGTACTAAATAATTACATGAATTAGTAGTAGAAATAAAATGGGTTAGAGTAAAAGTATAATTAATAATGTTAGTTTAATAAAATACACCTCTAATTATCAATATCTTATGAGGCGTGCTAGTTTAACATAAACAAGTAAAATGAAACAACGGGAATACAAAATAAACCCTTTATAAAGATTAAAAAATTCCAATTTTGTCCATATCGATCCAAAATCATCCATAAAACTAAAAAAATCAATATTTTTTTCCAATTTTGTCGCTTTTTCACCTCTAATTATTATTATTGTTCGGAACCTGCTAGGTTAATAGAACCAAATAAAATAAAACAATAGGAATACAAAATAAACCCTTTACAGAAATCAACAAATTTCCAATTTTATCCATATTCAAAATCACTCATAAAACAAAAAAATATTTATTTTTAAATTTTGCCCATATCCAAAATCATCCATGAAACGAAAAAAAAATAAGAAATTTTCAATTTTGCCCATATGCAAAATCATCCATGACAAAAAAATTCAAAAATTCCAACTGCGTCCTTTTTCCCACCTTTTCAAACAAACGCCTTTATATATGCCACCTTTTCATTATTTTCATTTCATTCTTTACTACAGCAAAATAACAAACAAACTCTATACAACAAAAACAAACAAACAATAATCATGAATCTGCAGTTCCAACATTATTTGAATTTATCTAAAAGCTTTCTTGTTCTACGAAAGTTTCAAGAATGTCGTCAATACGCCATTAGAGCTAGAGTAATCGATCCAAATCACTCTGAGGTACTAGAAATAATCGCGATCACTGATATATTAATGCTCCCTGAGAGCATTAACGGACAACCGAATTAATATGCTATCCTTAACGTTCCAAACTACAGTGATGATCAACAAGTTATGTTGAACAATTTTAAGAGTTTGATGGAGTTGTTTAGATAGAATACAAGAGATTATTCTCGTTTGGATAATGAGGCTTTTATGCTTGTAAGGAGAGCTTACGGAGTTCTAGCGAATCCGAATGATAAGGTTCGATTTGATGATGAGTTGAGAATGCGGTAAATGATGGGAGTTCTATGAGTATGAACCCAATGGGTGGTGAGGGTGGGTTGGAAAGTGCAAGATTTTTTGACTTGACGATGATGACCGGGTTTGGTGATGGATTGGAAACAGGTGGGAACTCTTTGAACCAGACGCAGATGGACCGTTCTAATGATGGGTTGCTTCAGAGCATTTTGAACCCGACCCGTTCAAATGATGGGTTGCTTGAGAGCATGTTGAACCCGACCCGTTTGAATGATGGGTTGCTTCAAAGCATTTTGAACTCGAGCGGAATGACCCATTTGGATGACGTCACACCCACTTTTAATGTACTCCAAAAAAAAATTTAATGTTTTAAGGGTCGAAAGAGCTTTATTATTTAAGTGACAAGAAATGAAAATTTGTTTCGGAAAAGGATTATTTTCATTTTTATTCAGAGTTGCCACTTGGCATAATTCGGTGTGCCAAGTCACCTTTGAAAAATCCTTTTCGAAACCATTTGACTCTTTCTGGTTTGCGAACAGAGATTCCGGCTAAGGAATTCTGTTGACCGAGGGGAAGGTGTTAGGCACCCCTCGATCCCGTTGTTCAACCACGGTCGCTTGCGTAGAGTGTATCAACTATTTTGTCATTACGAAGTGTACAAACCACACAAAAGCACTCAAAATAATCAAATAATAACAAAACAAAACAAAAATGTAAAGTCCAGTCCAATTATTACAACCCGAAATAAAAATACTGAAATAACCTACACTACTCCTAAACTATGCTTTACCTGATGCCTTGGGACTTGATCACGAACATCCTTAGCATACAAAATTCTTCGGGGCATTCCCCGGTGAGTAAATACAAATTACCTCGGGTCATTCCCCGGTTAAATAAATACACTTTCCAAATACGATAAACAAGACATTCAACAAATATTCCAATCATTCCAACACTACACCAATCCTAAACTTGCCTACCCGAGCTTACTGTTTGCCTACCCGCTCGACGACATATCGCATTCAACATCAACAATGTATCAAAAATATCATAATATTCACTTTTATCATTCGATTACCGTCCCCAAATTTCATTTTAATACTAAATTTTCACAACTCACCATTTCTATTTCAGCGACCCACAATCACTTTTCAACGAAATTAAACAACGAGTCAATATCAAAATAACAAACTATAACCAAATCAAACAACATACATGCATCACCAACAAGTATCAAACAACACCCGAAGCTTAATCCAAACACCAAAAGCATAGTAAACAATAAAATAGAAGTGGAAAAGAGTAGAATTGGACCTTGATTGAGGCTTTTATTGTGCCAAAATATGTGATCAAAAGACAAAGTCGGATCCAAAAACTCTCGATTTGAACCTCGAATCGCACCTCAATAATGAACTCGGTTTAATCCCCACATCAGACCCCATGTTGTAATAAAGAAAACTTACAAGCGATTTCACCGGAACCAAGTTCAAACGATCACTCCGCCTCAATAGAACTTGTTTTAGTCAATAAGAAATCCAAGGCCAAAATTCTCGAACAAGGACCCCCCACCACGAATAGAGCTCCAACTCACAAATATTGAACCCAACCAATTGCAAAAAAAACCCTGAAGCACGATATCAAAGAACAAATCATGAAGTAAATGAACTCGAAGCACTCTAAATCCAGCAAAGAACTGAAAATTCCTATAGAAATGGAGCTCCAGTAAGCTGTAAGTGACCAAAAACAACTAAAACGGTCAGCTTCCGACTAGATCTCGTCCAGAAAACAAAGGAAAATAAAGATATTTGGGCGATTATGAGTGATTCGAACAACTGGCACTGAAACTGAGTTTGGCACTTAGGTCGCTGGAAAAAGCTTGAACAGAAGCTTGATTTCTCGCCGCTTTCCCTATTTCTTCGACGAATTCCTTCAAACACCCTCCATTATTTCGTTTCTCCTTACCGAGTGTGTGTGTGCAAGTGTTTTCCAGATAGAGCAAGTGTGTGTGTGTATGAATCGTGAGGTCTGTGTGTGCTTTAATGGTGGTTTCTTGATGGTGTATTTATTTGTTTTCTTGTGAAATTGTGCATGAGTTCTTGAAGGAGAAGATGGTTCCTCTGCTTTTTTTTTTGGTTCCTGATCCCTGCCTTCTTTTTAGTGTGTATTCTATTAAGGAGTTGTTGATTTGAGAGAAAAACAAATGTGGGGTGGGGTACTGGTAGGGTATAGGGTAGGGTAGGTGGGGTAGGGTATGGTAAGTAGGTAGAGGGTGATTTGTCATTTTCTTATTGGAGAGGGTTGTTAGGACGTTAAAAGAATAAAAGTTTGTTAGGGATTTTGTTGAGAGTTACTTTTTTGTATTTTTGTGGGATGTAATCACGTGGGTGAGGGTACATGATATGATAAGGTAAAAAATTAATAAAATCGAACTTTTGAGGGGGACAAAATTACATGTCTACATCATGCCCCCTTTGAATGTAAACACGCAGTGTTTTCAGACAAAGAAGTAGACAACGCGACAAAATTTTGTCCCGACTATTATTCAAAGGAAGAAACAGAAGAAAGAAGGACCACCGGGTCTTGAATTAGGACAACCTACCTACCCAAGTTATGAGGGAACCAAGTCACGAGTATTTCAAATGATTGGAAGAGAAGTGGATTATACCGAGTTGGAGAGCCGAGTGAGGTTCCATCGAGGTTCTGGTCCACGGCTCTGTCATTACATCAAAATGAAATTACAAGTTAAAACATAAATGAAACTACAAAATCCTATCTATACAGCTTCTGTTCGCTCTTGACTCAAACTTCTATCACCCTATTCTTCAGGCGGGCTCCTGACTTGCAATTTCTTTCAACTTGTTGCACTGCTTTCAATTATTTCACTTTGTTGCTTGACTTTTTATTTCTTCACCCTATTCTTCAGGCGGGCTCCTAACTTGCTATTCCATCACTTTGTTTCTTGACTTTCATTTCCCTGCTCTGCTATCCAGGCGGGCCTCTGACTTGCTATTTCATCACCTTGTTCTTCAGGCGGGATCCTGAAACCACATCAAAACTAAAAAGAAAATTATCCCTTCTTCAGGAGGTTCCTGAACAGAAAGTTAAAATCTCATTTTTCAGGAGGGTCATGAACATAAAGTAAAATCCCATTTTTTAGGAGGGTTCTGAACAGAAAGTAAAATCCCATTTTCAGGAGGGTCCTGAATATAAAGTAAAATCCCATTTTTCAGGATGGTCCTGAACTGAAAGTAAAATCCCATTTTCCAGGAGGGTCCTGAACAGAAAGTAAAATCCTATTTTTCAGGAGGGTCCTGAACAGAAAGTAAAATCCCATTTTCTAGGAGGGTCCTGAACAGAAAGTAAAATCCCATTTTTCAGAAGGGTCTTTGAACAGAAAGTGAAATCCCATTTTCCAGGAGGGTCCTAAACAGAAAGTAAAATCCCATTTTTCAGGAGGGTCTTGAACAGAAAGTAAAATCCCATTTTTCAGGAGGGTCTTGAACATAAAGTAAAATCTCACGGATGTTCATTTCCAATGGTAGCTGAATTAAGTGAAGCAAATTTGCCCCTATATCAACAAAGAAAATTTTTTAGTTAAAAACATAGTGGTGGCTTGCAGATCATGGATTCTAAGGTAACTGCACAGCACTCGTTCCTTTCATTTTTGTTCCAAATCGCTAACACTTGCCCTGTCCTGCCGCATCATTGACCCGGATCCAGATTGAGGGAAATGAGTTCTAACTCAAAAAATGGGTTTCCATTTTACCATGCCCCTGAGGTGCACTCTTTTCCCAAATCTGAATGCTTCCACGTATCCAATAGCCTGTCGGTTGATAGACTTCCTTTGCTTCATGTTGAATTACGATCATATTTCTTTCCTGGGCTGTTCCTTGGCTTCTCCTCATATAATTGGAAAAACTGGTAGTAAATTTATAAATCCTTTCTCGCTTGTTTTGACCCAGACTTGACTTAACATGTAAAGAAATGTTGGTGACTTTTACTTTGATAAATGACATAAAAAGACCAAAAAGCATGAATATGTAAATGAAAGAAAAGGGCAATGTCCCATATTGAAAAAGAAAACTTATCTGAATACGACAACCAACTCCAATAAGTATGACATGTATTTTGGATTGAGCTGCCTGATCTTCCTATCCAAACTCCCCATTTGTTGTTGATTTCGTGCCTTTTGCCGCTGAGCCGCTTCTTCAAATCCATTGGACTCATACATCACATTCGATTGACATCATCTTAAAAGACTTTCGTCAACAAATCTCTTTTTTTTCACTCTTCGCTTTTCTCTTAAACTCTTCATCGCCTTACGGTGCCGGTGAGGGTTTTCACCAATAAGAATCTCTCATTTTTATTTCTCTCCACTCACCATCTCCTTATGGTGCCTGCAAAGGTTTTCACCAATTAGACTCTCTCATATTTATTTCTCTCCGATCATCATCGCCTTATGGTTCCTACAAAGGTTTTCACCAATAAGACTCTCTCATTTTCATTTTCTGTCAACTCACCATCGCTTTATGGTGCCTGCAAAGGTTTTCACCAATAAAACTCTCTTATTTTAATTTTCTCTCAACTCACCATCACCTTATGATGCCCACGGGGTCTTCACCAATAAGACTCTCTCATTTTTGTATTTCTTTCCTAATTTCTTATGCTGAGGGAGACAAGTGGTATTTCACCATGTATCATCATATCCATTGCATGCTTAGCCTTAACAGTATCAAAAATTGATCTGAAGGACTTTCTTTGGTTGTAACTTGACTTTTGGTTAAGGTTAGAAATAAAATGGTAAGATGATCAAACGATACTTGAAGTGGAGGTAGGACTTACAACTTTTGGAATCAACTCAAACAACATATTAACTCATGCCCCAGTTTTGTTGACTGGGTGAATCTTAAATCTTTATTTGGTTGGACCAAGCCCAAAATAGGGTAGCCTACGTATCTCACTCCCGAGAGAGCGAATCAGGTCAGACGTAGTTCCATCATCTTGTTCTTTGTTTGTTTTTTTATTTTGATTTTTTTTTGAACTCTTTCTTTTATTCTTATTTCCTCGACATTTATCTTTGACTCCATTTTGATTCCAAAAGAGGGATAAGAAAGAAAATTAACACGAAGCTCAAATGGGTAAACAAAGGGTGACACAATATTTGGATAGAAGAATAAAATGCCTTCATCATATCAATCTTCAAAAATACAAGTACTAAACATGCAATAAAACCAATAAAGGATCAACTATTATACGTAATATCTTTTGACCGCATCAGCATTGATAGCCATTTCTGCCATTTTGCCTTCAGTATCTATCAAATATAAGGCTCCATTGGACAACACTTTCTTCACAACAAAGGGACCTTTCCAGTTAGGGGAGAACTTTCCTTTCGCTTCAGCCTGGTGAGGAAGGATACGTCTCAATACCAACTGACCAACTTCAAAATTCCTAGGACGGATCTTTTTGTTGTATGCTCGAGCCATCCTCCTCTGATACAACTGGCCATGACACACAGACGTTAGCCTTTTTCCTCAATCAAATTCAAATGTTCCGGTCGGGTTTTTACCCATTCGTCATCATCAATCTCTACTTTTACAATGACTCGAAGAGAGGGAATTTCAACTTCTGTAGGGATGACTGCTTCTGTCCTATACACTAATAAATATGGAGTTGCCCCTATTGAAGTGCGAACAGTGGTGCGATAACCTAGCAATGCAAACGGCAACTTTTCATGCCACTATCTAGACCCTTGTACCATTTTTCGCAATATCTTCTTTATATTCTTATTGCCGGCTTCTACGGCACCATTGGCCTTTGGGCGATATGGAGTAGAATTTTAATGTGCGATCTTAAACTGTTGACATACTTCTTGAATCAAATGACTATTGAGATTGGCAGCATTGTCTGTAATGATCATCTTAGGAATTCCAAATCTACAAATGATATTGGCATGAACAAAATCTACCATAGCCTTCTTTGTCACTGACTTGAAAGTTATTGCTTCTACCCACTTTGTGAAGTAGTCAATGGCTACTAAAATGAATCTATGCCCATTTGATGCCTTCGGCTCAATCGGTCCAATCACATCCATTCCCCAAGCCACGAACGGCCATGGAGTGGCCATTTCATGCAACTCAATAGGAGAAGAACGTATCAGATCACCGTGTACCTGACATTGATGACACTTTCGAACAAATTGAATAGAATCCCTTTCCATAGTAAGCCAGTAATAACCTGCTCGAAGAATCTTCTTTGACAAGACATGACCGTTCATATGCGACCCACATACTCCAGAGTGTATTTCAACCATGATTGTCGAGGCGTCTCTTGCATCAACACACCTCAAAAGTCTTAGATCTGGGGTTCTCTTATACAAGATTCCCCCACTTAAGAAAAATCCACTAGCCAAACGCCTAATCATCCTCTTTTGGTCGTTGGTGGCATATGTTGGGTATTCTCTTGACTGAATGTACCGCTTGATATCTAAGAACCAAGGTTCTTCATCAAGCTCTTCTTCAACTGCATTACAGTAAGCACGCTGATCACGACTCTGTATATGCACTGGATCGATGTAGGCTTTGTGAGGATGTTGGAGCATTGAAGACAGAGTAGCTAAAGTATCAGCAATTTCATTACGAATCCTTGGAATATGCCTAAATTTTACTAACACAAACCATTGACATAGCTCCTGAAAGCATTGTCGATACGGGATGAGCTTTAAATATCGTGTCTCCCAATCGCCTTGAATTTGATGGATGAGCAAATCCAAATCTTCCAACACCAATAATTCTTGGACTCCCATATCAACAGCTAACCTCAAACCAAGAATGCAAGCTTCGTACTCTGCTATATTGTTAGTATAGTAGAATCAAAGTTGTGCTGTCACCGAGAAATGTTGTCCTAATTTAGAGATAAGAACCGTACCTATTCCGACTCCTTTCATATTGATAGCTCCATCGAAGAATAACCTCTAACCTGGATCAGCATCTATAACGACTTCATCGACACACGACACTTCTTTGTCAAGAAAATACATCTTTAACGGCTCGTACTCTTCATCGATGGGATTCTCAGCAAGATGATCTTCCAAGGCTTGGGATTTCATAGCGGTTCAAGTCACATATACAATGTCAAACTCGGTAAGCAGTATTTGCCACTTTGCCAATCGACCTGTCGGCATAGGCTTCTGAAAGATATACTTCAAAGGATCCATGCGGGAGATGAGATAAGTAGTATAGGATGAGAGATAATGCTTTAACTTCTGTGCCACCCAAGTTAGGGCACAACACGTCCTTTCAAGAAGAGTATACCTGGCCTCATATGCGGTGAACTTCTTGCTAAGATAATAAATAGCCTGCTCCTTTTTGCCTGTGACATCATGTTGACCCAGGACACAACCGAAAGAATTGTCCATGACTGATAAATATAAGATCAAAGGCCTACCAGGCTCCAGGGGTACCAGCACGGGCGGATTTAACAAATATCTTTTGATTTGATCGAACGCTTCCTGACATTCTTCAGTCCATTTTACCACAACACTCATTTTCAGCAACTTAAATATGGGCTCCTAAGTGGTTGTGAGTTGAGCAATAAACCTGATAATGTAGTTCAGTCTACCAAGAAAACTAATCACCTCCATTCTATTCTTGGGCGGGGGCAAATCCTGAATGGCTTTGATTTTCGAAGGATCTAATTCAATTCCCCAACGGCTGACTACAAACCCCAACAGCTTTCCTGATGGAACTCCAAATACATATTTTGCCGGGTTGAGTTTGATATTATACCTGTGAATCCTTTCGAAGAACTTTCTTAAATCTTTAACATGGTCGGCCTGACTTTTTGACTTAATAATCACATCATCCACGTAGACCTCAATCTCCTTATGCATCATGTCATGAAACATAGTGGTCATGGCTATCATATATGTTGCTCTAGCATTCTTCAAACCGAACGGCATCACTCGATAACAATAAGTTCCCCATGGTGTGATAAAAGACGTCTTCTCTTCGTCGTCATCATCTATAATGATCTGGTGATATCTGGCATAGTAATCCACAAAAAAGCAACCTTGTGGTTAGCACAGTTGTCTAGCAAAATGTGGATATTGGGCAGTGGAAAATAATCTTTCGGACTTTCTCTGTTTAAATCATGGTAATCAACACACACTCAAATTTTTCCATCTTTCTTTGGTACGGGAACAACATTGGATAACCACATGGGATAGCGAGCCACTCGAATTAATTTGGCTTCATTTGTTTCATGATTTCCTTTTTAATTTTAATACTTACATTCGTTTTAAACTTCCTCAACTTTTGTTTGACAGGAGGGAATACGGGATCAGTTGGCAATTTATGAGCCACTAATTTAGTGCTTAAACCAGGCATATCATCATAAGACCATGCAAAAACTTCCTTATAATCCATTAATGCTTGAATCATTTCATATTTTACCTATGGAAAAACATGTACACTGATTTTAGTTTCCCTAACATCTTCTTGATCCCCTAGATTTATTGGCTCAGTCTCATTCAAATTAGGATTCGGTTTGTCATCAAACTGTTCCAACTCTTTGCTTATTTCTTCTAGTTCTTTTTCTTAATCATATTCCACATCCTGCTTCATTACATCTTGATTAGTTTGGATTTTAAGATCAGGCTAAAAATTCTGCATGCATGTCATGTCATTAGAATCAGCATAAAGAGAACTGTGTAAGAAAAGAAAAACAAAATATATTAGACACAAAACAAAAGGGACATTGCATTTCATTAAATAAAAAGATAAAAGGGTTTAAACACAGATGCCAACATAACATAAACAAACTAAAATCCGAATTACAACCCAGAAATAACTCGAATAAACAGAAAGAAAAACAAAATAAACTACCAAAACTCCCTCCTGACAGGGAGAGGAGTGACTTCCCAATTAATGAGCCGGACAGCTGGACCTATGAATTTCACGTTTTCCATACTGATACCTTCTCCTGATTCGACCATATCAACTTCAATACAAAGGTTCTGGAAGTCATCAACCAATTCAACCTCAAATTCCACATGCTTCGTGACACCGCTCTTAACAAATGATTCACTGAGTAATGGCATTGGGCGAGGGAGTGACCATTTTTCCTTTTTCCTTCCCTTGGCTTTCTTTAGATCTTCAGTTGTATGCTCAAATCCCAGACCAAATGTTCCCACGTTCTCACTCGAACATATGGGATGAACTATACCGTGCAAAGATGCTCCCAAAACCTTTCCTGGGTTAAATCCATATTTCCAAAGTTCACTTACCATCATGATAGAAGCAAAACACAATTGCGGTCCCGGTATAGCCTGCCATTCAAGGATACGATTCACTGGTACTATATCAAAAATTTGATAGACGAATGTCTCCTTTACATTATTTGCTTCAATAAGAGACAAGGGAGAATCTCTGTAGGCTGACAAATCTCCTACACCATGAATAACTACTTCTTGCCTGTCATGCTCAAACTTAATCATTTGGTGCAGTGTAGATGCAACCGCCTTGGCGTTGTGGATCCACGACCTTCCCAACAACAGATTGTAAGAGGAGTCTACATTCAATACTTGAAACTCTATGGCGAACTCAACAGGCCCTATGGTCAGTATTAGTTCTATTATGCCAATGGAATTTGATTTTGCACCATCGAAAGCCCTAACACATACATTATTGGGCCTGATCCTGTCAGCACCAATATTCAACTTTTGCAAAGTAGAAATAGGGAAGATATTTGCATCTGAACATCCATCAATCATAACATGAGTGACGTAGAAATCTTCACACTTCACTATAATGTAAAGGCCCCGGTTATGTCCTGTACCTTCAACAGGCAATTCATCATCAGAAAAGCTGATCCGATTGACCTCAAAGATGTTTCCAACCATTTTCTCAAGTTGGTTGATTATAATCTCCCTTGGAACATATGTTTCATTTAATACCTTCAGTAAAATATCACAATGCTCCTTGGAGTGCAATAGCAAAGATAAAAGGGAAATTTGAGCAGGAGTTTTCTTCAACTGGTCTAATAATGAATACTCTGGAAATTTCATCTTTTTAAAAACTCTTCGGCTTCTTCTTCGGTGATAGGATTTTTGATAGATGACTGTCCACTCACTGTTGGCTTGGAATTTCTTAAGCTTTCAGGCACGAAGCATCTTCCTGACCTAGTCAAACCCCCTACTTCATCTACATCTTCCATAACCTTTTTCCCATGATAGGTCATCACAGTCCGCCCATAATTCCAGGGAACCTTTTTTGTATCAACTATCGGAGGTTGGGTCACCGGTTCGAGGACAATAGGCGCTGTTAGTGCTCCTTTCACAATCAAAATGGGCTGACTCAGAGCTCCCACCACTGTCAACTTAGGTTTATCCTGACTTGAATCAACATACCTTCTGGTGCCTTATACTATGATCAAGGGTTTCTTTGTGTTTTCTTGGGCTTTATCTTCTCTCATTCTTTCCCGATTCAATGACATTGTTTTCAAAGACTGCTACATTCACCGATTTCTTCTCAATGGTCTGTATATTAACAATAGGCTTATAACCCCTAAAAGACTCTTTCCCATCATATATCAATTCTAATATATTGGCTTCAACATGGGTTAGCAGTGGATTTTGGTTAATGTTTGGACCCTTCGAGGCCTGTACCATCATCTGATTCATGTCAATTAAATCTTGGATGACTTTCTTTAAATGCCAGCATTTCTCAATATCATGGCCTGGCATATCAAAATAGTATGGATACCTTAAAGAATTATTGAGATTCCTTGGTGGTGGATTTGAAAGCCTTCCTTGAATTGGGCTTAAAACATTCAACTTTCTCAACCTATCAAACAGGATAGCATATGACTCTCCAAGTGTGAATTGATTTTTGACTGCCTTCTCCTTCTTATACTCGGGCCTAGGCTGAAAACTAGGTATGGAGGGGTTTTGGTGATTTGGTGGAGCGAAGGGGCGATTTTGTTGAGCTTGCGCGTGCCACAACGGGTAAGAAGAGGTTTGGGCATATGGTTGTCTGCTATATACTAGGTACGGGGGTAGTGGAATGGAATATAAGGGGTTTTGTGGAGGGTGGTAATGGTGGGGAGGAATATATGGGGCTTGGGCGTAGACTTGGGATTGGGATTGAGGATAGGGGCGAGGTGGTATTTTGACCTCCAAATGTTCCAGATCCACCTTGAATCACTTGTGTGGTGGATTTTAATGCGGCAAAACTCACTATTCGGCCGGTCTTAATTTCGTCCTCTATCATCTCCCCCATTTTATGGACTTGCATAAAAGACTTTCCCATTGCCGGAAGTAAATGTTGAAAATAGGTCTCATCTTGCGCCTGAATGAAAACTTCTACCAACTTACTTTCTTTCATTGGAGGCTTTACCCTGGCAGCTTGTTCACGCCACCTTATTGAGTATTCCCTAAAACCTTCAGTGCTCTTTTTCTTTATGTTGACCAAGGATTTTTCGTCCAGAATTAGGTCAATGTTATACTGAAAATGTTGAACAAATTCAGAAGCCAAATCATCCCAGTTGTTCCATTTATCGATATCTCGATCGATATATCATTCTGAGGCCAGATCAGAAAGATGCTCGCCAAAGAAGGTCATAAGCAGTTCTTCCTTTCCTCCTGCAGCCCTCAACTGGTTGCAATAACATCTTAAGTATGCCACGGGATCACCGTGTCCGGCATACTTCTCGAACTTAGGCATCTTAAAACCGGGGGGAAGGTTGATGTCTGGGAACATTCAATGATCTTTATAGGAAACACTCCTATAATCTCCGATTCCTTGCAAATCCCTCATAGCTTTCTCTAAAGTTTTCAATTTTTGGGCTATGATATCTTGTTCCTCCGTTGCGACAGGTTTCTCCATATTAAATGGAAATATAGGCGGCTGAGTGTACCCATACGGTTTATTTATTTGCAAAGTAGGCTCTGGGGCATAATACTGACTATCTGAAACCTTCAGTACTGGCTCACTGGAAGACCTAGGAAGCCTTATTGTGGGATGCACAGCATATATGAGAGTTTTATGTGGTGGCGGAGCCATGAATACCGGTGTGATCGGTGGCGTTGGCTGAGCAGCTTCCCAGAGCACACCAGAACTGCCAGGATAATAATGTCGCGGAGTGAATCCTGGTGCATTCTCAGGTGACTCAGTAGGAGCAGAGAATTGCGCTTGAGATAGTGGTGGGCAGTTAGAGATATTCCTTAGACCTTCAGGGAGCAGAGGAGGAGGCATTCCGCTGGCCCATGCCCGATGAAAATCTATCAATTGTTGCCTTAGCCTTACTACCTTATCATTGTGTTCAAAACTTTCTTCCCTGTGATCCTGATACGGGTCAATGAGCGAATTTTCAATCTCCCTGCCAGCCATGGCGAGCTTTGCTTTGGATCTAGTGAAGTATGGGTGACTAGCCAGAGTGCTGCAAACCTACCACTATTATCTGAAAGAACATGCTCATCAAAGATGACATCCGTTAGGATTAGGACACACAACAATCATGGGAATCATATTGGTAAAATTATCCTAAATTCATGTTCATTTCTACCAGCTTTTGAGGGTAAAAATAGCCAGGTCATTGTAACATTATCTTGATTTTATCTACACTTATTTTTATCTACGCCTATTATTATTATTATTATTTTTTCTTTCCCTCTTTTTTTTTTCTTTTTTTTGTATCAATCTCTGTTCTTTTCTTTTCTCTCGTTATCTGCCTTTATTTTATTATTCTTTATGGCTTTTGTTTTTCCTTAAAAGAGGAAAAATAATGAAAAACAATGAAACAAAATGATTAGATCGAACCCAAAAGTAGGTTGCCTATGTATCCTGTTGTACATGAATCAGATCTTGCGTAGTTCAGGCAGCGTGTGCATAAACATTTTTTTTTCTTTTTTCTCTCTCTTTTTTTTTTACGAAAATGAAAATAAACAAATCAAGGAAAGACGTAGCATCATAACATTTTGAAGAAAGAAAACAACAAAAACGTACAGAAGTTTGGGACCACTTTAAAACTAAACAACAAATACGAAACAACATTATAGACCCCTAAGACGACATAGTTGAAATTACTAATAAAGACTCTAATACCAAAACAACTTGACTTCGTCTTAAAACAGACACCACCCTGTAATTACAGACACATAAAAGACTCAAACTGAATAAAGATAAGAAGTGTTTTTTCAGACTGGTGCTCTGTGTGATGACCCTGGCTGATATGGACCTGCCTCTGAAGTTCTCTTTCTCCCATTTAAACTTTGTAGCATATCCTGTAAAGACACCCGGATACCAGGGATGAAGCTTCAGGCCCGTATTCATGAAGGATTGCACTTGGAAAGATTATCCTGACACCTTTCTACCGTCTTGAACAAATCTGCTAATTGAACTCTCAGTGTTTCCACTTTGGACCCTACACTTTCATCCTGATGGTCGTCTACTATGCATTCTTCCTATATTCTCCCTCTAAGCTGTGCTGGTAAGGGTTGACTGATACCCCAAGGGATTGATTGAAGCCAAACCTCATATCCCTGAATGTGTTCCGAATTATCCAAACTTTCTTTGAGTGTGTCCACACCCAGCTTTGTTGCATGCTTCCAAAACTGCTCGTACTTGCTCTCACCTAAGGCTTGGTCCTTGAAGTACTCAACATTCTTCAGAAGATCCACTGCTGGTGGCACGTCCTGCAGCCTTCCCAACTGCCGCATTACCCTGGAAAGACTGTATGATCTGGTGTAATTGAGCCCTAACATAACTAAAGGGAGTTGCATCTAACAACCCAACAATACTATCTTGGGTCGAAGCCACAGATAAGTCCATAAAATGTTATCCCTGGTTCTCGACTCAAGAAATTCAATCCAAGCGTCAACTCCCACAGGTAATGAGAATTTATCCAAACGCAACCTGGAGTCCATAGCTTTCACTCGATTGGGAATACAACGATCTAACACGTCTGGTCTAACTAAAGAAGGCGCATACAAATACTCCATCATCCATAACTGCAATATCTGGTTACTTCCCTCAAAAAATCTCCTTCCCCCTTTCACTTCAGTTAAAGCCTTATATATTTCTGTTAAGATCATGGGTATGAGAGTGAACGTGCCCTTTTGATTAATGCCCTTGTCGTTTTGATCCTTATGAAATAGGGTCATCCCCACAGATTGCAAACGGGTATTAATACGTCTTTCTTCTAGTGGAAACACTAAAATACCTAATAAAGCGAGGGTGAAGACTTCAAGACGCTTTCTCTCCTACTTCTCCTTAGTCACATGAAATTCATCCCAAAAGCAATCAAAACCTTCCAAGGGCCCGAATCTAGCGAACAAAAAATCTAGGGAAACCCATGAGTCACTTAAACAACCCAAACGGATACCCTTACTTTTTAAATGACAAGACTGTAAAAATCTCACGCCAGTATGATTTCGCGCTCGGATCATATCCTTCTCGATATAGGGCAAATATAATAAACCCGATATTTTTTCCAAAGTAGGAGTCATTTCACATTCCCAAACCTAAATACCAAACTACTCGCATCCCGAAAGGTCAACAAAGCCTCTATTAAATCTGGACGAGGGATAACATGCAGAAGTTCCGTAAGATCACCTAATATTTTAACCAGTTTCTGCTGATCAACATAGTTAAACATTTCCCACCATTTGATTAACTTTTTGGGCACCTTGACAACCATCAGAACTCTAGACTTGGTGGACAAATCCATCCTGTAATAACACACAAGACGTTATCTCAAAATTCGATAGGAGTAGAAGATTCCCAACCCTTGGGATTCTTTGACGCAAACATATGTCGATGGGACAGACCACATCTATGACTTCCAATTCACCTAACATAAGTACTGAGCGAAATCAGTCTACTTAGCAAATGACTATAGATTATGGGTCGAGAGACCTAGGCTAATACTAAGATAAAGGCTAACACAAGGAATTACCAGACCCACCGAGGGTTGCCTACGTATCCCAACCCAAGGGAAGGGAATCAGGTATGCATAGTTCATCCATATTGGACAATTAACAATAAACTAATAAATTGACCCTAACTTAGGAGACACTACCAAAGACAAACGAAAAAAAAAAAACTTTTGAATTTTCAGCTAGACACTTTAACTAAGACTGACACCACCAATTATGAAGGAAAAATTTTTTTGGTATTTTTGTTTTTGACAAATAAGTAGAAGAGGCAAACAAAACTTTTCTTTTTCCTTTTTTTTCGAATTTACGGTACTTTGAGAAGAAAAATGCAAAACGAAAAAAGAAATCTTTTTGAGTTTTTGGATTGTGGAGAACCAAAGCCATTAAGAATTCTAAAATAAACTACGACATTCCTCTTTTTTTCATTCTTTTCGACTCACTTTTTTCTATTTTTTTTTCTTTTCGTTTTTGCCTACGCACCTTAATCCAGATAATTTTTTTTTTCAAAAATCAGTTCGTCAAATGACCACGTTACCCTTAAAAAATGCAACAGTTAGCACATAGGGATGCTTTAGAGGGGAGTCTCCTACAAAGGGTCATGTGGGTCCTGTTAGGTCTCCGTATGATGCACATAAGCATGACCTAAAGGCTGACCTACGTTGTGGTTTACTAACAAGGCTGTTCGGGGGAGCGTATGGTCGATAGTGGCTGCTTTGCTTTCCACCTACTCCATAACACCGATAGCTCCCCCCTAAAATAAGGGTGACACAACTAGAGGTTGTGTACAACACGTGTACTATGGACTTGTTGCAAAAAGAAGGCCGGGGGTTGGACTCATGATGACAGATATAAAGCGGTAACACATAGGATAAATACTATAAACAAAGAGCATGAAAAATGCACAAAAGTGAAAACAATAACAAAAACAAAATCACAAACAAGCTTATACACTCGTAATGCCAAACAAAGCCGATATGACTCCAAAAATAGCTCGAATTCTGAAAACTTGTCATTGTCTACAGCATAGTCGCCAGAAACTGTAACACCCCCTTTTAACGTACTCTAAAAAAATTTAATGTTTTAAGGGTCGAAAGAGCTTTATTATTTAAGTGACAAGAAATGAAAATTTGTTTCGGAAAAAGATTATATGCATTTTTATTCAGAGTCGCCACTTGGCATAATCCGGTGGGCCAAGTCACCTTTGGAAAATCCTTTTCAAAACCATTTGACTCTTTCTAGTTTGTGAACAAAGATTCTGGCTAAGGAATTCTGTTGACCGAGGGGAAGGTGTTAGGCACCCCTCGATCCCGTGGTTCAACTACGGTCGCTTGGGCAGAGTGTATCAACTATTTTGGCATTACGAAGTGTACAAACCACACAAAAGCACACAAAATAATCAAACAATAACAAAACAAAACAAAAATGTAAAGTCCAGTCCAATTATTACAACCCGAATTAAAAATACTGAAATAACCTACACTAGTCCTAAACCATAGTTTACCCGATGCCTCGGGGCTTGATCACGAACATCCTTAGCGTACAAAATTCTTCGGGCCAATCCCCGGAGAGTAAATACAAATTACCTCGGGGTATTCCCGATTAAATAAATACACTTTCCAAATACGATAAACAAGACATTCAACAAATATTCCAATCATTCCAACACTACACCAATCCTAAACTTGCCTACCCGAGCTTATGTTTGCCTACCCGCTCGACGACATATCACATTCAACATCAACAATGTATCAAAAATATCATAATATTCACTTTTATCAATTTTTGATTCCCGTTCCCAAATTTCATTTTAATACTAAATTTTCACAACTCACCATTTCTATTTCAGCGACCCACAATCACTTTTCAATGAAATTAAACAACGAGTCACTATCAAAATAACAAACTATCACCAAACCAGACAACATACATGCATCACCAATAAGTATCAAACAACACCCGAAGCTTAATCCAAACACCAAAAGCATAGTAAACAATAAAAGAGACGTGGAAAAGAGTAGAATTGGACCTTGATTGAGGCTTTTATTGTGCCAAAATATGTGATCAAAAGACAAAGTCAGATCCAAAAACTCTCTATTTGAACCTCGAATCGCACCTCAATAACGAACTCGGTTTAATGCCCACATCAGACCACATGTTGTAATAACAAAAACTCCCAAGCGATTTCACCGGAACCAAGTTCAAACGATCACTCCACCTCAATAGAACTTGTTTTAGTCAATAAGAAATCCAAAGCCGAAATTCTCGAACAAGGACCCCCCACCACGAATAGAGCTCCAACTCACGAATATTAAACCTAACCAATTGCAAAAAAAACCCTGAAGCACGATATCGAAGAATGAATCACGAAGTAAACAAACTCGAAGTGCTCTAAAGATAGAAAGAATGACTAAGAAGAGATCGATGGCTCTGATACCAAGAGATTAGTTGATGATCAACCAGTAGGTTGTTAGTGGTGCATATTAGTTGATGATCAACCAGTAGGTTGTTACCTAACTCAACTAACTTGAACAATATAACTAAATTTCTGATAAACTAATAACTAACTGTGTGAGTTGGCACTTAAGTGATATTAGTGATGTGATTGTATTAATATTAACAAGTTGTGAACACACCATCAATTTCTAGACCTTGTTTGCAGAATTATACTGAATATATTGTTAGTGTGTGTGTGTAAGTTACTCGAACACTACAATTATTTGTTTGAGGTTTACATAGTTGTAACTTGGGAAAAATTGACAAGACTACCTACTTCCAAAACTATTTTGCCATTTACCCACTACAATAATGTTTTATTTAATTTTTAGGGTTAGGGTATAAAAAGTTGGAAAAAGTTAAAAAAAAGTGGAGCCCACAGGTGGACCAAGGGACCATTTAATCATTTGGAAATTTAATATAATACATACACTAACACTCTCCACTTATTCCAATATAAAAAAAAAACTCTCTCTTTCCTCTTCAATTCTCTCAACTCCCGCTTAAGAAACCGTCATCCCAAAATTGTCATTTTCGTTTCTTCTTCTTCTCAGCTGCTAAGGGGTCTTTATTGGTTCGTAAGGTTAGTTAAAATCTAGTTGCGATTATTTATAGATCCATTTAAACGAGTTTCTTTGCTAATCAATTCGTAGTGATGTAGGAAATTGAATTTTTTTTTCAAATTTGGTTGATTAAGGAGTTTTGGTTTAGTTTCAATTTTTTTTGCAAAGAAGAATTGAATTGGTGGGATAGTCATTATTTTGGCATTTTGATTCGAACAGTGACATGTTTCTGTCCGTAGATCTGTGGTCTATGAAATCGATCCATGGTATATGAAATCAAAATGCCCTAGATTAAAATCAATTTTTAAAACTATGAAATTCTTTTAAAATATGGTTGCTGAAATAGTGATAATTGAAAGATTAATAGCTAATTAGTTTGATTAGGTGCACTATTTTGAATTTTAGAAATTATTGTATTTTGATATTGCATGTTGGATTTTTGTTTAGTTATTGATGCGTGTAGTAAACTGTTTGATGGTGGAAAAGTTATTTTAGAATTTTGATTCAAACAGTGACCTGTTTGTATCCGTAGACCCGTGGTCTATGAAATGAAAATGTCCTAGATTGAAATCAATTTTTAGACATATGAAATTCATTTAAAATTGAGTTATTTTTGTTGATAGGCGTATGGTCTATGAACTGAAAATAGGAGATTTGTTCTGCAGGTGTAGATTGTGTTGAAAATGGGAAAAAATACATTATTTCTAAATGGAAAGTCAGTACCGCTTCTGATTCTGCTGGTAGCAGTAGAAAAAGAAAAGCTGAGGCAGTTGAAAATATGTCAAAAAGGAAGAAAAATAAAGAGTCGATGTCTGAATAAGATTTGGAGTTAAAGGAGTTAAGAGACTATGTTGATTCCAATGAAGAAGTTTCCAAGCACAATGCTAATGATGACAGTGAAGAGAGCGAAGATAGTGTGAAAAAAAATGTTGATGGGGATAATGATCCCTTGTTCGTGCCATCTCTTTCAAGGTTCATTTTCGTAGAGCGATATGACCTTCGTATTATAATGGACGAGGTTGGATCATTTTTGGCAAATATATTGGTCAGATCAAGAATGGCTACTTATCGAGAATTTTATCAAGTTCATATCGACCAAGAGTTGAAGAAAAGATTCAAGCGGTTCTGTTTTGGACACCTGAGAAACTTACCAAAACACCTCAAGTTCAATGGGCAGTTGGTCCATTATTTGTTGTTTCGAACCATCAAGAATGATAAGAAATGTCACGAGATGTGGTTCTGCGTTAACAACAAGTCTGCCTCTTTTGGATTGAAAGAGTTTTGTTTGATCACGAGGCTGAACTGCTCGTTATACCCCAGTGAATAAAAAATGAAGAAGGTGTTAGCAAAGGGGGAGAATATTTGCTTTAAGGTAACAAAAAATAAAAACATTACGGTGGCCAACTTGCTACACATGATCAGAGGGAATAAGATGAATGAGGACCAGAAGTTTAAGTGTTGTTTACTGTGGTTCTTGCACACCATGTTGCTTGCAAAAAATTAGACGAAGGTTGTCAACACAAAACTGATTCGAATGGTCGATTCTTTGAGTTTCTTCGAGAATTATCCATGGGGAAAAAAGACATTTCAACTGACCCTGTACTATCTAAAGAAGAAAAGTGACCTGAATAAGTAGAGGGAAGTATTTGATGAGAAGCAGAAGGCATCCTATGCTCTATTCAGATTTTCCTGGGCATTCATGGTATCTACCATAAACCCTTTAGTGAGTTTATCATAGAGTCTTTATTTAGTTATACTCTGTCATAGACTCTGAGTTCTTTTTTCACTGATGTACTTCTTACAGGTTTGGATCTATGAGGCCTTTCTCCATCTTGAAAAATTTGATGGAAAATCGACGGATGAGCCTTTTCCCATTCCCCGCATCCTCAGATGGCATACTATAAAAAGTGACCAGATAATCAAAGGCGACCCATTCAAGTACAAAGGAAAAGTTATCGAGGTATGAACTTATTTTTTACCATGCAATAATAATACTACAGTTGTATTGAATGTTATGTAATTGTTAATCGATATTTTGTAGAATGTGAACCCGTACATCATCCCTACTCTTCGTGAGATGAAGATGGATTACATGATTTCCTTTGAGCCATCTACGGATGAGGTGAAAAATAGCGTCCTCGATGGCTTAAATAAAGAGTTAGAAGGGGTGACTTTACTTATTTCAAATGAGGACATAGATGATGACTGAGATTTGGGTGGTAACCCCATTGAAGTACGCTTTGGTGATGATGATACTACGAGCACCTCCAAAGATACAAAGGGCACCTCATCCCCTGGGGATCTTCATAAGCATGTTGTTGCTCTCAAGGAAGTGGTGTTGAATATTGCTACCTTTATTAAAGAGAAAAGACTGAAGAAAAAGGAACAAGATGAGCGACAACATGAGCGAGGTAACTTCATTTAATAATTGATGTTGTTAATTATTTTTTCAGCTTTAAATATCTGTAACACTTTGTAATATGATGATACAGTTCATGTGGACCTTCATGAATCGGAGAGGAATGAAGAAGGAGAAAAAGGGAGCAAAATGGATGAGTTGGCCTCTGTTGTGGTGGGAGAGGAAAAAGAAGAAGAAAAGAAGGATGAAGAAGAAGAAATCGAAGAAGATATGTGCCAAGAAGAAAGTTCAAAAGAAGCAGCTATAGATGTTGAGAAAAAAAGAGAAGAAGGTGAAGAAGCACCAGCTGCTGCAGATGATGAAATAGAAGGAGTAGAAGGTGAGCATGAAGAAGCAGTTGCAGCTACTGAGAAAAAAAGAGCTGAAACTTACCCAAAAGATGTGGTCATGGATATCGTAGGTGAAATCAATAGTAATATTTGTGTTGATGAGGAAGATAGGGAAAAAGACATTTGAATGCTAATATTGTTAATGTGTTGTTGAATGATCAGTAGTTAGGATCGGACAAATATTTTTTTATTTGAAAGTATTAAAGTTTATGGATCTGTTGGTAGGATATTAGATTCATTCTTTTATTTTATGGTAGTTGTTATGATTCTGCACTGAATCTGTCTCTATCAAACTGATTAGTGGCATGGCCATTTGGATATGCAGGGTGTTGTCATAGGTGGTACAGTGTATGGTTAATGTCATAGAATGCATACTTAATCTTTTGTATACTGTATGCATAGTCTATCATTACCATGTTGGTCAGTTTTAAGCAGACGTGTTGTTTGATCGACCATGATTCTATCAAAAATAGTATTAATATTATAGAAAAATAGAAGTATTATTATTTATTCAATATCACTAAATCCATGTTATACCTTTCCAAAGAACGAATACTAGCATTGTAGCACATAACATTATTTTTAGGTCATTCTCCCTTTCTTTGGCCAAAATCAATTTTTATTTTAGTTGATCCCTCTCTATTTTGGTGTCATGTAGCAACATTTAAAGTGATCTCTCTGTTCTTCGACTTCTTTGAACAAAGTCATAATAAAATCTTTATTTTCTTCGCATTGTTGGAGCCTTTATAGTAGATTAAATTTTGCCAAGCCTTCAAAATTTGATGTCTCGGGTCCCCGACTCAACATTGATGGACTGGTTGGAGGTGATAGTTCATCAAGCCATTTAAAAAATAACATGCACCATTATCCTAGAAAAAAAATAATTGCATAACGACTAACTTAAATTCATAAAAAAGACACACAGAGCTCACCTTCACAATTGTACAATTATAAAATTTGTGACCTGAATTTGAGTTCGTGCGTGACGTCCTCAGAATACCGCATTCCCACAATGAAAAATTAGAGTATTTTTATAATTGGATGTTTGAGAGGCTTGAGACATTGTAGAATTTTTAAAAATAAGATAAAGCGAATGAAATAAAATAATGAGGGATGATCGACCATATATATGAAGTAAAAATGAAGTGTTGACATTGATGGATTATAAAAGTATCCATTTATTATCGTTGGAGCAGTAATTTTTTTTTTGAACTGGTGGTGACACTTAATAGACCATCATAGATCATGACCTATGTCAGCCATCGATTTGTCTAGTCTACTAGACTTACACCTTCAGTGGTGCATCGATTTATCTTCTGATTATGAGTAGAATATGGTGATCTATGTACTCATTTATAGACCATTACTTGGCTGGTGGAAGAAAATAATTAAATTAAAAATAATTATATAGATAATCATATGTTTTTGGGCTAATGAAGGAAAATAATTAAATTAAAAGTGATTTAAATAGATAATCTTAAAATGTTGGTGACATTTATAGACTCCCATCGTTGTTGACCCATGTTAAAATCATGCAAAAAATATACTTATGCTGTGAGGGTCCATCGATTAGACTGGTCTACCATAGACTTACACCTTTAGATGTTCATCGATTGATATCATGAGTATGCATAGACCACGTTGATCGATGTACACTGCCACAGACCGTCACTTGGATGTAGTTAAAAAATGAATAAATAAATTTAGTGTTGATTTCTACACATGTGAGTAAGTGTAGACAAGACACACAATCATATTAGAACTTGTAAAAAGTGAATTAAGGAGTGTGTGGATGGGGTAGTTGTTGAATGTTCAATATGCTAAGAGTAATGTTTGTCAAAGCACAAGTATGTATTAAGGATATATATTGTATTTGATGACTACACATTCCGCATACTCTTTCCACCACCACCCTTAAATCAAAATAGTGTATGGAATGGATAGTGGTTGAACAATCATCATCCTCAATACATATATATCCTTAATACATACATGTGCTTTAACAAACATTACTCTTAGCATATTGAACATTCAACCACTACCCATCCACATACTCCTTAATTCACTTTGTACAAGCTCTAATATGATTGTGTGTCTTGTTTACACTTACTCACATGTGTAGAAA
Source organism: Capsicum baccatum var. pendulum (assembly GCA_030864225.1). Taxonomy (NCBI): domain Eukaryota; kingdom Viridiplantae; phylum Streptophyta; class Magnoliopsida; order Solanales; family Solanaceae; genus Capsicum; species Capsicum baccatum. Next base: position 259,947,632 of record CM061561.1, on the reverse strand, counting down.
TCAACACTAAATTTATTTTTAATTTATTTATTCATTTTTTAACTACATCCAAGTGACGGTCTGTGGCAGTGTACATCGATCAACGTGGTCTATGCATACTCATGATATCAATCGATGAACATCTAAAGGTGTAAGTCTATGGTAGACCAGTCTAATCGATGACTGACTTAAGCCATGATCTACTACAGTGTATTAAGTGTCACCACCAGTCTATAGACCAGACTAATCAATGGACCCTCAAGATTATCTATTTAAAATATTTTTATTTTAATTATTTTGTTCCACCAACCCCAAAATATGTTATTATTTGTTTAAATTATTTTTAATTTAATTATTTTGTCCCACCAGCCCCAAAATATGTTATTGTATGTTTAAATCATTTTTATTTTAATTATTTTGTTCCACCAATCTCAAAATATGTTATTTTTTATTTAAATTATTTTTAATTTAATTAATTTGCCCCACCAGCCCCAAAATATGTTATTGTCTGTTTTAATATAACCGGTGACGCATCGACTCACATGCTCTACAATCGACTACCATAAAAGGTCGATGAAAGATAGAGTATATGAAATTAATAAAGTCAAACTATAGTACTGTGAATTGAACGAGGCATTCATATTTAAAAGTTGTGTCTATACAGAAGAATAACCGCCACAAGAAGAAAAAAAGATCATAAAAAAATGGTAAACATAATGTTCAAACAGAAACTTGTTCATTAAACAGAACTGAAACTTACATTAAATTTGTTCATTGCATTACTTAATAAAATTTACAGCAAAAGGGAGACAATGGAAGAAGCGTTCTTCTAACAAAGTCCTACTGAGAAAACTTCTTCAATAATGAACAAACCAAAAAAAAATAACAATATAAACAAAATAAAAAAGTAATCTAAATTATGGGAATGATGGGAGGTGATGTAGTCGTTGCCGTCCATTCCAAGACACTCCAAAATTGCTCAGAGGAAATGAGCAATGCATTGAAGCTCACGTTCCAAGTAACGATGGTCTTCTCACAGGCTGTAGAATAGCTTGTCAAAATCATTTTGAAGTAGAAGTAAATCGTAGTCGATGGGGAACTCGTCTGATTGGTCGAAGGGGGATTCTGCAATCAGGCATGATTTCTAATGTTTTGGGGAAGAAGAAGAGGGTTTTTGACATTTTGGGTCTAGGGACAAGTGAAGGGTTATGTAGAAATAGGGACTGTACTTATAGACCTATAGATGGCGTCCTTTCATATATCCAACCAATGGTCAGTCGGCGTGTATGGGAATAGAAAATGCTTGGTTTGCATATACCAGCGGTTTTTCTTGAGAACAGACGTGTTTATAACTTTTAATTAATTGGAAATAGAAAATAATGATTCAATGTATCTATTAGAGAGATATGTCGGTATAAATACCTACATAGTGTGTTTGATGATTAATCATATAACCAATATATATTATTTAATAGACCGTGTTAAAGATATACCATAGAATGCATGTAGTCTATCGTAGACAAAGTCTTAAGTCAATATCAACTGAACGTTAAATTATACTGAAATGTACATTTATACCCCAAAACAAAAACTTTACAACTGAAGCAAAATAAAGCTATCTATGATTTATTGGCCATGCTACACGTGGTTCTTTTGTGCCCAGATTTCTTGCATATTGAACACCTATTCCTTCTTTTGGACTTGAACGTCTCATCGACGCCCTTAGTGTGTTTGACTTTCTTCCTTCTCAGTTTGGGATCATGGGGGGTGGAGAAATTTTAGTGTCTAGCAATTCTTGTGGCACATTTCATTCGGCCTCTAGAGGGACAACGTTAATTGCTTCCAAGTATGCGAGGAGGTAAGTTGCAGCTTTATAAATTGGCGAAGAGTACTCATAGATAGAGTTTCCATTACCTATGTCATCACTATACTTTGCTCACAAAGCTGACATCGCATGTTCGCACGGTATTTTCACCAAGTCAAATTTCCAACAAGAATAACTCCTCTCCAAGAGATTGACCTTGGCAGTAACACCATTGTCGAAAATCGTATACTGGTCAAGAACCCCATTTGGATTAGTCACATACAAGAAATCACTTGCACTCTTGTTATTCCTTAGGATCTTTTCCGTACACGGCACAAATATGTTCTTTTTACCATCAACATAGGCATACCGCTCTCTAAACTTTTCACCAAATTTTTTAGCAATTGAATTGAATATGTACAACAGTGTACTCTCGTTCATCCATCAAAACTGAGTTCAGCGACTCAGCGATGTTCGTGGTCATCATATTGTACCTATTATTCGGGAAGTCTTATCTACTCCATTTTTCAAAACCAAGCACTTTTTCAAGGACATGTGCTCCCTCGGGGAAACTATACTTCAATTCATCAAAATTCTCTCTAAACTCATCAAAGGAATACACCTTTACCACAGCGTAGAATAGATAAAAATGTTCTCCTTAGTGGTGATTTATTCGGAGATTTTCAGCGAGGTTCCTAATGCAAAGTCTGTGATGTGCATGACTGTATACGCGGGAGAAGGCATTGTCGATGCTAATGTGCTTGTCGGATATGACACATAGATCTAGCTCATCTTTTATGATAGACTTCAACTTCTGTAAGAAGAAGGTCCAAGAAGCATCGTTCTTTTTATCGACGACTCAAAAGGCAATTGGAAATATGTGATTTTTGATGTCCTGTGCTAGTGCACTCAGCAACACGCCCCCGTACTTCCCATACAAATGTGTGCCATCGACGATAATTACCTTTCTCATGTGGGCATATCCCCATATGTAAGCTCCGAATGCTAAGAAGTAGTAAACGAACGACCCATCGATCTGGTTTACCATGATTGAGTAGGAAGACCCTGGATTTAACAACTCCACCATGTGAGAAAAACTCGGCAAGCAAGCATATCCGTTCTCCAGTGTCCCACGAATCATGTTCTTCACAATTACACTTCTTTTCCAATACATCCAGCAGTTTGCGCTGCAATGCAACTCCTTCAACACAATCATTTGAATTTCACTTATGCTTGGACCCTTACCATCCCAAAAATGATTTACGCATAGTGAAGCAATCAATTCGGATCATATTTTCTTGTGCTTGCGGGTGGCGTGTTCAACACCACACGTGTGCACCTCGACATACTTATATATGTGAAATCTGTTTGAGGTTTCGTACTTCCTTTCTTGAAACAACCAGCCACAACCAGGAGATATGCATTTCGCCTTCAATAATTTGGTGCAACTCTTCTCCATATGATAATCAAAAGACTGCCTCACTACTGCTTCGTTTTGTAGAATATTAAGTTGTTTCTTGTCGACAAATATTTGATCACGATAGAAATTAGTTCAATCGGAGAAAGAATGTACTAGTTGGGATCCTATTCCATAGTCTTCTTCTGTATCTTAAGAATCTGACGAAACGTCTTCCATATGCGCACAGTCATCTTCCATATTTATGGGATGATCGCCATCGCTCTAGTAATCATTCAAATCGTCATCGACTGTCGAGCACCAAGGTGGGGATGGTTTAACAACTTGTAAAAATTCGTGCAATACATTGTCTCTTATTAGCATGGGCATGGAATGAGAAACTTTAAAATAATTCTAAGTGTCAAAAGACTTAGACTCATTTTTTAGCTCGTAATCTTTGGAGATTTTATTTTTGACCTTCCCGACCTCCATTTTAGATTTTCTTATTGCATAGCGATGGGACAAGGTCGTAGGATGTTTCGAGTGAGTTTTAGGATTTTTATATGAGATTAAGGGCACGTTTGGGTGTCAATTCCAATAGCATCGGGTGATTAGCCCGCGCTGCCTCTGGATCGCCTGGCCTAGGAAGGAGCTCAGGATAAGGCAGGCGAAGCCTGGCCTAGGGCGGACGACGCCTTGTGGATCGCCCCAGGCCAATATTTTCAGTTTTCCTGAATTATTAAGGTCATTTTGGATATTTTTTATCCCCCTATCATCAACAACACGGGATTTAATCCCTAGAAAGCCAAGATAGAGTCTCATTCATCAAAATTGGTCAAGAACTTGTATAAGGGTTTCAAAATAAAAACCCACATATCTCAAGATTCAACGGTGAGTTTTCAAAACAAATTGAAGAATTAAAATCCCCGTAATGCAGGCTTCAAGAAGCACCCGCTAATTTTGCAAATAGAGGTATGTGGGTTTGTCCTAAAGTTCATGGGCATGTTTTCAAAAAGGAATTTATGTAAGAGTTTAAATTTATACAAGTATCTATATGTTTTACAAATGAGGGTTTTCAATTAATACAAATGACATTTTTGGTATATGATTTTGAAAGAAATACTGAGATATCATGGGGTTGTTTGTTTGAATGTATTTAAATGGTTGAATTGTTAACATGTGACTTGAAATTTCAAAAAGGTGAGATGTGCATGAGTTGTGAATTTTCTAAATTCCCCATGATAATGTTTATACCCCATATTATACCTATGTTAAACCATTGAGAGCATGAGTTTTGAAATTGGTATGACATTACTCATAAATGATTAAACTTCTTGAATGATTGCATGTTGAGAACCATGGTGTATGTGTTTAATGGTGTGAAAGTCATACATATGTGCTTGTTGTAAATGGTATGAGAAGTTGGAAATTTGATTTGATATTAATGACTTGCAAGTCGGGTATGACGATACCTTGTAGAGTATGACATGTGATTGATTAAAATGAGTTTAATGCATTAATTTTGTGAGATAGGTGGTTACCCAAATAAAGCACGAGTCAAAGAACTCTACACTGAAAATCATGTTTTCCGACTCGGGAACTTGGTACCCTGTCGTGTCATCTTGTGTACCTGATATTATGTCATCCTAAATTGGGACTATGGTTAGGATCCCTGCTTTGTGATCTTGTGCACTACATAATTTATTGGGTTGAGACACCCTGATGTGTGATGTTATGTGTCTTTCCCTCAACCGAGATTTGACGGTTGGTGAAAATATGAAATTGTAGGGTGTACCACCTAGCTCAGATGTGTTGCATTATTGTTGAAAAATCATTATACTATGCCCATGTATTTTTGAAATCATTTTGCAGTAATGTGCTTTACAACAGCTCTCATTTATTTTACATAAAAATCGCTACTTTGTTGTGGATTACTCTACGTACCAGTATTTTATATTGACCCCCTTCCCTCCCAGGTTCAGAGGCACAGTCTAGGGATCCAGAAAATTAGTAGATTATTCAAACAGATTTGCAGAGACAGGTGGTGAGCCTTTTATATTCTGAAAGGCCTGATGTCTGGCAGTTTATTTATCATTTAATAGTTTTGGGTCTACTGGGGGCCTTGTCCCAGTTTTTCAGACAGTTCTTTGTTTTAGTCATGTAGTAGAGATTTCACAGACGGTTTTTAGATGTCGATAGATATTGTGGGACATTATTTCCCATTACTGATTTCATTAGACTCATGACCGTGTTTCCGTAGTATTATATATCTTCCGCATTTCTTTTATCATATGAATTATGTGCATGATTATTAGATATATAGGGGTGTTTCGGGCCTTCATTGTTCGAAATGCTCGTCACGAATAGGGCCCTGGTTTGGATCGTGACAAACTTGGTATCAAAGAATGGTTCATGGTCCCAGGGTGTCTGCAAAATCAAGTCAGGAAGAGTCTTGTTTATGGGTGTGTAGCACGCCAAACTTATAAGCTAGAGGCTACTAGGCGTTAAAGAAATATTTCTCTTCTTTGTGATTTAGTTCCTGCTTCATAGTCAAGTCTGCTCCTAATCAGTGATCTTTTGTCTTACAGAAATATTTCCCTTTTTTTGTGATTTGTTTATGTTAAAATATGTTGAACATAATGGTTGAATGAAAGAATGATGTGATACTGATGACTTGCAAGTCGGGTATGACGATACCCTACAGAATATGATATGTGATTAAATTAAATGAAGTTTGAATGTATTGATTTTACATGAGATAGGTGGATGCCCGAAGAAGGCATTTGAGTGAAAGGGCTCATCGCTGGAAACCTATTTGACGACAAGGAAAATTGGTACCCTGCTTTGTGATCTTGTGTATCTGATACATATTATCCCAATTTGAGACTATGGTTAGGAGCCCTGCTTTGTGATCTTGTGCACTACCATACTTTATTGGGTCGAGACACCCTGCTGTGTGATCTTGTGTGTCTTCCCCTCATTTATACTCTAATCTCGGCGGCAACTGAGGTTTGACAGTTGGTGCAAATATGATATTGTAGGGTATGCCACCTAACTCATTTGCATTGCATTGTTGTTGGGAAATTATTACATTATGCCCATGTGTTTTCAAATGATTTGATACGAAATTGCTTTATAATGGCTCTCACCTACATTCTCATAAAAATATTGTATTTTTGTTTTGAATTTCTCTGCATACCAGTACATTGTATTGACCCCCTCCCCCCCTCCCCCAGGTTCGGAGGCACAGTCTAGGAGTCTAGAAAATCAGTAGAATCTCAAGCATATTTGCAGAGTCACTTGGTGAGCCTTCTATATTCTGGAAAGCCTGATTATCGGGCAGTTTTATCTATGATTTAGTAGTTTTGGGTCTACTTGGGGCATTGTCCCAGTTTTCGAACAGTTATTTGCTTCAGCCATGTAGTACAGATTTCGCAGACAGTTGTTCAGATGTCGATAGATATTGTGGGACATTATTTTCCCTTTGTTGATTTCATTTGATTTATGACCATGTTTCTGTAATGTTGTGTATCTTTCGCATATTTTATTATCATATGAATTATGTGCATGATTACCAGATAGATAGGGGTGTTTCGGGCCCTTATGGTTCGGAATGCTTGTCACGAACAGGGCCTCAGTTTGGGTATAAACAAACTTGGTATCAAAGCATGGTTCATGGTCGCAGGGTATCTACGAAATCGCATCGGGTAGAGTCTTATTTATGAGTGTGTAGTGCACCACACTTATAAGCAGAAGGCTACCAGGCTTTTAGGAAATGTTTCCCTTCTTTGTGAATTAGTTTGTGCTTCAGAGTCAAGTCTGTTCCTAATCAGTGATCTTTTGTCTTACAAAAATAACAGTCATGCCTCCTCGTCGCAATACTAATCAGAGTGCTCAGAATGATGAAGTTTGTCCCTCTCATGGGATGAGGACACGTAACACAGCTCCCTCTCCAGACCCTATCCCTACTTGGGAGTCCCTTCAGTCCCAACCAGTCCACCTTGGGCTCCACATACCAATATAAACCATACCCCGACTTCACAGGGGAATATATCAAACACAAAGTTCAGACAATGTATTCACATATTAACATAGTTGGTGGCTGCACAGACTCAGCGGTCAGAAGATACTGGGTCTGCATCTGTTACTTTTGAAGCTACACGGGTGAGCCAATTTATGAGGATGACCAAATTCACAGATACTAAAGTAGAAGAGGATCCGCGGGACTTTGTAGATGAGATGGAAAAGATCTTCAAAGTGATGCATGTTGATGAAGTAGAAGGGGTAGAATTGGTTTTGTATCATCTAGAAGAGGTGAAAAATCAGTGGTACAATGATTGGGAAGATGCAAAAGGCGACAATTCTGAGCCCTCGATATGGAATGAGTTTGTAGATGCTTTTATTGACCGGTTCTTCCCTTTAGAGTTGCGGGAGGCAAAGGCTGAGGAGTTCATAAACCTTAAGTAGGGTAATATGAGTGTTCAAGAGTATACTCTAAAATTCAATCAGATGGCCCATTATGCTCCTGAGATGACAAGTAGTATAAGGACCCGAATGAGGAAGTTATCATCCGGCCTGTCAGATGATATGGTGCTTGAGTGACAGAGAGCTATGGTGAACAAGGAGATAGACTATTTTAGGCTGACAGCTCATATGCAACAGGTAGAGGAGAAGAAGAAGAAGATTTCTGAAGCTAAAGAGAAAGAAAGACAGGCAAAAAAAGCCAGATCTGCCGATCAGGGTCACAGTCAGCCTCAAAGCGGTAAGTGGGGAAATAAATGGAAGAAAAAGAAGAAGAAAAATTAGGGTAATGCACAGTCTGCTGCAGCGCCCCAACGCCCAGACCACCAGCAGACAGACAATCCCAGAGTTTTTAGACTCATTATGGATCCAGAGCCCCGGATACTCAAGCGCAGGGCAGTGTGGCCCAGCAACATCGTACTTATCCGCAGTGTGAGACATATGGAAAGAATCACCCAGGAAGGTGTTATTTCGAGGGGAGAAATTGTTATTCTTGTGGCAAGATGGGTCACCTTCAGAGAGATTTCCCTTCTGCTAGAGGAAATACAGGGGGGCGCGTTAAGCCCCAAGCCATCTTCACGGCTCCTCCTTCTAAGGGTTCCCCTTCAGCTGCCGGGAGCGGTCGTAACCGGTTATATGCTTTGACTAACCGCCAGGAGGTGGAAGCTTCAGCATATACTATCACCGGTACATTATGAATCTTTTCCCATAATGTTTATGTGTTTCTTGATCCCGGGTCTACCTTATCTTATGCGACCCGTTATATGGCTGTTGATTTTGGGTTTGAGACCAAAGTTATTGTAGAACCCTTTAGAGTTTCCAATCTTGTAGGTGATTTTGTTATTGCTAGAAGAGTGTATAGAAATTGTGTTGTGTCTATTCTTAGCCGGGATACTGTGGCAGGCCTTATAGAACTTGATATGGTAGACTTTGATGTTATCCTTGGGATGGACTGGCTCCATTCGTGTTATGCCATACTTGATTGTGGAACCCAGAAGGTTACTTTTTCCTTTCTGAATAAGTCATCAATTAAGTGGGCAAGGAATTCTGTGGCACATAGAGGTCACTTTATCTCTTATCTTAGAGCCCGAAAGCTCATCTCCAGAGGTTGTATGGATCATCTAATCCGAGTAAAATATTCCAGTGTTAAAAGTATTCCTCTTCAGTTAGTCCTTGTAGTGAATGAGTTTTCAGAAGTCTTTCCCAAAAATCTCCCAGGGATACCACTTGATGGGGAGATACATTTTGGCATTGATATGTTTCCAGACACTCGTCCTATTTCCATTCCGCCATATAGTATGGCTCCTACGGAACTGAAAGAGTTAAAAGAATAGCTCACAGACCTCCTAGACAAAGGCTTTATTCGTCCTAGTGTTTCCCCATGGGGTGCACCCATACTTTTTATGCGAAAGAAGGATGGGTCCCTTCATATGTGCATAGACTATCGCCAGTTAAATAAGGTCACTATTAAAAACAAATATCCTCTTCCTAGGATCGATGATCTTTTTGACCAGCTTCAGGGTGCTAAGTGTTTTTCAAAAATAGACCTTCGTTCAGGCTATCATCAGTTGAAGGTTAGGGAGTTAGACATTCCGAAACAGCCTTCCAAACCTGATATGGTCACTATGAGTTCTTAGTCATGTCCTTCGGGTTGACTAATGCCCCTGCAGCCTTCATGGATCTTATAAATAGGGTGTTCTGTCAGTTTTTAGATTTGTTCATTATAGTGTTCATTTACGATATTCTAATCTATTCTAAAAGTGAGGAAGACCATGCCAATCACCTCCAAATTATCCTTCAGACCCTTAAGGATCATCAGTTATATGCTAAGTTCTCCAAATATGAATTCTGGCTAAATGTTACTGCCTTCTTGGGGCATATTGTATCTAGTGACGGGATTAGAGTGGATCCCCAAAATATTGAGGGAGTGAAAAAATGGCCTAGACCCACAACTCTAACCGATATTCGGAGCTTTTTGGGTCTGGCGGGTTATTACAGAAGGTTCGTAGAGAGTTTTTCTTCCATAGTTGCTCCGCTCACTAAATTGACTCAGAAAAAGGTAAAGTTTGTGTGGTCTGATTTGTGTGAAAATAGTTTTGAGAAGTTGAAAGACAAGCTGACTACTGCTCCCATTTTGACTCTTCCCAAGGGTGTAGATGGTTTTATGGCATACTATGATGTGTCCCATGTGGGATTTAGTTGTGTACTAATGCAACATGGTAAGGTGATAGCTTATGCATCTAGGCATTTAAAGGTGCATGAGCGAAATTACCCCACTCATGACTTGGAGTTAGCAGCCGTGGTGTTTGTACTTAGAATCTAGAGGCATTATCTCTATAAAGTGCATGTTGATATTTATATTGAGGAAAAAAGTTTGCAGTATGTTTTCTCGTAGAACGAATTGAACTTCAGGCAGAGGCATTGGATGGAGCTTTTGAAAGACTATGATATGAGGCTGCATTACCATTCGGGCAAGGCAAATGTTGTAGCTGACGCTCTCAGTAGGTTGTCTATGGGCAGTTTTTCTCACGTCGAAGAGGGGAAGAGAGAGATAGTGAAGGATATTCACTGCCTTGCAAATCGGGGAGTGCAACCCTTAGATTCCGAAGATGGAAGGGTGATTGTTCATGAGATAGCTAAGTCATCCCTTTGTGCTGAAGTTAAAAAGAAGCAAGACTGAAGATCCCATCTTGATGCAAATCAAGAAAGATGTGGGTCAACAAAAGGTAATGTCATTTGAAATTGGTGGTGATGGTATTCTGAGATATCATGGTAGGTTGTGTATTCCAAATGTTGATGGACTGCGGGAAAGAATCCTTGATAAGGCTCACACTTTGAGGTATGTTGTTCACCCGGGATCTACTAAGATGTACCATGATCTGAAAACTTTGTATTGGTGGAATAACATAAAACGTGATGTAGCGGATTTTGTTTCAAAGTGTTTGAACTGTCAACAAGTGAAGGTAGAACATTTGAGGCTAAGAGGTACTTCCCAAGAGATAGATCTGCCTTTATGGAAGTGGGAGATGATAAATATGGACTTCATCATAGGACTTTCAAAGTCCCGAAACCAGTATGACTACATTTGGGTGATTGTAGATCGGTTGACAAAGTCAGCCCACTTTTTGCCTGTGAGGAATAATTATTTGGGAGACGATTATGTGAAGTTGTACATTGAGGAAAAAGTCCGTCTTGATGGAGCACCTGTCTCTATTATATCTGACCTAGGTACACAGTTCTCTTCTTAGTTTTGGAAGTCTTTTCAAAGGGGTTTAGATACCCAGGTGAACTTAAGCACTGCATTCCATCCTCAAACTGATGGGAAAGCCGAACGCACCATTCAGACCCTTGAGGATATATTGAGGGATTGTGTAATATATTTCAATGGTAGTTGGGTAGATCATTTTTCGTCGATTGAGTTATCTTACAATAATAGCTACCATGCCAGTATTAAGATGGCACCATTTGAAGTGTTGTATGGGAGAAGATGCAGGTTTCTGATAGGGTGGTATGAAGTTGGTGAGACACGATTGTTTGGGCCTGATCTTGTTCATCAGGCGATGGAGGATATGAAAATTATCAGAGAATGACTTAAGACAGCTCAGAGTCATCAGAAATCCTATGCAGACGTTAGAAAAAGAGATTTAGAGTTTGAGGTTAGAGATTGGGTATTTCTTAAAGTTTCTCCCATGAAGCAAGTTATATGATTCAGGAAGAAAGGTAAGCTGATTCCTCGCTATAGGACCATACCAAATTGTAAAAAGGATTGGTGAAGTTGCATATGAGTTAGAGTTGCCTGCATATTTGGGTTTTGTTCACCTGGTATTCCATATATCTATGTTGAAAAAGTGAATATGACATCATTCATTAGTATTGTCTGTTTAAGAAATTAAGGTGTCAGACTCCTTGTCTTATGAAGAAGATCCTGTTGCAATCTTAGATCTTCAAGTGAGAAAATTGAGGAGTAAGGAGATAGCCTTAGTTAAAATGTTGTGGAGGAATCAGAAAGTTGAAGAAGCTACTTGGGAATCCGAAGATGTCATGCGAGTCAGATACCCAAACTTATTTGTACCGGTAAATGGTGATATGGAAGGTACAATTCTTGTTTATTGTCTTCTTTTCTATGTCTGAGTATACTTGAAATCTTACGTGACTGTATTTCGTATCATCATTCGGGGACGAATGATCCCAAGGGGGGATAATGTAACGCCCCATAAATATTCATGTAATACATTGTCTCTTATTAGCATGGGCATGTAATGAGAAACTTGAAAATAATTCTAAGTGTCAAAAGACTTGGACTCATTTTCTTAGCTCGTAATCTTTGGGGATTTTATTTTTGACCTTCCCGACCTCCATTTTAAGATTTTCTTATTGCGTTGCGATGGGGAAAGGTCATGGGACATCTCGGGTGAGTTTCAAGATTTTTAGACGATCTTAAGGGCATGTTTAGGTGTCAATTCCAATAGCATCAGGCGATTAGCCCGTGCCTCCCGCTGGATCGCCTGGCCTAGGAAAAAGCCCGTGATAAGGCAGGCGACGCCTGGCCTAGGGCAGTACTCTAGGGCGGGCTACGCTTGGTGGATCGCCCTAGGCCAATCTCTTCAGTTTTCCCAAATTATTAAGGGCATTTTGGGTATTTTTCATCCCCCTATCATCAACAACACGAGATTTAATCCCTAGAAAGCTAAAATAGAGTCTCATTCATCAAAATTGGTCAAGAACTTGTATAAGGGTTTCTAAGTAAAAACCCACATATCTCAAGATTTAACCGTGAGTTTTCAAAATATATTGAAGAATCGGAATCCCCGCAACATAGGTTTCAAGAAGCACCCTTTAATTTCATAAATAGAGGTACGTGAGGTTGTCCTAAATTTTATATGCATGTTTTCAAAAAGGAATTTACGCAAGACTTTAAATTTATACAAGTATATATATGTTTTTACAAATGGGAGTTTTCAGTTGATACAAATAACATGTTTTGATATATGATTTTGAAAGAAATATTGAGATATCATGGGGTTATTTGTTTGAATGTATTTAAATGGTTGAATTGTGAACATGTGACCTGAAATTTCAAAGGGGTGTGATGTACATGAGTTGTGAATTTTCTAAATTCCCCATGATAATGTTTATACCCCATATTATACTTGTGTTAAACCATTGAGAGCATGAGTTTTGCAATTGATATGACATTACTCATAAATGATTAAACTTCTTGAATGATTGCATGTTGAGAACCATGGTGTATATGTTTAATGGTGTGAAAGTCATACATATGTACATGTTGTAAATGGTATGAGAAGTAGGAAAGTTAATGTGATATTACTGACTTGCAAGTCGGGTATGACGATACCCAGCAGAGCATGACATGTAATTGATTAAAATGAGTTTAATGCATTAATTTTGTGAGATAGGTGGTTACCCGAAGAAAGCACGAGTCAAATGAATCTACGCTGGAAACCGTGTTTGCTGACTCGGGAACTTGGTACCCTACTGTGTGATCTTGTGTACCTGATATTATGTCATCCCAAATTGGGACTATGGTTAGGAGCCCTGCTTTGTGATCTTGTGCACTACCATAATTGATTGGGTCGAGACACCCTACTGTGTGATCTTGTGTGTCTTTCCCTCACTTATACTTTAATCTCAGTGGCAACCGAGATTTAACAGTTGGTGAAATATAGGGTGTACCACCTAGCTTAGATGTGTTGTATTATTGTTGAAAAATCATTATACTATGCCTATGTATTTTTTAAATCATTTTGCAGTAATGTGCTTTACAACAACTCTCATTTATTTTATATAAAAATCTCTACTTTGTTGTGGATTACTCTGCGTACTAGTACTTTGTATTGACCCCCTTCCCTCCCAGGTTCAGAGGCACAGTCTAGGGGTCCAGAAAATCAGTAGATTATTCAGACAGATTTACAAAGAAAAGTGGTGAACCTTCTATATTCTGTAAGGCCTAATGTCTGGCAGTTTATTTATCATTTAATAGTTTTGGGTCTATTGGGGGCCTTGTCCCAGTTTTTCAGATAGTTGTTTGTTTTAGTCATGTTGTAGAGATTTCGCAGACGATTTTCAGATGTCGATAGATGTTGTGGGACATTATTTCCCATTATTGATTTCATTAGACTCATGACCATGTTTCCGTAGTATTGTGTATCTTCCACATTTCTTTTATCATATGAATTATGTGCATGATTACCATATAGATAGGGGTGTTTCGGGCCTTCATGGTTTGGAATGCTCGTCGCGGTCAAGGCTCCGGTTCGGGTCGTGACAATGGTAATGAATTCATCGGTCCTTCAAAGGACCTGTTGACTATATTTATCCTTAAAATAGGCCTAAAGCCATGTGCATCAACATCCATCATATAGAGGGACACACATGCATCATTATTTATGATCATAGGATTTACTTTTTTCCTCGAATGCATTAGATAACTAATCACCATGTTACTCGATGCGCAATCTAGATCCCCACTCTGCATTACGCTTGCAACTAATTCATCGTGTGAACTGTTGCTGCGAACTGCAATGGACAGTGTCACCTTGGTAAAAGATCCCCATTTCCAACATATGGGAGTATTCACCCATTCTCTCATGAAATAACCTGAAACCAGAATAAATTCTGCAACAGACATCCTAGAATTAACCTTTGGTCGATGGTAGATTAAGCTTAGGGTCTATGTAGGGATGTATGCATGGTCGATGAATGATGATGAAGGGTTGATGACTGCGCAGATATCCGTACAGAAACTTGAAATTGCAAATAATGCTTCTAATCAACGATCGTTGGGTTTATGGAATAAAGAAATGAACTTGGAGTCGCCTCAGTTATTGTAGTAATGTACTTATAAAGGGTTTTTAACTAATGTATCTGATTTAAAGCTTTTTAACAATAGTTGAAAGTGTATTTGAGAAGATAACAAACTAGTGGGGTAAAATTGATGTAGTGGATGTCACACCCCCTTTTGTACGTACTCCAAAAAGAGATTTATTTTAAGGGTCGAAAGGGTTTTATTATTTAAGTGACAAGAAATGAAAATTTTGTTTCGGAAAAGGATTATTTACAATATTTATTCAGAGTCGCCACTTCGCATAATCCGGTGTGCCAAGTCACCTTTGGAAAATCCTTTTCGAAACCATTTGACTCTTTAACTGGTTTGCGAAATAGAGACTCCGGCTAAGGAATTTTGTTGATCGAAGGGAAGGTGTTAGGAACCTCTCGATCCCGTGGTTTGACCACGGTCGCTTGGCAGAGCGTATCGGCTATATTGACATTAAGAAATGTATAAACCACACAAAAACACGTAAATTAATCAAACAATAAACAAAACAAAAACAATCCGAAATGTAAAGTCTAGTCCAATTATACAGTCCAAAAATAGAAAGATATGAAAATATAAATCCTATTCTAAACTAAATCTAAACTAAGCTCCAATGCCTTACCCGATGCCGCGGGCCTTCATCACGATCATTTTCCGCCAACATGATACGTCGGGGCATTCCCCGGTGAATAAGTACAAAAGACCTCGAGGCATTCCCCGGCTAAATGAATACATTTGCATCGAATGCGATAAAGTAGAAAACAATTCAACACATACTCCACATTCAAACATCCAACGAAAAACTTATTTCTAAATTTTGCCTACCCGAACCTACGATTGCCTACCCACTTGACCTATCATGATACTATCCAATAAGACAATAGTCGGTAATGAATCCAAACAAACAACCTTCAGCTTATTTGATTATCAATTTTTCAATCCCGACCCCCAAATCAACAAGTTTAATCCTCAAGCCATGGTTAACAAATTTTTCGATTATCAAACCACTTTTCAAAAATCTAAAATCAACTTCAAACATATACATCCAACGAAGATTCGAACTTAGGCATACAAGTCATCCACACCAACAATTAATATTTTTGCTCAAAATATCCAAAGCCACACCATAAACTTATGACATTAACAAATTTCAAGACAAAAAAGTAGAGTCAAGAGAATGGACCTTCGAAGAACAGATTTATTGATAATAATAATGTTTAAGAGAACCCGGACTTGGAATCCCGAATAGAGAACCTCAACGGCGAACCAAATCCAAACTCGGTAGCACTAAAATGGAAACTCCAAACTGACCACGGTGAACCGATTGAGACAAGACTATAAATAAATCCTTGAACTAGTATGAAGACCGACGAACGAACACAGAAAATTGCAACTAAACAATCGAACCCGCACTCGAAACTAACGCAAAAAAAATTAATTCAAAACAAGGTTGATTTCAGTGAGAATCTGCTACTGGTTCATGTTTTCCAGCGATGGTATAATAAAGAAAACTGGCGGTACTTTTCCGATGGCGATTCTGGTAAAGCTTTCGCCGAAAAACACTACCCTCGTTATTTCCCTCACTCCGATCAACTCTCTCTCTCAATCTCCTCTGTTTTCAATTTCTCTCTTAAACCCATAACCAAATCGCAACTGGGTTACCGTTGGCAACTCACCGGAGCTCCGAATCAGTATAGACTCGCCGGAACAATGACCAAAAAACAACTAAACGGTCGGATTCCGGGTAAATCTCGTCCAGAAATTGAAGAAAAATAAAGAGATTTGGGTGATTACGAGACTGATTCGAACAACTGACGCTGAAACTGAGACCGGCACTTAGGTCACCGGAAAAAGCTTAAACGGAAATTTGATTTCTCGACGCTTTCCCTATTCCTTTGCCGGATTTCGTCAAATGCTCTCCCTTTTTTGTTTCTCCTTACTGAGTGTGTGTGTGTGTGTGTGTGCTTGTACGAAGAAGAAAAGGAAACAAAAATGGAGAGTTCAAAAAATAGCCATTTCTCTGTATTTTTTGTGATCTTTCGTGATCTGTTTGCAACCGTGAGTGTCTTTCCGGTGAGATGCAAGTGAAGAAGATGGAATATTGTGAATTATAAAAAAATGAAAGAAAAAGGAAGATCACCCGTGCTCTGTTCTTTTCTTGTTACTATTTGTCCCCAAAATATTGTGTAGTGTGAGAGTATTATATGTATGTTTATGAATTGGAACCCCTTTTTTCCTTGGCCAGATCATCTCCATCCTTTTTACGTGAGAGTATGTGTGTATATATTGTGAGGTGGGTATAGGGGTAGGGTAGGTGGGGTAGGGTATAGGGTGGTGTGGTTTATTTTAATTGGGTAGGTTGTTAGGATAAGATAGAATTAGTTAGGATAGGATTTGTTATTTTATTATTTATTTATTTATTTGTATTTTGAGAGGGTATAATAACATGGGTGAGGGCACGTGGTAAGACAGGGATAAAAATGTGTAACTAGGGTCTTCGGGAGGGATAGAATTAGGTGTCTACATCATGCCCCCTTTGAATGTAAACACAAAGTGTTACCCGACCATTATTCAAAGAAAGAAACAGAAGGAAGAAGGACAACCGGGTCTTGACCTAAGACATCCTTACTACCCAAGTTATGAGAGAATCAAGTCACGAGTATTTCAAAGGATTGTAAGAGGTGGACTACACCGAGTTGGAGAGTCGAGTGAGGTTCCATTGAGGTTCCGGTCCGCAGCTCTGTTATTACATCAAAATTAAAAATACAAGTTAAAACATCAATAAAATTACAAAAATCCTATCTATACAGCTTCTGTTGGTTCTTGACTCGACTTTCGTCACCCTATTCTTCAGGGGGGCTCCTGACTTGTATTTCTTTCAACTTGTCGCTTGGCCTTCAATTGCTTCACTTTGTTGCTTGACTTTTTCGTTTTCTTCACCCTATTCTCCAGGAGGGCTCCTAACTTGCTATTTCATCACTTTGTTCTTCAGGCGTGCTCCTAACTCGCTATTTCATCGCCCTGTTCTTCAGTCGGGCTCCTGTCTTGCTATTTCATCCACCCTGTTCTTCAGGCGGGCTCCTAAAACCCAAAATTAAAGCTAAAACGAAAATTATCCCAAACAAAATTATAGTAAAGTAGTATTTCATTTTTGAAAGCGTTGTCCCATTTCCCAGGAGAGTCCTGAACAGAAATCAAAATCCCATTTTTCAGTAGAGTCCTGAACATAAAGTAAAATCCCATTTTTCAGAGGGTCCTGAATATAAGGTAAAATCCCATTTTTCAGGAGGGTCCAGAACATAATGTGAAATCCCATTTTTCAGGAGGGTTCTGAACAGCAAGTAAAATCCAATTTTTCAGAAGGGTCCTGAACAGCAAATAAAATCCCGTTTTCAGGAGGGTCCGATACAGAATATTAAAACCACATTTTCCAGGAGGGTCCTGAACAGAAAATTAAAATCCCATTTTTCAGGTGGGTCCTGAACAGAAAGTAAAATCCCATTATTCAGGAAGGTCCTGAACAAAAAGTAAAATCCTATTTTTCAGGAGGATCCTGAACAGAAAGTAAAATTCCATTTTTCAGGAGGGTCCTGAACATAAAGTAAAATCCCATTTTTCAGGAAGGTCCTGAACAGAAAGTAAAATCCCATTTTTCAGGAGGGTCCTGAACATAAAGTAAAATCTCATTTTCTAGGAGGGTCCTGAACAGAAAGAAAAATCCCATTTTTCAGGAGGGTCCTGAACATAAAGTAAAATCACATTTTCAAGGAGGGTCTTAAACGGAAAATTAAAACCCCATTTTCCAGGAGGGTCCTGAACAGAAAATTAAAATCCCATTTTTCAGGAGGGTCCTGAACAGAATGTAAAATCTCATTTTTCAGGAGGGTCCTGAACATAAAGTAAAATCCCATTTTTCAGGAGGGTCCTGAACATAAAGCAAAATCCCATTTTTCAGTAGGGTCCTGAACATAAAGTAAAATTCCGTTTTTCAGGAGGGTCCTGAACATAAAGTAAAATCCCATTTTTCAGGAGGGTCCTGAACATAAAGTAAAATCTCATTTTCTAGGAGGGTACTGAACGGAAAATTAAAACCCCATTTTCCAGGAAGGTCCTAAACAGAAAATTCAAATCCCACTTTTAAGGAGGGTCCTGAACAGAAAGTAAAGTCCCATTTTTCAGGAGGGTCCTGAACAGTAAGCAAAATCCCATTTTTTAGGAGGATCTTGAACATAAAGTAAAATCTCATTTTTCAGGAGGGTCCCGAACATAAAGTATAATCCCATTTTTTAGGAGGGTCCTGAATATAAAGTAAAATCTCATTTTTCAGGAGGGTCCTGAACAGAAAGTAAAATCTCATTTTTTAGGAGGGTCCAGAACATAAAGTAAAATCCCGTTTTTCAGGAGGGTCCTGAACAGAATGTAAAATCTCATTTTTCAGAAGGGTCCTGAACATAAAGTAAACTCTCGTTTTTCAAGAGGGTCCTGAACATAAAGTAAAATCCCATTTTTCAGAAGGGCGCTGAACAGAAAGTAAAATCCCATTTTTCAAAAGGGTCCTGAGCATAAAGTAAAGTCCTATTTTTCAGGAGGGTCCTGAATTGAAAGTAAATTCCCATTCTTCAGGAGGGTCCTGAACAGAAAGCAAAGTCCCATTTTACAGGAGGATCCTGAACAGAAAGTAAAGTCCTATTTTCTAGTAGGGTCCTGAACATAAAGTAAAATCCCGTTTTTCAGGAGGGTCCTAAACATAAAGTAAAATCCCATTTTTCAGGAGGGTCCTGAACATAAAGTAAAATCTCATTTTCTAGGAGGGTACTGAACGGAAAATTAAAACCCCATTTTCCAGGAAGGTCCTAAACAGAAAATTCAAATCCTATTTTTAAGGAGGGTCCTGAACAGAAAGTAAAGTACCATTTTTCAGGAGGGTCCTGAACAGAAAATAAAATCCTATTTTTCAGGAGGGTCCTGAACAGTAAGCAAAATCTCATTTTTCTGGAGGATCTTGAACATAAAGTAAAATCTTATTTTTCAGGAGGGTCCCGAACATAAAGTATAATCACATTTTTTAGGAGGGTACTGAACATAAAGTAAAATCTCATTTTTCAGGAGGGTCCTGAACAGAAAGTAAAATCTCATTTTTTAGGAGGGTCCAAAACATAAAGTAAAATCCCGTTTTTCAGGAGGGTCCTGAACAGAACGTAAAATCACATTTTTCAGAAGGGTCCTGAACATAAAGTAAACTCTCGTTTTTCAGGAGGGTCCTGAACATAAAGTAAAATTCTATTTTTCAGAAGGGCGTTGAACAGAAAGTAAAATCCCATTTTTCAAGAGGGTCCTGAGCATAAAGTAAAGTCCCATTTTTCAGGAGGGTCCTGAATTGAAAGTAAATTCCCATTCTTCAGGAGGGTCCTGAATAGAAAGTAAAATCCCATTCTTCAGGAGGGTCCTGAGCATAAAGTAGAATCCCATTTTTCAGGAGGATCCTGAACAAAAAGTAAAATTCCATTTTTTAAGAGGGTCCTGAACAGAAGGTAAAATTCCATTTTTCAGGAGGGTCCTGAGCATAAAGTAAAATTCCATTTTTCAGGACGGTCCTGAATTGAAAGTAAATTCCCATTCTTCAGGCGGGTCCTAAACAGAAAGTAAAATCCCATTCTTCAAAAGGGTCATGAGCATAAAGTAGAATTCTATTTTTTAGGAGGGTCCTGAACAAAAAGTAAAATCCTATTTTCCAGGAGAGTCCTGAACAGAAGGTAAAATCCCATTTTTCAGGAGGGTCCTGAGCATAAAGTAAAATTCCTTGGATGTGCATTTCCAATGATAGCTGAATTAAGTGAAGCGAATTTGCCCCTATATGAACAAATAAAATTTGTCAGTTAAGAACTTAGCGGTGGCTTGCAACTCTTGGCTTCTTAGGTATCTGCACCAGCACTCGTTCCTTTCATCTTTGTCCCAAATTGCTAATATCTGCCCTGTCTTGCGGCATCATCGATTCAAACCCAGATTGAGGGAAATAAGTTCTGACTCAAAAAACGAGTTTCCATTTTCCATGCCCCTAAGGTGCACTTTTTCCAAATTTGAATATTTCTACGAAGCCAATAGCCTGTCGGTTGATAGACTTCCTTTGCTTTGTGTTCAATTACGATCATATTTCTTCCTGTGTTGTTCCTTGGCTTTTCCTCATATAATTGAAAAGACTGGTAGTAAATTTTGAAATCCTTTCTCGCATGTTTTGACAGAGACTTGACTTAACATGTAAAGAAATGATGGTGACTTTTATTTTGATAAATGACATGAAAAGACATAAATCATGAATATGTAAATGAAAGAAAGGGGCAATGTCCCATATTCAAAAAGAAAACTTATCTGAATACGACAACCAACTCCAATGAGTATGACATGCATTTTGGATTGAGCTGCCTGATCTTCCTATCCAAACTCCCCATTTGTTGTTGATTTCATGCCTTTTATTGCTGAGCCGCTTCTTCAAATCCGTTGGACTCATACATCACATTCGATTAACGTCATATTAAAAAGACTTTCGTAAACAAATCTCTTTCTTTTTACTTTTCGCTTTTCTCTTGAACTCTCTATCGCCTTGCGGTGCCTGTGAGGGTTTTCACCAATAAGACTCTCTCATTTTTATTTTTCTCCACTCACCATCGCCTTATGGTGCCTGCAAGGGTTTTCACCCATAAGACTCTCTCATTTTCATTTTCTCTCAACTCACCATCGCCTTATGATGGCCACGGGGGTTTTCACCAATAAGACTCTCTCATTTTTGTATTTCTCTTAACTCGCCATCTCCTTATGATGCCCACGGGGTTTTCACCAATAAGACTCTCTCATTTTTGTATTTCTTTCCTGATTTCTTATGCTGAGGGAGACAAGTGGTACTTCACAATGTATCCTAATATCCATTGCATGCTTAGCCTTATCATTATCAAAAATTGATCTGAAGGACTTTCTTTAGTTGTAACTTGGCTTTTGGTTAAGGTTAGGAAAGATGGTAAGGGGCTCAAACGATACTTGAAGTGGGGGTGGGACTTACAATTTTTGGAATCGACTCAAACAACACATTAACTCATGCCCTAGTTTTGTTGACTGTGTGAATCTTAGATTTTTATTTGGTTGGACCGAGCTCGAAATAGGGCAGCCTACGTATCTCACTCCCAAGAGAGGAGAATCAGGTCGCACGTAGTTCCATCAGCTTGTTTTTTGTTTTGACTTGATTTTGATTGATTTTTTTTTCTTTTTTTATTTTATTTTTGAACTATTTATTTTATTCTTATTTTCTAGACATTTATCTTTGACTCTATTTTGATTCCAAAAGAGGGATATGAAAGAAAACTAAAACGAAGCTCAAACGGGTAAACAAGGGATGACACAATGTTTGGAGAGAAGAATAAAATGCCTTCATCATATCAATCTTCAAAAATGCAAGTACTAAGCATGCAATAAAATCAACAAAGGATCAAATATCATACATAGTATCTTTTGACTGCATCAGTATTGATAGTCATTTCTGCCATTTTGCCTTCAATATCTGTCAAATATAAGGCTCCATTGGGCAACACTTTCTTTACATCGAAAGGACCTTGCCAGTTAGGGGAGAACTTTCCTTTCGCTTTAACCTGGTGAGGAAGGATACGTCTCAATACCAACTGACCGACTTCAAAATTCTTGGGACGGACCTTTTTGTTATATGCTCAAGCCATCTTTCTCTGATACAATAGGCCATGACACACAGACGTTAGCCTTTTTTCCTCAATCAAACTCAAATATTCCATTCGGTTTTTTACCCATTCATCATCATCAATCTCTGTTTCTACAATGACTCGAAGAGAGGGAATTTCAACTTCTGCAGGGATGACTGCTTATGTCCCATACACTAATAAATATGGAGTTGCCCCTATTGAAATGCAAACAGTGGTGCGATAACCTAGCAATGCAAACGGTAACTTTTCATGCCACTGTCTAGACCCTTGTACCATTTTTTGCAGTATCTTTTTTTATATTCTTATTAGCGGCTTCTACATGTCATTGGCCTTTGGGCGATATGGAGTAGAATTTCGATGTGCGATCTTAAACTGTTGACATACTTCTTGCATCATATGACTATTGAGATTGGCAGCATTGTCTGTAATGATCATCTTAGAAATTCTAAATCTACAAATGATATTGGCATGAACAAAATCTACCACAACCTTCTTTGTCACTGACTTGAAAGTTATTGCTTATACCCACTTTGTGAAGTAGTCAATGGCTACCAAAATGAATCTATGCCCATTTGATGCCTTTGGCTCAATCGGTCCAATCACATCCATTCCCCAAGCCACGAACTGCCATGGAGTGGCCATTGCATGAAACTCAACAGGAGAAGAATGTATCATATCACCATGTACCTGACATTGATGACACTTCCGAACAAATTGAATAAAATCCCTTTCCATAGTAAGCTAGTAATAACCTGCTCAAAGAATCTTCTTTGACAAGACATGACCATTCATATGCGACCCGCATACTCCAGAGTGTATTTCAACCATGATTGTCGAGGCTTCTTTTGCATCTACACACCTTAAAATTCCCAGATCTGGGGTTCTCTTATACAAGATTCCCCCACTTAAGAAAAATCCACTAGCCAAGTGCCTAATAGTCCCCTTTTGATAGTTGGTGGCATATACTGGGTATTCTACTGACTGAATGTACCGCTTGATATCCAAGAACGAAGGTTCTCCATCGAGCTCTTCTTCAACCGCATTACAGTAAGCATGCTGATTATGACTCTGTATATGCACTGGATCGATGTAGGCTTTGTCAGGATGTTGGAGCATTGAAGACAGAGTGGCTAAAGCATCAGCAATTTCATTATGAATCCTTAGAATATACCTAAATTTTACTACCACAAACCATTGACATAGCTCCTGCAAGCATTGTCGATACGGGATAAGCTTCAAATCTCGAGTCTCCCAATCACCTTGAATTTGATAGACGAGCAAATCTGAATCCCCCAACACCAATAATTCTTGGACTGCCATATCAACAGTTAACCTCAAACCAAGAATGCAGGCTTCATACTCTGTCATATTATTAGTATAGTAGAATCAAATTTATGCTGTTACCGGGAAATATTGTCCTGATTCAGAGATAAGAACCGCACCTATTCCGACTCCTTTCATATTGATAGCTCTATCAAAGAATAACCTCCAACCTGGATCAGCATCTATAATGACTTCATCGACACACAACACTTCTTTGTCAGGAAAATATGTCTTTAATGGCTCATACTCTTCATCGATGGGATTCTCAACAAGATGATCTGCAAAGGCTTGGGATTTCATGGCGGTTTGAGTCACATATACCATGTCGAACTCGGTAAGCAATATTTGTCACTTTGCCAATTGACCTGTCGGCATAGGCTTCTAAAAGATATACTTCAAAGGATCTATGCGGGAGAAAAGATAAGTAGTATAGGATGAGAGATAATGCTTCAACTTCTGTGCTACCCAAGTTAGGGCGCAACACGTCCTTTCAAGAAGAGTATACCTGGCCTCATATGCGGTGAACTTCTTACTAAGATAATAAATAGCCTGCTCCTTTTTGCCTGTGACATCATGTTGACCCAGGACACAACCAAAAGAATTGTCCATGACTGATAAATATAAGATCAAAGGCCTACCAGGATCCGGGGGTACCAGCACTGGCGGATTTGACAATATCTTTTGATTCGATTGAACGCTTCCTGACATTCTTCAGTCCATTTTACCGCAACACTCTTTCTCAGCAACTTGATATGGGCTCACAAGTGGTTGTGAGTTGAGCAATAAACCTGCTAATATAGTTCAGTCTATAAAGCAAACTCATCACCTCCATTCTATTCTTGGGCAGAGGCAAATCCTGAATGGCTTTGATTTTTTAGGGATCCAATTCAATTCCCCAACGACTAACTACAAACCCCAACAGCTTTCCATATGGAACTCAAAATACATATTTTGCCGGGTTGAGTTTGAGATTATACCTGCGAAGACTTTCAAAGAACTTTCTTAAATCTTTAACATGGTCGGCCTGACTTTTTGACTTAATAATCACATCATCTACGTAGACCTCAATCTCCTTATGCATCATATCATGAAACATAGTGATCATGGCTATCATGTATGTTGCTCTAGCATTCTTCAAACCGAACAGCATCACTCGATAACAATAAGTCCCCCATGGTATGATAAAAGATGTCTTCTTCGCGTCTTCATCATCCATAATGATCTGGTGATATCCGGCATAGCAATCCACAAAAGAGGCAACCTCATGTTTAGCACAGTTGTCTAACAAAATGTGAATATTGGGCAGTGGAAAATCATCTTTTGGACTTGCTCTGTTCAAATCATGGTAATCAACACACACTCAAATTTTGCCATCTTTCTTTAGTACGGGAACAATATTGGATAACCACATAGGATAGCGAGCTACTCGAATTACTTTGGCTTTAAGTTGTTTCATGATTTCCTCTTTAATTTTAATACTTACATCCATTTTAAACTTCCTTACCTTCTGTTTGACAGGAGGGAACGCGGGATCAGTTGATAATTTGTGAGCCACTAATTCAGTACTTAAACCAGGCATATCATCATAAGACCATGCAAAAACATCCTTGTAATCAATTAATGCTTGAATCGTTCCCTCTTTTAACTATGGCAAAGCATGTACACTGATTTTAGTTTCCCTAACATCATCTTGATCCCCTAGATTTATTGTCTCAGTCTCATTTAAATTAGGATTCAGTTTGTCTTCAAACTGTTCCAACTCTTTGCTTATTTCTTCTAGTGCTTTTTCTTCTTCATATTCTCCATCCTGCTTCATTACATCTTGATTAATTTGGATTTTAAGATCAGGATAAGAATTTTGCATGCATGTCATGTCATTAGAATCAGCATAAAGGGAATTGTGTAAGAAAAGAAAAACAAAATATATTTGACACGAAACAAAAGGGACATTGCATTTCATTAAATAAAAAGATAGAAAGGTTTAAACATAGATTCCAACATAACATAAACAAACTAAAATCTGACTTACAACCCTGAAATAACTCGAATAAACAGAAAGATAAACAAAATAAACTACCAAAACTCCCTCCTGACGGTGAGAGGAGTGACTTCCCAATTATTAAGCCAGATAGCTGGACCTGTGAATTGCACGTCTGCCATACTGGTAGCTTCTCCTGCTTCGACCATATCAACTTCAATAAAAAGGTTCTGGAAGTCATCAACCAATTCAACTTCAAATTCCACATGCTTTGTGACACCGCTCATAACAAATGATTCACTGAGTAGTGGCATTGGGCGAGGGAGTGACCATGTTTCTTTTTTCCTCCCCTTGGCTTTCTTCAGCTCTTCAGTTGTAGGCTCAAATCCTAAACCAAACGTGCCCACGTTCTCACTCGAACATATGGGATGAACTATATCATGCAAAGATGCTCCCAAACCCTTTCCTGGATCAAATCCATATTTCCAAAGTTCACTCACCATCATGATAGAAGCAGAAGACAATTGCAGTCCCGGTATAACCTGCCATTCAAGGATACGATTCACTGGCACTGTATAAAAAATTTGATATACGAATGTCTTCTCTACGTTATTTCCTTCAATAAGAGACAAGGGAGAATCTTTGTAGGCGGACAAATCTCCTTCACCGTGAATAACTATTTCTTGCCTGTCATGCTCAAACTTAATCATTTGGTGCAGCGTAGATGCAACCGCCTTAGCCTTGTGGATCCAAGGCATTCCCAACAACAGATTGTAAGAGGAGTCTACATTAGATACTTGAAACTCTATGGCGAACTCAACAGGCCCTATGGTCAACATTAGTTCTATTTAACCAATGGAATTTGATTTTGCACCATCGAAAGCCCTAACACATACATTGTTGGGCCTGATCATGTCAGCACCAATATTCAACTTTTGCAAAGTAGAAATAGAGCAAATATTTGCACCTGAGCCTCCATCAATCATAACATGAGTGACGTAGAAATCTTCACACTTCACTATAATGTAAAGGCCCTGGTTATGCCCTGTACCTTCAATAGGAAATTCATCATCAGAAAAGCTGATCCGATTGACCTCTAAGATTTTTCCAACCATTGTATCAAGCTGGTTGATTGTAATCTCTCTTGGAACATATGCTTCATTTAAGACCTTCAGTAAAATATCACGATGCTCCTTGGAGTGCAACAGCAAAGATAAAAGGGAAATTTGAGCAGGGGTTTTCTTCAACTGGTCTATTATTGAATACTCTGGCAATTTCATCTTTTTCAAAACTTCTTTGACTTCTTCCTCGATGATAGGCTTTTTGATAGATGCCGGTCCACTCACCGTTGGCTTGGACTTTCTTAAGCTTTCAGACATGAAGCATCTTTCTGACCTAGTCAAACCCCTTACCTCATCTACATCTTCCACAACTTCTTTCCCGTGATAGGTCATCATAGTCCGCTCATAGTTCCAGGGAACCCTACTCGTATCAACTATCGGAGGTGTGGTCACCGGTTTGAGGACAATAGGCGCTGCCAGTGCTCCTTTCACCGTCAAGATGGGTTGACTCAGAGCTCCCACCACTGTCAACTTAGGTTTATCCTGACTTAAATCAACATATCTTCTGGCGCCCTGTACTGTTATCAGGGGTTTCTTTGTGCTTTCTTGGGCTTTATTTCTCTCATTTCTTCCCGGCTTAATGACATTGCTTTCAAAGACTCTTCTACATTCACCTATTTCTCCTCAATGGTCTGTATCTTGACAATAGGCTTATAACCCCTCAAAGACTCTTTCCCGTCATATATCAATTCTAACATATTGGCTTCAACATGGGTTGGTAGCGGATTCTGGTTAATGTTTAGACCCTCCGGGGCCTGGACCAGCATCTGATTTGTGTCAATTAAATCTTGGACAGCTCTCTTTAAAATTCAGCATTTCTCGATATCATGGCCTGGCATATCAGAATAGTACGCACACCTCAAAGAATAATTGAGATTCCTTTGTGGTGGATTTGAAAGTCTTCCTTGAATTGGGCTCAAAACCTTCAACTTTCTCAACCTATCAAACAAGCTGGCATATGACTCTCCAAGAGGTGTGAATTGATTTTTGACCGCCTTATCCTTCTTATACTCGAGCCTAGGCTGAAAACTGGGTCTGGAGGGGTTTTGGTAATTTAGTGGAGCGAATAGGCAATTTTGTGGAGCTTGCGCGCGCCATTGCGGGTAAGAAAGGGTTTGGGCATATGGATGCACGCTATATACCGGGTATGGTGGTGGTGGAATGAAATATAAAGGGTTTTGTGGAGGGTAGTAATGGTGGGGAGAAATATATAGAGCTTGGGTGTAGACTTGGGCTTAGGATTGGGGATAGGGGCGAGGTGGTCTCTTGGGATAGGAATGGGTTCCAGCTACGACAGTCGCCACATCCTCTTTCTTCTTTTTACCTCTAAATGCACCAGATGCACCTTGAATTGCTTGCGTGGTGGATTTTAATGCAGCAAAACTCACTATTCGGCCGTTCTTAATTCCGTCCTCTATCATCTCCCCCATTTTGAGGACTTCCATAAAAGACTTTCCCATTGCCGGAAGTAAATGTTGAAAATAGGTCTCATCCTGCGCCTAAATGAAAACTTCTACCAACTTACTTTCTTTCATTGGAGGTTTTACCCTAGCGTCCTATTCACGCCACCTTATCGTGTATTCCCTAAAACCTTCAGTGATCTTTTTCTTCATGTTGACCAAGGATTTTTCGTCCGAAATCAAGTCGATGTTGTACTGAAAATGTTGAACAAATTCAGAAGTCAAGTCATCCCAGCTATTCTATTTATCGATATCTCGATCGATAAACCATTCTAAGGCCAGATCTGAAAGACTCTCGCCAAAGAAGGCCATGAGCAATTCTTCTTTTCCTCCTGCAGCCCTCCACTGGTTGCAATAACGTCTTAAGTGTGCCATGGGATCACCGTGTCCTGCATACTTCTCGAATTTAGGCATCTTAAAACCGGGGGAAAGATTGATGTCTGGGAACATGCAAAGATCTTTATAGGAAACACTCCTATAATCTCCGACCCCTTGCAGATTTCTCATAGCCTGCTCTAAACTCTTCAATTTTCGGGCTATGATATCCTGTTCCTCTGTTGTGACAATTTTCTCCGTATCAAATGGAAATGCAGGCGGATGAGTGTACCCATATGGTTCATTCACTTGCAAAGTAGGCTCCGGGGCATAATACTGACTATCTGAAACCTTCACTACTGGCTCACTGACAGACCTAGGAAGCCTCATTGTGGGACGTGCAACATATATGGGATTTTCATACGGTGGCGGAGCCACGAACACCGGTGTGATTGGTGGCGCTGGCTGAGTAGCTGGTTTTGATTGGGGAGCTTCCAAGGGCACACCAGAACTGCAAGGATAATAATGTCGTGAAGTGAATCCTGGCGTGTGCTCAGGTGACTCAGTAGGAACATAGAATTGCGCCTGAGAGAGCGGTGGGCAGTTAGAGATATTCCCAAGACCTTCAGGGAGCGGAGGAGGAGGCATTCCGCTGGCCCATGCTCGGTTCAAATCTATCAATTGTTGTCTGAGCCTTACTACCTCATCATTGTGTTCAAAACTTTCTTCCCTGTGATCCTTATCCGGGTCAATGAGCAAATTTTCAATCTCCCTGCTAGCCATGGAGAGCTTTGCTTTGGATCTAGTAAAGTATGGGTGACTAGCCAGAGTGCTACAAACCTACCACTGTTATTTGAAAGAACATGCTCATCAAAGACGACATCCGTTAGGATTAGGGCATACAGATAGCATGGGAATCACATTGGTAAAATCGTCCTAATTTCATGTTCATTTCTACCAGCTTTTGAGGGTAGCGAGGTCATTTTAACATCATCCTGATTTTTGTCATTCTTTTTTATATATATACACTTATTATTATTATCGTTATATTATTATTTTTTTCGTATCCATCTCTGCTCTTTTATTTTCTCTCATTATCTACCTTTATTTTATCATTCTTTATGGCTTTTGTTTTTTCTTTAGAAGAGGAAAAATAATGAAAAACAATTAAACAAAATGATTAGATCGAACCCAAAAGTAGGTTGCCTTCATATCATGTTGTACATGAATCAGATCTTGCGTAGTTCGGGCCAATCATCATTATTTATTTTTTTTACGAAAACAAAAATAAACAAACAAGGAAAGACGTAACATTATAACATTTTGAAGAAAGAAAACAACAAAGACGTACAAAAGTTTGGGACCACTTTAAAACTAAACAACAAATACGAAATGACATTCTAGACCCCTAAGACGACATACGTAAAATTACTAATAAAGACCCTAATACCAAAACAACTTGACTGCGACTTAAAGTAGACACCACCCTATGATGACAGACACATAAAAAACTCAAACTGAAATAAGATAGGAAATGGTCTTTCAAACTGGTGCTCTACGTGATGACCCTGACTGATATGGACCTGCCTCTGAAGTTCTCTTTCTCCCATTTAAACTTTGTAGCATATCCTGTAAAGACACCCTGATACCGGGGAAGAAGCTTCGGGCCCGTATTCCTGCTTCATGAGTAGTGCACTTGGAAAGATTATTCTGACATCTTCCTATCATCTTGCACAAATCTGCAAACTGAACCCTCAGCGTTTCCACTTTGGACCCTACGCTTTCATCCTGATGGTCGTCTACTATGCATTCTTCCGGTATTCTCTCTCTAAGTTGCGCTGGTAAGGGTTGACTGATAACTCGAGGGATAGATTGAAGCCAGACCTCATATCCCTGAGTGTGGCCCGGATTATCCAAACTTTCTTTGAGTGTGTCCACACCCAGCTTTGTTGGATGCTTCGAAAACTGCTCGTACTTGCTCTCACCTAAGGCTTGGTCCTTGAAGTACTCAACATTCTTCAGAAGATCCATTGCTGGTGGCACGTCCTGCAACCTACCCAACTGGCGCATTACCCTGGAAGGACTGTATGGTCTAGTGCAATTGAGCCCTAACATAACTAAAGGGAGTTGCGTCTGACAACCCAACAATACTATCTTTGGTCGAAGCCACAGATAAGTCCACAAAATGTTATCCCTGGTTCTTGATTCAAGAAATTCAATCCAAGCCTCGACTCCCGCGGGTAACGAGAATTTATCCAAATACAACCTGGAGTCCATGGCTTTCACTCGATTGGGAATACAACGATCTAACACATCTGGTCTAACTAAAGAAGGCGCATGCAAATGCTACATCATCCATAACTGTAATATCAGGTTACTGCCCTCAAAATATCTCCTTCCCCCTTCACTTCGATTAAAGCCTTATATATTTCTGTTAAGATCATGGGTATGAGAGTGAACCTGCCCTTTTGATTAATGCCCTCGTCATTTTGATCCTTATAAAATAGGGCCATCACCACAGATTGCAAACAGGTATTAATACGTCTTTCTTCTAGTGGAAACACTAAATTACCTAACAAGGCGAGGGTGAAGACTTCAAGATGCTTTCTCTCCCACTTCTCCTTAGTCACATGAAATTCATCCCAAAAGCAATTAAAACCTTCCGAGGGCCTGAATCTAGCAAACAAAACATCTAGGGAAACCCACGAATCACTTAAACAACCCAAATGGATACCCTTACTTTTTAAACCACATGACTGCAAAAATCTCACGCCAGTATGATTTCGTGCTCGGATCATATCCTTCTCAATATAGGAAAAATGCAACAAACTAGATATTTCTGCCAAAGTAGGAGTCATTTCACATTCCCCAAACCTGAATACCAAACTACTCGGATCCCAAAAGGTCAACAAAGCCTCTATTAGATCTGTATGAGGGTAACATGCAGAAGTTCCGTAAGATCACCTAATATTTTAACTAGTTTCTACTGATCAACATAGTTAAACATTTCCCACCATTTGATTAACTTTTTGGGCACCTTGACAACCATCAGAACTCTAGACTTGATGGACAAATCCATCCTGTAATAACACACAAGACGTTATCTCAAAAATTCTACAGGAGTAGACGATTCCAAACCCTTGGGAGTTTTTACGCAAACATATCTCGATGGGACAGACCACATTCATGACTCCAATTTGCCAAACAGAAGTACTGGGCAAAATTAGTCTACTTGGCAAAACTCTAGATTACGGGGCGAGAGACCTAGGCTAATAAGAAGACAAAGCCCAACACAAAGATTTACCGGACCCACCGAGGGTTGCCTACATATCCCAACCCGAGGGAAGGGAATCAGGTATGCGTAGTTCATTCAGATTGGACAATTAACGATTAACTAATAAATTGACCCTAACTTAAGAGACACTACCAAAAACAAACGAAAAAAAACTTTTGGATTTTCAGCTAGACATTTTAACTAAGACTGACACCACCAATTATGAAGAAAAAAAACTTTTTGGTATTTTTGTTTTTGACAAATAAGTAGAAAAGGCAAACATATTTTTTTTCATCATTTTTTTTTATTATTATTATTTTTTATTTTTTTTTGAATTTACAGTACTTTGAGAAGACAAATGCAAACGTAAAAAAAAAATATTTTTTATTTATTTGTGAAGAACCAAAGCCATAAAGAATTCTAAAATGAACTACGACATTCCTTCTTTTTTTTTCATTCTTTTTGACTCACTTTTTTCTATTTTTTTCTTTCATTTTTTCCTATGCACCTTACTCCTAACAATTTTATTTTTTGAAAATCAGTCCGTCAAATGACCACGTTATCCTCAAAGATACAACATTTAGCACGTAAGGACGCTTTAGAGGTGAATCACGTACAAAGGACCAAGTGGGCCCCATTAGGTCTCAATATGATGCACATAAGCATGACCTAAAGACTGACCTACATTGTAGTTCACTAACAAGGCTGTTCGGGGGAGCGTACGGTCGATAGTGGCTGGTTTGCTTTCCACCTACTCCATAACACAGGCGGCTCTGACTCAACTAGAGGTTGTGTACAACATGTGTACTACGGACTTGTTGCAGAAAGAAGGCCGGGGGGTGGACTCATGATGACAGTTATAAAGCAGTAACACATAGGATAAATACTATAAACACAGAGCACAAAAAAATGCACAAAAGTGAAAACAATAACACAAACAAAATCACAAACAAGCTTATACACTCGTAATGCCAAACAAAGCCGATACGACTCCAAAAATAGATTGAATTCTGAAAACTTGTTGTTGTCCCCAGCAGAGTCGCCAGAAGCTATCACACCTCCTTTTTTACGTACTCCAAAAAGAGATTTATTTTAAGGGTCGAAAGGGTTTTATTATTTAAGTGACAAGAAATGAAAATTTTGTTTTGGAAAAGAATTATTTACAATATTTATTCAGAGTCACCACTTGGCGTAATCCGGTGTGCCAAGTCACCTTTGAAAAATCCTTTTCGAAACCATTTGACTTTTAAACTGGTTTGCGAAATAGAGACTCCGGCTAAGGAATTTTGTTGATCGAGGGGAAGGTGTTAGGCATCCCTTGATTCCGTGGTTTGACCACGGTCACTTGGCAGAGTGTATCGGCTAGATTGACATTAAGAAATGTATAAACCACACAAAAACACGCAAAATAATCAAACAATAAACAAAACAAAAACAATCCGAAATGTAAAGTCCAGTCCAATTATACAGTCCAAAAATAGAAAAATACGAAAATATAAATCCTATTCTAAACTAAATCTAGACTAAGCTCCAATGCCTTACCCGATGCCGCGGGCCTTCATCATGATCATTTTTCGCCAACATGATACGTCGGGGCATTCCCCGGTGAATAAGTACAAAAGACCTCGGGGCATTCCCCGGCTAAATGAATACATTTGCATCGAATGAGATAAAGTAGAAAAAAATTCAACACATACTCCACATTCAAACATCCAACAAAACACTTATTTCTAAATTTTGTCTACCCGAACCTATGATTGCCTACCCACTTGACCGATCATGATACTATCCAATTGGACAATAGTCAGTAATGAATCAAAACAAACAACCTTCAACTTTTTAATCCACATCACCACAAATAGGGTGATTGTGGTGATGTGGATTAAATGGGGTATTTGATTCATTACTGACTATTGTGGTGATGTGGATTAAATGGGGTATTTGGCAATTTTTTCACAACTTTTTAATAAACCACTAAATAGTTTTCAAAGAGCCTTTTTGGCCAACTTGCCCTTGTAACTTTATAAGATCTTGAAACTTAACTGTCACGGGGCGGAGATTTTCAATACGAAGCTTCAAAATAGAAGGAAACACGCAAACTAGCCGAAGGGCATTCACCATCTATTATATAAAAAGGGCAGCCCGGTGCACAAAAACTACCGCTATGCGCGGTGTCCAAGGAAGATCCCCACCATAAAGGTGTTTCGTACAGAGTCTTACCTTGTATTCCTGTCAGAAGCTGTTTCCAAGGCTTGAATGTGACCTCCTAGTCACATGACAGCAACTTTACCAGTTACTCCAAAGCTCCCCTTCACACCGTCTATTATATATACTATCTAAAAAAATAATTTTAACCATATATAAATAATGTAATTTTCCATTGAAAGGGATTCGAGTGAACCCTAGCGAAAAGTTAATAATAGTTTTACAGCAAATGGACTGCAATAAAATTTCAAAACTTAGACCCATAACTAAAGCTTAAATTATAGATCTACATGTATATGATACCCACATTCTCTAACGAGTTCGCTAGCCTTTTTTGTATAAACTTGAAAAACGCTTTGAAAAGATAGATATAAATCAACTTGCTTTTCAATCTTTTTTATTGGTATCTTTTGACGCCCTTTACCCTGCTTGTTCTCCATGGATAATTTTTTGAAAAACAAGGATAAAAGATCACTGATGAAATATTTTATGAGAAATGGTACTCACAAGAAGAGATATCATAACCAATTTATATACATGAATAATTTCATCAAATTAAATTTCTATCCATATAGATAATGGAAAATAATCTTTTCATCATAGTCAAAATAGGAAATGCCATCAATTTTATGCTCAAAACATTTTTGCATATCAAACCACATCAATGAAATCTAGAATTTTAATTTAAATTAGTAAATATTTTAATTGGAAATAACAAATATGTCTATTATTAACCTCAAATAGAGAAATAATAAATATAATATTCACCCTAAAATATAAAAATATGCAATCAATTTTATGGGCAAAATATATTTTGCATGTCAACCATATCTATGAAATCTAAAATTTTAGTTTAAATTAGTAAATATTTTACTATATATACTCATGAAATTTATCAAGTTGAAAATAGTAAATATGACTATAATTAACCTGATATAGAAAAACATAATAAATATAATATCCTACCTAAAATATAAATATATCTTAATGTGCTTATTGAAATTTATCAAGTCTGGGTACGTTGTTGTAGGAACACGCTTAATATGCGTGTTGAAATAACTGTGGATTAATTTAAAAAGCAAACAATATTTTTTGAGGAAATTATTAAAAATAAATTAACAAAATGAGAAAATAAAAAGTTAACTTGAATAGGTCATTAATTACACAAATACACAACTTATGTTTTCAATATTATAAAAAGTCTCAACTCCCTAAATATATTACAAAAATCTCAACATATACACAGAATGTTATGTGCATGTCGGCTATGTTATGTATATTAATAGGGAGAGAAAGTAAAGTAATTAAAAATGTTAGAGAGAGTACAATTACTTCTAAAACGATTAATATTTATGTTATTTGTACTTATTTAAATGTATCCCCAATTCACTAACTTTACCTGACATAATTTTTCTAACGTCAATATATAAACGGTGAAAAGTTTTTTTTTTTTTTTTTGATTACTACTTACATAATTACTAGTGCTTACATAGTGTTTTGAGCAACTATCAGTAGTACTACATATTATATTGACATCAGGCACACACTGCTCTCATGGTGCATCTGCGTGTTCTTTGCTAGTTCAATAGAAAATAATATTTTTCTATTAATGCTTGAACAATGTAAAATTTTATTGAGCATCTAGACAAATTCAAAAATTTGGCAATTCACCTCTCTTTTTGAGTAAAACATAAATTTATAATGCGATGAATTTTCATATTATATTTTTCATGAATTCTTACTTGCTTCAACATCACAACTTTTCTTGAAGGGCAGACACAAAGACGAACTCATGATTTTGAAGTTTAAGGATTTTACTTCCTACGACAATCTTAAATTAATATATTTTCCTTTGTTAAAAATTAATCTTCATGTTTCGCTTTTCGACAGTCAAATTAACTTTGATTAATATTTTAAAATATATTTTCTTATCAAATTGACATGCAAAAGGCTTCAACTAATGTAGATGAAATGAACAAGAACAATGTGGGGGGTGAAAATACTAATGAGAACAACGACAATATTTTAGAAAATGATGATATTTTTTATATGGGTAATGTGTTGTGGGGAGAACAAGCTAATGAGAACAACGATAATGTTTTGGTAACTGTTGACTTTGATATAGATAATGTATTGTAGGGAGAGCATGCAATGAGAATAACGACAATGTTTTGGCAAACGATGATTTTGATATAGTTAATGTATTGTGGGGAGAACAGGCTAATGAGAACAACGACAATGTTTTAGCAAACAATAGTTTTGATATGGGTAATGTGTTGTGGGGAGAACAAGTTAATGAGAACAACAACAGTATTTTGGCAAACGATGGTTTTGATATGGGTAATGTGTTGTGGAGAGAACAAGCTAATGAGAACAAGTTAATCAGAACAACAACAGTATTTTGGCAAACGATGGTTTTGATATGGATAATGTGTTGTGGAGAGAACAAGCTAATGAGAACAAGTTAATCAGAACAACAACAGTATTTTGGCAAACGATGGTTTTGATATGGATAATGTGTTGTGGAGAGAACAAGCAAATGAGAACAACGATAATGTTTTCGCAAACGATGATTTTGATATGGGTAATATGTTATGGGGAAAACAGGCTAATGAGAACAATGACAATGTTTTGGCAAACGGTATCGGTAATGTGTTATGGGGAGAACGGGCTAATAAGAACAAGACAGTGTTTTGGCAAACGATAGTTTTGATATGGGTAATGTGTTATGGGGAGAACAGGCTAATGAGAACAGTGACAGTGTTTTGGCAAATGATAGAGAACAACGACAGTATTTTGGCAAATGATAGTTTTGATATGGGTAATGTGTTGTGGGGAGAACAAGCTAATGAGAACAACGCTAGTGTTTTGGCAAACGATGATTTTGATATGGGTAATGTGTTGTGCGGAGATCAGGCTAATGAGAACAACGATAGTGTTTTGGGAAACGATGGTTTCGATATAGGTAATATGTTGTAGGGAGAACAGGCTAATGAGAACAACGATAATGTTTTGGGAAACGATGGTTTTGATATGGGTAATGTATTGTAGGAAGAACAAACTAATGAGAATAACGATAATGTTTTGGAAAACAATGGTTTTGATATAGGTAATGTGTTGTGGGGACGACAGGCTAATGAGAACAATGACAGTATTTTAGCAAACGATAGTTTTGATATGGGTAATGTGTTGTAGGGGGAACAAGCTAATAAGAACAACGACAATGTTTTGGCAAATGATGATTTTGATATGGGTAATATGTTGTGGGGAGAATAGGCTAATGAGAAAAACGACAGTGTTTTGGTAAACAATGATTTTGATATTGGTAATGTATTGTGGAGAGAATAGGCTAATGAGAACAACGACAGTGTTTTGGGAAATGATGGTTTTGATATGGGTAATGTGTTGTGGGGAGAACAGGCTAATGAGAACAATAACAGTGTTTAGGGAAATGATGGATTTGATATGGGTAATGTATTGTGGGGAGAATAGGCTAATAAGAATAACAAAAATATTTTGGAAAATGATGGTTTTGATATAGGTAATGTGTTGTGGGAGAACAGGCTAATGAGAACAATGCCAGTATTTTAGTAAACGATGGTTTTAATATGGCTAATTTGTTGTGGGGAGAACAGGATAATGAGAACGACTATGTTTTGGCAAATGATAATTTTGATATGGGTAATGTGTTGTGGGGAGAACGGACTAATGAGAACAATGATTGTGTTTTGGGAAATGATGGTTTTGATGTGGGTAATGTGTTTTGAGTAGAACAGGCTACGGGAACAACGACAGTATTTTTGTAATACCCCGTATTTTCGTGCTAAAATTTTAACCGTCGTTTCTACGCATCTAAGCTCTAATCCAAGTGATTTTTATGTGAAATAAGCTTCATGATCATTATCCTAGTCTATGGAGTAGTTTAGAGGTGAAAAATGTTCATAGCAATGAGCTAGAACAAAGTTAAGCTAAGATAAATTGATTCGTTCAAAGTTTGACATTCGATTCTACAAGGGTCTACTTCAAACGTGTATATCTATTAATATACATGGAATTTTATATCCCAAGATCTATCAAATTGTAGATAATTTAATTAGCTTTTCAAAGATACCAATTTCGCAAAAATCCGATACCCGAGTGAAAAGTAATGGCCATTTTTGTGGCTGAGGCAGTAGCACCATGCAATAAGCATGCGACGCACGCTCTATCGCACGCTAATAATTTTCAGGTTCTGTTTCCGCATTTTTAAGGGCAAAAGTGATATTTTTCAACCCTATCCAGCTATAACACGGGATTAAACTCCCATAACATCAAAATAAGTTTATTTTCTCTCAAAATCACCAAGAACATTCATTTGGGTTTCAACCTAAAAATTCAAATATCTCTAGATTCAACCGTAGGTTTTCAATAATTTTCAAGATTCGGATTCCCCATTCCGAGGGTTATGAGAAGCACCCATTAATCTCAAGAATATAAATCCAAAGTTAAGAGTTCATCCAAAGCTTCAATTTCAAGGTATGTAGGGTTTGAGAAAGAACACCCTCTCGTTCTTGTGCCCGAAGATTTTAGTTTTTCTTAAAGAATTTCGTATCTCCAAGATGAATTCATATTGTATTGCTATATTTCAAGTTTATGAGATTATGGAATTGTTCAAGTCTTGAATTGCATGATTTTCTTATTTAATTATGATCTAAATTGAGAGTTCATGATATAAATTGCACATTCTTATATTGATATCCTATTTTCAAGAATTTCCAAGATTTGTTGTCGTGAATTGACCCTTATTGTGAAATTGTAAGTCTTTGAGAATGACTTATTAATACTTTTTAAAGTGTTTCAAGAAGAGTACATATATTTTCATGTTATTGAGACTTTAAAGCTTATTTATGATAAGTCTATCAAGATTTTAAGAAATAAGTGAGTTTTGATCCTAATTAAGAAAGAAATCCACATCCTTGATTTTGAGATAAAGGGGATGCATTTTGGCTCCCATTATATATTGTTGAAATATTTTAAGGTGGATTTTTTTAAGTTCTGAGCTAAGTAAGGGAGTAGTATTTAGCACCGAGTTGGGCATGATTCGGAGGTCTCATACCCAAGAACTACGTGCCCCCATAGGTTTTTGATTTACCCCAAGTGAGTTAAGACAGTGATCACTAATAAAAAGAGACCAAAAAAACAGAGACCTCAAAAATAGGTCGAAAATAAGAGACCTCATGAGGTCGTTTTTTTCCTCAATTTATTTTTAATTATTATTTTTAAATGAAGAGACCTCATGAAGTAGGTAAATAATAAAAAAAAAAAAATAGCTACACAATATTAGGGACCTCAAGAGGTCGAAAAATAAATGCGAGAAAAGTGAGCGCCAAAATAATAAATAAAAAAATGATAAAATATAAAGCAAGGAATAAAATTTTAAACATTGCGACCTCATGAGGTTGCTATAATTTTAACAAATTAATATTTATTATTAAAAATAACTGCATGCAATTATTTTATTAAATGTGAAGTCAAAATATACATATTTATTTATTTTTTTATATTTATTATTATAATTAAGAGAAAACAAAACCCAAAAGTAAAGGGCAACTCTCTCAGAATTCTCTCCGCACATCACCCCAAAAGTAAGTGTGAATTCTTGAAGTCTTGTTTAATTTTTTCATTCTCTCCCGCTCAAGCTCTTTCTCCCAATTCTTCCATTCCAAGTAATTTCAATTTTTTTTGTTTATGTATATAATAGAATTTGAATCTATAAATGTTTTGGGTCTCTTTTATATTTTCCAAAATGTGAATGAATCGTTAGGGGTTTTGTTGCCTTATGTAAGAATTGTGTTTATGCTTTATATGCCTTGTTGATTTCTTTCATCTTAATTTGAGTTATAGATTCAGTCTTATACCTCTATGTATTTTGTGTTTTTGCATTTTTTGTTCTAAGATTTGATACTTTTTGCTTGTATATGGTGCTATTTTTTACTGAAAAACTTAACTGGGATCTTCCTCAACATCTTGTTTTATTTAGTTTTTCTATTTTTTTTATCTGATTTTATCAAGATTGAAAATTGAAATATATCACTACTAAATACTTTGCTATTAGCTTCCAAGGTTAGCGAGAGACAAAATATATGTTGCTATTGCAAGGGACCTTGCGATGTTGTCCCTCGCGTAAGTCAAATATTTTATTTTTTTGGATTTTTTTAAGAAGGTAAAGAGGGATGTCCCTCATTAAATTATGGTGAGATAAAAAACTGATATTAAATTTACTATAGCGAGGATTCTCTCTCACTAAATAAAAATAAATAAATAAATATTTCAAGGAAATTTAAATAAAATGATTATTATTCTTTTGGCTGGTACTAATGATTTATTAATAAAAAATAAATAAAAA
The DNA here is from genome assembly GCA_030864225.1 of Capsicum baccatum var. pendulum. Taxonomy (NCBI): domain Eukaryota; kingdom Viridiplantae; phylum Streptophyta; class Magnoliopsida; order Solanales; family Solanaceae; genus Capsicum; species Capsicum baccatum. The sequence goes on along the minus strand of CM061561.1, from coordinate 259,907,318 downwards.
TGAAATATAAGTTATCGAAGGAGTCCTTCGATACGATACACATTATTATTTTATAATTTTTTACCAATGTAGCGACGGAAGTCTCTCACTACATTAAATATGCAAAATTGAGTATTTAGTAAATAACAATATTATGTATTTACAAAAAAACAATAGCAGTGATATCCAATTGTTTGATCCCTCAATAATTACTTCAAGTTTCTTTTTCTTATATATATATATATATATATATATATATATATATATATATATATATATATATATATATATATATATATATATATATATATATATATATATATATATATATATATTAATTAAATAATTAATTAATTAATTATTTTTTGTCTAATTTATATGACACAAATATAGTTTAGATAATCAATCATTAAAATAATTTAAATTTTTAATTATTGTGATTTATAATACTTTTTCTTCTATTTCAATTAGAGATACTGATATAAGTTCGAGAGTCAATCGAATATTTTATATCTTTTATATTTTTAAGTTGCTAAATATGTGATTTATAATGCTTATAATTTTTCAATAAGATATTAATACTCTCTCAGTTCCAGTTACATGTCATCTCATTCTTAAATAATATGTAATTTCTATGGCACTAATATAATTTCGATAGTCAAACAAATATTTTATGCTGACATATCATTTTGTGTGTATTTTATCTTCTTTTTTTTAGAAATATTATTAATCTTTTAATGCTTAGATGACCATAAAAATTAATTAAGATGATATAATAAAATCACAATTGAAACAATGAAGCAGATATGTCTAAATAACTTATAACAACTAATTAGAAGTGATAAAAAAAATCATTATAAAAAATACCTGTGAATTTTTTTTAAATGGGTCTCATATAAGACATCAAATTAAATTAAATCATCAAGAATTAATTTATCATTTTATGTTTAATTTATATTTTTATTAAATATTATTAATTTGTTGGTACTCAAATGACTTATAATAATTAATTAAGGGTGATATAGTAAAATTACGATTGAAACAGTTGAAGAAGGTAGTACAAAACATGAAAAGTTAATTTATTATTTTATTTATATTTTTTCTTTTTTAAAAATTAATTATGGGTGATATAATAAAATCACAATTGAAACAACAAAATAGACATGTCTTAAATGACTTATAACAACCAATTAGAAGTGATATAATAAAATTACTATAAAAATACAGGTGAAAAAATTTAAATATGTCTCATATAAGACATCAAGTAGAAATAAAACATCAACAATTAATTTATCATTTTATATCCATTTTTATTTTTTTAAATATTATTAATTTTTTGATACTTAAATGACCTATAATGATTAATTAGGGGTGATATAGTAAACTTACGATTGAAGCAGCTGAAGTAGGTAACACAAACAGGCATGTCCAGGAGCTGTCTGTTTATTCCCCTTTATTAGTAAGTAGAATATATATATATACATACATACATACTAGTTGTGAGACGCTTGTGCAAAGCACGGGCCCAATAATATGAAATCAGTTAGTAGAAATAATTTTTAAAAAATACAATGTTAATCTATTAATAGTATTTGTAAATGAAAATAATATCTTCTTTGTCCCAATTTATGTGGCACTCTTCAAATTTGTGATTTAATCAAGTTTTTCTTTGATTATAATGTTTGTTATATATCTTTTAAATAGTTTAAATTGTCAATTATTGTGACTTGTTGTATTTTTTTAAAGTAGTTTTCAAATATATAAATGCTATTTTAAAAAATTTAAAGATTTTATATCCAAATTTCAAGTGAAAATAAAATTATTTAACTTTGAAGTTTGAACCGTGCCACATAGATTAGAACAAAGAAATTATGTTACTTTCTTACATTAATTTATGTGGCGCAAATAAAATCTTAAGAGTCAAACAACTTTTCTTAACTGTGATTTTTTAAATTATTAATTATTGTGATTTTGAATAATTGTTACATTATTTTCAAATATATAAATTATTTGAAAAAAAAATTACTATTAAAATATTTTTATACAAATGAAAATATAAACTATAGAGTGCCATAATATTAACAAATAAATAATTTATTACAATGCACTTAATAATTTATTATTAACAATGATACACACACACTTTAAAATAGTGATCACAGTTAAAATAAGTAAAAATATTTTAGTCATATTTTTAATAAAAGATGATGAATTATTAACTTATAATTTGATAATAAAAATAGAAGTGTATTAGTGGTATAAGTAGTATTATTATTAATTGATTAGTTGTCCTATAACTTGATAATTACACTAAGTAATTATGCACTACGAAATATTATTGATTGATTAATCCATATGTCAATAATTACAATAAAATAGAATTATTAGTGAATGATATATTTAACATATATTTTGACAACTATATTAAGTAGAAGAGTAATAATAGTATTTATAAGAAGTATTGTTGATTTATCTACATATACAAGATAATAATTGTAAATAAAAGTACATAAGCAGTATTCTTCAAAAATTATTATTGATTGTTAGTTTATTCGTCAATATTACAATAAGCAGAATTGCATACGTGATATTCTTAATAAAAGGCTACTATTACTTATTGGTTAGCTTACACGTTAACAGTTTAATTAAGTGAAGTGTACTCGTGTCATTTTAAAAAATGTTATTGACAGTTAACTTATAAATTTATAATTACATTAAGTAGAAGTGTATTTATTGTATCATTAAGTAATGATAATGATTGATTAACTTAAATTTTGATAACTATACAAGTAGAATTATATTAGTAATATTTTAAAGAAATATTATTGATTGTTTAACATACATAAGATAATAATGGTATATTAAGTGAAATTTTTATGTCTTCCTCTTTGTATTGAGGAAAAATGATCGAAAATATATCAAAACTTTGACGAAATTCGCTGTAACGCGCCTGAACTTTGCGAAAATTCTATGACCCCCCTAGAACTTTGTGTCGGTCCTATGATTCCATAGACTATTTATTAGTGTATTTTACTGACATTTATTTACCTAAACTTTTTTATTTGTTTATTTATTTATTGGCATATTTTATTTTTTTATTAGCTTATAAATGTTACTAAAATAAACTAATAAATAGTTCGGGGGGGTCATAGGACCCCAACGAAGTTCAGGCATGTTAAAGCAAATTTCACTAAAGTTTGAGTATATTTTGAATTTTTTTCCTTGAATTTACTTGTTCATATCCTAATATATAGGATAGGGTCAAAGCCGACTCCACCTCTATCCATTTAAGCCGGCTTAAAAAATATTTTAAACATAAAAGTAAATTAGTGATATTTTACATTATGTTACAGATTGATTAACTTATAAATTGATAACTATACTAACTAAAAGTGCATTAATGATATATTTAAAAATATTATTGATTGATTAACCTAAGTCAATAACTACAACAAGTAGAAGTGTATTTGTAATTTTTCTAACAAAAGTTATTTATTGATTAATCTATAAATTAAATTGATGATTATACTAAACGAAGTGTATTAGTGGTATACTTAAGAAATATTAGTGATAACCAATTTATATTGACTCTTTTCGCTTTTTATTTATCACATTTCACGTTACAAGAATCAATTTGACAAATCTTCAAAGTTAAATTGATTTATATTAATTTAATTTTTAATTTAAAATTTAAAAGTTAGAAAACTATGAAAAAAAAAACTATAAAATATAATGTATGTAATTATTTTGATATTAATATAATGAATAAATACATCATGGATCAAAAGTTAATTTAATTTTTAATGATATTCTTAATAATTATTTTATTAAATAATATTAGTGATTGGTTCACATATACATTAAAAATATTATCAACTAGAAGTATTTGTAGAAATTATTTCATTTAATAAAAATAAATTTAAAAGATTTGAGTTAAAATCTTAAAATGAAAAAATGGGCCTTGTTCCCCCCTGCTCCCTCCATTTATGTCCCTCCTTTTTTTTTTTTCAACATATTTTTAACAATTAGAACTTGGGTTAAATTTTAATTTCTCAAGAAAACCCTAAATTCTAATCACATCTTCCTCTCCAAAGCTGCCTACTGCCGAAGCTCTCGAGGTAACTTTGTCTTTTATCCATTTCTCAACTTTTTGTTGTTGCCCAAATTTACACTTGATTGGAATGCAATGCCCTATTTGCATTTGAATTCCCTTTTATCTATATGTATTTGGATGTCCTTTGTCGTTAAAGCCCAAATAAGATGTTACAGAATTTCTTCAACAAGTCAATTTATGTTGTCAATCATACGAGACAATTAAGTGTCCTTGTATGGATTATAAATCAAACAGGATAATTAGGTGTCCTTGTATGGACGATTGGAGGTAATTGTCATTAGGGGTGGGCATAAGTACCGATTGCTCATTTCTACGTTAGAGGCTGTAAAAGAGGTGTAGTACGAAAAATGAATTAGTTAATTTTACCTAATTCAACTGTGTAGGATCCGGATGAAAGATTTAATTAGGGGCAAAGGTGAAGAGCACTTATCAAAAGTTGGGTTTATTAAGAAAATGGTTTCAATGGACCATGAAGCTAGTGGAGCTCTTGAACTGAAAATATCCAATGTGGATGAGGAATCTTATTCCCTAAGATGTTGATGAAACTGATATATCAGATCATGTTGACCTTATTACTCTTGAAAGTAAGATCATTTTACACAATAATTACAGTTTTCCCTTTTCTCTGATGAGTTTCGTGCGGTTTATATTGATCGTATATTTGGATGCCAGACAGTTTATAGGGATAGAGAAAGAACTGTTGCCATGTACAATGAATTTCACAGGAGAATGTTGCATTTCAATGATGGTGAAATCACTTCTGAGGCATGGCATCTCAGTGATGAGTCTCAATATAAAAAATTGAAAAAAAAGTAATGTAAGAGTTTTCTTTTAAGCATTTTAATTTATTACTATATTAATTTGCGTAATAATCACTTTTATCATTTTGTTCATTGCCTTTATGAGCGGCAGAACATGGTTGTGTTGTTGTTTATTTCCTTTAACAGGAAAAGCCTACATAACCATATATTTGCTGCTGCATATCCCTTTTACTAATGACATTAAGGTGCATTTGTTTCTTGGTTTGAGGTGGATGAATTTAACCATCCCTTTTCTTGAAACTCTTGTAACTTCTACCATTATTTTACCTCTTTATTGTTGAACTCTTCACCTGTAAATAGTGGTAGTCTTGGTTAATTTCAGCAGACAAAATCTACTCTTCACCTTTAAATTGTAGGTGAAGAGTTCAATAGGAATGAGGTACTCTTAAAAGCTATAATTTCAAAAGCTATCCTTCCAATTGCTGAACATTCAAAATGAATCTACTATCGTATGTCATCACCTTCAAAAGGTACGCTGTGTCTACAATCATGAACAAAGTACTAACATTTTAACTTTAGTAGAACAATTCTGTATAACACTTTATTTAAAAAAACATAACATAGGAAAATAAGAGTAGTGAGTAATAAAGGAATGAGACATCAATCAACCATTTAATAACAATCTAATACTATTAGAACTAACTAGCTTGTGATAAGAACATAGTGAACACCTAAATCTACTCATTATAACAAGGTTTTTTCAACCTGAGATAACTGAGATTGGTCTCTCTGGAACAGTTATGCACTTGACAAGCCAACCAATTGGCCAAGATGCAGTTGCAAATCCAATGCAAATACCCCATTGACCTCAATTCATCGTCTCTGTGTTTGCAAACTTCTTTAGAAACTCCACCATTATCCCTTGGAGAACCAATGTTATTCCAATGATTGCCATAAACTTGTTCTTGTGTATTCCCTTAAAGGAATTCTTCTTGTTCAGGTTTCGTGTATTGAATTCATTGAACACTTACTAGTATATGTGTACTGCTGCCTCATTTTCTGCTTTAATCATATCTTATAACGGCCTCGTTTGTGATTTACAGATGAGATTCATAAATTAAAACTTCAATTGTGATTTTAATTGAATTTTATACATATATACCTTCATGTTTTCTCTTCACTTTGATTAACCAAGGGTATATCGGAATACTAGTCACATTTGAAATGAAATTTGTTCCTGCCTCGTATATTTTGTTTGCAGAAAAGTTGTACATGAAGCTTTTCTAAGGATTAGGTTATTCAAAGCAATTTAAGAAAAATATGTCTTCTCTATTGTTATGCATGCTTTCTAAAGCTCGATGTAGTGGACAACCTGGATGGCTTGGGTCAGATTATTGGAAAGAACTTATTGTAGTACTGGACTCTCCGGAGTTTCAAAAGAAGAGCTCGGCAAAGGCAACCCAGAATTATAAGAAAGGTGACTCATTGTACACTTGTGATTCGGTGTCCATGGAGACAACTAAGAGTAAATTGGTAACTATTTATATATTTAGATGATAGTAAATTATTTATACACTTGTGGTTCACTATGTTTATTTCATTTGCAGGAAGCATCTCTTGGTAGATCAACTACTCATGAAGAGGTAGGGAAGAAGACCCAGATGAAAATTAGAAATGGAAAAGAAGTTTGGCGGGGTCGAGACACGGGCTGAGTATACTTATGTAAGTTCAAATCTTACTTAGAATTTATTTTATACCGTTTATTATATACTAATTTTACTTTTAATGTAGAATCGATATGTTCAAGCAATTGAAGAGCTCAAATTGACTAGTTGGATATAGTTGGAGGCATGTATAAGAGCTTACGACCTTTGCTCTGAGAAGAACTTTCACCGCCTTCAGTGTGGATTGCAAGGTATAGGGAGTTCTGCCATCATGTCAGATGAGCAGCTTGATGAGATACGATAGGAGGTTCAGGAGCTTGCTAGGAACTACGAGTAATGAAAAAGAAGGATGAAGAAGGAGTGACGTAGAACGACACTTGAGTCAGATGATCAAGAACTCAAGGCTTAAGTAAATACCTTAATCAAGCTTCCTCATTCTCCGCCCCTTAGCGATGATGATGGTGGTGGAGAGGATGAGGAGGATGGAATAGAGTATTAGGTGGTATTGTTATTTTAGTTCTAGATTTTATTAGTTTGTAGTGTTTGAAAGAATTTGTGTTGGTGATTGTTTGTGTACTTGTTTAATACTTGATTTGCATATTGTTTAAATTGGATGAATATGTATGAAGTTTGGTTGCTTAATTTTAATGTTTGAATTGTTTTGGAAGTATTTTTCTCATTGTGTTGTTAGTTGTTATTGATTGTACGTTGGTTTTCTATTGAAATATTGAGTTTTGGTGTAGTAAAAGCCTTAAATGCTACCATATTAGCAAGGGACTTTGAGAGGGACTATCAAAATATCAAATTAATTTTTTATTTAACATAGCGAGGGATATTCCTCACTATATTTAAATTTGTAATTTTTTTTAATTTTCACGTATCAAGGGTCGTCCCTCACTAAATTATAAATTAATATTATATATATTTTTAACATAACAAGGGACATCCCTCACTACATTATATTTTTCTGAAAAATTATGAGATCAAAATAGCGATGGCTAAGTGTCAGACTCCTTGCTACTTTGCGTGGGTCTCCCTCACAAATAATTAGCAAGGCTCAAATTAGCAAGATAACTTGTAGCAATGGCTGCCCTCACTAAATCTTGATTAGTGAGGATGTCCCTCGCTAAATCACATGGCTAAAACAAGACTTTTTAGTAGTATATACTTGTTTTTTGAGACAAGTAACATCTATATTGTAAACAGAAAACTACATCAAAGATAAAACTAAAGTGTGAGCTACTTTTTTGATAAACCCCTCAACGAGACGACGACCACCGTGGAAAAGTTTTCCACATTTATAATGGAAGAATGAAGGCTGAATTTTTGTAATGATACACATTCGATACTTCCTTGATATTGACTGAAACTTAGTAACTTATTACATTTCTAATGGAGGCATGCTGAAGTTTTTATCTGTTTTGACTTTGATGAATTTGTTGTTTTGCATTCTCTTTGTCGTCTGGAGTGGTGCATGAAGCTTGCTTATGCAAAAGACAACTTGAAGAGGATAGAAAATTTGCAGTAGAAAATTCAATGAGTATGTTCAATGAGTAATGGTGTCAATAGTTTTAAGGAGGATTTGGTGAGATGGTGCCTACGAAAACAATTCTCATTCATTATGATTTAAAATGTAACGTCACTGTCGCATCCCTTTTTTTTTTTTTTTTAAACTCCAAAAATATATATTTTTAAGTTTGAAAGGGTTTTTATTATTAAAGTGACAAAAGATTAAAAATTTATTACGAAAAGGAATTTTTACATTTTAATTCAGAGTCGGCACTGGACATAACTCGGGTGTGCCAAGTCACCTTTGAAAATCCTTTTCAAAAATAGTTTGACTCTATAAACTGATCCGCGAACAAAGATTTCGACTAAGGAATTCTGTTGATCGAGGGGAAGGTGTTAGGCACCCCTCGATCCCGTGCTTCGACCACGGTCGCTTGATAGAGCGTATCGGCTAATTTAACACTACGAATCTATAAATCACAAAAACACACAAACAAACATTAAACAAAAATCCAAAACCAAAATAATAATGTTCAGTCCAATTATACAGTCCATAAATAGAAAAATGCGAGAAAAGAAATCCTATTCTATCCTACACTAACCTAACTACGCTCCCGCCCTTTACCCAATGCCTCGGGCCTTCATCACGAATGTCTTCCATCAACATGATATGTCGGGGCATTCCCCGGAAAATAGACATAAATCCTCGGGGCATTCCCCGGCCAAATAGTACATTTTAATCCAAACAATATAAATTATAAAACGTTCAACACACATTTCACATTCTAACATTCCACAAGACACTTAATCCTAAATTTGCTTACCCAAACCTACATTGGCCTATCCATTTCAACATATCATAATTCCATCACGTTCCACATCAACAATCGAACAAAATTAATCCTAATCTACTCTTTTTGTTAAATTTTTAATTCCCTCCCCCAACTTCCTTTTTATCGATCACGCCATTAAAACTAATCAAATTCATTCCTCAAACAACCAAAGTCACATCATCAAGCGCATGTCATAACATCAACAACATCGAGCATTCATAATCACAACATCGATATACCAAGTTAAAATAAGATAAGAAGCAAAAGTTGTAGAGATGGACCTTCCGATAATCGGCTTTCATTGATAATAAGAATTAAAGAAGCCCGACCTTGGAACTTTGAATAGAACCTCAACAGCGACGACTCTGACCTTGATATCGAGAAAACTCAAAAAAAAAACTCCAAAAACTGATCTTGATGGACTGATCGATATGAACAGAAAAACCAAACCCCGAATCAGGAACAACACCCAATGAATCTCGAAGCCCGATTTCGACGACGAAACGCAAAATAGAAGAACCCAAAACTCCAATACACGACGGAACCTGAAAAATGGTATAACCAGAGCTAACAAAATCGTGAGACTAAGAAATTCGAATCAGGTTTTAACGAGATGGAACAGAATCGAAAACAAATCAAAATTCGCTTGACTGTTTTAAGTCAGTGCAACTCCGGTAACCTCAGCGATGACTGAAAACGACAAAGAAATACTGATTATGATGTATTACGATGGGTTTGACCAGATTCATGACGACTTTGAATCGTTTCCGACGGGTTTGTCGTCGAAACAGTAACTAACTCATGAACTCGCGTTCTCTCAACTCTCACGTCCCCTCTGCTTTGTTCTCTCTCTCGTTGTTCAACTCTATCTCTGTTTCAATCTCTCTCAAAACTGGGTGTGTGCGTGAGTTCTGGTGAGGAGAATTGTGGAGAAGATAATGGATGTTTGGTGCGAAGAAGAAGGAAAGGAGAAGAGAAAAAAATGATGTCCCCTTTTTCCTATATGCGTCCCCTTTGTTATATATAATGGAAAAAGAATGAGTACTACTCTTCGTGGAAGGTTTCTCTTATTTTGTTTTTAGTCCATGTTTCATTCTTTGTGGACAAGAAAAAGAGAGGGTGAGGCGTTGTTTTTTAATTGGAGGGGTAAGGGTTAGGTGTCTTATTTTAATTGAAAGGGTTGTTAGGATATTTAAAAGAAATAAAGTTTGTTAGAGATTTTGTTGAGAGTTTTTTTTTTTTTTTGTTGAATGTAATTACATGGGTAGGGTAAGGTAAAAATGGTTAAAATGATATCGGGGAGGGACGAAATTATGTGTCTACATCATGCCCCCTTTGAATGTAAACACGCAGTGTTTTCAGACAAAGAAGTAAATAACGAGACCAAATTTTGTCCCGATCTTTATTCAAAGAGAGGAGTAAAAGAAAGAAGGACAACCGAATCCTGTTGGACAACCTATCTACCCAAGTCATGAGAAAGTCACAAGTATCTAAAGGGTTGGAAGAGAAGTGGACTATACCGAGTTGGAGAGTCGAGTGAGGTTCCATCGAGGTTCTGGTTCACGGTTCTGTCATTACATCAAAAATGAAAATTACAATTTAAAAAAAATAAATAAAATTACAAAATCCTATCTATACAGCTTCTGTTGGGTCTTGACTCGGCTTTTATCACCCTATTCTACAGGCGGGCTCCTGACTTGCAATTTCTTCAACTTGTTGCTTGCCTTTCAATTTCTTCACCCTGTTCTCCAGGTGGGCTCCTGACTAGCTATTTCATCACCCTATTCTTCAGGCGGGTCCGTGAAACCCAAAATTAAAGCTAGAACGAAAATTATTCCAAACAAAATTATAGTAAAGTGGTATTTCATTTTTGAAAGAGTTGTCCCATTTTCCAGGAGGATCCTGAACAGAAAGTAAAGTCCCATTTTTCAGGAGGGTCCTAAACATAAAGTAAAATCCCATTTTTCAGGAGGGTCCGGAGCAGAAGGCAAAGTCCCATTTTTCAGGAGGGTCCTGAGCATAAAGTAGAACCCCATTTTTTAGGAGGGTCCCAAACAAAAAGTAAAATCTCATTTTTTAGGAGGGTCTTGAACAGAAAGTAAATTTCCATTTTTCAGGAGGGTCGTCAACAGAAAGTAAAGTCCTATTTTTCAAGAGGGTCTTGAACATAAAGTAAATCCCATTTTTCAGGAGGGTCCTGAGCAGAAAGTAAACTCCCATTTTTCAGGAGGGTCCTGAGCAGAAAATAATGTCCCATTTTTTAGGAGGGCCCTGAGTTGAAAGTAAAATACCATTTTTCAGGAGGGTCCTGAACAGAAAGTAAAATCCCATTTTTCTGGAGGGTCCTGAGCAGAAAATGAAGTCCCATTTTTCAGGAGGGTCTTGAGCAGAAAGTAAAGTCCCATTTTTCAGGAGGGTCCTGAACAGAAAGTAAAGTCTCATTTTTTAGGAGGGTCCTGAACATATAGTAAAATCCCATTTTTTAGGAGGGTCCTGAGTAGAAGGCAAAGTCCCATTTTTCAGGAGGGTTCTGAGCACAAAGTAGAACCCCATTTTCAGAAGGGTCTTGAACAGAAAGTAAAATCTTATTTTTCAGGAGGGTCCTGAATAGAAAGTAAAGTCCCATTTTTCAGGAGGGTCCTGAACAGAAAGTAAAATCCCATTTTTCAGGAGGATCCTGAGCAGAAAATAAAATACCATTTTCCAGGAGGGTCCTGAGCAGAAAATAAAGTCCCATTTATCTGGAGGGTCCTAAGCAGAAAGTAAAATCCCATTTTTCAGGAGGGTCCTGAGAAGAAAGTAAAATCTCATTTTTCAGGAGGGCCCTGAGTTGAAAGTAAAATCCCATTTTTCAGGAGGGTCCTGAACAGAAAGTAAAATCCCATTTTTCTGGAGGGTCCTGAGCAGAAAATGAAGTCCCATTTTTCAGGAGGGTCTTGAGCAGAAAGTAAAGTCCCATTTTTCAGGAGGGTCCTGAACAGAAAGTAAAGTCTCATTTTTTAGGAGGGTCCTGAACATATAGTAAAATCCCATTTTTTAGGAGGGTCCTGAGTAGAAGGCAAAGTCCCATTTTTCAGGAGGGTTCTGAGCACAAAGTAGAACCCCATTTTCAGAAGGGTCTTGAACAGAAAGTAAAATCTTATTTTTCAGGAGGGTCCTGAATAGAAAGTAAAGTCCCATTTTTCAGGAGGGTCCTGAACAGAAAGTAAAATCCCATTTTTCAGGAGGATCCTGAGTAGAAAATAAAATACCATTTTCCAGGAGGGTCCTGAGCAGAAAATAAAGTCCCATTTATCTGGAGGGTCCTAAGCAGAAAGTAAAATCCCATTTTTCAGGAGGGTCCTGAAAAGAAAGTAAAATCCCATTTTTCAGGAGGGTCCTGGGCAGAAAATAAAGTCCCATTTTTCAGGAGGGTCCTGAGCAGAAAGTAAAATTTCATTTTTCAGGAGGGTCCTGAACAGAAAGTAAATTCCTATTTTTCAGGAGGGTCCTGAGCAGAAAGTAAAATCTTATTTTTCAGGAGGGTCCTGAACAGAAATTAAAGTCCCATTTTTAAGGGGGGTCCTGAACAGAAAGTAAATTCCCACGAATGTGCATTTTCAATGGTAGCTGAATTAAGTGAAGCAAATTTGCCCCTATTTCAACAAAGAAAATTTGTCAGTTAAAAACTTAGTGGAGGCTTGCAGCTCTTGGCTTCTCAGGTATCTGCCCCAGCACTCCTTCCTTTCATCTTTGTTCCAAATCACTGACACTTGCCCTGTCTTACCACATCATTGACCTGGATCCAGATTAAGGAAAATGAGTTCTGACTCGGAAAATGGGTTTCCATTTTACCATGCCTCTGAGGTGCACCCTTTCCCCAAATATGAATGCTTCCACGAATCCAACAGCTTGTCGGTTGATAGAATTCCTTTTCTTTGCATTGAATTACGATCATATTTCTTTCATGTGTTGTTCCTTGGCTTTTCCTCATATAATTGGAAAGACTGGTAGTAAATTTTGAAATCCTTTCTCGCTTGTTTTGACACAGACTTAACTTAAAATGGAAAGAAATGATGGTGACTTTTATTTTGATAAATGACATAAAAAGACAAAAATCTTGAATATATAAATGAAAGAAAAGGGAAATGTCCCATATTCAAAAAAGAAAACTTATCTGAATACGGCAACCCATTCCAATGAGTATGACATTCATTTTGGATTAAGCTGCCTGATCTTCCTATCCAAACTCCCCATTTGTTGTTGAGGTCGTGCCTTTGCCGCTTATTCAAATCCATTGGACTCATACATCACATTCAGTTGACGACATCTTAAAAGACTTTCACCAACAAATCTCTTTCTTTTCACTTTTCACTTTTCTCTGAAACTCGCCATCGCCTTATGGTGCTCGTGAGGGTTTTCACCAATAAGACTCTCATTTTTATTTTTCTTCACTTATCATCGCCTTATGGTGCCTGCGAGGGTTTTCACCAATAAGAATATCTCATTTCCATTTCTCTCGACTCACCATCGCCCTATGATGCCCACGAGGGTTTTCACCACTAAGACTCTCTCATTTTGTATTTCTTTCCTGATTTCTTATGCTGAGGAAGACACGTGGTACCTCATAATGTATCATCATATCCATTACATGCTTAGCCTTAACATTATCAAAAATTGATCTGAAGAACTTTCTTTGGTTGTAACTTGGCTTTCGGTTAAGGTTAGAAAAGGATGGCAAGGGGTTCAAACGACACTTGAAGTGGGGGTGGGACTTACAACTTTTGGAATCGACTCAAACAACACATTAACTCATGCCTCAGTTTTTGTTGACTGGGTGAATCTTAAATCTTTATTTGGTTGGACCGATCCTGAAATAGGGCCGCCTACGTATCTCACTCCTAAGAGAGGAGAATCAGGTTGCACATAGTTCCATAAGCTTGTTCTTTATTTTGATTTGATTTTTTTTCGAACTCTTTCTTTTATTCTTATTTTCTTGACATTTGTCTTTGACTCTATTTTGATTCCAAAAGAGCGATATGAAAGAAAAAATAAAACGAAGCTCAAACGGGTTAACAAAGGATGACACAATGTTTGGATAGAAGAATAAAATGTCTTCATCATATCAATCTTAAAAATGCAAGTACTAAACATGCAATAAAATCAACAAAGGATAAAATATCATGCATAATATCTTTTGACCGCATCAGCATTGATAGCCATTTCTGCCATTTTGCCTTTAATATCTGTCAAATATAAGGCTCCATTGGGCAACACTTTCTTCACAACGAAGGGACCTTGCCAGTTAGAGAAGAATTTGCCTTTCGCTTCAACCTGGTGAGGAAGGATACGTTTCAATACCAACTGACCAACTTCAAAATTCTTGGGATGGACCTTTTTGTTATACGCTTGAGCCATCCTCCTCTGATACAACTGGCCATGACATACAGACGTTAGCCTTTCTTCCTCAATCAAACTCAAATGCTCCAGTCGGGTTTTTACCTATTCGTCATCATCAATCTCTGCTTCTACAATGACTCGAAGAGAGGGAATTTCAACTTTTGCAGGGATGACTGCTTCTGTCCCATACACCAATAAATATGGAGTTGTCCCTGTTGAAGTGGGAACAGTGGTGCGATAACCTAGCAATGCAAATGGAAACTTTTCATGCCACTGTCTAGACCCTTGTACCATTTTTTGTAGTATCTTTTTTATATTCTTATGGGCGGCTTCTACAGCACCATTGGCCTTTGGGCGATATGGAGTAGAATTTCGATGCGCGATCTTAAACTGTTGACACACTTCTTGCATCAAATGACTATTGAGATTGGCAGTATTGTCTGTAATGATCATCTTAGGAATTCCAAACCTATAAATGATGTTGACATGAACAAAATCTACCACAGCCTTCTTTGTCACTGACTTGAAAGTTACTGCTTCCACCCACTTTGTGAAGTAATCAATGGCTACCAAAATGAATCTATGTCCATTTCATGCCTTCGGCTCAATAGGTCCAATCACATCCATTCCCCAAGCCACAAACGGCCATGGAGCGGCTATTTCATGCAACTCAGCAGGAGGAGAATGTATTAGATCACCATGTACCTGACATTGATAACACTTTCAAACAAATCGAATAGAATACCTCTCCATAGTAAGCTAGTAATAACCTGATCGAAGAATCTTCTTTAACAAGCTATGACCGTTCATATGCTTCCCGCATACTCCAGAGTGTATTTCAACCATGATTGCCGAGGCTTCTTGATGATAGGCGATATTACGCGCCTATATCAATATATTTTGCCCATATTTTAGCCTAGTTTTGAGAACAAATTATATATTTCATGCACTTTTAGTCCTTTTTCCTATAAGTGAGATAACGAACATGATTAGCAAAGTTTCAGGTATAAATGATGCAGAATTCAGCATTTTATGGCTAACTTGACGCCAAAGAAAGCTTCACGAAGGAAGAAAAGGAAGCTTGGACGCCTAATGACCAAAAGTGATGCATGGAAAATCTATCCCGGGCTAAAACAACAATTTTGAAGACTTTAGGGACTAGCAATAACTTAGTTGGATTAGGATAATGATACATTAACCTTGTACAATTGGGTTAAGTATTTCCTTAGTTTATTAGGATTAGGATAATGATACATTAACCTAGTACAATTGGGTTAAGTATTTCCTTAGTCTAGTAGGATTTGATTAAGCATTTCATTAGCCTAGTAGGAATAGGATATGGGTATTATAAATACCCTATCTTGCTAGAGATTTTCAATTCACTCTTCAATTCACCATTCCACCAATCATTCCAACATTCCACCATTCCACAATTCACCATTCTTCAATTCATCCACCATCCATCCATCCATCAAAACAATTACTCTTCTATTAATTCTATTTTTTCTATTCATCTATTCAATTCTTAATTTCCGCAACAAGAGAAACGTTACTTTGCAAGAAATCACGCCTAACTCCTATCACAGTTGTGCTACACAAAATTTATCTTTATTGTGGTATATTAACAATGTCAATTGTGATTTCCTTCGCATTCATGGGTAACTAAACCTCTCTGTTGGGGTTATGGAAGCCGAATGAGATACTATCTATTGCTATGAGTTTGTGAGTTCGTGACACGTATGCTGCTTATATCATTATTCTCTTCATCTTAATCTTAATTCTTTGTGGCTGCAGACGCAAGAATACGCCAGTATAACATTTAACTTGTTCGAAAGAAAGGTTATATGTCTGGAAAAGAGATAATGTCAAGGTAGTAGGGTCCCATCCCCTATTAAAAAGTTAGTGCCGTAACTGGATTAACCTCTTGGAGAATTCGTACCATTAGACACGCTTTAAGCTCGAAAGAGTTAAAGTGAAATAATCCTAGAATAGGTCAAAAGACGCCTGGATTTACCATCGAATACAATTCTCTATAGCACATGCATGTCTGAATTCTACACACTCATAGCCAATAGAGACGTATAACTCAGAAGGTGGACATAACCCCAACTCTTCAATTCTCATTGTTTACAACATACTAAACATTCTTTCTTTTTATTCTGCTATTTTCAGTTTTACTTTAATATTTCGGTTACACATCTCAATCCCCCCTCATTACGAGACTTGCACTAAAAGTCTAGTAATCGTTGCTTACTTGTTGGCCAAGTTATTCTCTGTAGGATTGATACCCAACCCTGTTGGGTTCTATATTTGCTAACGACCGCTTTACACTCCTACGAGAGCTGTAGATTAAGCGTTATCAAAAATTGGCGTCGTTGCCGGGGAATACAAGTGTCAATTAAGTTTGTGATAATTACTAGACCCTTTGGTCAAAGATTCTAGTACTTTTACTTTTAGTTGTTGTTTTTGTTTACTGCAGGTTTTTATTTAGTGCATGCCCCATACTTGAAGTTCTGGTCAACCGTTATTACCAATCAATCCTGAACCACAACGAATTGGTAGAATGGAGGCACAAACTAAAATTGAAAGAATGGCTGCTCAACACGAGCAGGCGAGATTAGCTGCTCTTGCCGCCGCCCGAGTGCACCAACAAAACATTGATAATCCTGGGCGAGTAACAAATCTTGATGATGAGGATTTAGGTGATGACGAGTTACTAAACCCAAGGCATGATGCTGAAATCACAACACCTTCCAACAGAAGAGGTCGACAAGCTCGGTTTAGGTATGATCGCCAACCCATGCAACTAGCTTTCGACGATGATGATGATGATCTTGATGGAGCCGGAGCCACAGGAGCTATTATTCCTCCACCATTAGCGCCCGGAGCCAAGTTCAACATCAGAAGCACCATGATTCAATTACTGCAACTCAAGGGATTATTTGGTGAACTAGTAGGCGATGATCCGAATATGCATCTCATCAACTTTATCTCTACATGCAAGTCGTTTGACAATCCTGGCGTTGGTCAGAATGCAATTCGATTACGTTTATTTCCATTGTCTCTGTCTGGGGAGGCAACTCTATGGTTGAATGGGCTGACTCCTGATTCTATTACAAATTGGAGGCAATTGAGAGACGCTTTCCTAGAAAGATTTTTCTGCCATCCAAAAGAGCACAATTGAGAGATGAAATCAACAACTTCAGACAGCTTCCAACTGAAGCTCTTCATGAAACATGGGAGAGGTTCAAAACGAAGCTAGCAAGGTGCCCAAACCATCATATGACTAATGTTCACCTCATGGCGATACTATATAGAGCCTTGAATTCAATAACTAAACCAGTGGTGGATAATGCGGCTGGAGGATCTTTTGTGGACCTCACTTTTGGTCAAGCAAGTAATATGCTAGATCGCATGATGAAACAAAGTAGAGCTTGGCACACCTGGGATTCTGAGGTAGCAAGCCCCACTTTATCTATTGGCATGACTGCAGACCAAAGAAGAAGAGAAGAAAAACGTGATAAAGATATGGCCCACATGAAAACACAAGTGGATCTTCTTACAAAGCATTTATTATCAGGGAAGACCGAAAAAGTTAAAGCTGTGGCGCTAAAAGGAAGAGACGAATCTGATTCGGAAGAAGAGGCCAACTACTTGAACAATCAGGGGGGTTTCCGAGGTAATACCCAAGGAAACCAAGGTCGGAACTATTATGATAAATCTGGAAGCAAAGACCAAGGTAGTTGGAAGAAAAACAATGAAAAGAGTGGTTTGTACGTTCCCCCTGGAAGACGCGACACCACAATATCTAATTCTGGAAGTATGGAAGACATGATGGCTAAATTATTGAAAGGAGTGGAAGCAACAAGTGCGGGAGTAGCGGAGGTGATTAATGATTTGTCCTCTATGAAACAATTAGTTGATTCTCATTCCACTTTAATCAAGCAAATAGAGCAGCAATTGAGCCAACTTTCAGCACAACTCAATCAAAGAAAGGCTGGCACTCTACCTAGTGATACTGTGCAAAACCCAAGGAATGATGGGTCATGCATGGCCATTACTACCCAAAGTGGTAAGGTGCTGGAAACTTCAGCAAAAGGCAAGCAAGTGGTTGACGAAGTAGTGAACATTGGGGATAAAACGAATGGGGAAGATGCCGCAGTAACGGACCCCAATGTCCCTCATGATGTGCAACCCGAAAAAGCTGAAAAACGGAAGCAAGAGGAGAAGAAAGTTGTGGAGAGAAAAATTCCATACCCACCACCACCTTTTCCTCAAAGATTGAAGAAGGCGGCGGATGACATAAAGTTCAGCAAATTCATGACTATGTTAAAGCAGCTGACCATTAATGTTCCATTGGTGGAGGCACTTGAACAAATGCCTGGGTATGCGAAATTTATAAAAGATCTTTTGACAAAGAAGCGAACAGCAAGCTATGAGTTGAAAGATGATATTCATCACTGCAGCGCTATTGCTACCCTATCACTAGTTCAGAAGAAGGCCGACCCCGGTGCTTTCACTATTCCTTGCACGATTGGATCTTTGGATTTTGCCAAGGCATTATGCGATCTAGGTGCTAGCATCAATTTGATGCCACTATCCATCTATAAGAAGTTGGGGCTAGGCGATCCGACACCAACCAATATGAGGCTCGTGATGGCTGATACGTCAGTAAAACGACCTGTGGGTATCTTGAATGATGTGTTGGTGAAAGTTTCTTCATTCATCTTTCCTGCAGACTTCGTTATTCTGGATTGTAAGGAGGATTCTGAAGTTCCCATAATCTTGGGACGTCCTTTCCTTGCAACTGGAAGTGTGCTTATTGACATGAAAGATAATGAGCTTTTGTTTCGAATTAATGACGAAGTGGTCCGCTTTGATATATGCAAAGCAATGAAGCAGCCCAGTGATATGAATGTGTTATCTGTAGCTGATGTTCATAATGAGGATAAAAAAGCATTATCTATATAGAAACAGTCTACTGTTGAGCCAATGTCCGCTGCGCCACTGAATGTTGAGCATAAGGACGATGAAGATTATGAAGAACTTATGGGTGCTCTAACAGAAATAGAGTCCTATTACCCTACTCCTAAGCAACCAGACCTTGATCTTAAGAATCAACCATCGCCAACAGCAAAGACTTCAATTGAAGAACCACCAATGCTAGGATCGAAAGAACTCCCCGATTATCTAAGGTATGTTTTCTTGGCGGATGAGTTAAGTGAACAGCAAGTAGAGGCTCTCATCTCTGCTCTGAAGAGATACAAGAGAGCTATGGGTTGGACTATTGATGATATAATTGGTGACCCTCCGGTGAGACATATGAGTTATCTCGAAGAAGATCGCATGCCCACAGGTAAGCCTCATTATCGTCTAAATCCTTTCAGAAAATGATCCACCATTTACCTCGATGAAGCCTAAGTACTCGAGGTAACCATGTTGTGCCACGACAATAAATAAGGCGCTAGATGGGAGGCAACCCATCATTTATCGTTTATCATTTATCGTTTATCATTTTGTCTTTCTTTCGTTCTAGTACTTGTTTTGCTTTTGATAAATGAAAATCCAAAAAATAAGAGTCGTGCCATGACCAAAACTAAGGCGATTGGTGGGAGGCAACCCATCGTACTAATAGTTTTCATTGGTTTTGAGCAAATATAGGTGCAAGAGGTATTCAACGAGGAGATTGGCTTCAAATAGCGATTTGGACGTATTACGTGGTAAAGGTGGTAAGTTAGGAATAATGATGCATAAGGCTATGGATTGTGCATTGCTCATGCCAAAATAGGCATTGAGGAAGGCTAGGCCTAGGTAAAACTAGGCCAAAAACAATGCAAAACCTATACTATAGCCTAAGGTCTCGTAATCTAGTGTGCAAGGACATAGGCGCCTTCCATGCTTAAGTATGCTATACACTATGCGCCGTACATGTCCCTTTATGCGTTACACTATGCGCCGCCTATTATATAGCATTTGGTCTCAGTATCTCTTATGCTATACACTATGCGCCGCATATGTCCCTAAATGACTTACACTATGCGCCGCCTATGCTAGCTTATGCTTTGCATTAGGCGCCGCATATACCATGCTTATGCAAAGCACTATACGCCGCATATAGGCCCTTTTTGTCTCCAAAACCGTTTTTAAATGGGTCAAAACCTGACCCATTCTTAGCCTATATAAAGAGGACTTAGTCTTGAAACATAACCACATTGAAACTTGACCTAAAGGCGCCACACATCAACCCAAATCATCTCAAAATTTTTCCTTTTGCTCTTCCAATTCACAAGAACATCTCCAAAGGCTTCAATCACGTAAGTACTCTCTTGTTATTCATCTATTTCTCGTAAGTACTACGTTGCTATGTCTATTATGAATTGCTACATCTTGAAGAAATATTGGTGATGTTAATGTGTTTGTATTGTTGATACAAAACCAAGTGAGTGAACATGAACGTTAGGATGCTCTTAACTTATTTCCGACTTGAATTAGATTTTGATGCATTGTTATACTACTTGCGGAATTGATATAGTCATGAACATTGCTTAATCTTGTCACTTGAATACTTACATGGTAGAATATCCCGTTCATCGAAATAAGACTTATAACTGCCTACCGACATAGGAGGTTGAGTTTATTGATAGAAACGATACCATGACGTAATCCCTATGTAGTAGTCTTGTTATACCTAACATGAAAGTATTACAAAGGTTGCAAGAAGTGATATATCTCTAATTTCTTGTTGGAATATAGCTCCTAAAACGTAAGTCAATGAAGTCTAAGTAATCGACCACTTTCACTTCACTAATTTGTATCAACAAACAAAGTGTGGGGTGGTACCCCTACTGCTTGTGTATAGAATGTATCCATTGGGATTGTGCTACCATTAACACTATTTCAAGTCTCAGGTAAAATGGCACCCAAAGCAAGACAAGGCAAAGAAAAGGCTACCACTTCCCAAAAGAGCAAGAAAAGAGGCCGCAAGGAGCAAGGAGAACCCTCCTCGCTGCAAATACCTCGACTCACGCTTAGAATTAAGTGGTATACTTATGAGGAACTTCTGAGGATGACGAATCTGATGATGATTCCAATGCAAGGGGTATGACCCCAGACATAGAGGATAAGTCCGACCAACCAGGTTCCTCGTATTTATTTTCCACAGAGGGCAGTGTCCCGTTTAAGTGTGGGGCGGTGGTATTGCATGCTATACTTCTCTACTCGCATCTATGTTTTTTTGCTTTTGTTTTATTTTTGTTTCGTTAAGTTTTTTTTTTAGTAGTAAATTTTTTTTTTAGCTTCGTATGAAATTATTCTAATAGGCAGCATGAGATTATAACAAGAGTATGTGCTACAATTGTGACTATTGAGACGTTTAGGCTCCGGTTGTGACTCATTATGTGATATTGTGTGGTTCAATTCCTTCACTTGTTGGGTCGAGAGTCTATATTACTTCCAATAAAGTCGACCATGTGCCTTGTGTGTGTGAGATTAATAGTATATTCTATGTTTGTGGCTGATGCTAGAACTTGCCTGGTATGTATACAAAGCGAAAATAAGGAGTGTAAGTTTAGGAGATGATTTAGGCATTTCTTTGGCAACCTATACATGTTTACCTTCGTTTTACCTACCCATGGACATCATCCTAGTTAAACCCTTTTGAACCTTTAGCCTATTTCTTTGACAACCTTGTATGTAAGCCTAATCCATTTTTTTCAAGACCGTAATTTGATCCAAATTCCTAAGTGCTTTAAAGTGAAAAAGTCATGTGACGAAATAAGAGGAAATTGGGTGAGTATGATTCTCTAAATTGTAATGGTGCTTGAATGTGTTATGAAAAAGAAAGTGCTATCATAAGAGGTATGTTATGAAAAGAAAAAGGAAAAGAAAGCTGAAAAGTGAGTTATGCTTAAAACTGAAAAACAAAAGAGGAGAACAAGGGTGGTAGAATAAAAGAAAGAAGAAAGGTTGAAAGAAAAAAATGTCAATGATACAATGTGATGTATTAAAGCGCTTAGGAACTTAGTCACTATTTCTGGCCAAAATAGTCCTACCCGTCCCTTAGCCTACATTACAACCATCAAAAGACCTATTTGATCCTAAGCTTAGCATTCTAACATTTAGTGGAGTATTACACTAAGGGCAAGCCTATGGTCATCAGTTGCTACATATGAATTCTTTGTGAGAGCGAGAGCAAGGATATTGTTGATGCCCATGTTTGAAAAATATGCTATACTTGTGAGGATTATGGGTAATATATTGTGAGACACACATGGTTGATGAGTTTTGGGTAATTGTATATGATTCCTTGTGCCTTAACATTTGAATATGAGTTGACCACCATCACGAGTCTATGCTAGAGGTTAAATTGTTTCTACTAATGATCGGAAAGCTACTCTTTGTTGATAATTGTTGTGCTTGTCTTGACGAATGTTTTGTGTTGTTGCTGTGAAACCCTAAGTTGATGTTTAGAGGGACATGATATTTTGATCGAGGACGAACAAAGCTTGAAGTGTGGGGTGTTGATGATAGGCGATATTACGTGCCTATATCAATATATTTTGCCCATATTTTAGCCTAGTTTTGAGAACAAATTATATATTTCATGCACTTTTAGTCCTTTTTCCTATAAGTGAGCTAACGAACATGATTAGCAAAGTTTCAGGTATAAATGATGCAGAATTCAGCATTTTATGGCTAACTTGACGCCAAAGAAAGCTTCACGAAGGAAGAAAAGGAAGCTTGGACGCCTAATGACCAAAAGTGATGCATGGAAAATCTATCCCGGGCTAAAACAGTAATTCTGAAGACTTTGGGGACTAGCAGTAACTTAGTTGGATTAGGATAATGATACATTAACCTTGTACAATTGGGTTAAGTATTTCCTTAGTTTATTAGGATTAGGATAATGATACATTAACCTAGTACAATTGGGTTAAGTATTTCCTTAGTCTAGTAGGATTTGATTAAGCATTTCATTAGCCTAGTAGGAATAGGATATGGGTATTATAAATACCCTATCTTGCTAGAGATTTTCAATTCACTCTTCAATTCACCATTCCACCAATCATTCCAACATTCCACCATTCCACAATTCACCATTCTTCAATCCATCCACCATCCATCCATCCATCAAAACAATTACTCTTCTATTAATTCTATTTTTTCTATTCATCTATTCAATTCTTAATTTCCGCAACAAGAGAAACGTTACTTTGCAAGAAATCACGCCTAACGCCTACCACAGTTGTGCTACACGAAATTTATCTTTATTGTGGTATATTAACAATGTCAATTGTGATTTCCTTCGCATTCATGGGTAACTAAACCTCTCTGTTGGGGTTATGGAAGCCGAATGAGATACTATCTATTGCTGTGAGTTTGTTAGTTCGTGACACGTATGCTGCTTATATCATTATTCTCTTCATCTTAATCTAAATTCTTTGTGGCTGCAGACGCAAGAATACGCCAGTATAACATTTAACTTGTTCGAAAGAAAGGTTATATGTCTGGAAAAGAGATAATGTCAAGGTAGTAGGGTCCCATCCCCTATTAAAAAGTTAGTGTCGTTACTGGATTAACCTCTTGGAGAATTCGTACCATTAGACACGCTTTAAGCTCGAAAGAGTTAAAGTGAAATAATCCTCGAATAGGTCAAAAGACGCCTGGATTTACCATCGAATACAATTCTCTATAAGCAAATGCATGTCTGAATTCTACACACTCATAGCCAATAGAGACGTATAACTCAGAAGGTGGACATAACCCCAACTCTTCAATTCTCATTGTTTACAACATACTAAACATTCTTTCTTTTTATTCTGTTATTTTCAGTTTTACTTTAATATTTCGGTTACACATCTCAATCCCCCCTCATTACGAGACTTGCACTAAAAGTCTAGTAATCGTTGCTTACTTGTTGGCCATGCTATTATCTGTGGGATCGATACCCAACCCTGTTGGGTTCTATATTTGCTAACGACCACTTTACACTCCTACGAGAGCTGTAGATTGAGTGTTATCACTTCTCTTGCATCTACACACCTCAAAAGTCCTAGATCTGGGGTTCTCTTATATAATATCCCCCCACTTAAGAAAAATCCACTAGCCAAACGCCTAATAGTCCTCTTTTGATCGTTGGTGGAATATGTTGGGTATTCTCCTGACTGAATGTATCACTTGATATCTAAGAACCAGGGTTCTCCATCGAGCTCTTCTTTAACCGCATTACAGTAAGCGTGCTGATCACGACTCTGTATATGCACAGGATCGATGTAGGATTTATCAGGGTGTTGGAGCATTGAAGACAGAGTGGCTAAAGCATCAGCAATTTCATTATGAATCCTTGGAATATGCCTAAGTTTTACTAACAAAAATCATTGACATAACTCCTACAAGCATTGTCGATACGGGATGAGCTTCAAATCTCGCGTCTCCCAATCTCCTTGAACTTGATGGACGAACAAATCCGAATCCCCCAACACCAATAATTCCTAGACTCCCATATCAACAGCTAACCTCAAACCAAGAATGCAAGCTTCATACTCTGCGATGTTGTTAGTGCAGTAAAATAGAAGTTGTGATGTTACCGGGAAATGTTGTCCCGATTCAGAGATAAGAACGACACCTATTCCGACTTCTTTCATATTGACAGCTCTATCGAAGAACAACTTCCAACCTAGATCAGCATCTATGACAACTTCATCGACACACGACACTTCTTCATCAGGAAAATATGTCTTTAATGGCTCGTACTCTTCATCGATGGGATTCTCTGCAAGATGATCTATCAAGGCTTGGGCTTTCATGGCAGTTCGAGTCACATATACAATGTCGAACTTGGTAAGCAATATTTGCCACTTTGCCAATTGACCTATCGGCATAGGCTTCTGAAAGATATACTTTAAAGGATCCATGTAGTAGATGAGATAAGTAGTATAGGATGAGAGATAATGCTTCAACTTCTGAGCTACCCAAGTTAGGGCATAACACGTCCTTTCAAGAAAAGTATACCTGGCCTCATATGCGGTGAACTTCTTGCTAAGATAATAAATAGTCTACTTGTTTTTACCCGTGACATCATGTTGACCCAGGACACAATTGAAAGATTGTCCATAACTGATAAATATAAGATCAAAGGCCTACCAGGCTCCAGTGGTACCAGCACGGGTGGATTTGATAAATATCTTTTGATTCTGTCAAACGCTTCCTAATATTCTTCAGTCGATTCTACCACAACACTCTTTTTCAGCAACTTGAAAATGGGTTCACAAGTGGTTATGAGTTGAGGAATAAACCTGATAATATAGTTCAATCTACCAAGCAAACTCATCACCTTCGTCCTATTCTTGGGCGGGTGCAAATCCTGAATGGCTTTGATTTTCGAGGGATCCAATTCAATCCCTCGACGGCTGGCTACAAACCCCAACAGCTTTCCAGTCGGAACTCCAAATACATATTTTACTAGGTTGAGCTTGAGATTATACCTTTGAAGCCTTTCAAAGAACTTTCTTAAATCTTTAACATGGTCGGCCCAACTTTTTGACTTAATAATCACATCATCCATGTAGACCTCAATCTCCTTATGTATCATATCATGAAACATAGTGGTCATGGATTTCATGTATATTGCTCCAGCATTCTTCAAACCAAATGGCATCACTCGATAACAATAGGTCCCCCATGGTGTGATAAAAGATGTCTTCTCTACGTCTTCATCATACATAATGATCTAGTGATATTCGGAATAACAATCCAAAAAAGAGGTAACCTCGTGTTTAGCACAGTTGTCTAGCAAAATATGGATGTTGGGCAGTGGAAAATCATCTTTCAGACTTGCTCTGTTCAAATCACAGTAATCAACATATACTCGAATTTTGCCATCTTTATTTGGTACGGGAACAACATTGGATAACCACTTGGGGTAATGAGCCACTCGAATTAATTTGACTTTAAGTTGTTTCATGATTTCCTCTTTGATTTTAATACTTACATCAGTTTTAAACTTCCTCAACTTTTGTTTGACAGGAGGGAATGCGGGGTCAGTTGGCAATTTCTGAGCCACTAATTCAGTGCTTAAACCAGGTATATCATCATAAGACCATGCAAAAACATCCTTATATTCAATTAATGCTTGAATCATTCTATTTTTTAGCTGTGGCAAAGCATGTACGTTGATTTTAGTTTCCCTAACATCTTCTTGATTCCCTAGATTTATTGGCTCAGTCTCATTCAAATTAGGATTCGGTTTGTCTTCAAATTGTTCCAACTTTTTGCTTATTTCTTATAGTGTTTCTTCTTCATCATATTCAGCATCTTGCTTCATTACATCTTGATTAGTTTGGATTTTAAGATTAGGCTGAAAATTCTGCATGCATGTCATGTCATTAGAATCAGCATAAAGAGAACTGTATATAAAAAAAAAATATATTAGACACGAAACAAAAGGGACATTGCATTTTATTAAATAAAAAAATAGAAGGTTTTAACAATAAATGCCAACATAACATAAACAAACTAAAATCTGAATTACAACCCTGAAATAACTCGGATAAATAGAAAGAAAAATAAAATAAACTACCAAAACTCCCTCCTAACGGGAAGAGGAGTGACTTCCCAATTCTTGAGTCGGACGGCTGGACCTATGAATTGCACGTCTGTCATACTGGTGTCTTCTCCTGCTTTGACCAAATCAACTTCAATAAAAAGGTCCTGGTAGTTATCAACCAATTCAACTTCAAATTCCACATGCTTCGTGACAGCACTCTTAACAAATGATTCACTGAGTAGTGGCATTGGGCGAGGGAGTGACCATGTTTCCTTTTTCTTTCCCTTGGCTTTCTTCAGATCTTCAACCGTAAGCTCAAATACCAGACCAAAGCCTTCCTTGAATTAGGCTTAAGCGGTGGATTTGAAAGCCTTCCTTGAATTAGGCTTAAGACCTTTAACTTTTCAACCTATCAAACAGGCTAGTATATGACTCCCCAAGAGGTGTGAATTGATTTTTGAGCTTACGGCTGAAGATCTTCAACCTATCAAAGCCTTCCCTTTACCTCTGAATGCACCAGATCCACCTTGAATTGCTTATGGGGTGGCTTTTAATGCGACGAAACTCACTATTTGGCCAGTCTTGATTCCGTCCTCTATCATCTCCACCATTTTGAGGACCTCAATAAAATATTTTCCCATTGTTGGAAGTAAATATTGAAAATAGGTCTCATCCTATGCCTGAATGAAAACCTCTACCAACTTACTTACTTTCATTAGAGTCTTTACCCTGGCGGCCTGTTCACGCTACCTTATCGTGTATTCCCTAAAACCTTCAGTTCTTTTCTTCTTCATGTTGACCAAGGATGTTTTGTCCAGAATCAGGTCGATGTTATACTGAAAATATTGAACAAACTCAGAAGCTAAGTCATCCCAGCTGTTCAACTTGTCGATATCTTGATCGGTAAACCATTCTGAATCCAGATCAGAAAGACTCTTGATAACGCTCAATCTACAGCTCTCGTAGGAGTGTAAAGCAGTCGTTAGCAAATATAGAACCCAACAGGGTTGGGTATCGATCCCTCAGAGAATAGCTTGGTCAACAAGTAAGCAACGATTACTAGACTTTTAGTGCAACTCTCGTAATAAGGGGGGATTGTAATGTGTAAATAAAATATTAAAGTAAAAACTGAAAATAGCAAAGTAAAAAGAAAAAATGTTTAGTAAGTTGTAAACAATGAGAATTGAAGAGTTGGGGTTATGTCCACCTTCTGAGTTATACGTCTCTATTGGCTATGAGTGTGTAGAATTCAGACATGCATGTGCTTATAGAGAATTGATTTCGATGGTAAATCCAGGCGTCTTTTGACCTATTCGAGGATTATTTCACTTTAACTCTTTTGAGCTTAAAGCGTGTCTAACGGTACGAATTCTAAAAGAGGTTAATCCAGTTACGGCACTAACTTTTTAATATGGGATGGGACCCTATTACCTTGACATTATCTCTTTTCCAGACATATAACCTTTCTTTCAAACAAGTTAAATGTTAGACTGACGTTATTCTATGCGTCTGCAGCCACAAGAATTTGCATTAAGATGAAGAGAATAATGATATAAGCAGCATACGTGTCACGAAATCACAAACTCATAGCAATAGATAGTATCTCATACGGCTTCCATAACCCCAACAGAGAAGTTTAGTTACCCATTAGTGCGAAGGAAATCACAATAGACATTGTTATTATACCATAATAAAGATTTCGTGTAGCAAAGTGTGGTAGGCGTTAGGCGTGAATTCCTTGCAAAGTAACGTTTCTCTTGTTGTGGAAATTAAGAAATGAATAGATAAATAGAAGAAGAATAAAAATAGAATTAATGGAAGAATTAGAAGAAGAGTTGTAGAGTAATAGAATTAATGAGGAATAGAAGAATGAATAAAAATCTCTAGCAATATAGGGTATTTATAATACTCATATCCTATTCCTACTAGGCTAATAAAATGCTTAACCAAATCCTACTAGGCTAATGAAATACTTAACCTAATTGTACTAGGTTACTGTATCATTATCCTAATCCTAATATGCTAAGGTAATACTTAACCCGATTGTACTAGGTTAATGTATCATTATTCTAATCCTAATAAGTTACTGCAAGTCCCCAAAGTCTTCAGAATTGCTGTTTTAGCCCGGGACAGATTTTCCATGCGCCACTTTTGGTCCTTGGCGTGCAAGACTCCCTTTTCTCCTTTCGTGAAGCTTTCTTTGGCGTCAAGTTATCCATAAAATGCTGAATTCTGCATCATTTATACCTGAAACTTTGCTAATCATGTTCGTTAGCTCACTTACAGGAAAAAGGACTAAAAGTGCATGAAATATATAATTTGTTCTCAAAACTAGGCTAAAATATGGGCAAAATATAGCACCATAGGCGTGTAATATCGCCTATCAACAACACCCCACACTTGAAGCTTTGTTCGTCCTCGAACAAAATATCATGTCCCTCTCAACATTTTCTTAGGGTTTCACAGCAACAACACAAAATACTCATCAAGTCAAGCACAACAATTATCGACAAAGAGTAGTTTTCTGCTCATTAGTAGAAACGATTTAGCCTCTAGCATAGACTCGTGATGGTAGTCAACTCATATTCAAAAGTTAAAGCACAAAGAATCATATACAACTACCCAATACTCATCAACCATGTGTGTCTCACAAAATATTACCCATAATCACTCACACATATAGCATATTTTTCAAACATGGGTATACAATATCCTTGCTCTCACTCTCTCAAAGAATTCATATGCAGCAACTGATGACCATACGCTTTCCCTTAGTGTAATGCTTCACTAAATGTCAGAATGCTAAGCTTAGGATCAAATAGGTCTTTTACTAGTTGTAATGTAGGCTAAGGGACGGGTAGGACTATTTTGGCCAGAAATAGTGACTATGTTCCTAAGCGCATTAATACATCACATTGAATCATTAACACCTTTCTTTCAAACAACCTTTCTACTTTCTTTTATTCTACCACCTCTTTTCTCCTCTTTTGTTTTTCAATTTTAAGCATAACTCACTTTTTAGTTTTCTTTTCCTTTTTCCTTTCATAACATACCTCTTATGATAGCACTTCTTTTTCATAGCAATTTCAAGTACCAATTCATTCTAAAGCATCATACTCACCCAATTTCCTTTTATTTTGTCACATGACTTTTACACTTTAAAGCACTTAGGAATTTGGATCAAATTATGGTCTTAAAAAAATGGATTAGGCTTACATATGAGGTTTGTCAAAGAAAATAGGCTAAAGGCTCAAAAGGGTTTAACTAGGATGATGTCCATGGGTAGGTAAGAAGAAGGTAAACAAGTATGGGTTGCCAAAGAAATGCCTAAATCATCTCCTAGACTTACACTCTTTATTTTCGCTTTACATACATACCAGGCAAGTTCTAGCATCAGCCACAAACATAGAATATACTATCAGCTCACACACACAAGGCACATGGTCGACTTTATTGAGAGTAGTATAGACCCTTGACCCAACATATGAAGGAATTGAACCACACAGTATCACATAGTGAGTCACAATTAGAGCCTAAATGTCTCAATAGTCATGATTCTAACACAAACTCTTGTCATAATCTCATGCTGCCTATCAGAATAATTTCATACGAAGCTAAGTAAAAAAGATTCTACTAAAAAAACTTAACTACTAAGAAACGAAAAAATAAAACAAAGCAAACAAACATAAATGCAAATGTAGATAGAGAAGTATAGCATACAAATACCAGCACCCCACACTTAGACGGGACACACTACCCTCAGTGGAAAATAAATAAGAAGAACCTGGTTGGTCGGACTCATCCTCTATGTCTAGGGTCATACCCCCTGCGCCGTAATCATCATCAGAGTCATCATCCTCCGAAGTTCCTCATAAGTACCCTACTTGATTCCAAGAATGCATTGAGGTATTTGCAGCACGAAGGATTCAGCTTGCTCTTTTCTTCTTCTTTTCTTAACTTTCTATGAGGTGGGCGCTTTTTCTTTACCTTGTCTTTATTTTGGTGCCATTGTACCTGGGTTAGGTCAATAAACAAGCAATAGTGGTACCACCCCACACTTATTTTGTTGATACAAAGTAGTGAAGTGAAATTGGTCGATTACTTAGACTTCATCGACATACGTTTTTAGGAGATATATTCCAACAAGAAAATCAGAGATGTAACACTTCTTGCAATCTTTACAATACTTTCATGTTAGATATGTCAAGACTACTACATAGGGATTGCATTATGGTATAGTATCTATCAATAATCACAACTTCCTATGTCGGTAGGCAAATATGAGTCTTATTCCGATGAACGAGACATTCCAACATGTAAGTATTCAAGTGACAAGATTATGCAATGTTCATGACTATAGCAATTCCGCAAGTAGTATGACAATGCATCAAAATCACATTCAAGTCAGAAACAAGTCAAGATCATCCTAACGTATATGTTCACTCACTTGGTTTTGTATCAACAATTCAAACACATTAACATCACCACTACTTCTTCAAAATGTAACAAATCATAATATACATAGTAACGTAGTACTTATGAAAAATAAATGAAGAACAAAATAGTACTTACGTGATTGAAGCCTTTGGAGATGTTCTTGTGAAGTGGGAAAGCAAAAAGAAAAGTTTTGAGATGATTTGGAGAGTATGTGCGGCGCCTAGGTCAAGTTTTTAATGTGTTGGTGTTTCAAGACTAAGTCTCCTTTATATAGGAAAAGAATGGGTCAGGTTTTGACCCATTTAAAATCGATTTTGGAGACAAAAAGTGACCATAGGTGGCGCCTTTAGCTTTGCCTAGGCTTGGTATAGGCGGCGCCTAATGCAAAGCATTTGCTAGCATAGGTGGCGCCTAGGGCAATGCCTTTAGTGACCATAGGCGGCGCCTTTAGCATGGCATATGAGATTCAGAGACCAAATTCTTTAGCATAGGCGGCGCCTATGATATGGTATTCTTGAGCATGGGCGGCGCCTATGCTATAGCACACTAGATTCCGAGACCTTGGGCTATAGTATAGGCTTTGCCTTGTTCGTGGCCTAGTTTTACCTAGGCCTAGCCTTGCTCGATGCCTATTTTGTCATGAGCAATGCTCAATCCATAGCCTTATGCATCTTCCTTCCTAACTTACCACCTTTACTATGCAATACCTCCAAATCGTCATTTGAAATCGATCTCCTCGTTGTATACCTCTTGCACCTACATTTGCTCAAAACCAACGAAAACGATTAGTACAATGGGTTACCTCCCATCAAGCGCCTTAGTTTTGGTCGTGGCAGGACTCTTCTTTTCGGATTTTTATTTATCAAAAGCAAAACACGTACTAAAATGAAAGAAAGAAAAAAATGAAAAACGATGGGTTGCCTCCCATCTAGCGCTTGATTTATTGTCGCGACACGACATAGCTATCTCAATTACTTAGACTTCATCAAGATAGATGGTGGATCATTTTCTGAATGGATTCAGACGACAATGAGGCTTACTTGTAGGCATGCAATCTTTTTCGAGATGACCCTTGTGCATGCCTCTCCCCGGAGGGTCTCCAATTATATCATCAATAGTCCAACCCATAGCTCTCTTGTATCTCTTCAGAGCAGAGATGAGAGATTCTACGTGCTGTTCACTTAAATCATCCGCACTTACCGGAAGTATATTTCTACTTTCCAAGAACACATACCTTAGATAATCGGGGAGCTCTTGCAATTCTAGCATTGCTGGCTCTTCAATGGAAGTCTTCGCTGTTGGTGACGGTTAATTCTTAAAATCACGATCTGGTTGCTTAGGAGTATAGGACTCTATTTTTGTTAGAGCACCCATAAGTTCTTCATAATCTTCATCGTCCTCATGCTCAACATTCAGTGGCGCAGCAGACAATGGCTCAACAGTGGGCTGTTTCTTTACAGATAATACTTTCTTATCCTCATAATGATCATTAACTATAGAGAACACATTCATATCGCTGGGCTGCTTCATTGCTTTGCATATATCAAAGCGGACCACTTCGTCATTCAACCAAAATAAAAGCTCATTATCTTTCATGTCAATAAGTACACTTCCAATTGCGAGGAAAGGGCGTCCCAAGATTATGGGAACGTCAAAATCTACCTCACAATCCAAGATCACAAAGTCTATAGGAAAGATGAATGTGGAAACCTTTACCAACACATCATTCAAGATACCCACAGGTCGTTTTACCGACCGATCTGCCATTACAAGCCGCATATTGGTTGGTGTAGAGTCTCCTAACCCCAAATTTCTATAGATAGATAGTGGCATCAAATTGATGCTAGCTCCCAAATCGCACAATGCCTTAGCAAAATTCATAGAACCAACCGCAAGGAATAGTGAAAGCACCGGGGTCGACCTTCTTCTGAACTATTGACCGGGTAGCAATTGCACTGCAGTGATGCACATCATCTTTCAACTTATAGCTTGCTGCCCGCTTCTTTGTCAAAAGATCCTTCATAAATTTTGCATATCCAGGCATTTGTTCAAGTGCCTCCACCAATGGAACATTAATGGTCAACTGCTTTAACATAGTCATGAATTTGCTGAACTTTGTGTCATCCGCCGCCTTCTTCAATCTTTGAGGAAAAGGTGGTGGTGGGTATGGAATTGTTCTCTCCACAACTTTCTTCTCCTCTTGCTTCCGTTTTTCAGCTTTTTCAAGTTGCACATCGTGAGGGGTGACGTTAAGGACATTAGGATCGGCTGCTGCGGCATCTTTCCCTTTTGCCTTATCATCAATCTCCACTACTTCGTCAATCACTTGCTTGCCTTTTTCTGAAGTTTCCAGCACCTTACCACTTTGGGTAGTAATGGCCATGCATGACCCATCATTCCTTGGGTTTTGCACAGTATCACTAGGTAGAGTGCCAGCCTTTCTTTGATTGAGTTGTGCTGAAAGTTGGCTCAATTGCTGCTCTATTTGCTTGATTGAAGTGGAATGAGAATCAACTAATTATTTCATAGAGGACAAATCTTTAATCACCTCCGC
This sequence comes from Capsicum baccatum var. pendulum, assembly GCA_030864225.1. Lineage (NCBI taxonomy): Eukaryota > Viridiplantae > Streptophyta > Magnoliopsida > Solanales > Solanaceae > Capsicum > Capsicum baccatum. The sequence goes on along the minus strand of CM061561.1, from coordinate 259,873,544 downwards.
TACTCCCGCACTCGTTGCTTCCACTCCTTTCAATAGTATAGCCATCATGTCTTCCATACTTCCAGAACTAGATGTGGTGGTGTCACGTCTTCCAGGGGGTACTTACAAACCACTCTTTTCATTTTTGTTCTTCCAACTACCTTGGTCTTTGTTTCCAGATTTATCATAATAGTTCCGACCTTGGTTTCCTTGGGTATTCCCTCGGAAACCCCCCTGATTGTTCAAGTAGTTGGCCTCTTCTTTAGAATAAGATTCATCTCTTTCTTTTGATGCAACAGCTTTGACTTTTTCGGTCTTCCCTGATAATAGATGCTTTGTAAGAAGATCCACTTGTGTTTTCATGTGCGCCATATCTTGATCACGTTTTTCTTGTCTTCTTCTTTGGTCGGCAGTCATGCTAATAGATAAAGTGGGGCTTGCTACCTCAAAAATCCCTGGTATGCCAAGCTCTACTTTGCTTTGTCATCCGATCTAGCATATTACTTGCCTGACCAAAGGTGAGGTCCATAAATGATCCTCCAGCCGCATTATCCACCACTGGTTTAGTTATTGAATTCAAGGCTCTATATAATATCTCCATTAGGTGAACATTAGTCATATGATGGTTTGGGCACCGCGTTAGCTTCGTCTTGAACCTCTCTCATGTTTCGTGGAGAGCTTCTGTTGGAAGCTGACGAAAGTTGCTGATTTCATCTCTCAATTGTGCTCTTTTGGATGGCGGAAAGAATCTTTCTAGGAAAGCGTCTCTCAATTGCCTCCAATTTGTAATAGAATCAGGAGTCAGCCCGTTCAACCATAGAGTTGCCTTCCCAGACAGAGACAATACGTAACCGAATTGTATTCTGACCAACGCCAGGATTGTCAAATGACTTGCATGTAGAAATAAAGTTGATGAGATACATATTCGGATCATCGCCTACTAGTCCACCAAATAATCCCTTGAGTTGCAATAACTGAATCATGGTGCTTGTGATGTTGAACTTGGCTCCGGGTGCCAATGGTGGAGGAATAATAGCTCCTGTGGCTCCGGCTCCATCAAGATCATCATCATCATCGTCGAAAGCTGGTTGCATGGGTTGGTGATCATACCTAAACCGATCTTGTCGACCTCTTCTGTTGGCAGGTGTTATGATTTCAGCATCATGCCTTGGGTTTAGTAACTCGTCATCACCTAAATCCTCATCGTCAGGATTTGTTGCTTGCCCAGGATTATCAATGTTTTGCTGGTGTACTTGGGCGGCGGCAAGAGCAGCTAGTCTCGCCTGCTCGTGTTGAGCAGCCATTCTTTCGATTTTAGTTTGTGCCTCCATTCTGCCAATTCGTTGTGGTTCGGGATTGATAGGTAATAACGGTTGACCAGAACTTCTAGTATGGGGCATGCACTGAATAAAAACCTGCAGTAAATAAAAACAAAAACTAAAAGTAAAAGTATGAGAATCTTTGACCAAAGGGTCTAGTAATTATCACAAACTTAATTGACACTTGTATTCCCCGGCAACGGCGCCAATTTTTGATAACGCTCAATCTACAGATCTCGTAGGAGTGTAAAGCGGTCGTTAGCAAATATAGAACCCAACAGGGTTGGGTATCGATCCCTCAGAGAATAGCTTGGTCAACAAGTAAGCAACGATTACTAGACTTTTAGTGCAACTCTCGTAATAAGGGGGGATTGTAATGTGTAAATAAAATATTAAAGTAAAAACTGAAAATAGCAAAGTAAAAAGAAAGAATGTTTAGTAAGTTGTAAATAATGAGAATTGAAGAGTTGGGGTTATGTCCACCTTCTGAGTTATACGTCTCTATTGGCTATGAGTGTGTAGAATTTAGACATGCATGTGCTTATAGAGAATTGTATTCGATGGTAAATCCAGGCGTCTTTCGACCTATTCGAGGATTATTTCACTTTAACTCTTTTGAGCTTAAAGCGTGTCTAACGGTACGAATTCTAAAATAGGTTAATCCAGTTACGGCACTAACTTTTTAATATGGGATGGGACCCTATTAGGCCAATGAAATACTTGACCCAATTGTACTAGGTTACTGTATCATTATCCTAATCCTAATATGCTAAGGTAATACTTAAATAATTGTACTAGGTTAATGTATCATTATTCTAATCCTAATAAGTTACTGCAAGTCCCCAAAGTCTTCAAAATTGTTGTTTTAGCCCGGGACAGATTTTCCATGCGCCACTTTTGGTCCTTGGCATGCAAGACTCCCTTTTCTCCTTTCGTGAAGCTTTCTTTGGTGTCAAGTTATCCATAAAATGCTGAATTCTGCATCATTTATACCTGAAACTTTGCTAATCATGTTCGTTAGCTCACTTATAGGAAAAAGGACTAAAAGTGCATGAAATATATAATTTGTTCTCAAAACTAGGCTAAAATATGGGCAAAATATAGCACCATAGGCGTGTAATATCGCCTATCATCAACTCTCGCCAAAGAAGGCCATGAGCAGCCCTTCCCTTCCTCCTGCAGCCCTCAATTAGTTGCAATAACGTCTCAAGTGTGCCATGGGATCACCGTGCCCTGCATACTTCTTAAACTTGGGTATTTTAAAACCGAGGGGAAGGTTGATGTCTGGGAACATGCAAAGATCTTTATAGGAAACACTCTTATAATCTTTGATTCCCTGCAAATTCCTCATAACCTATTCTAAACTTTTCAAATTCCATGCTATGACTTCCCGTTCCTCTGTTGTGATTGATTTCTCCGTATCAAATGGAAATGCAGGTGGCTGAGTGTACCCATACGGTTAATTCATTCTCAAAGTAGGCTCTGGGGCATAATACTGACTATTTGAAACCTTCAATACTAGCTCACTGTCAGACCTAGGAAGCCCCATTGTGGGAAGCCCAGCATATATGAGAGCTTCAGGTGGTGGCAGAGCCACGAATACCGGTGTGATTGGTGGCACCGGCTGAGCAGCGGGTCTTGATTGGGGAGCTACCAAGGGCACACCAGAACTGCCAGGATAATAATGTCGCGGAGTGAATCCTGGTGCGTGCTTAGGTGACTCAGTAGGAGTATAGAATTGTGCCTGAGAGAGCGGTGGGCAATTAGAGATATTCCCAAGACCTTCAGGGAGCGGAGGAGGAGGCATTCTGCTGGCCCATACCCGGTGCAAATCTATCAATTGATGCCTGAGCCTTACTACCTCATTTGTGTTCTGAACTTTCTTCCCTGTGATCCTGATCTGGGTCAATGAGTGAATTTTCAATCTCCCTGCTAGCCATGGCGAGCTTTGCTTTGGATCTAGTAAAGTATGGGTGACTAGCCAGAGTGCTGCAAACCTACCACTGTTATCTGAAAGAACATGCTCATCAAAGATGACATCCGTTAGGATTAGGGCACACAACAAGCATGGGAATCACATTGGTAAAACTATCCTAAATTCATGTTCATTTCTACCAGCTTTTGAGGGTAGCGAGGTCATTTTAACATCATCCCGATTTTTATCTACACTTATTTTTATCTTCACTTATTATTATTATTATTATTATTATTATTATTTTTCGCCCTCCTTTCCCTCTCTCTTTTTTTCATATCAATCTCTGTTCTTTCCCTTTATTGTCTCATCATCATTTATTTCTTTTCTTCTCTCGCTATCTTTCTTTATTTTATCATTCTTTATGATTTTTTTTTTTTTAAAAAGAGGAAAAATAATAAAAAACAACGAAACAAAATGATTAGATCGAATCCAAAAGCAGGTTGCCTACGTATCATGTTGTACATGAATCAGATCTTGCGTAGTTCGGGCAGCATATGCATAACATAATTGAAGTTTTTTTTTTTTTTTTTCGCGAAAATGAAAACAAACAAACAAAAGAAACACATAACATCATAACATTTTGATGAAAGAAACAACAAAAACATACAAAGCATTTAGGACCACTTTAAAACTAAACAACAAATACAAAACAACATTCTAGACCCCTAAGACGACATACGTTAAATTACTAATAAAGACCCTAATATCATAAACAACTTGACTTCGACTTAAAGCAGACACCACCCTACAATGACAGAAACATAAAAGACTCAAACTGAATAAAGATAAGAAATGCTCTTTCAGACTGGTGCTCTGTGTGATGACCCTCGCTAAGATGGACCTGCCTGTGAAGTTCTCTTTCTCCCATTCAAACTTTGTAGCATATCCTGTAAAGACAACCTGATATTAGGGAAGAAGCTTTGGGCCCGTATTCCTACCTCATGAGGAGTGCACTTGGAAAGATTATTCTGACACCTTTCTACCGTCTTGAACAAATCTGCTAACTGAACTCTCAGCGTCTCCACTTTGGACCCCGCACTTTCATCCTGGTGGTCGTTAACTATGCATTCCTCCTGAATTCTCCCTCTAAGCTGCGCTGGTAAGGGTTGACTGATACCCCGAGGGATGGATTGAAGCCAGACCCCATATCCCTGAGTGTACCCCAAATTATCCAAACTTTCTTTGAGAGTGTCCACACCTAGCTTTGTTGCATGGTTCCAGAACTGCTCGTATTTGCTTTCACCTAAGGCTTGGTCCTTGAAGTACTCAACATCCTTTAGAAAATCCACTACTGGTGGCACGTCCTGCGGCCTACCCAACTGGCGCATTACCCTAGAACGACGGTATGGTCTAGTGAAATTAAGCCCTAACATAACTAGAAGGAGCTGCATTTAACAAACAAACAAGAATATCTTTGGTCGAAGCCACAGAGAAGTCAATAAAATGTTATCCACGATTCTTGACTCAAGAAATTCAATCCAAGTGTCGACTCCCACGGGTAGCGAGAATTTATCCAAATGCAACTTGAGGTCCATGACTTTCACTCGATTGGGAATACAACGATCAACCACGTCTGGTCTAACTAAAGAAGGCGCATGCAAATGCTCCATCATCCATAACTGCAATATTAGGTTACTGCCCTAAAAAAATCTCAGTCCCCCCCTTCACTTCGATTAAAGCCTTATTTATTTCTGTTAAGATCATGGGTATGAGAGTGAACCTGCCCTTTTGATTAATGCCCTTGTCATTTTGATCCTTATGAAATAGAGCCATCACCATATATTGCAAACGTGTATTAATACGTCTTTCTTCTAGAGGAAACACTAAAGTACCTAACAAAGCGAGGGTGAAGACTTCAAGACGCTTTCTCTTCCACTTCTCCTTAGTCATATGAAATTCATCCCAAAAGTAATCAAAACCTTCCGAGGACCCGAATCTAGCGAACAAAAAATCTAAGGAAACCCACGAATCACTTAAACAACCCAAATGCATACCCTTACTTTTTAAACCATAAGACTCCAAAAACCTCACGCCAGTATGATTTCGTGCTCGAATAATATCTTTCTCGATATAGGGAAAATGCAACAAACCGAATATTTCTGCCAAAGTAGGAGTTATTTCACATTCCCTAAACCTGAACACCAAACTACTTGGATCCCAAAAGGTTAACACAACCTCTATTAAATCTGGACGAGGGGTAACATGCAGAAGTTCCATAAGAGCACCTAATATTTTAATCAGTTTCTGCTGATCAACATAGTTAAACATTTCCCACCACTTGATTAACTTTTTGGGCACCTTGACAACCATCAGGACTCTAGACTTGGTGGACAAATCCATCCTGTAATAACACAAAAGACGTTATCTCAAAAATTCGATAGGAATAGAAGATTCCCAACCCTTAGGATTTTTGACGCAGGCATATGTCGATGGGACAGACCACTTCATGACTCCAATTTACCGAACAGAAGTACTGAGCAAAATCAGTCTACTTGGCTAACAACTCTAGATTACGGGGCGAGAGACCTAGGCTAATAATAAGACAAAGTCCAACACAAAGATTACCGGACCCACCGAGGGTTGCCTATGTATCCCAAACCGAGGGAAGGGAATCAGGTATGTGTAGTTCATCCAGATTGGCCAATTAATGATTAACTAATAAATTGACCCTAACTTAAAAGACACAACCAAAAACAAACGAATAATAACTTTTTTTTATTTTCAACTAGACATTGCAACTAAGACTGACACCACCAATTATGAAGAAAAATCTTTTTTGGTATTTTTACTTTTGACAAACAAGTAGAAAATGCAAACAAAACCTTTTTTTTTTTGTTGAACTTACGGTACTTTGAGAAGATAAATGCAAAACGTAAAAAAAATCTTTTTGAGTTTTTGGATTGTGAAGAACAAAAGCCATAAAGAACTCTAAAATAAACTACGACACTCCTTTTGATTCATTCTTTTCGACTCACTTTTTTTTTTTGTTTTCATTTTTTCCCTACGCACCTTACTCCTAACAAATATTTTTTTTAAATCAGTCCGTCAAATGACCACGTTACCCTTAAAGATGCAACAGTTAGCACGTAGGGATGCTTTAGAGGTGAGTCTCCTACAAAGGGCTATGTGGGTCCCACTAGGTCTCAGTATGATGCACATAAGCATGACCTAAAGGCTGACCTACATTGTGGTTCACTAACAAGGCTGTTCGGGGGAGCGTATGGTCGATAGTGGATGCTTTACTTTCCACCTACTACTCCATAACACCGACGGATCCCCCCTAAAATAAGGGTGACTCAACTAGAGGTCGTGTACAACACGTGTACTACGGACTTGTTGCAGAAAGAAGGCCTGGGGGTAGACACATGATGCCAGATATAAAAGCGGTAACATATAGATAAATACTGTACCAAAGAGCATGAAAACGTACAACAATGATAACAATAACACAAACAATAATCACAAACAATGTTTATACACCCATAATGCCAAACAAAGCCGATACGACTCAAAAATAAGACCGAATTCTGAAAATATCCCCAGCAGAGTTGCCAGAGCTGTCGCACCCTTTTTTTTTAAATCCAAAAATATATATTTTTAAGTTTGAAAGGGTTTTTATTATTAAAGTGACAAAAGATTAAAAAATTATTTCAAAAAGGACTTTTTACATTTTAATTCAGAGTCGCCACTTGACATAACCCGGGTATGCCAAGTCACCTTTGAAAATCCTTTTCAAAAATAGTTTGACTCTATAAACTGATCCGCGAATAGAGATTTTGACTAAGTAATTCTGTTGATCGAGGGGGAGGTGTTAGGCACCTCTCAATCCCGTGGTTCGACCACGGTCGCTTGATAGAGCGTATCGGCTAATTTAACACTACGAATGTATAAGCCAAAAAAAACACACGAACAGACATTAAACAAAAATCCAAAACTAAAATAATAATGTTCAGTTCAATTATACAGTCCAAAAATAGAAAAATGCGAGAAAAGAAATCCTATTCTATCCTACGCTAACCTAACTACGCTCCTGCGCTTTACCCGATGCCTCAGGCCTTCATCACGAATGTCTTCCATCAACATGATACGTCGGGGCATTCCCCTCGAAAATAGACACAAATCCTCGGGGCATTCCCCAGCCAAATAGTATATTTTAATCCAAACAATATAAATTATAAAACGTTCAACACACATTTCACATTCTAACATTCCACAAGACACTTAATCCTAAATTTGCTTACCCGAACCTACATTAGCCTATCCATTTCAACATATCATAATTCATCACATTCCACATCAACAATCGAACAAAATTAATCCTAATCTACTCTTTTTGTTAATTTAATTCCCTCCCCCAACTTCCTTTTTATCGATCATGCCATTAAAATTAATCAAATTCATTCCTCAAACAACCAAAGTCACATCATCAAGCGCATGGTCATAATATCAACAACATCGAGCATTCATAATCACAACATCGATATACCAAGTTCAAATAACATAAGAAGAAAAAGTTGTAGAGATAGACCTTCCGATAATCGGCTTTCGTTGATAATAAGAATTAAAGAAGTCCGACCTTGGAACTTCGAATAGAACCTCAACAACGATGACTCTGACCTTGATATCGATAAAAATCAAAAAAACTCCAAAAACTGATCTTGATGGACTGACCGATACAAACAGAAAAACCAAACCCCGAAACAAGAACAACACCCAATGAATCTTGAGGCCCGATTTCGACGATGAAACGCAAAATAGAAGAACCCAAAACTCCAATACACGATGGAACCTAAAAACTAGTATAACCAGAGCTAACAAAATCATGAGACTAAGAAATTCGGACCGGGTTTTAACGAGCTGCAACAGAATTGAAAACAAATCGAGATTCGCTTGACTATTTTAAGTCGGCACAACTCCGATAACCTCAGTGATGACTAAAAACGACAAATAAATACCTATTATGATGTATTACGATGGGTTTGACCAGATTCATGACGACTTTGATGTGTTTTCGGTGATTTTATCACCGGAATAGTAACCAACTCATGAACTCGCATTCTCTCAGCTCTCTGCCCCCCCTCTGCTTCGTTTTCTCTCTCGTTGTTCAACTCTCTCTCTTGTTCAATCTCTCTCAGATCTGGGTGTGTGCATGAGTTCTGGTGAGGAGAATTGTGGAGAAGATGATGGATGTTTGGTGCGAAGAAGAAGGAAAGGAGAAGAGAAAAAAAATGGCCCCCCTTTTCCTTTTTGCGTCCCCTTTGTTATATATAATGGAAAAAGAATGAGTACTACTCTTCTTGGAAGGTTCCTCTTATTTATTTTTTTAGTCCATGTTTCTTTCTTTGTAGACAAGAAAAAGAGAGGGTAAGGTGTTGTTTTTTAATTGGAGGGGTAAGGGTTAGGTGTCTTATTTTAATTGAAAGGGTTGTTGGGATATTTAAAAGAAATAAAGTTTGTTAGGGATTTCGTTGAGAGTTTTTTTTTTTGTGGAATGTAATTACATGGGTAGGGTAAGGTAAAAATGGGTAAAATGATATTGGGAGGGACGAAATTACGTGTCTACAGTCACCAGTTTGTCCTCGAAATGGAAATTTGTCCTCTATCAACCTGGACTATTCTTATTAACTCTTGCAATCCAGGACAGTTGTAATTGGGGGAGCAACAGCCAGAGGCAGATACAGTGTATTTACTACGGATTCAACCAACGTGGAATATGGATCCTGATATTTGGGTTGAGCAACGAGCTCAACTTACCTATGTAAGCCTCTATTTCTAGTAATAATTACTTTATTTTCTAAATTTATACTCTAATGTTATTATCATTAAATTCTAGATCGATATTTGCAATCCATAGAGGATTTTCACCGGACTCTGTCAGATGATAGTCAAGAACTTCCACTTAGCCAAGAGCAGAATGAGAGAATATGATTAGATGCGGTTGGTGGTCCGAGTAGGTATGGATATGCTTATGGCTTGCCACAATGAACCTTTCGTGAATTTTATTTGAAACTAGAAGGCCTCAGGAGCTTCCAGGTTGATGAGTCAAGGGAAATGATTTTGGCTTTGAAGCAGATGATAGCTAAGTTATCTAATGAAGCTAAGGCCGCACAGGTAAGGGAAAGGCAAAGGGTATTCAGTATGCGGGAATGAAGGCCCAATTCGATGCATTACTTTCTTCGGGGGGATTCCCCCTTGTTCTGGTGATGAATTGAATTAAATGGCAGGTATTTGTAAAAGTTGTTATTGTCATCATTTTTTTTTTTTGCAGAAAAGAGACCTCATGATATCGCAATTTTGCATTTTAATTTTTCATCAAATGAACAAAAGCGACCACAAGAGGTCTCTTTTTTTCAATTTCATTTTCTAGATAGTCACCTGATGAGGTGTCTTTTAATTAAAAAGATAAAATCAAATAGAGACCTTATGAGGTTTCTTTTAATTAAAAAATAAAATTTAAAAAATCAAACAGTAACCTTATTTCGAGAAGTATTGTACTTTCTTTAATCAGTGGTATTGAGTTAGGATAGTTGGGAGTCATGACCTGGCTACCTATAGTTAGTACTAGTAGAGGCTTCATAGAAAGTCAGTAGAGTTAATGTATTTAGTTTTCAGTTTTATTTTGTAAAAGCAGAGTTGTAATCTTATAAAGTTCAGATTTGTATTAATCAAGTTCAGAAAAGTTTTATGTTTTCGCTGATTTTATACAGATTTAAGTATTTTATTTAGTTGCTTATGAGTTATGCCAGTAGAAGGGTCCTTTAGCTTAAGGTCACTTGTGACCCTAAGCACCGTGTGATGTCTCGGGACCCGATTTCAGGGCGTTACAATTTTGGGAAACGATGGTTTTGATATGGGTAATGTATAGTGGGGAGAACAGGCTAATGAGAATAATGACAATGTTTTCGGATACGATGGTTTTGATATAGGTAATGTGTTGTGGGGAGAACAGGCTAATGAGAACAATGACAGTGTTTTAGCAAATGATGATTTTAATATGAGTAATATGTTGTGGGGAGAACAAGTTAATGAGAATAGCGACAATGTTTTGGCAAATGATGATTTTGATATGGGTAATGTGTTGTGGGGAGAACAGGCTAATGAGAACAACGACAGAGTTTTGGTCAACAATGATTTTGATATGGGTAATGTATTGTGGAGATAACAGGCTAATGAAAATAGTGTCTATATAAACAATGTAAATGTATTATATGCTAGCAAATTGAGCTAAATATTAACGTAAGTTTCTTTTCACTTTAAGTTGATTAGTTCGTTAAGTTTTTTTTCTTAAGACTTTCAATAATGCTTCTCTTCTAATTTGATCATTAATTCCTCGCTTTTACATCTACGTTAATTTATAATTACTGTTCTTTGTTTTTTGGCTTATTGATTCTCTTACATTAAATATTTGTTACATAAATGTAGTTTCAAAAGAGAGTGTTATTTTAACTCGTAGCGAAAGAGCTACTTTTACTATGTTCAATTTGATATTTTGGTTTAGGTTTTCATTAACTTTGTTACTTCTTCATTCAACAGTGGTTGAAGCTAGTTCGATATCATACCATACCCTAGAATGTCATCCTCAGAAAGCAAAAAATTTGATAGGACCGTAGAGAGAAGTTGATAGATATAAGAGAAGAAATATGCAAGCAAGAAAACGACCTTCGAAATTTTAATGTGCAACAAAAAAGTGCACAAGAAAGTAAGGGTGTCAAACGGGCCAGGCAGACCCGGCCCGATTATCTAACCCGGTCCGGTAAGCCCTAGTGCTTTAGGGTTCCGGGTCCCGGGCCAATTTTTTTGTTAAAATGGGCCCGGTTAACCCGGCCCAGACCAAGCCCGGTCCAGGCCCGCCGGTTAACTGGCCCGGCCCGGCCCAGAAAAATAAAAAAATGGATTTTGGGCCAAAATAGCTGTTGGCCCAACGGCTATATAGCCGTTTTTGGGTCCAAACGGCTAGTTTGGGCCCATTTAATTAAAAAAAAATAACTTTAAAAAATATTTTTAAATCCCCAAAAAAAATCTATAAATACCCTACAACTTCAAATCATTTTTCACACAATTTTTTACTCTCTCAAATCTCATTCTCTCTCAAATCTCAATTCTCAATTCTCAAATATTCAATATATTTAATTTCTTAAGGTGTTCACTTTAATTTTTTAATTTTTCGTTTACAAAGTACGAGCGAAGTTTCTAAAGTCATAATCTTCGGATACTTCCAAAATTTGGTATTGTCGTTCCATCTCTTACGTATAATTTTTATTTATTGTATTAATTGTTTAATAATTAATTTTATTATATTTGTGTATTTTGAATATTTTTAGTTTAATTTAATTTATATTATGGATAAATTAAAAAACCTCGCTGCTAAAGGTGTTAAATTGTTTTGTCCCGGAAGCGGTAGTGGTAGTAAAAAGCGAATTACTAGCGGTAGAGGTAGTTCAAGTAATAGATATACCCGTGTGTCTTCGCCTCCGGTACCGCTTGGTACACCTTTTGAGGAAGAAATAGGTGTAGGTGCTCACGATATGGATTATGTAGAAGCTCAGGAAAATTACGGTATAGAAGAAGAAAATGAAGTAGATGCAGTTAATTTAGACAAAGATAATGAAAATATTGCTGAAACACCCGCAGTAGGAGATGCTAACATTAGATCTAAATCAGTTAATCTCCCTTCCCGTCCTCCCAGTGCCCCAAAGCCTCGTAAAAGAACTAGTATTGCATGGCAATTTTTTGAACGTATATCAGATATTGAGGTGCAGTGCAATATTTGTCAACAAATATATAAGCATAGAAGTGGAGGCAAGCAAGGGGGTACGGGTACGTTAATGAGACATATAGCTGAAGATCACAAAAGAGAGTTAAATATTGCAAAAGGTGGTGGGGATGTTGGTGGGTCAACGCAAACTAGAATGGACCCAACAACCGGTCAAGTAGCGAAAAAGTATAATAAATTGAAGGACAGGGAAGAAATAGCTAAAATGGTAGCTGTAGGTTGTTTGCCTTTTAGTTTTCCTTCTTCTGATGTTTTTATTTGTTATATACAAGCAATTTATAATCCTATGTTTAATGGTATTCCTAGAACTACTTGTCGGTCTGATCTTTTTAGACTCCATTCACAATATTGTTTTTATTTATCCACATTGTTAAAAAATATTCAATGTAGATTGTCCCTAACTTCTGATCTTGGTCGTGCTATAAATAAAAATGATTATTTAACCGTTACTTGTCATTGGATGGATAGTAATTTCGTGATGCAAAAACGTATTCTTGCTTTTTTATATGATGAAGATCGTAAACATACTGGACAATTTATTGTTGATTCTATTGTTAAAATTGTCGGATATTATGGTATAGAAAATAAAATTTTATGTATTGCTTTTGATAATGCTTCTAACAACAAGACTGCTATAACAGAAATAAAATCTACGCTATCTCCGCCCTTGCCTGAAATTTTTCATATTAAGTGTGCATGTCATATATATAATTTAATTGTAAAAGATGGTCTTGACCTTTTTGAGCTTTATATTGAAAAAATTCGTCTTGCCGTTGGTTTTATTCAAGGAAATAATCGTAGATCGAGAATTAGAGAATTTAAAGTTAAATGTCAAGAAAATGGACTTACACCGATTTTGATGCCTGAGGAAATTGATACTAGATGAAATTCTACGTATGAATTTTTAAAAACTTGTTATAAATATAGAATTCCAATTACACTAGTTTTTAACCAACATTGCGGTTCATTTGCTGATTCTGCTGATTGCATGCTATATAATTCTGATTGGGTTGTAATTAATGATCTTGTTAAGTTTTTAGAAAAAATTTATGTAGCTACGGTTGAATTTTCCGGTGCTTACTATCCTACTGTTTGTAATATTTTGGCATATATAGCCGATATTTCTGGTTTGATCCAACAATATAAAAATAAAGAAGGTTATAAAGAAGCTGTTGGCGCCATGTTTACAAAATTTTAAAAATATTTTTTCCCGATTCCCCCTATTTACTTGGTTGGTGCTATGCTAAATCCGTGCATGAAATATAATCATATGTGTCACTTTAGTACTCTTATTTATACTAACTTAGAAATAAATACTAACCATGATTCTGAACAAGTACAGCCTGATTTGTGGACGACTACGGCTGATGCAAAGGATTATATAGAAAAATTATATAATCACTATGCTGATTTATTTGATTCAGCCGTTCTTACAAATATCACTCCAACTGTCGCTCCTCATCCTCCCGAGGAGCCATCATCTTCTAAAAGGCCTGCACATAGTGGTTTTTCTGATTCGTTTTATGATTTAAATTGTTGGAACAGTGTTGATGAGAGAACTTACACATCAACTTATCGGGAAGAGCTGAAATATTATCTTCGGACTGCGGATCAACACGCTGAATTGGTGGAGGAATAATGAATCACAATATCCTGTGCTTTCAAGATTAGCTAGAGATATCTTGAATGTTCCAATGTCAACCGTTGCATCAGAGAGCGCCTTCAGTCAGGGACGATAATAGCTTGGACACAACCGACACTCATTGGGAAGCAATGCAATGAATGTTCTAGTTTGCCTCAGAGATTGGATTAGAGCGGAAAGAAGAAACCAAGGAATGGAACCGGAGCCGAGCGACGAGCTGAAACTTGAAGAAATTATGACTTCACGGGAGAACGCAGCAGAATCAAGTCCAATGCATGGTTTTGCCCCCGTTGACTTCGATTATCCTATGCAAGTTCCCATTAATATTAACATGAATGAGTTGGAAAAAATGATGCATAATTTATAGATTTTTCATTCATGTAAATTATAAATTTTGGATCATTTTGCAATCAATAAAATTCCCCAAATTCATTCACTCCTTAGTCGTTGTTTTTTATTTTTTTTTATTTAACGATTTAAAATTTTAAATTGAATTTCTAGTTTTCTACTTTAAATTAAAAACTTACTTCTAATATATTATTAATTTACTACTAAATATTATTAATTTATTATATTAAGTAGCATATGTTTTGTATATTTGTGCATATATCTTATATAGAAGTGTATATTTAACGTATACATGTGTATATGTTTTATAAATTAGTATATAAGTATATCTATATATATTGTAATGTATATATATAATGTAGTATATTTTATAAGTAGTAGTATATATACATTTAATGGTGCGTATACACATGTATATATCTTCTATAGAAGTGTATATTTAATGTATACATGTGTATATGTTTTATAAATTAGTATATAACTATACAAATATATATTGTAATGTATATACATTATAGTATATTTCATTTAAAGTATTACATATACATAGAATAGAGTGTATATATGTGAATGGATCCTCTATAGACGTGTATATTTAACGTATACATGTGTATATATTTTATAAATTAGTATATAACTATACAAATATATATTGTAATGTATATATATTGCATATATCTCATTTAAAGTATTACATATACATAGAATAGAGTGTATATATGTGAATAGATCTTCTATAGACGTGTATATTTAACGTATACATTACTTTGTGTTTTATAAATTAATATATATATTGTAGTATATACTTTTTTTAAAGTAGTACATATATATTGAATGGTGCGTATATATGTGTATATATATCTTCTATAGACGTATATCTTTAAAGTATACAAGTGTATATGTTTTATAAATTAGTATGTAACTATATATATATACATATTGTTGTATATATATATATGTATATCACTATATTGTAGTATATATTTTATTTAAAGTAGTACATATATATTGAATGGTGCATATATATGTGTATATATCTTCTAAAGTAGTATATATTTAACGTATACATGTGTATATGTTTTATAAATTAGTATATATATATATATTGTAGTGTATATATATATATATATATATATATATATATATATATATATATATATATATATATATATATTATACTATTATAGAATATGTTTTATTTAAAGTAGTACGTATAGTCATATATAATTATATATTGAATGGTACGTATATATGTTTAATTGTTTATACTTTATATATATTTTTTTAAAAATATATATTGTATATTGGAGTGTATATAGTGTATATTGGAGTGTATATAGTGTATATTGGTTTTTTTATTTATTTTTTAAATGGGTTTGACCGGTTTTTAACCGGGTTTGACCGAATTTTGGTGGGTTTGACCGGATTGGGTTAAGTGGGCCGGATTCGGGTGGGTTTTAATTTTTTTACTGTTTGACCCGGCCCGGTTAACGCCAAACCCGGCTCGAAACCCGGGTAAAATGGGAGGACCGGTTCCGGATTGGCCCGACCCGGCCCGTTTGACACCCTTACAAGAAAGTACGAAGAGACATGTGATCTTTGGAAGTTAAAGGACAAGAAAGACAAACTCAAGAACAACTGGAGAAAAAAGCGAGATTTAGCAGATTCAACTCAAAGAAAACAAGGATTCTTTATTTAACTAAAAATGAGATTTATTTATTATTATTATTATTTAACTACTATTATTCACTATAGTAAACAATCGAACAATAATATCATTTTTTGTAACAAATTCACAGAACAATACAAAACATCCCTTACCAAACCTTGCTCGTAGGATTATACTGGATATATGTGTTATAGTTGTTTTTGTTGTTCTATTGTTCACTCAGTAAAACTTTCTGCTTACCTGCATGATACACCAGCTGAAGGAGACAAAACATCCCAAATCAAGAAATATCTTCAAACTCCACAGCAAAATCCAATAAATCCATAAGGTTCTCTAAGAACAACTATAGTCATATATAAAAGTTACAACATGTAATTTATAAATAGTGATGTAACACTAGGACACTAGGTGGTGAACCTCTTTGTTGGAAAATCTCATATTGTGTAAGACCCCGCAAATTTTCATAGTCGTTAAAGCTCTTTTAAGTTTGCCAAGAGAAGCTTACCACTTAAAATTTGTCTAAGTGTTGGAACTTTTCCATTCCATAAGCCTTCGAATCTAATAGTATCATTATTAGTAACAAATTCACAAAACAATACAAAACACCCCAAGCTTAATAATCACACTCCTGAGGTTTAAATTGAGAAATATCTTCAAACACCAAACCAAAATCCAAAAAATCCATAACCCTAGTCCCTTGGCGACGAACTCCTTCATCAGAAAATCTCATACTATCTATAATATATAAATTATAAGGTCCAATATTTTTACAAATGTATAATAAATGATGAACTGCAAATACTTTATACTCTTCAGACTCCATTTTGTGCGAATAAACTGGATATGTTATTTTTTTTATTTGAATTTTTTTTTGTAGTTTCTCATTCTCTTGAGGAAACAAGAAGTGGATATTGTTGTTAATTTAGATTGAGTTATTAATTGATGATTATTTATGTTTGCATGGAATGTGCTTGAAAAAGTGTATGGAATATTTGTGGTGTTGTTCATCTTCTTAACCTAAAGTCCTTAACTAATTTTATTGTTTGAAAGAATATACCAAGTTCTTTTGATTTATTTACACAAGATTGACTTCAAAAGAATTAAGAGATATCCCAATCTGATCTTTATAATAATATTTAATTTATTATACATTCAAGTTATTTTTCTAACCGATTATGAACTGTATTGAATTTCTTTAAACATACACAGTTTTGTAACGTGATTTCTTTATTTGTAGTTTTCATATATATTATATTGTATAATACTACCATAACAAAAGAATTTTACGTGTGTTTTCATCTTGTAATACTTGCTAAAAAAATACTAAATATTTATTTTTTGATGTTTCACATAAAAATCTTGCTATTAAAAATAATTTATTTCTCTCAAAATTTAAATACGTAACAGATGATTTAGCTGTCCTTGTTCCTCCTCTTCTTTTCTCTTTTGAGTCAGGCTCTTAAGACAGGAAATGGGGTTTTCTGAATATTTCTCTTCCAAATCGTATAAATTAAACTGAAAAAATAGGACAAACAACACAAATTTCCAAAGTTTGAAGTTTAATTGCAGAAAATCTCAATATTTTATATAATTATTGAAAACTCAAATTTGAGTCTGTTTAGGTACATAATTAGCTCTCGATACATCCAACGAAAGTGCATTTTTTTCTTTGCAAAGATACATAGTTAGCGCAAGATATAGATTTTTTCAAGTTTGGATCTGTCAAGATACATAAGTAGCTTCTTGATACATCCAACAAAGATACATAATTAATTAAAAAATTTATAATTACTTTATAAAGATAAAAATTTATATAAATATAGTAAATTAAGATATGTATTTATATATTTTTTCAATACTAAATATAAAAAAAAATGTTATACTTTAGGACCCGCAAAGAAAAGATATCATGAATTAAAAAAGACAGGAAATGTATTGAGTCCTAAAATGACCAAGGGTGCATTCGTTATATTTTAACCATTTTGTTGAAATTTAGCTCGTCGTTAAGGGTTATTGCATCGAAAATGTTACGAAAGAGATATTTTTTAGTAGTCGTCTTAACCCATAGAAAATCTCTCACAAATGGGTGTGTCTTATTTTCATTTTTAGTTTTACTAATTTGTAATTTCTTTTTATAACTTTAATAATTAGAGACTTGTTATTTCCGATGTCGCACATGATCATATATTGAAGGCAATAATGTTCAAGGGTATTTTGATATATTATGCACGTCTTTAATTTCAGGGGAGAATTTATTATGTTTTGACATTCATTAAATTCAAAACAGACTAGGTATAATTATATAAAAAATATATGAAAATTGATATAAGACGTAGAAAAACATTTAGTAAATCAAGAAGATAGTTGAGTGTATTAATTTTCAAACAGAATCTTAAAACTATGAACATCAATATATGTATGTTTGAACATTTCAAGCATGATCCCTAAATTTTGAGTTTGCCGCTATTTAATTTAAATTACATAATTAAAAAAAAATATTATTTTCTTAAATTTCTTTTTTTTTTTTAAAGCTGTCTTTAATTTTTAGAATTTAGAAACAATAAATTTAATCTAAACTCACCTCTACATTTTTAATGTATGTCAAATGAATCAATAATTTTTTAAACATTATATGCAGTCAAATATCGTCATATGTAATGTAAACTAGAGTGAGAGTACTAAGTAAACTAATTACTTAAAGTCCTTTCATAAGAAATAATACATGTTGTATGCATTATTTGTAGCAGCAAATGAAGGCCAACTAAATGTTTAAAAACAAGGCCATGGAGGTGGCCATCATGGCGGCGGCGGTCACGGAGGTGGCAGTCATGGCGGTGGGGGCCATGGAAGTGGCGGCCATCATGGCGGTGGAGGCCACGGAGGTGGTCATCACGGTGGTGGAGGCCACAGAAAATGAAGTCAGCGTCCCGAGAATGAAGAACGTTATAAATTAAAGAACTTTAGGTTAAACTACTCCATGCATCCAGTTTTTATAATATAGTCCATAATAAAAACTACCTACGTTTTTAATTTGGAGTTGCATGTCATGTTATGTGTACCGGAAATGATATATAGTAAATATGATTAAATATCAATGTTTTATATTCTCCATTATAAAGTCCATTGATAATATTAGTGGATTGTCTTTAACGATTTAATTAGGTATATTGATTGGGTTAAAGATTCTTACTGTTTTTTTTTTTTTTTGTATATAAATTGTGTTTATTACCAAAGTACAAAAAAAGATAAGGTCTGGACAACCCCAGCCTTGTCAGAAACAAACAGCCAACAAGGTCTTATTTCAACCCTAGCTATGGGTAATAATCTAAACTTGTTAAAGCACTAGCTAGTTTAGGCTGCAAACTTCCTCTAATATGGATCTCCTTGATGATGTTGAGTATAAGAACACCAATTGATCTTGATGTTCATTGAAACATTTGAGTATTCCTCTCCTGCCATATTGCATACACACTTGTTGCAAGGGCCATTCGAAAAATCTCTGCACGAGCCTGCTTCCCAGTAAAATGCAGTAATGCCCATGCTACTTCATCCTTCCAACAGAGAGTTTGTTGATCTATGTGCAACCAGTTTAAAATCTTTTCCCATCATGAGGTAAAGTATGCACATTTGAAGAATAGGTGGTCACTACTATCAGTCCCTGAGTTGCACCACATGTCCATTTAGGTGGTGACGCATTATTACAAACTAATCTTCTCCGCTCTACCTTTTGGAAATCCCCTCACATCTTTATATACATCTTCTTTATAGAGAAGGATGAGCAATTCATTAAATCCTATTCAGTCCATCCTACCTTCTCATAGTACCTTTGTGCTTTAAGTATCTTCCTTACCACCCAGGACGCCTGTTGTGGATGTATTTCTATACTGTTCATAATACATATGCACCCACTAAATCCACATTGTGTCTTGTTTCTTACTCAAGCACCACAACAATTTACCTTTTTTTCCATGTTGCAACATCTAGGAAATTCAAACTCCCCACAACCTTTGGCCAACACAAAGATTCACAGGCAATCAATGCTTTCCCGGAAGTATCAACACCCCCTGACCAGAGAAATTTTCTACAAATGGATTCTATACATTTAATCACCTTCCTTGGCATAACAAATATTTGAGCCCGAAAAATTTGGATTGAAAAGAGTACACTTTTAATTAATTGGACCCTACCTGCATATGAGAGAAATCTTGAAGTTCAGCTCTGAACTCTCTCCATAATCTTCTCTATTAGGCCCTGAAACTAAACAATAGATTTTTTTTAGAACTCAATGGCATCCCAGGTATCTTATAGGTAGTGTTCCTTGTTCAAAGCCCAATTCTCCCAGTATTTCATCCTGGATATCTAGAGGCACTCCCCACAATAAACTGAACTCTTATCCAAATTTGCTTCCAAGCCTGAAGATTTTGAGAAAATGGTAAAGAGTTCAAACTACAATTTCACTGAAGTAGTATCTCCTCTTTTAAATAACAACAAATCAACAGCAAAGCTTAATTGGACCACATTTATTCTCTCACACCTTGGGTGGAATTTAAATTTGGGTTCTTTTTTAATTGCCTCATAAATCTGCTGAAATACTCCGTAGACAACACAAACAAGAAAGGTGACAGAGGGTCACCCTGCCTCAGACCCTTTTTTATATTAAAGGGTTCACTAGGGTACCCATTAATCAAAATGGAATAGGACACAGTCTTCACACACTGCATGATCCAGTGCCTAAATTGTCCAGGGAATTGTAAACACTCAAGAACCTGCTCCAAATAGGCTTTCCTCATGTCAACTTTCAACATACACCTTGGGGAGATACTTCTCCTACCATATCCTTTAACCAATTTGTGGCTAAGAATAATGTTGTCATTTATCAACCTCTTGGGGACAAAAGTTGACTGGTTCTTATCCACTAATAATCCATCACTTGTTGCAATCTACTTGTTAACACTTTTGAAATGAGTTTATAGAGTAGTGTACAACATGATATTGGTCTATATTGAGTAATTCTGTCAAGATTTGGAATTTTTGGAATCAAAGTGACAGTAGTGCAATTGATAGCCTTGTGCGTGACTCCTGTATGAAAGAGCTCCTGCATAACTTCTATGTCTTCTCCAATTATAGGCCATACCTTTTTGAAGAACACTAAATTAAATCCCTTTTAAAGCATCTACAATCTCCTCTCTAGAAACAGGTTTTACTAGTTACAACTATTGATCTCTATTCAGTTGTGGATTGATCATTGACAATTGTTCTGCACACGACCCTAATAAGCTTTTATAGTACCCAATAACCTCATCTGCTATTTGTGTTGGCTGAGTAAGCATCATTCTTGCAGAATTTTTTAACATGTTTGTAATCATAATAATTAAATGATTTAATAATGTAAAAATTTATTATAGATTGATGGGAAAAATTAAGCTCAAATTAGTCACTTTTAATACTTCTTGGAAGAGACCTAATTATAAGAACATCAAAAATATTATCTAAGCTTATTAATTAAGTCAAATTCTTATGGAAATAATTCTTAAAAGTATGACTCCAAAAGAAGGATAACATCATTTTTTTTCCAAAGGAAGATTAACATCAATTTTTTCTATAATAATGTTGTTTATCTGCATACTTTTTTGCTTCTATATATATAACAAGATATTGTTATAAATAATACATAGTATAACATGATAAAATAAAATCAGTTTAAAAAAATGGTTGTTATAGAAAATATTATTATTTAGGATAATTTTATAAGGACTAGAGAGGTTGAGTATAAATCAATTGATAGTAGTTTCGAATTCTGATTGGGGAGATTTTATTAACTTTGAATAAAGAGGCTTATGAGTAGCACATTCTAATAGTCCATGCATTTTGATTAACTTTGAATGAACAACTCCAAAATTCCATGCTTTTGCAGCCACATTCCATCCAAACATTTGAATCTTTCAACATAAATTTTCCCTATAGATACTCATCAATTGATAACTCAATCTAACTTAACAACAATTTCCACTACTTGTTTCCTCAATAAATTTAACTTTCATTGAAGAGATTCACCATTTATTATATATATATATATATATATATATATATATATATATTTAAATAAATATTTGACCTTATTAAAAACAGTATGAGATTTTCCAAGGAAGGAGTTCAGCACATAGTGTTACATCACTATATATAAATACATTTTTGGTGTAACTTTTTTATATGACCATATTTGTTCTTAGAGAACTTTATGGATTTATTGATTTGAAGATACTTCTTTACATGACAAGACAGTTTTTTGGCAAACGATGGTTTTGATATGGGTAATGTGTTGTGGTGAGAACAAGCTAATGAGAACAACGACAGTGTTTTGGCAAATGATAGAGAACAACGACAGTGTTTTGGAAAACGATAGTTTCGATATGGGTAATGTGTTATGGGGAGAACAAGCTAATGAGAACAATGACAGTGTTTTGGCAAACGATGATTTTGATATGGGTAATGTGTCGTGGGGAGATTAGGCTAGTGAGAACAACGACAATATTCTGGGAAAAGATGGTTTCGATATAGGTAATGTGTTGTGGGGAGAACAGGCTAATAAGAAAAACGACAATGTTTTGGGAAACAATGGTTTTGATATGGGTAATGTATTGTGGGGAGAACAAGCTAATGAAAATAACGATAATGTTTTGGAAAACGATGGTTTTGATATAGGTAATGTGTTGTGGGGAGGACAGGCTAATGAGAACAATGACAGTGTTTTAGCAAACGATGGTTTTGATATGGGTAATGTATTGTGGGGAGAACAAGCTAATGACAACAACGACAATGTTTTGGCAAATGATGATTTTGATATGGGTAATATGTTGTGGGGAGAACAGGCTAATGAGAAAAATGACAGTGTTTTGGTAAACAATCATTTTGATATTGGTAATGTATTGTTGAGAGAACAGGCTAATGAGAACAACGACAGTGTTTTGGGAAACCATGGTTTTTATAGGGGTAATGTGTTGTGGGGAGAACAGGCTAATGAGAACAACAACAGTGTTTTGGGAAATGATGGATTTGTTATGGGTAATGTATTGTGGGGAGAACAGACTAATGAGAATAATGATATGTTTTGGAAAATGATGGTTTTGATATAGGTAATGTGTTGTGGGAGAACAGGCTAATGAGAACAATGCCAGTGTTTTAGTAAACGATGGTTTGATATGGCTAATGTGTTGTGGGGAGAACAGGATAATGAGAACAACGACTATGTTTTGGCAAATGATGATTTTGATATGGGTAATGTGTTCTTGGGAGAACAGGCTAATGAGAACAACGATTTTGTTTTGGGAAACGATGGTTTTGATGTGGGTAATGTGTTTTGATATAGGGAACTCAGCTAGTTTCATCAGAACTTAGACTGTCATGTACAGTCTTTCCATATCAGTATACTCATGTTATCAGTATTCAGATTCAGGACTGTCTCAGATCAGTCTTCAAAGTCAGAACGATCGAAAACAATCATTTAGACATTCATATCAGTAGACTCAGTAGTCAAATCTATCGCGACTTTAGTTACAATTACGTGTTCATGTATGTACACGTTCATATTATTCAGTTAGTTAGTATAGTTCATGCATATGAACCCCATGCATTCGGCCTACCTCACTTGTATGCTCGTACATTCTAACGTACTTACGCATTTACGCTATGGTGTTTTATTTTATGCCATAAGTTTAGAAGCACGAGCTCCAAAACACCTGTAGCAACCCAATTCAGCAGCCAGAGTCAGCAGTGAGTCCTCATCCTTCGAGGAAAGAATGATTACTTTATTATTTCAGTTTTTTTCAATTTATTTCAGTAGTTGGAGTTAGTTGGGGACCTGTCTCATTAGCTCCTTATTCAGAAAGTTAGAGGTTTTTCAGACTATCATGTTTCAGACAGTTTATTTTAATTATTTTGAGTATTTCATACCCCACCCAGATGTTATGCTTTTATCAGATTTGAACCTTACGGCCTTTCAGCCTTTATTTCCGCATTTATTTCAGTCTATTATGCAGTATACAAGTACGGCTATAAGGCATGGATTAGCTTGTGGTCCTTCAGAATCATGGGCACTGTGTAGGGTTCCGGGTACCAGATTCGGGGCTTTATATATTGTCTATAATAAGGTCAAATATTTATTTATACATATATAGTAAATGATGAATCACCTTTTATAATAATTCTGTATCCACCACCAGATGTAACAGCTCAAGATTAATTAGTTCTATGGAGAATAGAGTAAGAATTGTGGGAATTGTTGGAATATGTTTTAGTACTACTAATGGGGTTGTATACTTTACTTTACTGTTGTTAAAGTTTAAGGATTATTACTTTCTACGACAATCTTAAATTAATATATTTTTTTATTATTAAATATTAATCATCGTATTTCGCTTTTCAACAGTCAAATTAGGCGAACTTTGAATAATATTTTCTTTCATATGGTAAACCCCCCACCCTTCCGCCACCCCACCCCTTCAAAATATGGTAATTCTTATTTTTAGTATAATGTTTACATTAATTGGCACTGGTAAAATAAGGAAAAAACTAAGAAATTGGTGTCTATATAAACAATGGAATATTACATTATATGCATAGAACAAATTGAGTTAGGCTTCTTCAATATTAACGTAAGTTTTCTTTCACTTTGAGTTAGATTAGTTCTTTAAATTTTTTTCTTAAGACTTACAAAAATGTTACTCTACTAATTTGTTTTAAAATTTTTCACCTTTTCATCTACATCAATTTACAACTATAACTCTCTTTTTGGCTTAGTGTTCTCTTACATTGAATATTTTTGTTACATGAATGTAGTTTCAAAAGAGTGTTACTTTATCATCATAAGAAAAATG
The DNA here is from genome assembly GCA_030864225.1 of Capsicum baccatum var. pendulum. NCBI lineage: Eukaryota > Viridiplantae > Streptophyta > Magnoliopsida > Solanales > Solanaceae > Capsicum > Capsicum baccatum. Next base: position 259,848,966 of record CM061561.1, on the reverse strand, counting down.
CTACTTTTACTATGTTGATATTTCATTAACTTTGTTACTTTTTCATTCAATAGTGGTTCAATCTAGTTTGATACTGTACTAAACGCGAGAATGTCATCCTCAAAAACTAAAATAATTGACAAGAACTTGGAGAAGTAGATAGATACGAGAGAACAAATACGCAAGGAAGAAGCCTACCTTCGAAATTCTAATGTGCAGCAAGAAAGTGTGAAAGATAGATATGAGGCTACAAGTGATCTTTGGAAGTTAAAGGACAAGGAAGACAAGCACGAAGACCAATTAAGTTCAAGGATATGTTTAGGTTGTAGGATTTTCGAGATTATTTGCTATGGAGTTTAAGTTTTATATATATATATATATATATATATATTTCAGTTATAGCCTTTTATTTTTGTTGTTCTATATTTATTATTTATGATTTATGGGTCGCAATCCTTGATTTGAGCAACAATAGTATCATTATTAGTAACAAATTCACAAAACAATAGAAAACACCCCAAACTTAATAATCACACTCTTGAGGTATAAATTGAGAAATATTTTCAAACATCAAATCAAAATCCAAAAAATCCATAACCCTAGTCCCTTGGGGACGAACTCCTTCATCAGAAAATCTCATACTATCTATAATATATAAGGTCCAATATTTTTACAAATGTATAATAAATGATGAACTGCAAATATTTTATACTCTTCAGACTCCATTTTGTGCGAATAAACTGGATATGTAATTTTTTTTATTTGAATTTTTTTTTGTAGTTTCTCATTCTCTTGAGGAAACAAGAAGTGGATATTGTTGTTAATTTAGATTGAGTTATTAATTGATGATTGTTTATGTTTGCATGGAATGTGCTTGAAAAAGTGTATGGAATATTTGTGGTGTTGTTCATCTTCTTAACCTAAAGTCCTTAACTAATTTTATTGTTTGAAAGAATATACCAAGTTCTTTTGATTTATTTACACAAGATTGACTTCAACATTTGTAGGGGGGTGCGGATAACTGAGCTGGTAAATAGATTTATAAATAGATTTATTATAGCTGATGAATCTATTCTTTTTTGTGCGTGGTTATTTTTTAGATTTTGTTTTAATAAGTTATTCTTTTTGTGAGATGTATTCATTAATTTTTAGTTTATTATTTTATCCTGTAGTAACTGCTGAGTTACAAATTTCTGTGTAATAACTTATTCTTTCTGTACTGTAGTGTATATCTAATTCTAGATTTTCTATGTCATTTATTATTTTGTGTTGTTCTTCTCGTAGTGAGTTTTTTATATTATATAAACTGTTACATGTACTTTTTTCTAAATTTTCTAAAGTTTTTTCTATCCATTCTAACTTTTCTCTTAGATCTTCCATTATTTTTCTAATATGGTTTCTATAATTAATTTCGTTATTTAGATTATCTTGGTTTTCTCTAGTTTTTCTAATATATTCTAACATCCACAATCTTGGTCTGAATAATATCCTTCTGGGTAAATGTCTTCGTATATTTGTGCTGTGGCATTTATCATTTCTATTTCATAGTTTATTTCATAGTTTATTACTTCTTCTAATATCATTTTCTTAATATCTATTATTTCTATATCCTTAAGTATATATAAGACTAAAATTCTAAGGTAGTCTAAATGGGCTATTTTCTAAGATTTATATTTTATAGCTATTTGTTTTAGGCTTAGTAGTTTTTGCATATTTTTATTAAGAGATTTTATATATTTTTTATTTTCCATGTATTTGTCTATATTTATTTTTATCTGTTTTTCTAGTAACTGTATTTTTTGCGTATCTTTAAAAGTCCTACGTAATTTTAACATAATAAGTATTTATAAGAGTAGTTGGGTATGTGTGGTATATAATTTATCCTATCCGTATAATTTTTTCCATATGCTTTTTCTAATATAACTTTTCTTATATCTGCAACATTTATATCTCTAAGTGCATACAAAACAAGTATCTTAAATTTATCTACCATGACATCAGATATATTATCATTCATTATCATAAAATTGCTTTTTCAAAATATTCCCTGCAACCATATACATAATAAAATATAGTCATCTCAGATTACTATATACTAGATTATTCTTAAATAACATGTTCTTCGGTCACTACTAGCATGGTAATTCGGATATTCTCCCTTAAACAGCGCCTCGACTTTGGTTACTCCCCGCCACGGCTTCTTGCCTCATTGGTTTCACCTTTAGGATGGCATAGTTCCTTGGGATTTTTCTCCGTTTCCACTTTGCTAGTAAACTTCTTAACATATTATTTTTCGAATAATTCTACTATAAAGTAACTAATATGAATTTATTTTATCATATCATGATTGTCGGAAATTATGAATTTAGCTATTCATAATCGTAAATAGATATACCTGTTCCGGTAGCTTTGATATTTCTGAGGTTTGTTGTTCCATAGCTTTTTCCATTGCGATGTATATATTTAATTAACTGGGCTAAATATTTTTGAATTGGAATGGAGAGAGTATTTTTGCTGAATGTAGAAAAGCTTGCCTTTGCAATGCTTCCTGAGTTCTTATTTATAGAATAAGAAGTCTTTACATCCGTAACTTAAAACTTAAAGAAAAAAGACTAACTAAAAGACTTGGAAAAGTCTTACCTAACCTAGTTTGAAAATCTTTTTCTTTACATTAATTATACAATAACCTACTTTGAAATTTTTGCCTCTACATTAATTGTACAATAAATGATACAAGGCTAATGCTATCTTTTACGTAACTTTGTAAATAAGTCTTCCGTCTTTCTGTCATATCTGCAAATAAGTCTTCCGTCTATTTTGTCATATCTGTTATATCTCCATTATTGCTCTGTTCTTATCTTTCCAGCTGTCGTCTTTATCTTCTTTTATTCTAACTGTACTGCTGGGACGTCATTATCTCCTCCGTTACATTTTGAACATCTGTGATCTGGGTATTTGTGTCCAATAGTTTTGCAATATCTGGTCAATAATTCTTCTGAAATAAATTTTTCTTTAATAGCTCTGGCGATAGGTTCTGTCTCCGGTTTAAGCAACGTCATAATCCATTGCCTAATTGTTTCCATATCTGTTTCTCGTAGTTCCTTTGAATTTGAATATATCAATACATGGTTTCTTGAATAATAACTCCATATAGGATTTTGATTACAATATGTATTTGCTAGTTCTTGTAAAATCGTAGATAGTCCGATAACTCTTTTATTCGCATAAAATTTTGGTATCTCGATTCTTGGTATCTCTGGCTGTGTACCAATATCTTGCGGTATAATCATATCTCTTGTCATTCCTATTTTTACAACTTGTATAGGTTTCTTTACTTCGTCAAATAATATCTCTGCCGGTGCCGTGTAGATCTTTATAAAAAATAAAGTACCTTTAGTTATTCTTTTAAATATGGTAAATGCTTCATATATCTCGGGTATAGTAGATATCTCAGTTCCATCTGTGGTATATACGGTACTAAGTAATCCATATTCGTAGCAAGTTTTTACTAAGCTGGGTCTAGTTTTGGGTAAGGCAATTAGCTTGTTGTATCCGGTTAATTTCTGGGTTATATAGTTCGTATCTGGTTCTTGGATATTTGTAGCTTTTGGGTTGCTATTTAAGAAAGTTTGTACGTTGTAGATATTTTCTATATATGTGCGGGCTGTGTAGTTATATGTCTTTTTGTCTTGATTTAGGCTTTCTCGATATGTGGTAACTTGTGGGGGTGTAAACATAGGGTCTTTTGGTATATTTGGTGTATATGGCTTGTCAAATAGCTTATTTAAGTTCATATTTCTTCTAACTCCTTTGCTTGTACCTGCAGAAGTAGATTGATAAGCGTTATGGGTTTTATGGAGTATCCCAACATCTCCTTCTAGCTCTGGAATTTTATTGTCTTCCGATCGACATAGCTCTGCACATTGCTGAGTTAGCTGATTCATAGCTATAGACTTCAGATTATCTTCACTAGTCTTTAGCTTTAGCTTTTCTATCTCAGTACCCATACTGTCTACTTTCAATGAAAGCATAGTCAGGGCGTTGAGTATCTTTTCATGTATATTTTCTTCTATCATTTCAGTTTGCGTAGCTTTGTCTTGATATGTAATCTGCAATAACATTTTTGTTAGTACTGATTACTTCTATTATAAATGTAAAATTCAATATATTTAAAACTAGTCTCCGAATCTCTTTTGTTGTAACTGAATTTTGTATTTTCTTTGTTAGCCACCAGCGTACCTGTGTATTATCTGTCCGCACAATAAATTTGTTATATACAATATATGGCTCAAATGCTAATAAACATTTATATAATGAACATAATTCTTTCCTATTTATTTCCCATTTTATTTCTGTCTCGTTGAACGTACCTGAGTAGTATCTACAATGGTGTTCTATTTTTTCTGCTTCATATCTATATTTAAGTACTCCGCCGTAACTGTATTCACTGGCATCTGCTTCTACTATATATGTAAATTTTCTATTTTCATCCGGAAATTGTAATTTTGGTAAATCCTTGCAAAGTAATTTTATTTTTTGAACTTGTTTTTTATCTTCTTCATTATAATTATATTCTATATCCTTTTTTAATTTTTTCTGTAGGGGTTTTAGGTTTTCTGCTAATTTTGGAATATATTCTCTTACTTGGTTTACTAATCCTAAAAATGATTGTAATTTCTTTTTTGTATCTAATTCTTCTTTCGAATTTATTATTTTTTGTACTATATGTTGTTGCATTTTTACTCCACTTTTATCTATTTGTATTCCTAAAAATTCTATCTGGTTTTTCATAATTTCGGCTTTCTTTTCACTTAGACTTATTCCTGAATTTTCTATTATATCTGTAAATTGTTCTAATAATTTTATATGTTCTTCCTTAGTTTTTGTATATAATAATATATCATCTATGTATACTATGCAGTTAGGTAATTGTTTAAAATAATTATCCATAAAATGTTGGTATCTACCTGGTGCATTTTTATATCCAAAGGGTAACACATTCCATTCGTAAAATCCTTGTGGTACCGTAAATGCGGTTAATTCTTTAGATTCTTCTTCTAATTTTAGATGGTAAAATCCTGATTTACAATCGAATTTACTAAAATAATTATATCCTTGGATTTGTCTTATTTTTAATATCTTATTTGGTATTGGGTAATTATATGTTATAGCTTTTGCATTTAAATTTCTATAATCAATAACCATTCTACTTTTTCCTCTTTTTTGTTCACTGTGTTTATTTACTATAAATGCTGGACTATTATGTTTACTATTACTTTTTTGTATATATTGTTTTTTTTAATAATTCATCTATATGCATTTTAAATTCTTTTAAATCATCAAAATTATATGTTAATGGTTTTTGGGTTATTATACTGTTTTTATCTATTAATTCAATTTTTATGGTAGTTTTATGTTTTTCCCATCCTTTTAACGGATCTTCGCTATATAATTGTTCTAATTTTTTCTTAACTATTTCTATCTTATTTATTGAAAATATAGTTATTTCTGTTTTATTTATTGAAAATACTACTAATTCTATTGTATCTTCAGTAGTTTTTATATTTTCTAACTTTTGTGTAATTTTTTCACTTCCTTTTATCCAGTCAGTTTTCTTTCTGATTTTATTACTAACTCTTTTTGCTCTTACTTTTTGTTTACATGGTGTTGTGAACCACCAATCGTTTCTAGTTATTATATGTGGGTATAATTTATCTAAAAATGGCATTCCTAAAAGTATATCTTGTGATGTTAGTTCATAATTATAAATTTCTTCTATTGTCAATATCTTATCCCATATTTGTGCTTTTACATTCCTAGCTTTGTAAGTAATTAAGCTTCCTTCATTATTAAATCCTTTAACTATTATTGGTATTTTTAATTTATCCCATTTACTCTCTGGTAGGCAATTATATCTACATAAATTAGCTTCTGCTCCTGTATCTATCATAGGCGTATAATATCTACTATAATATCCTTCCACTACTATCTTCATTAATACATATATTTTCATTTTATGTTAAGGCTCTTCTTAAGAATAATCTTTCCCTATTATATGTTATAGCTAATTGTGTATGTTCTATATTATATGGTTTTACTTGTTCTAACCATTTTATTCCTAATATTATATCTGCTTTTTGCATTTCTTCTTTTACCTCAAATTCTATTTTTATTTTTCTAATTCCTCCTATTATTATTTCTTTTTCTGCTATATCTTTATTATTTATTAGACTTCTCGGTAGATCTGGGCATATATCATTATCAGTTTTTATTTCTTCATTTTTTACTAGATATTTTGCTATATAATTTTCTTCTTGTCCTGTGTTTAGTAGTATTAAATGTTCTTTTTTATTTATTTTTCCTGTTATGTAATATTGATTTAAATTACTTATTGAATTTGTTTCATAACTCATTCTTTTTGATGAGCTCGATGACTCTGGTTTTTCATTAGCTATTCTTTTCGTTGTACTTATTCTATCATTTACTATTTCTAAATTTTCTTCTATATCTATGTCTTTATAGCTATAGTCATTATAATCTATTGTTTTTACAATTTGCTCAAATGGGCTATCTATTTGTATTTTATTAATCTTATTTTTCCCTGTTATTTTATGTTTTGTTGTTAATACATATAAATTTTTACATCTCGCTGTAAATATTTTACTTCCTGGGGTTAATTCTATTCCTGATATCTTCCAATATAATACTAATGATTTATCTATATTTCTATCTGTTACTGCTACTGAATAATTTGCACTTATTATAAATTTAAATTTTTGGTATATTAAATTTCCTTTTACGGCAGTTATTATGCTTTTTTCTATAGGTTTTATAATTCTATCATCTGCTAAATATAATTCTATCGGTGTATCTATTCCTTCTCTAAAACATGCTTTTATTAATATTTCTGTACCTCCGAGGTGTACGTATTTTATTGGATCTCCTTTACTTTTTATATCATTTATTTCTTTATTAATTATCCTTTTTGTTACTAGTGGTATACTAGCTTTTCCTTTTGCATATCTACAGTCTATTACATGTTCTTTTTGACATACTACATAATATTCATCTTTTTTCCTACTAAAAATATTTTTTATTGTTGGTATTTTAAATATTTTTTCTACACTTAAATCTAACTCTTTTCCTTTTATTTCATCAAATATATTACTGTCAAATATTATCTTTTGTTCTGTTCCTTCATCATTTAAATATTCTTCCTTTGTTATTATTTTTATATCTTCTTCAGTCATTTGATTCATCTATCTCACTATCTATTTCAGTATCTGTTTCGTTTTCTGAAATTTCATATATACTATCTTCACTTTCTAGTTCATAATCTATATAATCTATTTGCATATATTCTGTATTTTCTATTTTTATTTCGGATATTTGTTTATTTTTTGGATTTTTAGGTAATTTACAATCTCTAGCTAAATGTCCTAACTTTCCACAATTATAACATGTACATTCTTTTATAGATTTTTTCTTTCTATATGGTCTTTTATTTCTATAATTTTTAACGTAATATCTTTTTCTTGGTTTCTTATATTTATATTTTGATTTTCTATATTTCTTATATTTCTTATGTCTTTTTCTTTTCTTATAATATCTTTCTTCGCATCCAAATTGAGGTGCTATTTTATTTTTGCAACATGCTAAATTTCTTATTAATGTTTTTTCCATTTTTAATTCTTCTCTATATTTTTCACATAGCTTTCTATACCATTGTTGTAAAAATTTTATTCTAGCTCCTAATGTATCTACTATTTTTGCTTCTTCCCAACTTTTTATTATTTTTGAACTAAATGGTTCGGGTAATTTATTAAAATACAATTTTCTTATTTCTTTACTTTCTTCTATACTATATGCTCCTTTATAATAATATTCTTTAAATGCGCAAGTATATTCATCTATATAACACATATTACATATTGTTAATTTTATCATTAAATTCCAATTTATATCTTTTTCTTCATCTTGTTCTTCTTCTAATGTTGTCATACTACCAAATTCATCTTTTATAGCTGTTTCATATTTTTTCAATAATTCTATAGGTGTTAATTTTGTTGTTGTTGATGCTGCTCCTTCCATAGGTTTATTAGCTCTTAATACTTTCTTACTATTTTCAGTTAAATTTGTAAACCATAATTTTACTGATCCTATTAGAGTTTTTTCTATGTATTCTGGTGCATCTGTTATGTTTATATTATTGTCTAATAATTGTTTTGTCATATATCCTACCCATAATTGTATTGTTTTTTCTGTATCTATTACACAGTCTAGATCTAAAAAGTTATAATTTTTATTAACTATTTGTTTTGGTGTCCATTTGTCATATTCATTATATCTTTTAAATTTATTTTTGTAATATATAGGTTTTCTTATTTCTGTTGTTTTGGGTATTAGATTTTCATCTTCTTTTTTGTCAAGAGTATTTATTTCTGTATTATTATTTTCTAAGTTTTCTTGATTAATTCTTTCTTGTTTTTCGTTAATTTCTAAATCTTTTATATTTGTTAATATTTCCGTATATGTTTCACTATCTTCTGAATCATAATTATCTGTTTCTTCTACCTCTATATTATTTATTTCTAATTTTTCCTTAAATTGATTTATCTCGTTTATTAATTTTTGTTCTTTATCTATTTCTTCTTTTTCTTTTTGTCTCTGTTCGTATAAATCTTTTAACATTTGTAGTTCTTTTTCTAATTCAGCAATTCTATTATTTTTGGTTTCTTCTATTTTTCGTATTTCTTCCGTAGATTGTTGTTTAATTTTTTCTATTTCCTTTTTTCTATCTATCTCTTCATTTTCTTTTTCTATTCTTACCATTGCTGTTAATTTATCTTCTAATTTTAATTCTTCTTTTTCTAACATTAAATATAAATGTTCTCCTATTTTCTTATACCTTCTTCCTAGATTAGAAAATACTATTTTTATTTTTGTACCTTCGTGATTTTCGTATATTTTTTCATCTATTATAAATTCTTCTTTATTCATTTTATTGTCAATAGTTCGTGTTGACATATATATTCTAAACTATCTATTTGAGATTCTAATTTTGATATTTCATCTTTTTGTATATTTATTGAATTTTTACTAACTCCGGCAAATATATTATAATGTAATCTTTCTTTTCTTATTTTTAATTCTTTACGTTTTTCAGAGATAAATTGTTTTAATTCTTTGTATTTTTGCTCTTTATTCATCTGAATTATATTTATAATATTTTGGTGGATATCTAAATCTAATTTTATCATAATTAGGTGGTATATGTCTCATTCTTCTAGATTTTAAATGGATTATTAATTTTGCTTCAATACTAGATATTAATGTAATTAAATAGGATAATCTTTGTGGATTTTCTTTTGTTTTATTTAAACTTATATATTCTGAATAATTGCTAACTAACGATTCTTTAATTTTTCTAAAAGCTTCTCTATTTTTAAATGGTCTTCTCATAATTAATTTAATAAATAACTAAATCTAATTTTAACTAAATTTAAATCTAACTTAACTAATTTAAATCTAACTAAATCTAACTTAACTAATTCTAACACGTATATCACTTCCGTATCTTCTAAACTACTGAGCTTTGATACCATTTGTAGGGGGGGTGCGGATAACTGAGCTGGTAAATAGATTTATAAATAGATTTATTATAGCCCCAATCTGATCTTTATAATAATATTTAATTTATTATACATTCAAGTTATTTTTCTAACCGATTATGAACTGTATTGAATTTCTTTAAACACACACAGTTTTGTAACGTGATTTCTTTATTTGTAGTTTTCATATATATTATATTGTATAAGATTACCATTAACAAAAGAATTTTACGTATGTTTTCATCTTGTAATACTTGCTAAAAAAATACTAAATATTTATTTTTTGATGTTTCACATAAAAATCTTGCTATCAAAAATAATTTATTTAACTCTCAAAATTTAAATACGTAACAGATGATTTAGTTGTCCTTGTTCCTCCTCTTCTTTTCTCTTTTGAGTCAGGCTCTTAAGACAGGAAATGGGGTTTTCTGAATATTTCTCTTCCAAATCGTATAAATTAAACTGAAAAAATAGGACAAACAACACAAATTTCCAAAGTTTGAAGTTTAATTGCAGAAAATCTCGATATTTTATATAATTATTGAAAACTCAAATTTTGAGTCTGTTTAGGTACATAATTAGCTCTCGATACATCCAACGAAAGTGCGTAGTGCTCCCAACAGAGTTTTCTCCGTACCCAGGATCAAACTCTAGACCTCTAATTAAGGGTGGAACAACCTCATCCACTGCACTACAACCCATGTTGGTCATGCAGCTCAAGTCTAAGCTTACATGTTTCTCGTAATAATCATATTTTGTCATCAATTAGAGAGAATTTAAAAATTTATGTTATTTTTTGTTTCAATTTATGTGTTACTATTAATATTTTTTTTAACCATTTTGTTGAAATTTAGGTCCTTGTTAAGGGTTATTGCATGGATAATCCATCGAAAGTGTTACGAACGAGATATTTTTTAGTAGTCGTCTTAACCCATAGAAAATTTCTCACAAATGGGTGTGTCTTATTTTCATTTTTAGTTTTACTAATTTGTAATTTCTTTTTATAACTTTAATATTTAGAGACTTGTTATTTCTGATGTCGCACATGATCATATATTGAAGACAATAATGTTCAAGGGTATTTTGATATATTATGCACGTCTTTAATTTTAGGGGCGAATTTATTATGTTTTGACATTCGTTAAATTAAAAACAGATTAGGTATAATTATATAAAAAATATATGAAAATTGATATAAGACCTAGAAAAACATCCAGTAAGTCAAGAAGATAGTTGAATGTATTAATTTTCAATCAGAATCTTAAAACTTTGAACATCAATATATGTATGTTTAAACCTTTCAAGCATAATCCCTAAATTTTGAGTTCGCCGCTATTTAATTTAAATTACATAATTAAAAAAAATTATTATTTTCTTAAATTTCATGTCTAAATATCAAACTACATAGTATACATAAAATGAAACGTCAGGAATAGATTTTATAGTCAAGATTATCATCTCCAAGAATACATAAGATTTTATGTCTTGTAGTGGAATTTTTTGGGTATAAATAGAGGGTAAGTTGAAAGAGAATCTCATTGTACTCAGAAAAATCTTTGTTTGTTGGATAGTGAAAGAAGATATGAAGTTCAATAATAACCTAATTATTCTGCTAGCACTTTTATGTGCTTCACTTTTTCTTGCTTCAGCTCTACTAGTTGATGGATTACTTGTATTTCATAATTAGTGTATATAGTTCATGCAATGACAAGAAATATAATATAGAGTTCTAAAAAATATAGTTAAAAAATATTTGAAGATGACTTTTAGAGTTAAACTTCTCAGTTTATCTTTAATGACTTACTAATATGATCACAAAAAATTCATGATACACATTTAATTTGCCACTAAGGATTTCTTTTTTTTTTTGTAAGCTGTCTTTAATTTTTAGAATTTAGAAACAATAAATTTAATCTAAACTCACCTCTACATTTTTAATGTATGTCAAATGAATCAATAATTTTTTAAACATTATATGCAGTCAAATATCGTCATATGTAATGTAAACTAGAGTGAGAGTACTAAGTAAACTAATTACTTAAAGTCCATTCATAAGAAATAATACATGTTGTATGCATTATTTGTAGAAGCAAATGAAGGCCAACTAAATGTTGAAAAACAAGGCCAAGGAGGTGGCCATCATGGCGGCGGCGGTCACGGAGGTGGCGGTCATGGCGGTGGGGGCCATGGAGGTGGCGGCCATCATGGCGGTGGAGGCCACGGAGGTGGTGGTCACGGAGGTGGTCATCACGGTGGTGGAGTCCACGGAACATGAAGTCAGTGTCCCGAGAATGAAGAACGTTATAACTTAAAGAACTTTAGGTTAAACTACTCCATGCATCCAGTTTTTATAATATAGTTCATAATAAAAACTACCTACATTTTTAATTTGGAGTTGCATGTCATGTTATGTGTACTGGAAATGATATATAGTAAATATGAATAAATATCAATGTTTTATATTCTCCATTCTAAAGTCCATTGATAATATTAGTGTTGATTATCTTTAAAGATTTAATCAGGTATATTGATTGTGTTAAAGATTTTTGCTGTTTTTTTTTTTTTTTTGGTAAATAAATTGTGTTTATTAGCAAAGAACCATGCAAGTACAAAAAAAGATAAGGTCTGGACTCTGGACAGCCCCAGCCTTGCCAGAAACAAACAACCAACAAGGTCTCATTTCAACCCTAGCTCTGGGTAATAATCTAAACTTCTTAAAGCACTAGCTAGTTTAGGCTGCAAACTCCCTCTAATATGGATCTCCTTGATGATGTTGCGCATAAGAACACCAATTGATCTTGATGTCTATTGAAACATTCGAGTATTCCTCTCCTGTCATATTGCATACACACTTGTTGCAAGGGCCATTCGAAAAATCTCTGCACGAGCCTGCTTCCCAGTAAAATGCAGTAATGCCCATGCTACTTCATCCTTCCAACAGAGAGTTTGTTGATCTATGTGCAACCAGTTTAAAATCTTTTTCCTTCATGAGGTAGAGTATGCACATTTGAAGAACAGGTGGTCACTACTATCAGTCCCTGAGTTGCACCACACGTCCATTTAGGTGGTAACGCATTATTACAAACTAATCTTCTCGACTCTACCTTTTGGAAATCCCCTCGCATCTTTATATACATCTTCTTTATAGAGAAGGATGAGCAATGCATTAAATCCTATTCAATCCATCCTACCTTCTCATAGTACCTTTGTGCTTTAATTATTTTCCATACCACCCAGGACGCCTGCTGTGCATGTATTTCCATACTGTTCATAATACATATGCACCCACGGAATCCACATTGTGTCTTGTTTCTTACTCAAGCACCACAACAATTTACATACAACAGCTTTTTTCCATGTTGCAACATCTAGGAAATTCAAACTCCCCACAACTTTTGTCCAACACAAAGATTCATAAGCAATCAATGCTTTTCCGGAAGTATCAACACCCCCTGACCAGAGAAATTTTCTACAAATGGATTCTATACATTTAATCACCTTCCTTGGCATAATAAATATTTGAGCCCGAAAAATTTGAATTGAAAAGAGTACACTTTTAATTAATTGGACTCTACCTGCATATGAGAGAAATCTTGAAGTTCAGCTCTGAACTCTCCCCATAATCTTCTCTATTAGGCCCTGAAACTGAACAATAGATGTTTTTTTAGAACTCAATTGCACCCCAGGTATCTTATAGGTAGTGTTCCTTGTTCAAAGCCCAATTCTCCCAGTATTTCATCCTGAATATCTAGAGGCACTCCCCACAATAAACTGAACTCTTATCCACATTTGCTTCCAAGCCTGAGATTTTGAGAAAATGAAAAAGATTTCAAACTACAATTTCACTGAAGTAGTATCTCCTCTGCTAAATAACAACAAATCAACAGCAAAGCTTAATTGGACCACATTCATTCTCTCACACCTTGGGTGGAATTTAAATTTGGGTTCTTTTTTAATTGCCTCATAAGTTTGCTGAAATACTCCATAGACAACACAAACAAGAAAGGTGACAGAGGGTCACCCTGCCTCAGACCCTTTTTTACATTAAAAGGTTCACTAGGGTACCCATTAATCAAAATAGAATAGGACACAGTCTTCACACATTGCATGATCCAGTGCCTAAATTGTACAGGGGACTGTAAACACTCAAGCACCTGCTCTAAATAGGCTTTCCTCATGTCAACTTTCAACATACACCTTGGGGAGATACTTCTCCTACCATATCCTTTAACCAATTCGTGGCTAAGAATAATGTTGTCATTTATCAACCTCTTGGGGACAAAAGTTGACTAGTTCTTATCCACTAAATAAACCATCACTTTTTGCAATCTACTTGTTAACACTTTTGAAATGAGTTTATAGAGTAGTGTACAACATGATATTGGTCTATATTGAGTAATTCTGTCAAGATTTGGAATTTTTGGAATCAAAGTGACAGTAGTGCAATTGATAGCCTTGTACGTGACTCCTGTATGAAAGAACTCCTGCACAGCTTCTATGTCTTCTCCAATTATAGGCCATACTTTTTTGAAGAACACTGCATTAAATCCCTTTTAAAGCATCTACAATCTCCTCTCTAGAAACAGGTTTTACTAGTTACAGCTATTGATCTCTATTCAGTACCGTTCCATCACTCGTTACTTGTGGATTGATCATTGACAGTTGTTCTGCACAGGACCATAATAAGCTTTTATAGTACCCAATAACCTCATCTGCTATTTGTGTTGGATGAATAAGCATCATTCTTGCAGAATTTTTTAACATGTTTGTAATCATAATAATTAAATGATTTGATAATGTAAAAATTTATTATAGATTGATGGGAAAAATTAAGCTCAAATTAGTCAATTTTAATACTTCTTGGAAGAGATCTAATTATAAGAGCATCAAAAATATTATCTAAGATTATTAATTAAGTCAAATTCTTACGCTGATTAATTCATCATTAGATCGACGAGAATATTGACAGATGATGAAAGAAAAATAGCAAAGTCTACAATATGATCTGGTCCAAACTTCATGAAAGAAAAACAGCAAAGTCACTTTTAATACTTCTTGGAAGAGACCTAATTATAAGAACATCAAAAATATTATCTAAGCTTATTAATTAACTCAAATTCTTATGGAAATAATTCTAAAAAGTATAACTCCAAAAGAAGGATAACAACATTTTTTTTTTTTTTCCAAAAGAAGATTAACATCATTTTTTTTCTATAATGATGTTGTTTATCTGCATACTTTTTTGCTTCTATATATATAACAAGATATTGTTATAAATAATACATAGTATAACATGATAACATAAAATCAGTTTTAAAAAAATGGTTGTTATAGAAAATGTTATTATTTAGGATAATTTTATAAGGACTAGAGAGGTTGAGAATAAATCAATTGATAGTAGGTTCAAATCCTGATTGGGGAGATTTTATTAACTTTGAATAAAGAGGCTTATGAGTAGCACATTCTAATAGTCCATGCATTTTGATTAACTTTGAATTAGGGCTGTCTAGTGGTCTGGCCGGGCCAATCAGGAACCGGCCCGTGTTATTTAATCGGGTTGAGGGCCGGTCCGGGCCGGGATGGGGTCTATGTGGCCGGGCCGGGTTGGGGTCTATGTGGCCGGGCCAGGCCGGGTTGTAATTTAATGTAATAAAATTAAATATTAAACAATTAATACAATAAATAAAAATTAAACGTAAGAGATGGAACGACAATACCAAATTTTGGAAGTATCCGAAGATTGCGACTTTAGAAACTTCCGCTTGTACTTTGTAAACAAAAAATTAAAGTGAACACTTTAAGAAATTAAATATATTGAATATTTGAGAATTGAGAATTGAGAATTGAGATTTGAGATTTGAGAGAGAGTGAAAAATTATATGAAAAAGGATTTGAAGTTGTAGGGTATTTATAGATTTTTTTTTGCGATTAAAAAATATTTTTTAAAGTTTTTTTTTTTTTTTAATAAATGGGCCCAAACTAGCTGTTTGGACCCAAAAGCGGCTATATAGCCGTTTGGCCAACAGCTAGTTTGGCCCAAAAGCCAAAATATCTTCTTTTTTTTTTTAATTGTTTTGGGCCAGACTGGTTAATCGGCGGGCTTGGACCGAGCTTGGTCCGGGCCGATTTAACCGGACCCATTTTAATAAAATAACCGGCCTGGGACCCGGAATCCTAAAGCCCTAGGGCTTACCGGGCCGGATCAAATCGGGTCGGGTTAGGTACGAGGGCCGGATCGGGACGGCCCACTTGACACCCCTACTTTGAATGAACAACTCCAAAATTCCATGCTTTTGCAGCCACATTCCATCCAAACATTTGAATCTTTCAACATAAATTTTCCCTATAGATACTCATCAATTGATAACTCAATCTAACTTAACAACAATTTCCACTACTTGTTTCCTCAATAAATTTAACTTTCATTGAAGAGATTCACCATATTATATATATATATATATATATATATATATATATATATATATATATATATATATATATATATATATATATATATATTTAAATAAATATTTGACCTTATTATAAACAGTATGAGGTTTTCCAACCAAGGGGTTCAGCACATAGTGTTACATCACTATATATAAATACATTTTTATTGTAATTTTTTTATATGACCATATTTGTTCTAAGAGAACTTTATGGATTTATTGATTTGAAGATACTTCTTGATTTGTACCTCAACACTGTTTATTAAGCTTGGGATGTTTTGTATCCTTCAGCTGGTGTATCATGCAGCCAAGCAAAAAAGAACAAGAATTTGAAACAAGTTCTACTTAGTGAACTTTGGAACAATAAAAACAACAACATATATATACAGTATAATCCCACAAGTAACGTAATGAAACAAATTAAAGGCCCATGTATATAATCTCTACCATTTGCATTTTGATTAATAAAGAGGCTTCATAGCCAAAACTAATCAATCTATCGTATATAACAATCATTTGAAACAAAAACAACCTTTAGACTTCTTTTGTGTGTCGATGACTTCCAACATGAGTACGACCTATGGGCATCAAACGGCCCGACTAGCTGACCCGGCCCGACTAGCTAACCCGGCCCGGTTCGACCCGGCCCGGTAAGCCCTAGGGCTTTAGGGTTCCGGGTCCCGGGCCATTTTTTAATGGGCCCGGTTAACCCGTCCCGGACCAAGCCCGGTCTAGGCCCGCCGGTTAATCGGCCCGGCCCAGCAAAAAAAAAAAAGAAATTTTAATTTTTTGGGCCAAACTAGCCGTTGGCCCAACGGCTATATTACCGTTTTTGGGTCCAAACGGCTAGTTTGGGCCCATTTAATTAAAAAAAAAAAAACTTTAAAAAATATTTGTTAATCCCCCAAAAAAATCTATAAATACCCTACAACTTCAAATCATTTTTCACACAATTTTTCACTCTCTCAAATCTCATTCTCTCTCAAATCTCAATTCTCAATTCTCAAATATTCAATATATTTAATTTCTTAAAGTGTTCACTTTAATTTTTTAATTTTTCGTTTACAAAGTACGAGCGGAAGTTTCTAAAGTCGCAATCTTCGGATACTTCCAAAATTTGGTATTGTCGTTCTATCTCTTACGTTTAATTTTTATTTATTGTATTAATTATTTAATATTTAATTTTATTATATTTGTGTATTTTGAATATTTTTAGTTTAATTTAATTTATATTATGGATAAATTAAAAAATCTCGCTGCTAAAGGTGTTAAAAAATTTTGTCCCGGAAGCGGCAGTGGTAGAAAAAAGCAAATTACTAGCGGTAGAGGTAGTTCAAGTAATAGATATACCCGTGTGACTTCGCCTCCGGTACCGCTTGATACACCTTTTGAGGAAGAAATAGGTGTAGGTGCTCACGATATGGATTATCTAGAAGCTCAGGAAAATTACGGTATAGAAGAAGAAAATGAAGTAGATGCAGTTAATTTAGACGAAGATGATGAAAATATTACTGAAACACCCGCAGTAGGAGATGCTAACGTTAGATCTGAATCAGTTAATCTCCCTTCCCGTCCTCCCAGTGCCCCAAAACCTCGTAAAAGAACTAGTATTGCATGGCAATTTTTTGAACGTATATCAGATATTGAGGTGCAGTGCAATATTTGTCAACAAATATACAAGCATAGAAGTGGAGGTAAGCAAGGGGGTACGGGTACGTTAATGAGACATATAGCTGAAGATCACAAAAGAGAGTTAAATATTGCAAAAGGTGGTGGGGATGTTGGTGGGTCAACGCAAACTAGAATGGACCTAACAACCGGTCAAGTAGCGAAAAAGTATAATAAATTGAGGGACAGGGAAGAAATAGCTAAAATGGTAGCTGTGGGTTGTTTGCCTTTTAGTTTTCCTTCTTCTGATGCTTTTATTCGTTATATACAAGCAATTTATAATCCTATGTTTAATGGTATTCCTAGAACTACTTGTCGGTCTGATATTTTTAGACTCCATTCACAATATTGTTTTATTTATCAACATTCTTAAAAAATATTCAATGTAGATTGTCCCTAATTTCTGATCTTGGTCGTGCTGTAAATAAAAAAGATTATTTAACCGTTACTTGTCATTGGATGGATAGTAATTTCGTGATGCAAAAACGTATTCTTGCTTTTTTATATGATGAAAATCGTAAACATACTGGACAATTTATTGCTGATTCTATTGTTAAAATTGTCGGATATTATGGTATAGAAAATAAAATTTTATGTATTGCTTTTGATAATGCTTCTAACAACAAGACTGCTATAACAAAAATAAAATCTACGCTATCTCCGCCCTTCCCTGAAATTTTTCATATTAAGTGTGCATGTCATATATATAATTTAATTGTAAAAGATGGTCTTGACTTTTTTGAGCTTTATATTGAAAAAATTCGTCTTGCCGTTGGTTTTATTCAAGGAAATAATCGTAGATCGAGAATTAAAGAATTTAAAGTTAAATGTCAAGAAAATGGACTTACACCTATTTTGATGCCTGAGGAAGTTGATACTAGATGGAATTCTACGTATGAATTTTTAAAAACTTGTTATAAATATAGAATTCCTATTACACTAGCTTTTAACCAACATTGCGGTTCATTTGCTGATTCTGCTGATTGCATGCTACATAATTCTGATTGGGTTGTAATTAATGATCTTGTTAATTTTTTAGAAAAATTTTATGTAGCTACGGTTGAATTTTTCGGTGCTTACTATCCTACTATTTGTAATATTTTGGCATATATAGCCGATATTTCTGGTTTGCTCCAAGAATATAAAAATAAAGAAGGTTATAAAGAAGTTGTTGGCGCCATGTTTACGAATTTAAAAAATATTTTTTCCCGATTCCCCCTATTTACTTGGTTGGTGCTATGCTAAATCCGTGCATGAAATATAATCATATGTGTCACTTTAGTACTCTTATTTATGCTAACTTAGAAATAAATACTAACCATGATTCTGAACAAGTACAGCCTGATTTGTGGACGGCTACGGCTGATGCAAAGGATTATATAGAAAAATTATATAATCACTATGCTGATTTATTTGATTCAGCCGTACCTACAAATATCAGTCCAACTGTCGCTCTTCATCCTCCCGATGAGCCATCATCTTCTAAAAGGCCAGCACATAGTGGTTTTCCTGATTCGTTTTATGATTTAACTTGTTGGAACAGTGTGGATGAGAGAGCTTACACATCAACTTATCGGGAAGAGCTGAAATATTATCTGCGGACGGCACCAGAGGATCGCAGACGACAGATCAACACGCTGGATTGGTGGAGGAATAATGAATCACAAGATCCTGTACTTTCAAGATTAGCCAGAGATATCTTGAATGTTCCAATGTCAACCGTTGCATCAGAGAGCGCCTTCAGTCAGGGACGACAGCAGCTTGGAGACAACCGACACTCATTGGGAAGCAACGCAATGAATGTTTTAGTTTGCCTCAGAGATTGGATTAGAGCAGAAAGAAGAAACCAAGAAATGGAATCGGAGCCGAGCGACGACCTCAAACTTGAAGAAATTATGACTTCACGGGAGAACTCAGCAGAATCAAGTCCAATGCATGGTTTTGCCCCCGTTGACTTCGACTATCCTATGCAAGTTCCCATTAATATTAACATGAATGAGTTGGAAAAAATGATGCATAATTTATAGATTTTTCATTCATGTAAATTATAAATTTTGGATCATTTTGCAATCAATAAAATTCCACAAATTCATTCACTCCTTAGTCGTTGTTTTTTTATTTTTTTTTATTTAACGATTTAAAATTTTAAATTGAATTTCTAGTTTTATACTTTAAATTAAAAACTTACTTCTAATATATTATTAATTTACTACCAAATATTATTAATTTATTATATTAAGTAGCATATGTTTTGTATATTTGTGCATATATATCTTCTATAGAAGTGTATATTTAACGTATACATGTGTCTATCTTTTATAAATTAGTATATAAGTATATCTATACATATTGTAATGTATATATAATGTAGTATATTTTATAAGTAGTAGTATATATACATTGAATGGTGCATATACACGTGTATATATCTTCTATAGAAGTGTATATTTATTGTAAACATGTATATATGTTTTATAAATTAGTATATAAGTATACAAATATATATTGTAATCTATATACATTATAGTATATTGCATTTAAAGTATTACATATACATAGAATAGAGTGTATATGTGTGAATGGATCTTCTATAGATGTGTATGTTTAACGTATACATGTATATATATTTTATTTAAAGTAGTACATATATATTGAATGGTGCATATATATGTGTAAATATCTTCTAAAGTAGTATATATTTAACGTATACATGTGTATATGCTTTATAAATTAGTGTATATATATATATATATATATTTTAGTGTATATATATATATTATACTATTATAGCATATGTTTTATTTAAAGTAGTACGTATAGTCATATATACTTATATATTGAATGGTACGTATATATGTGTAATTGTTTATACTTCATATATTTTTTTAAAAATATATATTGTATATTGGAGTGTATATAGTGTATATTGGAGTGTATATAGTGTATATTTGATTTTTTATTTATTTTTTAAACGGGTTTGATCGGTTTTTAACCGGGTTTGACTGGATTTGACCGGGTTTTAGTGGGTTTGACCGGATTGGGTTAAG
Organism: Capsicum baccatum var. pendulum; assembly: GCA_030864225.1. Classification (NCBI taxonomy): domain Eukaryota; kingdom Viridiplantae; phylum Streptophyta; class Magnoliopsida; order Solanales; family Solanaceae; genus Capsicum; species Capsicum baccatum. The sequence continues at coordinate 259,828,212 of CM061561.1, read as the reverse complement.
TGGGCCGGTTACGGGTGGGTTTTAATTTTTTTACTGTGCGGCCCGGCCCGGCCCGGTTAACGCCAAAACCGGCCCGTAACTGGCCCGGAACCCGGGTAGAATGGGAGGGTCGGTTCCGGGTTGACCCGGCCCGGCCCGTTAGACACCTTTAGTACAATCTCTGGCCTCTTTTTTGGGTCGTCCTCCCAACATTGCTTCATTATATTGGCCAGAGCACTTGGGCAAGTGTTTGGTATTTCAGGCCTTCGACTCTTGTACATAGCTGAAGATGCGTGAGGACTTAGTCCACTATACGAAATTGAACAAGAATATATCTCCCACAAACAAATTCCGAAACTATAGACATCACATTTATGATCATATGGTAGACCAATAAGCACCTCCGGAGCCATGTAACCTATGGTGCCAGTTTCGGCAGTCATGTTGATGGGAGATGATGCCTCAACTCGAGAAATTCCGAAATCTATTATTTTCACCTTTCCTTCCTTGTCGAGAACTAGATTTGTAGTCTATACATCTCTGGGAGTAACTTTCTTGGAATGAAGGTAACTTAATCCTCTTGCAACATCCAATGCTAGTTTAGTAACGGAGTTCAATGATAATCTTCTCCCGAGAATACTGTTTTTCAAGAGATGTGATCTCAGTGTGCCTCCAGAGACATATTCAACCACTATGCAGTATCCAGCTCGATGTTTTTCCCAGGAGTGATTTCTCGTAGCAAAATTCCACTTCCATCGTCTACCGCTCGTAGATACTTTGGGCAATTTCTTCGAAGCTCTGATTAACCTTACGACGTTTGGGTGATCAAGCTTGTGCCATATAGAAACTTCTTGTGCGAAAGCCTTTGTTAGAGTTGTCCTTTTCTTTTTATCTCTCAGATCAAGTATTTTAACCGCAACTTGTTTTCCGTCATAGACACCTTTGTAAACTGATCTATACGCCCCTTCAGCAATAAACTTTCTGATTTTAAGCTTCTTGGGATCCAACTCCCATTCTTCAACGAACTTCGTGACTTCGCACTCTTCAAACTAGGGGTATCAAACGGGCCGGCCCGACCCGACCCGATTATCTAACCCGACCCAGTAGCCCTAGGGCTTTAGAGTTCCAGGTCCCGGGCCGGTTATTTTGTAAAAATAGGCCCAGTTAACCCGGCCCGAACCAAGCCCGGTCCAGGCCCGCTGGTTAACTGGCCCGGCCCGGCCCGAAAAATTAAAAAAAATAAATAAAATAAATTTTTGGATTTTGGGCGAAACTAGCCGATGGCCCAACAGCTATATAGCCGTTTTTGGGTCCAAACGGCTAGTTTGGGCCCATTTAGTAAAAAAAAAAAAAAAACTTTAAAAAATATTTTTTAATCCCCCAAAAAAATCTATAAATACCCTACAACTTCAAATCATTTTTCACACAATTTTTCACTCTCTCAAATCTCATTCTCTCTCAAATCTCAATTCTCAATTCTCAAATATTCAATATATTTAATTTCTTGAAGTGTTCACTTTAATTTTTTAATTTTTCGTTTACAAAGTACGAGCGGAAGTTTCTAAAGTCGCAATCTTCGGATACTTCCAAAATTTGGTATTGTCGTTCCATCTCTTATGTTTAATTTTTATTTATTGTATTAATTGTTTAATATTTAATTTTATTATATTTGTGTATTTTGAATATTTTTAGTTTAATTTAATTTATATTATGGATAAATTAAAAAACCTCGCTGCTAAAGGTGTTAAATTTTTTTGTCCCGGAAGCGGTAGTGGTAGTAAAAAGTGAATTACTAGCGGTAGAGGTAGTTCAAGTAATAGATATACCCGTGTGTCTTCGCCTCCGGTACCGCTTGGTACACCTTTTGAGGAAGAAATAGGTGTAGGTGCTCACGATATGGATTATGTAGAAGCTCAGGAAAATTACGGTATAGAAGAAGAAAATGAAGTAGATGCAGTTAATTTAGACGAAGATAATGAAAATATTGCTGAAACACCGCAGTAGGAGATGCTAACATTAGATCTAAATCAGTTAATCTCCCTTCCCATCCTCCTAGTGCCCCAAAACCTAGTAAAAGAACTAGTATTGCATGGCAATTTTTTGAACGTATATCAGATATTGAGGTGCAGTGCAATATTTGTCAACAAATATATAAGCATAGAAGTGGAGGCAAGCAAGGGGGTACGGGTACGTTAATGAGACATATAGCTGAAGATCACAAAAGAGAGTTAAATATTGCAAAAGGTGGTGGGGATGTTGGTGGGTCAACGCAAACTAGAATGGACCCAACAACCGGTCAAGTAGCGAAAAAGTATAATAAATTGAAGGACAGGGATAGCTAAAATGGTAGCTGTGGGTTGTTTGCCTTTTAGTTTTCCTTCTTCTGATGTTTTTATTTGTTATATACAAGCAATTTATAATCCTATGTTTAATGGTATTCCTAGAACTACTTGTCGGTCTGATCTTTTTAGACTCCATTCACAATATTGTTTTTATTTATCCACATTGTTAAAAAATATTCAATGTAGATTGTCCCTAACTTCTGATCTTGGTCGTGCTGTAAATAAAAATGATTATTTAACCGTTACTTGTCATTGGATGGATAGTAATTTCGTGATGCAAAAACGTATTCTTGCTTTTTTATATGATGAAGATCGTAAACATACTGGACAATTTATTGTTGATTCTATTGTTAAAATTGTCGGATATTATGGTATAGAAAATAAAATTTTATGTATTGCTTTTGATAATGCTTCTAACAACAAGACTGCTATAACAAAAATAAAATCTACGCTATCTCCACCCTTGCCTGAAATTTTTCATATTAAGTGTGCATGTCATATATATAATTTAATTGTAAAAGATGGTCTTGACTTTTTTGAGCTTTATATTGAAAAAATTCGTCTTGCTGTTGGTTTTATTCAAGGAAATAATCGTAGATCGAGAATTAGAGAATTTATAGTTAAATGTCAAGAAAATGGACTTACACCGATTTTGATGCCTGAGGAAATTGATACTAGATGGAATTCTACGTATGAATTTTTAAAAACATGTTATAAATATAGAATTCCTATTACACTAGCTTTTAACCAACATTGCGGTTCATTTGCTGATTCTGCTGATTGCATGCTACATAATTCTGATTGGGTTGTAATTAATGATCTTGTTAATTTTTTAGAAAAATTTTATGTAGCTACGGTTGAATTTTCCGGTGCTTACTATTGTATATTGGAGTGTATATAGTGTATATATTGTATATTGGAGTGTATATAGTGTATATTGGTTTGACCGGATTGGGTTAAGTGGGCCGGATTCGGGTGGGTTTTAATTTTTTTACTGTTTGGCCCAGTCCGACCCGGTTAACGCCAAACCCAGCCCATAACCGGCCCAGAACCCAGGTAAAATGGGAGGGCCGGTTCTGGGTTGGCCTGTCCCGGCCTGTCCCGTCTCGGCCCGGCCCGTTTGACACTCTTACTTCAAACCCTTTTTTATTATTTTCGCCGAAAATTCGAGCCAAATGCTTATCAAGTTGCTCGTCCATTCTTCTCAAATCTATCTCTGCTTTAATTTGATTTTTCGCCATAACAACATACAATTGATTGATCCAAAACCTAGACCTCACTCACTCACACGTAGTAGTAATATATAGATTGATAGATATCTATAAGCCTTTGTTGAAATAGGCAAGTGAGTAACCAATTCAATATTCTTTGCAATATTTTTAGGTGTACATGGAAAGCAAAACCTAAAGTGGACAGGATTGAGAAAAGGGGAAAGAGGTGTACAATTTTTTTTTTTTTTTTTTGAATTATTGGATTATCATTTCAAAGTAGGATGAGGAAACAAAAGGAATTTGGTATTTATTTAATTCACGTCTAGTTAGGATTTATTTTTCCTAATTCATATTAGAGTAGATTTTGTTTGTCCTAATTAATTTAATTCAGTAACTTATTTAATTCCATTATGCAAAATCCGTTTTCTCATACTAGAAATAACAAGTTTTATACAGACTAACTAGGGAAAAATTGGTAAAGGAATACTTTTCCAAAACTATTTTGTCATATACCCATTAATTGTTTTTTAAATTTAATTTTAGGGTTAGGGTGTAAAAATGGAGAAAAGTTGAAAAAGTGGGCCCACACATGGGCCAAGGGACCATTTCATCATTTTTACAACTTTGCAAATTTAATATAATACACATAACACCCTCTACTTATTTCAATATAAAAAAAAAAAAAACTCTCTCTCTCCTCTTCAATTCTTTCCCAACTCCCGCTTTCTAGAACCCTACTCCCAAAAACGACATTTTCGTTTCTTCTTCTCCAGCTGCTAAGGTCTCGTTGTTTCTTCGTAAGGTTAGTTAAAATCAAGTTTCAATCATTTCTAGATACATTTAAACGGGTTTCTTTGCGAATCGATTCGTAGTGACGTAGAAATTTTTTTTCTTTTTCGAATTTGATTGATTAAGTAGTTAAAAAATGAGAATTTTATAGGTAATGAGTTTGATTTTGAAGCAATGGTTGAGGTTTTATGCGGCATTTTTGACAAATTTTTTCGTAGATCACGGTGTTGAATTTTGAAACATTTGTTTAGGAGTTTTGATTTAGTTCTGATTTTTTCTTAGTAATGAAGTGTTGAATGGTGGGATAATTGTTATTTGAAGAGTTATTTGGCATTTTGATTCGAACAGTGACCTGTTTCTGTCTGTAAACCCGTGGTCTATCCGTAGACCCATGGTATATGAAATGAGAATGTCTTAGATTGAAATCAATTTTTAGACGGATGAAAATTTTTTAAAATATGATTGCTGAAATAGTAAAAATTGAAAGATTAATAGCTAATTAGTTTGATTAGGTGCACTAATTTGATTTTTAGCAATTGTTGTGTTTTGATACTGCATGTTGGATTTTGGTTCAGTTATTGTATGTTTGTATAGTAAACTATTTAATGGTGGGGTATTTCTTAAGTTTTTTTTTTTTTTTTGTGTGTGTGGGGGGGGGGGGGGGGGGGGGTTCATTTGAGCATTGAGTTATTTCCGTTGATAGACTTGTGATCTATGAACTGAAAATGAAATATTTGTTCTGCAAGTGTAGATTGTGTTGAAAATGGCTAAAAACGAAAATTTATGAAAGTTTGGATACTATTTGTTATGTAGCTTTCAAAAAGGCATGTGTTTAACTATTTATGAACTGTTGAGCTTGGATACTGTTTCTCAACACTCATCGAACCACATCGAAGTTGCAGAATTTATTGATACCTTGTGTCTTAGATTTACGAGCTCCAGTACTATGATTTATAATAGTATATAATCTGAGAATTTATCCCTCAATCAATCAAAACTTTAAATTTTCATATTATATTTTTCATGAATTCTTACTTGCTTTAACTTTAAAACTTTTCTTAAAGGGACAGACACAAAGATGAACTCACGTTTTGAAGTTTAAGAATTTTTACTTCCTACGGTAATCTTAAATTAATATATAGTTCCTTTGTTAAATATTAATCACTGTATTTCACTTTCCGACAGTCAATTTAGGTGAACATTGACTAGTATTTTAGATTATATTCTCTCATCAAGTTGACATGCAAAAGGCTTCAGCTTGGAGTATTTATCATTTAGTTTTTTGAACACTAAATTTTAAATATAAAATATTGAGTTAATCTAATTTAATATTACTTTGAGAATTATTTAAATTGACTTTAAAAAAGGAAAACATGACAGCTAATTTAAGACAATTAAAGTAACAATAACTGGATCCACAATAATTATCATCATCCTAACTTAGCTTAGTACGTTAAAAATGTTTAAAAAGAAGTAAAAGACACTTTTATTATATGCATGGAATCCATAAATTATATATATTGATACCAATGCTTTGATTCTTTCCTTATTTGTTTTTCTGTTCTTGTTTTACTCGTGCTTAATTGAAAATATTACTAAAAATAAGTATTACCATTTTTTAGATTAAAAAAACACTTGAAGTTTTAGAAAAAATCAAATCCAAGAAAAGAGTGGACAAAGAAAAAGAAAATTTACAATGAAATATAAGAAAATAATAACATATGTTACGAGAGATCAAGTAATCGTATATTTTATTTTAACGCCTTTATGTTGATATATTTAAAATATGGTATTCTTATTTTTCGTATAATGTTTACATTAGGCACCGGTAAAATAAGGAAAAAAACTAAGAAATTGGTGTCTATATAAGCAATGGAGTATTACATTATATGCATATAACAAATTGAGTTAGGCTTCTTCAATATTAACCTGAGTTCTCTTTCACTTTGAGTTGATTAGTTATTTACTTTTTTTTTTTCCTAAAGACTTACAGTCTTACAGCAATGTTGCTCTTCTAATTTGTTCATTAATTCCTCACCTTTTCATCTACGTCCGTTTACAATTATAACTCTCTTTTTGACTTATTGTTCTCTTACATTGAATATATTTGCTACATTAATGTAGTTTCAAAAGAGGGTGTTATTTTATAATCGTAAGGAAAGAATAATTTTTACTAAGTTCGATATTTTGATTTAGATTTTCATTAACTTTGTTACTTTTTCATTAAACAGTGGTTCAATCTAGTTTGATACTATACTATAAACGCGAGAATGTCATCCTCAAAATCCAAAACAATTGAAAATAACTTGGAAAAGTTGATAGATACGAGAGAACAAATACGTAAACAAGAAACCAACTTTCGAAATTCTAATGTGCAGCAAGACAGTGTGACAGATAGATATGAGGCTACACGTGATCTTTGGAAGTTAAAGGACAAGGAAGACAAGCACGAAGACCAATTGGAGAAAAAAGGAATTACAAAAAGAATGATATAACCTATTTATTTATTTATTTATTTATTTATTTATTTATTTATTTATTTATTTATTTATTTATTTATTGTCTTTTAGTTATCAATAAAACGTTTAGATGCTGCTAATTAAGTTCAAGGATATGTTTAGGTTGTAGGATTTTCGAGATTTGTTACTAGCTACGAGTTTAAGTTTTATACATATTTACGTCATTGCCTTTTATTTTGCTGTTCTATATCTATTATTTATGATTTTTGGATCGCAATACTTGATTTGAGCAACAAAAAGAGAGAGTTATATTAACCAAGTCTTTCACGTAAAAAGTTTCTATATGACACAATGTACATTACCCAAATATTACAAAGTTAATAAGAGTCTACAATAGTATCATTATTAGTAACAAATTCACAAAACAATACAAAACACCTCAAGCTTAATAATCACACTCTTTAGGTAGAAATTGAGAAATATCTTCATACATCAAACCAAAATAAAAAAATCCATAAAGCTCTCTGAGAACAAGCATGTCATGTATTTATTAATAGTTATATAACTCTAGTCTCTTGGCGATGAACTCCTTCGTGGGAAAATCTAATATTATCTATAATATATAAGGTTCAATATTTTGATAAATGTATATCTAAAAAACGATGATTCTTCTTCAATGAAAATTCTAATGGGAATGTTTGGGATTGTTGGAATAGAAGGCATTGGAGGCCATGGCAATTTTGGTATAGTAGTGGGAATTGTTGGCAAAGATGGCAATGTAGTTGGGGGATTTGCTGCCAAAAAGGCCATTTTGAAAACTATTTTGCTAAATAGACACAAATTTTAAAAAAATTGTCATAAACCCACTTTAATCCACATCATCACCTATTTTTCCAACTCAACAAATTCGCCCATAAGTTTTATAATAATTCACTTTAACCCAATATTTCCAACTTAATAAATTCACTCACAAGTTTCTAATAATACACTTCAACTCACTCCATCATCCACCATTATATATAAAATATATTGGGTTTTCAAAAATAATTAAAAAATATCCAATAGCTTAAAATAGAAGCTTCCATTCTCCTCCAATTCCGACTATTTTTTCGACGTTATTTTCCAGTGATCAGCTCTAAATCAGTCCACAAATATCATAAGCTTGTGTGTTGCATCCATTGTTACCCCATTTATTTGTTATCTTCTCAAACACACCTTTCACCATTGTTAAAAAGTTTTAAATCACTCACATTTCTCAAAACCACTTTAGAAAGTACATTACAACAGCTTAGGCGACTCCAAGTTCATTTCTCTATTCCATAAACCCAACGACCGTTGATTTGAAGCAATATTTGCAATTTTAAGGTTTTCGTATGGATACCTGCCCAGTCATCGACTACTCATCGTCAGTCATCAACCGTGCATATATTCCAATCTAGACCATAATTTGATTTTTGGCCATAACAACATACAATTGATTGATCCAAAACCTAGACCTCACTCACTCACACGTACTAGTAATATATAGCTATAAGCCTTTGTTGAAATATTTTTAGGTGTACATGGAAAGCAAAACCTAAAGTGGAAAGGATTGAAAAAAGGGGAAAGAGGCGTAGAATGTTTTTTTTTTTTTTCAATTATTGGATTATCATTTCAAAGTAGGATGAGGAAACAAAAGGAATTTGGTATTTATTTAATTCACATCTAGTTAGGATTTATTTTTCCTAACTCATATTAGAGTAGATTTTGTTTGCCCTAATTAATTTAATTTGGTAACTTATTTAATTCCATTATGCAAAATCCGTTTTCTCATACTAGAAATAACAAGTTTTATACAGACTAACTAGGGAAAAATTGGTAAAAGAATACGTTTCCAAAACTATTTTGTCATATACCCATTAATTTTTTTTTAATTTAACTTTAGGGTTAGGGTGTAAAAATGGAGAAAAGTTGAAAAAGTAGGGACCGTTTCATCATTTTTACAACTTTGCAAATTTAATATAATAGACATAACACCCTCTACTTATTTCAATATATAAAAAAAAAAAAACTCTCTCTCCTCTTCAATTCTTTCCCAACTCCCGCTTTCTAGAACCCTACTCCCAAAAACGTCATTTTCGTTTCTTCTTCTCCAGCTGCTAAGGTCTCGTTGTTTCTTCGTAAGGTTAGTTAAAATCAAGTTTCAATCATTTCTAGATCCATTTAAACGGGTTTCTTTGCGAATCGATTCGTAGTGACGTAGAAAATTTAATTTTTTTTCGAATATGATTGATTAAGTAGTTAAAAAATGAGAATTTTATAGGTAATGAGTTTGATTTTGAAGCAATGGTTGAGGTTTTATGCGGAATTTTTGACAAATTTTTTCGTAGATCACGGTGTTGAATTTTGAAACTTTTGTTTGGGAGTTTTGGTTTAGTTCTGGTTTTTTCTTAGTAATGAAGTGTTGAATGGTGGGACAATTGTTATTTGAAGAGTTATTTTGGTATTTTAATTCGAATAGTGACCTGTTTATGTCTGTAAACCCGTGGTATATCCGTAGACCCGTGGTATATGAAATGAGAATGCCCTAGATTGAAATCAACTTTTAGACGGATGAAAATCTTTTAAAATATGATTGCTGAAATAAAAAATTGAAAGATTAATAGCTAATTAGTTTTATTAGTGTAGACACGTAATTTCGTCCCTCCCCGATATCGTTTTATCCATTTTTACCTTATCCTACCCATGTAATTACATCCCACAAAAATACAAAAAAATAACTCTCAACAAAATCCCTAACAAATTTTTATTCTTTTTAACATCCTAACAACCCTTTCAATTAAAATAAGACACATTACCCATACCCCTACCCCCAACACCCCATACCTAAGTTCCCCTCCCCCCTCTCTCTTTCTTATCCATAAAGAAATACACTAGCTGGAACCTTCTAGGAAATTTCCCGATAGGCATACTCCGCTCACGTGAGGGACACCACACAATACAATACCTAGGGAGGCCACTCAATGATATAAAAAAGAGGAGACATACAGAGGTTGAGAGTTTTTTTTTTTTAGAAAAAAAACTCACAGCTTCTTCTCCATATACAAACAACCACACGCACACCACAAAATGAACGTGACCATCCTCCCCACTCATCGGAACCACACATGATATCACACATATACACACAAAAAATGGAGTAGAACAAAGAGAGACGAGTGAGAAGAACTTGATCGTTGGTCGAGTTTTCCGGCCATTCTTCACCGAAAATCACCTCACCCACTTCGTTTTAACTCTGAAACTAGATGGAATTTTGATTTAATCCATCTCCATTGCCGAGAGACCAGATTTCGATAATTAAATCAGCTGGAGATCGACTTGCTCATCTTGATTTCGGTAGGTCTAAGTTAGATTTCGATCTGTTTAGGTTAGTTTTTCGATCTGTTCATTATTTTTATTGAATACTCCTAGTTGCTTCGTGGATTTGGTATTTGAATCGGACCTTAAGTTAGGGTTTTGTATTGAGTTAGTTCTGGCCGAAATCAGTTTTTGGACCTGGTTTTCTTTTCTTCTTTATCGCGATTCAGTTAATGGAACGATTGAGTCTTTGATTTCGTGTTGTTGAGTCAGTTCAATTTGGATTCCGGTACCGAGTTCGCAACTTTTCATTGTTGAGGTGCTATTGAGGATTCCAAACTTGGGTCTTCTTTAATTCGTTATTATCAACGAAAGTCAATATCGGAAGGTCCATTTCTTTAATTCGCTCTCTCTTCTTAATATTAAATTCGTTGAAATGTCCATGATTGTGTGTGTTGTTTGATTTATGATTGTTTGATGTTGTTGAATGCTATGATTATGATGCTTGGTGATTCGAGTTTGGTAGTTTGAGGAATGAGTTTGATCTTGTTTTAATGGTGATTGTTAAAAGGAATTTTGGGGGGTTGGAATTAAAAATTGATGAAAAGTATAATTTTAGGTTAATTTTGATTTATTATTCATATGGAGCGCGATAGAGTTATGACATGTTAAAGCAAATATGCAAATATAGGCTTGGGTAGGCAAATTTTAGAACTTGTTGTTTTGCCGAAATATTTAATGTGTCTGTGAATGTTTGTTTATAGTTTATCGTATTGAATTCAAATGAATCCATTTAGCCAGGGAATGCCCCGAGACACATTGTATTTATTCACCGGGGAATGCCTCGACGCACTATGTTGGCGGAGGACGATCATGATGAAGGTCCGAGACATCGGGTAGAGCGTAGTTTAAGACTAGTGTAGGTTAGGGTAGGTTTATATTTTTGTATTTTTCTTACTTTATTTTGGACTGTATAACCGGATTGGACACTAATTTGGAACTGTTTTTGGTTTGTCTTTGTTTTGTTTAATTGTTTGGGTGTTTTATGTGGTTTATCTTTGTTTTGTTTAATTGTTTGGGTGTTTTATGTGGTTTATACATTTTTAGTGTTAAACTAGTCGATATACTCCACCGAGCGACCGTGGTTGAACCACGGGATCGAGGGGTGCCTATCACCTTCCCCCTGGTCAACAGAATTCCTTATCTGGAATCTCTATTTGCGGATTAGTTTCTAGAGTCAAAACTGTTTTGAAAAGGATTTTTCGAAGGTGACTTGGCACACCGGATTATGCCAAGTGGCAACTCTGAATTTGAATGTAAAAATCATCCTTTTTCAAAACAAACCTTCATTTCATCACTTAATAATAAAAACCCTTTCGAAACTTAAAATAAAATCTTTTTCTAGTTAAAAAAGGGGTGTGACAGCTCTGGCGACTCTGCTAGGGATCTTTTCAGAATTCGGTCTTATTTTTGGAGTCGTATCGGCTTTGTTTGGCATTATGGGTGTATAAACATTATTTTTGATTATTGTTTGTGTTATTGTTATCACTGTTGTGCGTTTTCGTGCTCTTTGTGTACAATATTTATCCTATATGTTACCGTTTTTATATCTGTCATCATGTGTCTACCCCCAGGCCTTCTTTCTGTAACAAGTTCATAGTACACGTGTTTTACACGACCTCTAGTTGAGTCACCCTTATTTTAGGGGGGGAGCCGTCAGTGTTATGGAGTAGGTGGAAAGCAATGCAGCCACTATCGACCATACGCTCCCCCCAACAACCTTTTTAGTGAACCACAACGTTGTTTAGCCTTTAGGTCATGCTTATGTGCATCATACTGAGACCTAGCGAGATTCACATGGCCCTTTGTAGGAGACTCACCTCTAAAGCATCCCTACGTGCTAACTGTTGCATCTTTAAGGGTAACGTGGTCATTTGATGAACTGATTTGGAAAAAAATCATTTGTTAAGAGTAAGGTGCGTAGGCAAAAAATGAAAAAGAAAAAAAATTAGAAAAAGTGAGTCGAAAAGAATGAATCAAAAGGAGTGTCGTAGTTTATTTTAGAGTTCTTTATGGCTTTTGTTTTTCACGATCCAAAAAATCAAAAAGATTTTTTTTACATTTTGCATTTATCTTCTCAAAGTACCGTAGTTCAACAAAAAAAAAAGAAAAAAAAAGAGGATTTTATTTGCCTTTTCTACTTATTTGTCAAAAGTAAAAATACCAAAAAAGATTTTTCTTCATAATTGGTGGTGTCAGTCTTAATTGAAGTGTCTAGTTGAAAATCCAAAAAGTTTTTATTCGTTTGTGTTTGGTTGTGTCTCTTAAGTTAGGGTCAATTTATTAGTTAATCGTTAATTATCCAATCTGGATGAACTACGCATACCTGATTCTCTTCCCTCAGATTGGGATACGTAGGCAACCCTCGGTGGGTCCGGTAATATTTCTATTGGCCTTTGTCTTATTATTAGCCTAGGTCGCTCACCCCGTAATCTAGAGTTGTTAGCCAACTAGACTGATTTTGTTCAGTACTTCTATTCGGCAAATTGGAGTCATGAAGTGGTCTATCTCATCGACATATGTCTGCGTCAAAAATCCCAAGGGTTGGAAATCTTCTACTCCTATCGAATTTTTGAGATAACGTCTTATGTATTATTACAAGATGGATTTGTCCACCAAGTCTAGAGTCATGATGGTTGTCAAGGTGCCCAAAAATTTAATCAAGTGGTGGGAAATGTTTAATTATGTTGATCAGCAGAAACTGATTAAAGTATTAGGTGGTCTTATGGAACTTGTGCATGTTACCCCTCGTCCAGATTTAATAGAGGCTGTGTTGACCTTTTGGGATCCAAGTAGTTTGGTTTTCAGGTTTAGAGAATGTGAAATGACTCCTACTTTGGCAGAAATATCCAGTTTGTTGCATTTGCTCTATTCGAGAAAGATATGATTCGAGCACGAAATCATACTGGCGTGAGGTTTTTGCAGTCTTGTGGTTTTAAAAGTAAGGGTATGCATTTGGGTTGTTTAAGTGATTTGTGGGTTTCCTTAGATTTTTTGTTCGCTAGATTCGGGCCCTCAGAAGGTTTTGATTGCTTTTGGGATGAATTTCATATGACTAAGGAGAAGTGGGAGAGAAAGTGTCTTGAAGTCTTCACCTTCGCTTTGTTAGGTACTTTAGTGTTTCCTCTAGAAGAAAGACGTATTAATACACGTTTGGAATCTTTGGTGATGACTCTATTTCATAAGGATCAAAATGATAAGGGCACTAATCAAAAGGGCAAGGTCATTAATCAAAAGGGTAGGTTCACTCTCATACCCATGATCTTAACAGAAATATATAAGGCTTTAACCGAAGTGACGGGGGGATGAGATTTTTTGAGGGCAATAACCTAATATTGCAGTTATGGATGATAGAGCATTTTCATGCGCCTTGTTTAGTTAGAACAGACGTGGTTGATCGTTGTATTCCTAATCGAGTGAAAGACATAGACCTTAGGTTGCGTTTGGATAAATTCTCGCTACCCGTGGGAGTTGACCCTTGGATTGAATTTCTTGAGTCAAGAACCGGGGATAACATTTTGTGGACTTGTCTGTGGCTTCGACCAAAGATAATCTTGTTTGGTTGTCAAATACAGCTCCTTCTAGTTATGTTAGGGCTCAATTGCACTAGACCATACAGTCCTTCTAGGGTAATGCGCCAGTTGGGTAGGCTGCAGGACGTGCCACCAGTAGTGGATCTTCTAAAGAATGTTGAGTACTTCAAAGACCAAGCCTTAGGTGAAGGCAAATATGAGCAGTTCTGGAAGCATACAACAAAGCTAGGTGTGGACACTTTCAAAGAAAGTTTGGATAATCCGAGATACACTCAGGGATATGGGGTCTGACTTCAATCTATCCCTCGGGGTATCAGCCAACCCTTACCAGCGCGGCTTAGGGGAAGAATATAGGAAGAATGCATAGTTGACGATCAACAGGATGAAAGTGCCCGGTCCAAAGTGGAGACACTGAGAGTTCAGTTAGCAGATTTGTTCAAGATGGTAGAAAGATGTCAGAATAATCTTTCCAAGTGCACTCCTCATGAGGCAGGAATTTCCCTAATATCAGGGTATCTTTACAGGATATGCTATAAAGTTTGAATGAGAAAAAGAGAACTTCACAGGAAGGTCCATCTCAGCCAGGGTCATCACGCAGAGCACCAGTCTGAAAAAGCAGTTCTTATCTTTATTCAATTTGAGTTTTATGTTTCTGTCATTGTAGGGTGGTGTCTGTTTTAAGTCAAAGTCAAGTTGTTTTTTATATTAGGGTCTTTACTAGGAATTTCACGTATGTCGTCTTAGTGGTCTAGAATATTGTTCTGTATTTGTTGTTTAGTTTTAAAGTGGTCCTAAATTCTTTGTATGTTTTTGTTGTTTCTTTCATCAAAATGTTATGATGTTACGCCTTTCTTTTTTTTGTTTTGCTTCATTTTTCGTAAAAAAAATGACAGCTATCGAAAAAAATTCTTTAGGGCAAAGCAAAGGCATTCGTGTGATAGTCTTATTTATTCCTATTATGTGATTATGTGCGGCTATTACGGAATATCCGAGACTTGGAAATATAAAGACTTCCGCCAAGCAAGCCATGTCATTCATCAGAGAAGTAGACCGAGCCATCCTAAAGAGACTTTCTTCTGTTCTAGGTTTCCACAAAGCGGTATCAGGGTATGAGAACGCCTTTCTCCTTTTAGCTTTAGTCGGTCGAGTAGCTTATTCGAACGTTGTGAACTCATTCCTGCCTTTGCAATGTGATGTTTATGCATATGCATCCCGAACTACGTAAGATCTGATTCATGTACAACATAATACGTAGGCAACCTACTTTTGGGTTCGATCTAATCATTTTGTTTCGTTGTTTTTCATTATTTTTCCTCTTTTAAAGAAAAAACAAAAGCCATAAAGAATGATAAAATGAAGGTAGATAGCGAGAGAAGAAAAGAAAGAAAGGATGATGAGACAATAAAGGGAAAGAAGAGAGACTAATACGAAAAAAAGGGAAAGGAGGGCGAAAAAAAATAAGTGCAGATAAAAATAAGTGTAGATAAAAATCGGGATGATGTTAAAATGACCTCGCTACCCTCAAAAGCTTGTATAAATGAACATGAATTTAGGATAATTTTTCCAATGTCATTCCCATGTTTGTTGTGTTCCCTAATCTAACAGATGTCGTCTTTGATGAGCATGTTCTTTCAAATAATAGTGGTAGGTTTGCAACACTCTGGCTAGTCACCCATACTTCACTAGATCCAAAGCAAAGCTCACCATGGCTAGCAGAGAGATTGAAAATTCGCTCATTGACCCGGATCAGGATCACAGGGAAGAAAGTTCAAAACACAATGATGAGGTAGTAAGGCTCAGACAACAATTAATAGATTTTCACCGGGCATGGGCCAGCAGAATGCCTCCCCCTCCGCTCTCTGAAGGTCTTGGGAATATCTCTAATTGCCAACCACTCTCTCAAGCGCAATTCTATGCTTCTACTGAGTCACCTGAGCGCGCCAGGATTCACTCTGCGACATTGTTGTCCTGGCAGTTCTAGTGTGCCCTTGGCAGCTCCCTAATCAAGACCCGCTGCTCAACCAGCGCCACTAATCACACCAGTATTCGTGGCTCCATCACTACCTGAAGAAATTACATATGTTGTGTGTCCGACAATGGGGCTTCCTCGGTCTGAAGGTTCCAGATAGTCAGTATTATGCCCTGGAGCCTACTTTGAAAATGAATGAACCATATGGGTACTCTCAGCCACCTACATTTCCATTTAATATGGAGAAACTTATCGCAACAGAGGAACAGAAAGTCAGAGTGCGGAATTTGAAAAGTTTAGAACAGGCCATGAGGAATTTGCAGGGAATCGGAGGTTATAAGAGTGTTTCCTATAAAGATCTTTGCATGTTCCCAGACATCAACCTTCCCCTCAGTTTTAAAATGCCCAAGTTTGAGAAGTATGCAGGGCATGATGATCCCGTGGAACACTTGAGACGTTATTGCAACCAATTGAGGGCTGCAGAAGGAGGGAAAGAGCTACTCATGGCTTTCTTTGGCGGGAGTCTTTTTGATATAGCTTTAGAATGGTTTATCGATCAATATATCAACAAGTGGAATATATGGGATGACTTAACTTCTGAGTTTGTGCAACATTTTTAGTATAACATCGACCTGATTTGGAACGAAAAATCCTTGGTCAACATGAAGAAGAAAAACACTGAAGGTTTTAGGGAATACGTGATAAGGTGGCGTGAACAGGCCACCAGGGTAAAGCCTCCAATGAAAGAAAGTAAGTTGGTAGAAGTTTTCATT
The DNA here is from genome assembly GCA_030864225.1 of Capsicum baccatum var. pendulum. Lineage (NCBI taxonomy): Eukaryota > Viridiplantae > Streptophyta > Magnoliopsida > Solanales > Solanaceae > Capsicum > Capsicum baccatum. The sequence goes on along the minus strand of CM061561.1, from coordinate 259,811,761 downwards.
CAGGCACAGGATTAGACCTATTTTCAATATTTACTTCCGGCAATGGGAAAGTCTTTTATTTAAGTCCTCAGAATGAGGGAGATGATAGAGAACGGAATCAAGACTGGCTGAATAGTGAGTTTTGCCACATTGAAAGCCACCACATAAGCGATTAAAGGTGGATCTGGCGCATTCGGAGGTAAAAAGAAGAAAGAGGACGTGGCGACTGTTGTAGCTGGAACCCATTCCTATCTCAAAAGACCACCTCTCCCCTATCCCTAATCCCAAGCCTAAGTCTACACCCAAGCTCCATATATTCTTCCCCACCATTACTACCCTCCACAAAACCCTTTATATTCCATTCCACAACCCCCGTACCCAGTATATAGCGTGTAACCATATGCCCAAACCCTTTCTTACCCGCAATGGCATATGCAAGCTCCACAAAATCGCCCATCCACTCCACCAAATTACCAAAACCCCTCCAGACCCATTTTTCTACCTAGGCCCGAGTATAAGAAAGAAAAGGTGATCAAAAATCAATTCACACCTCTTGGGGAGTCATATGCTAGCTTGTTTGATAGGTTGAGAAATTTGAAGGTCTTAAGCCCAATTCAAAGAAGGCTTTCAAATCCACTGCCAAGGAATCTCGATTATTCTTTAAGGTGTGCGTACTGTTCTAACATACCAGGCCATGATATCGAGAAATGCTAGCATTTAAAGAGAGTTGTCCAAGATTTAATTGACACAAATTAGATGTTGGTCCAGGCCCCAGAGGGTCCAAAAATTAACCAGAATCCGCTGCCAACCCATGCTAAAACCAATATGTTAGAATTGATATATGATGGGAAAAAGTCCTCAAGGTATTATAAGCCTATCGTCAAGATACACACCATTGGGGAGAAATCGGTGAATGTAGCAGTCTTTGAAAGCAATGTCATTGAGTCAGGAAGAAATGAGAGAAAATAAAGCCCAAGAAAGCACAAAGAAACCCCTGATCATAGTGTAAGGTGCCAGAAGATATATTGATTTAAGTCAAGATAAACCTAAGTTGACAGTGGTAGGATCTCCGATTAAGCCCATCTTGATGGTGAAAGGAGCGCTGACAGTGCCTATTGTCCTCAAACCGGTGACCCAATCTCTGATAGTTGATAAGAAAAGGGTTTATTGGAATTATGGGCGGATTGTGATAACCTATCATGGGAAAGAAGTAGTGGAATATGTAGATGATCTAGGGGGTTTGACTTGGTCAGGAAGATGCTTCGTGCCTGGAAGTTTAAGAAAGTCCAAGCCAATTGTGAGTGGACCATCATCTATCAAAAATCCTATCACCGAAGAAGAAGCTAAAGAATTTTTGAAAAAGATGAAATTGCCAGAGTATTCAATAATAGACCAGTTGTAGAAAACCCCTGCTCAAATTTCCCTCTTATCTTTTTTGTTGCACTCCAAGGAGCATCATGATATTTTACTGAAGGTATTAAATGAAGCATATGTTCCTAAGGAGATTACAGTAAATTAGCTTGAGAAAATGGTTGGAAAAATCTTTGAGGTCAATCGGATCAGCTTTTCTAATGATGAATTGCCTGCTGAAGGTACAGGGCATAACCGGGGCCTCTACATTATAGTGAAGTACGAAGTTTCTACGTCACTCATGTTATGATTGATGGAGGTTCAGGTGCAAATATCTGCCCTATTTCTACTTTGCAAAAGTTGAATATTGGTGCTGAGAGGATCAGGACCAACAATGTATGTGTCAGGGCTTTCGATGGTGCAAAATCAAACTCCATTGGTGAAATAGAACTAATGTTTATCATAGGGCCTGTTGAGTTTGCCATAGAGTTTCAAGTATTGAATATAAACTCCTCTTACAATCTATTTTTCGGAAGGCAGTGGATCCACAAGGCCAAGGCGGTTGCATCTAAACTACACCAAATGATTAATTTTGAGCATGACAGGTCATAAGTGGTTATTCACGGTGAAGGAGATTTGTCCGCCTTCGAAGATTCTCCCTCATCTCTTATTAGAGCAAATAACTTAGAGGAGACATTCGTCTATCAAATTTTTGATATAGTGCCAATGAATCATATCCTTGAATGGCAGGTTATACCGAGACCGCAATTGTCTTCCGCTTCTATTATGATAGTGAGTGAACTTTGGAAATATGGATTTGAGCCAGGAAAGGGTTTGGGAGCGTCTCTGCACAGTATAGTTTGTCCCATATGTCCGAGTGAGAATGTGGGAAAGTTTGGTCTGGGATTTGATCCCATGGCTGAAGATCTAAAGAAAGCCAAGGGAAGGAAAAAGGAAACATGGTCACTCCCTCACCCAATGCCACTACTTAGTGAATCATTTGTTAAGAGCGCTGTCACGAAGCATGTAGAATTTAAAGTTGAATTGGTTGATGAATGCCAGAACCTATTTTTTTTAAGTTGATATGGTCAAAGCAGGAGAAGGTATCAATATGGCAGACGTGCAATTCATAGGTCCAGTTGTCCGGCTCAATAATTGGGAAGTAACTCCTCTCCCCGTCAGGAAGGTTTGGTAGTTTATTTTATTTTTCTTTCTTTTTATCCGAGTTATTTCAGGGTTGTAATTCGAATTTTAATTTGTTTATGCTATGTTGACATCTATGTTTAAACCCTTTTATCTTTTTATTTAATGAAATGCAATGTCCCTTTTGTTTCGTGTCTAATATATTTTCTTTTTCTTTTTTTATACAGTTCTCTTTATGCTGATTCTAATGACATGAAATGCATGCAGAATTTTTTGCCTGATCTTAAAATCCAAACTAATCAAGATGTAATGAAGCAGTATGGGGAATATGATGAAGAAGAAGCACTAGAAGAAATAAGCAAAGAGTTGGAATAGTTTGAAGACAAACCGAATCCTAATTTGAATGAGACTGAGCCAATAAATCTAGGGAATCAAGGAGATATTAGGGAAACTAAAATCAGTGTACATGCTTTGCCACAGCTAAAAGATGGAATGATTCAAGCATTAATTAATTATAAGGATGTTTTTGCATGGTCTTATGATGATATGCTTGGTTTAAGTACTGAATTAGTGGCTCACAAATTGCCAACTGATCCCGTATTCCCTCCTATCAAATAGAAGTTGAGGAAGTTTAAAACTGATGTAAGTATTAAAATCAAAGAGGAAATCATGAAACAACTTGAAGCCAAAGTAATTCAAGTGGCTCGTTATCCCATGTGGTTATCCAATGTTGTTCCCGTACCAAATAAAGATGGCAAAATTTGAGTGTGTGTTGATTACCATGATTTGAACAGAGCAAGTTTGAAAGATGATTTTCCACTGCCCAACATCCATATTTCGCTAGACAACAGTGCTAGATGTGAGGTTGCCTCTTTTGTGGATTACTATGCCGGCTATCACCAGATCATTATGGATGATGAAGATACAGAAAAGAGACTTTTATCACACCATGGGGGACCTATTGTTATCGAGTGATGCCGTTCGGTTTTAAGAATGCTGGAGCAAAATACATGAGATCCATGACCACTGTGTTTCATGATATGATGCATAAAGATATTGAGGTCTACGTGGATGATGTGATTATTAAGTCAAAAAGTCAGGCCGACCATGTTAAAGATTTAAGAAAGTTCCTTGAAAGGCTTCGCAGGTATAATCTCAAACTTAATCCGGCAAAATATGTATTTGAAGTTTCGTCTGGATAGCTGTTGGGGTTTTTGGTCAGCCGTCGGGGGATTGAATTGGATCTCTCAAAAATCAAATCCATTCAGGATTTGCCCCCGTCCAAGAATAGGAAAAAGGTGATGAGTTTGCTTGGTAGACTGAACTACATTAGCAGGTTTATTGCTCAACTCACAACCACTTGTGAGCCCATATTCAAGTTGCTAAAAAAGAGTGCTACGGTAGAATGGACTGAAGAATGTCAGGAAGCGTTCGACAGAATCAAAAGATACTTGTCAAATCCTCCTGTACTGGTACCATTGGAGCCTGGTAAGCCTTTGATCTTATATTTACCAGTCATGGACAATTCTTTCGGTTGTGTCCTGGGTAAACATGATGTCACAAGCAAAAAGGAGTAGGCTATTTATTATCTTAGCAAGAAGTTCACCGCATATGAGGCCAGGTATACTCTTCTTGAAAGGAGGTGTTGTGCCCTAACTTGGGTAGGACAAAATTTTAAGCATTATCTCTCATCCTATACTACTTATCTCATCTCCTACATGGATCCTTTGAAGTATATCTTTCAGAAGCCTATGCCGACAGGTCGATTGGCAAAGTGGAAAATATTTCTTACCGAGTTCGACATTGTATATGTGACTCAAACTGCCATGAAATCCCAAGACTTGGCATATCATCTTGCTGATAATCCCATCGATGAAGAGTATGAGCCATTAAAGATATATTTTCCTGACGAAGAAGTGTCATGTGTCGATGAAGTTGTTATAGATGCTGATCCAGGTTGGAAGTTGTTCTTCGATGGAGCTGTCAATATGAAAGGAGTTGGAATAGGTGCTGTTCTTATCTCTAAATTGGGACAGTATTTTTCGGTAATAACACAACTTCAATTTTACTATACTAACAACATGGCAGAGTATGAAGCTTGCATTCTTGGTTTGAGGTTAGTTGTTGATATGGGAGTCCAGGAATTATTAGTGTTGGGGGATTCAGATTTGATCTTCCATCAAATTCAAGGCAATTGGGAGATGCGAGATTTGAAGCTCATCCCGTATCGACAATGCTTGCAGGAGCTATGTCAATGGTTTGTGTTAGTAAAATTTAGGCATATTCCAAGGATTCATAATGAAATTGCTGATGCTTTAGCCACTCTGTCTTCAATGCTCCAACATCCTGATAAAGCCTACATCGATCCAGTGCATATATAGAGTTGTGATCAGCATGCTTACTGTAATATGGTTGAAGAAGAGCTCGATAGAGAACCCTGGTTCTTGGATATCAAGCGATACATTCAGTCAAGAGAATACCCAATATATGCCACCAACGATCAAAATAGGACTATTAGGCGTTTGGCTAGTGGATTTTTCTTAAGTGGGGGGATCTTATATAAGAGAACCCCAGATCTGGGACTTTTGAGGTGTGTAGATGCAAGAGAAGCCTCGGCAATCATGGTTGAAATACACACTGGAGTATGCGGGTCGCATATAAACGGTCATGTCTTGTCAAAGAAGATTCTTTGAGTAGGTTATTACTGGCTTACTATGGAGAGGGATTCTATTCAATTTATTCGAAAGTGTCATCAATGTTAGGTACACGGTGATCTGATACGTTCTTCTCCTGCTGAGTTGCATGCAATAGCCGCTCCATGGCCGTTTGTGGCTTGGGGAATGGATGTGATTGGACCGATCGAGCCGAAGGCATCAAATGGACATAGATTCATTTTTGTAGCCATTGATTACTTCACAAAGTGGGTAGAAGCAGTAACTTTCAAGTCAGTGACAAAGAAGGCTGTGGTAGATTTTGTTTATGCCAACATCATTTGTAGGTTTGGAATTCCTAAGATGATCATTACAGAAAATGCTGCCAATATCAATAGTCATTTGATGCAAGAAGTGTGTCAACAGTTTAAGATCGCACATCGAAATTCTACTCCATATCGCCCAAAGGCCAATGGTGTTGTAGAAGCCGCCACTAAGAATATAAAAAAGATACAACAAAAAATGGTACAAGGGTCTAGACAGTGGCATGAAAAGTTGTCGTTTGCATTGCTAGGTTATCGCACCACTACTCGCACTTCAACAGGGGCAGCTACATATTTATTGGTGTATGGGGCAGAAGCAGTCATCCCTGCAGAAGTTGAAATTCCCTCTTTTCAAGTCATTGTAGAAGCAGAGATTGATGATGATGAATGGGTCAAAACTCGACTGGAACATTTGAGTTTGATTGAGGAAAAATGGCTAACGTCTGTGTGTCATGGCCAGTTGGATCAGAGGAGGATGGCTTGAGCGTATAACAAAAAGGTCCATCCCAGGAACTTTGAAGTTGGTCAGTTGGTATTGAAACGTATCCTTCCTCACCGGGTTGAAGCGAAAGGCAAGTTCTCCCCTAACTGGCAAGGCCCCTTCGTTGTGTAGAAAGTGTTACCCAATGGACCCTTATATTTGACAGATATTGAAGGCAAAATGGCAGAAATGTCTATCAATGCTGATGCGGTCAAAAGATATTATGTATGATATTTTATCCTTTGTTGATTTTATTGTATGTTTAGTATTTGCATTTTTTTAAGATTGATATAATGAAGGCATTTTATTCTTCTATCCAAACATTGTGTCATCCTTTGTTTACCCGTTTGAGCTTCATTTTATTTTTTCTTTTATATCGCTCTTTTGGAATCAAAATAGAGTTAAAGATAAATGCCAAGAAAATAAGAATAAAGGAAAGAGTTCGAAAAAAATCAAATCAAATCAAAACAAAGAACAAGCTTATGGAACTACGTGCGACCTGATTCTCCTCTCTCGGGAGTGAGATACATAGGTTGCCGTATTACGGGGTCAGTTCAACCAAATAAAGATTTTACAGTCACCCAGTCAACAAAAACTGGGGCATGAGTTAATGTGTTATTTGAGTCGATTCCAAAAGTTGTAAGTCCCACCCCACTTCAAGTGTCGTTTGAACCTCTTGCCATCCTTTTCTAACCTTTTCCGAAAGCCAAGTTACAACCAAAGAGAGTCCTTCAGATCAATTTTTGATAATGTTAAGGCTAAACATGCAATGTATATGATGATACATTGTAAGGTACCACTTGTCTCCCTCGGCATAAGAAATCAGGAAAGAAATACAAAAATGAGAGAGTCTTATTGGTGAAAACTCCCGCGAGCATCATAAGGTGATGGTGAGTTGAGAGAAATGAAAATGAGAGAGTCTTATTGGTGAAAACCCTCGCAGGAACCATAAGGCGATGGTGAGTGGAAAGAAATAAAAATGAGAGAGTCTTATTGGTGAAAAACCTCACGAGCACCATAAGGCGATAGTGAGTTCAAGAGAAAAGTGAAAGTGAAAAGGAAGAGATTAGTTGGCGAAAGTCTTTTAAGATGTCGTCAATTGAATGTGATGTATGAGTCCAATGGATTTGAAGAAGCGGCTCAGCGGTAAAGACACGAAATCAACAACAAATGGGGAGTTTGGATAGAAAGATCAGGCAGCTTAATCCAAATTACATGTCATACTCATTGGAGTTGGTTGTCGTATTCAGATAAGTTTTCTATTTGAATATGGGACATTGCCCTTTTCTTTCATTTACATATTCATTCTTTTTGTCCTTTTATGTCACTTATCAAAATAAATGTCACCATCATTTCTTTACATTTTAAGTCAAGTCTGTGTCAAAACAAGCGAGAAAGGATTTCAAAATTTACTACCAGTCTTTCCAATTATATGAGGAAAAGCCAAGAACCATCACATAAAAGAAATATGATCGTAATTCAACACGAAGTAATAGAAGTCTATCAACCAACAGGCTGTTGGATTCGTAGAAGGATTCAGATTTGGGAAAAGGGTGCACCTCAGAGTCATGGTAAAATGGAAACCCATTATTCAAGTCAGAACTCATTTCCCTCAATCTGGATCCGGGTCAATGATGCGGCAATACAGGGAAAGTTTCAGCGATTTGGAATAAAGATGAAAGGAACGAGTGTCGGGGAAGATACCTGAGAAGCCAAGAGCTGCAAGTCACCACTAAGTTTTTAACTGACAAATTTTCCTTGTTGAAATATGGGCAACTTCACTTCACTTAATTCAGCTACCATTGGAAATGATCATCCGTGGGATTTTACTTTCTGTTCAGGACCCTCCTAAAAATTGGGATTTTACTTTCTGTTCAGGACCCTCCTGAAAAATGGGACTTTACTTTTGTTTAGGACCCTCCTGAAAAATGAGATTTTACTTTCTGTTCAGGACTCTCCTGAAAAATGGAACTTTACTTTCTGTTCAGGACCCTCCTAAAAAATGGAATTTACCTTCTGTTCAGGACTCTCCTAAAAAAATGGGATTTCACTTTATGTTGAGGACCCTCCTGAAAAATAGGACTTTACTTTCTGTTCAGGACCCTCCATAAAAATGGGACTTTACTTTCTGTTCAAGACCCTGCTGTAAAATGGGACTTTACTTTCTGTTCAGGACCCTCCTAAAAAATGGGACATTACTTTCTGTTTAGGACCTTCCTAAAAAATGGAATTTTACTTTCTGTTCAGGACCCTCCTGAAAAATGGGATTTTACTTTCTGTTCAGGACTCTCTTGAAAAATGGGACATTACTTTTGTTCAGGACCCTCCTAAAAAATGGGACTTTACTTTCTATTCAGGACCCTCCTGAAAAATAGGATTTTACCTTCTGTTTAGGACCCTCCTGAAAAATGGGATTTCACTTTATGTTCAGGACCCTCTAAGAAAATGGGATGTTACTTTATGTTCCGGACCCTCCTGAAAAATTGGATTTTACCTTATGTTCAAGACACTCCTAAAAAATGGGATTCTACTTTATGCTCAGGACCCTCCTGAAAAATGGGACTTTACCTTCTGTTCAGGACCCTCCTGAAAAATGGGATTTTACTTTCTGTTCAGGACTCTCTTGAAGAATGGTAATTTACTTTCAGTTCAAGACCCTCCTGAAAAATGGGACTTTACCTTTTGTTCAGGACCCTCCTGAAAAATGGGATTTTACTTTCTGTTCAGGACCCTCCTGAAAAAATAGGATTTTACTTTCTGTTCAGGACGCTCTTTGAAAATGGTACAATGCTTTCAAAAATGAAATACTACTTTACTATAATTTTTGTTTGGGATAATTTTCGTTCTAGTTTTAATTTTAGGTTTTAGCAGCCCGCCTGGAGAACAGGGTGATGAAATAGCAAGTCTGTAGCCCGCTTGGAGAACAGAGTGAAGAAATGTAAAGTCAAGCAACAAATTTATGAAATGGCAATTCAGGAGCCTGGGGAATAGGGTGAAGAAATGAAAAGTCAAGCAACAAAGCGAAGCAATTGAAAGCCAAGCAACAAGTTGAAAGAAATTGCAAGTCAGGAGCCTGATTGAAAAATAGGGTGATAAAAGTCGAGTCAAGAGCCAACAGAAGCTGTATAGATAGGATTTTGTAATTTCATTTATATTTTAACTTGTAATTTTCATTTTTGATGTAATGACAGAGCTGCGGACCGGAACTTCGATGGAACCTCACTCGACTCTCCAACTCGGTATAGTCCACTTCTCTTCCAACCCTTTGAGATACTTGTGAATTCCTCATGACATGGGTAGATAGGGTCTCCGACAGGATTCAAATGTCCTTCTTTCTTTTACTCCTCTCTTTGAATAATGATCGGGACAAAATACAAAAAAAAAAATAACTCTCAACAAAATACCTAACAAACTTTTATTCTTTTTAACATCCTAAAAACCCTTTCAATTAGAATAAGACACATTACCTCTACCCCCAACACCCCATACCTAAGTTCACCTCCCCACTCTCTTTTTCTTATCCACAAAGAAATACACTAGCAGGAACCTTCTAGGAAATTTCCCAATAGGCATACTCCGCTCACGTGAGGGACACCACACAATACAATACCTAGGGAGGCCACTCAATGATATAAAAAAGAGGAGACATACAGAGGTCGAGGGTTTTTTTCTTTTAGAAAAAAAAAACTCACAACTTCTTCTCCATATACAAACAACCACACGCACACCACAAAATGGAAGTGACCATCCTCCCCACTCATCAGAACCACACATGATATCACACATATACACACCAAAAATGGAGTAGAACAAAGAGAGATGAGTGAGAAGAACCTGACCGTTGGTCGAGTTTTTCGGCCATTCTTCACCGAAAATCACCTCACCCACTTCGTTTTAACTCTGAAACCAGATGGAATTTTGATTTAATCCATCGTCATTGCCGAGAGACCATATTTTGATAATTAAATCAGTTGGAGATCGACTTGATCGGGTTGATTTCGGTAGGTATGGTTAGATTTCGATCTGTTTAGTTTAGTCTTTCGATCTGTTCATTGTTTCTGTTGAATACTCCTAGTTGCTTTGTGGATTTGGTATTTGAATCGAACCTTAAGTTCGGGTTTTGTATCGAGTTGGTTCTGGCTGAAATTCGTTTTTGGACCTGGATTTCTTTTCTTCTTTATTATGATTCGGTTAATGGAACGATTGAGTCTTTGATTTTGTATTGTCGAGTCAGTTCGGTTTGGATTCCGGTACCGAGTTCGTAGCTTATTCGTCGTTGAGGTGCTATAGAGGATTCCAAACTCGGGTCTTCTTTAATTTGTTATTATCAATGAAAGTCGATATCGGAAGGTCCATTTCTTTAACCCGCTCTCTCTTCTTAATTTTAAATTCGTTGAAATGTTCATGATTGTGTGTGTTGTTTGATGTTGTTGAATGCTATGATCATGATTCTTGGTGATTCGAATTTGGTAGTTTGTGGAATGAATTTGATCATGTTTTAATGGTGATTGTTAAAAGGAAGTTTGGGGGGTTGGAATTGAAAATTGATGAAAATTATAATTTTAGGTTAATTTTGATTTATTATTGATATGGAGCGCGATAGAATTATGACATGTTATAGCAAATATGCAAATATAGGCTTCGGTAGGCAAATTTTAGAACTTGTTGTTTTGGCGAAATATTTAATGTGTGTGTGAATGTTTGTTTCTAGTTTATCGTATTTAATTCAAATGTATCCATTTAGATAGGGAATACCCCGAGACACATTGTATTTATTCACGGGGAAATGCCCCAATGCACTATGTTGGTGGAGGACAATCGTGATGAAGGTCCGAGGTATCGGGTGGAGCATAGTTTAAGAATAGTGTAGGTTAGCGTAGGTTTATATTTTTGAATTTTTTTTTACTTTATTTTGGACTGTATAACCGGACTGGACACTAATTTTGGACTGTTTTTGGTTTGTATTTGTTTTGTTTAATTGTTTGGGTATTTTATGTGGTTTATACATTTTTAGTGTTAAACTAGTCGATATACTCCACCGAGCGACCGTTGTCGAACCACGGGATCGAGGGGTGCCTAACACCTTCCCCTCGATCAACAGATTTCCTTATCTGGAATCTCTTTTCGCGGATCAGTTTCTAGAGTCAAAACTGTTTTGAAAAGGATTTTTCAAAGGTGACTTGGCACACCAGATTATCCCAAGTGGCGACTCTGAATTTGAATGTAAAAATCATCCTTTTTCAAAACAAACCTTCATTTTGTCACTTAATAATAAAAACCCTTTCGAAACTTAAAATCAAATCTTTTTCTCGTTAAAAAAGGGGTGTGACAGTTAGGTACACTAATTTGATTTTTAGCAATTGTTGTGTTTTGATACTGCATGTTGGATTTTGGCTTAGTTATTGTATGTTTGTGTAGTAAACTATTTAATGGTGGGGTATTTCTTAATTAAATTTTTTTTTTGTGTGTGTATGTGTGTGTGTGTGGGGGGGGGGGGGGGGTTCATTTGAGCATTGAGTTATTTCCATTGACCACAAACTGAAAATGAAATATTTGTTTTGTAAGTGTAGATTGTGTTGAAAATGGCTAAAAACGAAAATTTATGAAAGCTTGGGTACTATTTGTTCTGCAGCTTTCAAAAAGGCATGTGTTGAACTATTTATGAACTGTTGAGCTTGGGTATTGTTTCTCAACACTCACCGAACCACATCGAAGTTGTAGAATTTGTTGATACCTTGTGTCTTAGATTTACGAGCCATTACTGTAATTTATAATAGTATATAATCTGAGAATTTATCCCTCAATCAATCAAAACTTTAAATTTTCATATTATATTTTTCATGAATTCTTACTTGCTTTAACTTTAAAACTTTCCTTGAAGGGATAGACACAAAGATGAACTCACGTTTTGAATTTTAAGAATTTTTATTTCCTACAGTAATCTTAAATTAATATATATTTCCTTTGTTAAATATTAATCACTGTATTTCGCTTTCCGACAGTCAATTTAGGTGAACATTGACTAGTATTTTAGATTATATTCTCTCATCAAGTTGACATGCAAAAGGCTTCAGCTTGGAGTATTTATCATTTAATTTTTTGAACACTAAATTTTAAATATAAAATATTAAGTTAATCTAATTTAACATTACTTTGAGAATTATTTAAATCGACTTTAAAAAAGGAAAACATGATAGCTAATTTAAGACAATTAAAGTAACAATAACTGGATCCACAATAATTATCATCATCCTAACTTAGCTTAGTACGTTAAAAATGTTTAAAAAGAAGCAAAAAGACACTTTTATTATATGCATGGAATCCATAAATTATATATATTGATACCAATGCTTTGATTCTTTCCTTATTTGTTTTTCTGTCCTTGTTTTATTCGTGCTTAATTGAAAACATTACTAAAAATAAGAATTACCATTTTTTAGATTAAAAAAACACTTGAAGTTTTAGAAAAAATCAAATCTAAGAAAAGAGTGGACAAAGAAAAAGATAATTTACAATGAAATATAAGAAAATAATAACATATGTTACGAGAAATCAAGTAATCGTATATTTTATTTTAACACCTTTATGTTGATATATTTAAAATATGATAATTCTTATTTTTCGTATAATGTTTACATTAGGCACCGGTAAAATAAGGAAAAAAACTAAGAAGTTGGTGTCTATATAAGCAATGGAGTATTACATTATATGCATATAACAAATTGAGTTAGGCTTCTTCAATATTAACCTGAGTTCTCTTTCACTTTGAGTTGATTAGTTATTTACTTTTTTTTTTCCTAAAGACTTACAGTCTTACAGTAATGTTGCTCTTCTAATTTGTTCATTAATTCCTCACCTTTTCATCTACGTCTGTTTACAATTATAACTCTCTTTTTGACTTTTTGTTCTCTTACATTGAATATATTTGCTACATTAATGTAGTTTCAAAAGAGGTTGTTATTTTATAATCGTAAGAAAAGGATAATTTTTACTAAGTTCGATATTTTGATTTAGATTTTCATTAACTTTGTTACTTTTTCATTAAACAGTGGTTCAATCTAGTTTGATACTATACTATAAACGCGAGAATGTCATCCTCAAAATCCAAAACAATTGACAAGAACTTGGAGAAGTTGGTAGACAAGAAACCAACTTTCGAAATTCTAATGTGCAGCAAGAAAGTGCGACAGATAGATATGAGGCTACACGTGATCTTTGGAAGTTAAAGGGCAAGGAAGACAAGCACGAAGACCAATTGGAGAAAAAAGGAATTACTAAAAGAATGATATAACCTAATTATTTATTTATTTATTTATTTATTTATTTATTTATTTATTGTCTTTTAGTTATCAATAAAACGTTTAGATGCTGCTAATTAAGTTCAAGGATATGTTTAGGTTGTAGGATTTTCGAGATTTGTTACTAGCTGGGAGTTTAAGTTTTATATATATTTACGTCATTGCCTTTTATTTTGCTGTTCTATATTTATTATTTATGATTTTTGGATAGCAATACTTGATTTGAGCAATAAAAAGAAAGAGTTATATTAACTAAGTCTTTCACGTAAAAAGTTTCTATATGACACAATGTACATTACCCAAATATTACAAAGTAATTCACAAAACAATACAAAACACCTCAAGCTTAATAATCACACTCTTTAGGTAGAAATGAGAAATATCTTCATACATCAAACCAAAATAAAAAAATCCATAAAGCTCTCTAAGAACAAGCATGTCATGTATTTATTAATAGTTATTGTCACATCCTTTTTTTAACATCCAAAAGATCGTATTTTAATTTTGAAAGAGTTTTATTATTAAGGGGACAAAAATGAAAAAATTTGTTTCGAAATAAAAGGATTATTTACATTATTTTTTCTTATTCAGAGTCGTCACTTGGCATAATCCGGTGTGCCAAGTCACCTTTGGAAAATCCTTTTCGAAACTGTTTGACTCTAAAAACTAATCCGCGAACAGAGATTCTGGCTAAAGAATTCTGTTGACCGAGGGGAAGGTGTTAGGCACCCCTCGATCCCATGGTTCGACCACGTTCGTTTGGTGGAGCTTATCGACTAATTTGACATTACAAATGTACAAACCACATAAAGACACAAAACAAGCAAACAAACAAATAACACAAAATTCAAAACAAACCAAAATAATGTTCAGTCCAAATTATACAATCCAAAATAAAAGAGATGCTGAAATATAAAACCTATTCTATTCCAAACTAATCCTAAACTAAACTCCACCCGACGTTCCGGGCCTTGATCGCGAACTTCCTCCAAGTACAAGATACTTCGGGGCATTCCCCGGATAAATCAATACAAATCCCTCGAGGCATCCCCCGGCCAAATGAATACATTTTTAGTGCGGGAAAATAAAACTATTCAACAAAATTTTAAACAATCCACAGAATTTTCAACATTCAACCGAAGCCACAAATTCTAAACTTTGCCTACCCAAGCTATGTTTGCCTAAACCAATCGACGTATCAAGATACTACCAATTTCGATTAACGTTTATTTCAAGTCAAACAACCAATGAATCAAACTAACCAAAATTCACCAATTATGTCAAGTTTTCAATTCTCACCCCTCCCCACCCCAAATTAACTCACGATTCAAAACAACTAAAGATTCACCACCAACACAGATCAAGCAAGAAATAACACACAATTTGATGCATCCGAATATAATGAATAATGAACTAACAGAAAGAGGGAATAAGATTGGACCTCAATTCAAAGATTTTGAAATTGAATAATACTCAATGAAAGGATAGAATTCCCGTTCGAAAACCTCGAACCGAACCTCAATAGTAACGACCTCCAACTCAAATATTGACGAATTCGAAACCAAAAACTGGTTGAGACGTGCGAAATACTAAACCCCAAAACAGGAACAAAAAATGATAAATCCCCCGAAGCCCGATTCTGGCGATGGAACACAAAGTCAGACGAACCTAGAAACCCCAATACACAATAGAACGAAAGAATAGTGTAGCCTGAGCTTCGGTAAGCTCGGATAGTGGTAAAACAATGAGAAAAGGAGGATTCCACTGAGTTTCAACATATTCAAGCTGGATTTACTTGAAAATCAAAAGAAACAATGAGATTTTTGGTGATTTCAAACTGGTCGGTCAAGTCGACGAATGATGATCGACTACCGGCAAAGATCTCGCCGAACTTGGCCAGTACAGAACCTGAGATGGGTCTTCCGGTGAGAGAACAGTCGCCGAAACAGTGTTCTCCCATCTATTCTCCTTTTCCCTCTCCCTTGTTCAGCTGCTCTCTCCTATCTCTCTCCCTCGCAACTTTCTCTCTGTGTGTTTACCAATTCAGTGAGGTAAAACAGTGAGTGTCACATGTGTGTTTTCTGAGAGTGTGCATGTGCGTGTTATTGGTGAGAATGAGAATAACAGAGGGGTCCCTTTTTTTTTTTAAGAAGAAAATGGGTCCTCCCTTTTTGAGTGATATCCCATGTGTATGACGATAGAGGATTTTTTTCCTTCTTGTGAGTGAATTCCTTGGTCAAGAAGAAGAAGTATTTTCTTATCCTTTGATCCTTATCTGTAGGCCTCTCTCCCTTTTGTTGTTAATATATTATGTGAGGATAAAAATGTGAGTGGGTAGGGAGGTGAAAGCTTTTGATTGGGTAGGTTGTTAGGATAAGATAAATTAGTTAGAGGTATTGTTTTTATTTATTTTTATATTTTTGTGGGATATAATTACATGGGGTTGGCCACATGGTAAGGTGAACTAAAAATGAATAAAATTAGACTTCGGGAGGGACAAAATTAAGTGTCTACATCATGCCCTCTTTGAATGTAAACACAAAGTGTTTTCAGACAAAGAAGTAGACAACGAGACCAAATTTTGACCCAACCATTATTCAAAGAAAGAAACAGAAGGAAGAAAGACAATCGAATCCTGTCGGACACCCTATCTATCCAAGTCATGAGGAAGTCACAAGTATCTCAAAAGGTTGGAAGAACAGTGGACTATACCGAATTGGAGAATTGAGTAAGGTTCCATCAAGGTTCCGGTTCGCAGCTCTGTCATTACATAAAAATGAAAATTACAAAAATCCTTTCTATACAGCTTCTTTTGGACTCTTGACTTGAGTTTCATTACCCTATTCTTTAGGCGGGCTCCTGACTTGCAATTTCTTCAACTTGTTGCTTGCTTTTCAATTTCCACACCCTGTTCTCCAAGCGGGTTCCTGACTTGCTATTTTATCAACTTTTTCCTATGCTTTCCAATTTCTACACCCTGTTCTCCAGGCGGGTTTCTGACATGCTATTTTATCAACTTGTTTCTATGCTTTTAATTTCTTCACCCTATTCTGCAGGCGGGCTCCTGACTTTCTATTTCATCAACTTGTTGCTATGCTTTCAATTTCTTCACCCTGTTCTGCAGGCGGCTCCTGACTTGCTATTTCATCAACTTGTTTCTATGCTTTCAATTTTTTTATTTATTTTTTACCCTGTTCTGTAGGCGGGCTCCTGACTTGCTATTTTTCAATCTATTTAACTTTCAATTTCTTCACCTTGTTGCTTAGTTTTCCCTTTTTTGCCCTGTGCTTCGGGCATGATCCTGAAATCACATTAAAACTGACAAAATATTATTCCAAATAAAGAAATGTATTTTCTATGAGTTAATTGGAATGACTCGACTAAAAGGTACGTCTTATAGGAATCAAAGGGAATGACTCAACTAAAAGGTACGTCTTATAGGAATCAAAGGGGATGAATCGACTAAAAGGTATGTCTTATAGGAATCAATAGGAAAGACTCGACTAAAAAGGTACGTCTTATAGGGCTCAAGGGAAATGACTCGACTAAAAGGTACGTCTTATAGGAATCAAAGAAATGACTTGACTAAAAGGCACGTCTTATAGGAATCAAATGGGATGACTCGACTAAAAGGTACGTCTTATAGGAATCAAAGGAGATGACTCAACTAAAAGGTACGTCTTATAGGAATCAAAGGGGATGACTCGACTTAAAACGTACTTCTTATAGGAATCAAAGGGAATGACTCGACTAAAAGGTACGTCTTATAGGAATCAAAGGGGATAACTCGACTAAAAAGATACGTCTTATAGGAATCAATAAGGATGACTCGACTAAAAGGTACGTCTTAAAAGAATCAAAGGGGATGACTCGACTAAAAGGTACGTCTTCTAGGAATCAAAGGGGATGAGTCGACTAAAAAGGTACATCTTATAGGAATCAAAAGGAATGACTCGACTAAAAGGTACATCTTATAGGAATCAAAGGGGATGACTCGACTAAATGGTACGTCTTATAGGAATCAATAGGGATGACTCAACTAAAAGGTACGTCTTATAGGAATCAATAGGGATGACTCTACTAAAAGGTACGTCTTATAGGAATCAAAGGGGATGACATGACTAAAAGGTACGTCTTCTAGGAGTCAAGGTGAATGACTCGACTAAAAGGTACGTCTTATAGGAATTAAAGGGGATGACTCGACTAAAAGGTACGTCTTATAGGAATCAAAGGGGATAACTCGACTAAAAGGTACGTCTTCTAGGAATCAAAGGGGATGACTCGATTAAAAAGGTATATCTTATAGGAATCAAAAGGAATGACTCGACTAAAAGGTACATCTTACAGGAATCAAAGGGGATGACTCGACTAAATGGTACGTCTTATAGGAATCAATAGGGATGACTCGACTAAAAGGTACGTCTTATAGGAATCAATAGGGATGACTCTACTAAAAGGTACGTCTTATAGGAATCAAAGGGGATGACACGACTAAAAGGTACGTCTTCTAGGAGTCAAGGTGAATGACTCGACTAAAAGGTACGTCTTATAGGAATTAAGGGGATGACTCAACTAAAAGGTACGTCTTATAGGAATCAAAGGGGATAACTCGACTAAAAGGTACGTTTTCTAGGAGTCAAGGTGAATGACTCAACTAAAAGGTATGTCTTCTAGGAATCAAGACTTAAGTTTGGAAGTGCATTACCTAAGAAGCAAAATTCGAAGTACCCAATCAAGGAAGTGTGTTTCGTTATCAATGTTGTTTGAATTATCAAAACAATGAAGTGCGTCTCCTTACCAAAGCTGCTTGAATTACCAAAACAAGGAAGTGTGTCTCTTAGAGATCTTGAATTATGAGTTTTACCATGGTTTTTATTACCAAACCTATGCAGCAACCTTGCGTCTTTCATTTGTTGAGGTGAGAAATTACGGCCTTTGATGTTTAGGCTCTGAAATCCATGATCTTAATGAAATATGTATTCTTATTACATACAAAGAAAACTTGTGAGTTTAAAAACATGGTGGCTAGTTTGTGGCTTTGGCTTTTGAGGCAATTGCTCCTACCCTCGTCACATTTAGCTTTGCTTCCAACTATTAGCATATGTCAATGACTTGCTGTATCAATTACTCAAACTCAGCTTATTAAGACTGACTCTGAAACAAACACAGTATTTCTGCTTTGTCATGTTTCTCAAATAAACCCTTTGAACCTTGGAATTCCATGAGTTCCCCGACTTCTCTGTTGACAAAACTTCCTGCATGCCTTTTTTGGGCTCACAATCATGTCTCTTTCATGTGCTAGGTTTTGTCTTGCTTTGTGCAATTAAAAAAGCTGGTAGCCAGTTTTGAAATCTTTTCTCACTTATGTTGACACGGACTTGACTCAAAGACAAGAAACAAAAAAAAGAATGACAATTTTTGTTTTGATAACTGACTTAAGAAAGATAAAATTAAAATAAAGATACGAAAGAAAAGACAATGAATGTCCCCTTTTAAAACAAAGAAACAAAAAATTCATCTAAAAATGACAGTCAACACTAATGATTATGCCATGCATTTTGGATTAAGTAGCTTGATCTTTTCATCCAAACTTTCTACCCATTGTTGTTGAGTTAATGGCCTTGAAACTGAGTTACTTTTTTAGGTCAATTTCATTTAAGACCCCATTCGGCTAGTGTCACCTTGAAGGGTTTTCGCCAACAAGCTTCTTTCATTCTCTCTCGGCTCACTATCGCCTTATGGTGCCCGTGAGGGTTTTCACCAATAAGACTCTCTCATTTTTATTTCTCTCAACGTGCCATCACCTTATGGTGCCCGTAAGGGTTTTCACCAATAAGACTCTCCCATTTTTGTTTCTCTCTTGATTCCCTATGCTGAGGAAGACAAATTGATCCCAAATGCATCATCATATCCTGGCATGCTCTGCCTTAACATCCTCAAAAATTCATATGAAGGTCTTTCTTTGGTTGTAACTTGGATTTTGGATAAGGTTAGAAAGAAAGGATGGTATGGGGCCCAAACGACACTTGAAGTGGGGTAGGACTTACAATTTTTGGAATCGACTCAAACAATAAGGATTAACTTATGCCCCATTTTCTTTTGACTGGGTGACTCTAAATTGTTTATTTGGTTGGACCGAGATCTTAGTAGGGCAGCCTACGTATGTCACCTACGAGAGAAGAGATTCAGGTCATGCGTAGTTCTGGCAGCTTGTTCTTTCACTTGATTCTATTTTTTTATTTTGTTGACTTTTTGTCTTTGGAACTTTTCTGACTTTATTTTTGTTGATACTCGTCTTTTCTTTCTTTTTCGACATATTTTTTTGAATTTTGTTGACTTTTATCTTGATTCCAGAAGAGGGATATGAAAGAAAATAACACTAAGGCCCAAATGGGGGTAAACAAAGGATGACACAGTGTTTGGATAGCAAAATGAAATGCCTTCATCATATCAACTCTTGAAAATACAAGTACATATCATGCAATATGAAAATGAAAGATGAACATCATTTGTGGAACATTAATAACACTAACTTTAATTGAGCATGTATGTCACTTCTTTTCTACACTTATCAAACATACAACTCCAATTTCGTTGTACATTCCTCATGTTGAAGGACTCATGACTTCGTGGAGCTGATTTTCTTTCTGTTCCTCTTGATATAGGATCACGCAACCACTACTTGACCTAATTGAGATATGTCTTTCAATTGATGACCAAGTTATTCTCACGATTTTCAAAATAATAGCCTTAATTTTCAAAGAAGGTTTCAACTTGATCTCCAAATCCCCCAGCACTCTAACTATTTCCTCAGATGCTCTCTTTTTCTAACTTTAACCCTCTGATTCAATGTTAATTCTTAAACTGGATGTTAAGATCTAGCTGTAAATTTCACTAGCATATCATATCACTAGAGTCAACATAAAATGCACTATGTAAAAAAAACAACACATATTTAAAACACAAAGAAAAAGGGGACACTCCATTTAATAAAAATGAAAGATAGAAGGGTTTGAACATAAATGACAAAAGGACAAAACAAGATAGATCCCAAACTACAACCCTGAAATAATTTGAAAAATAAAAAAAATGACAAAACAAACTACCAGACCTCTTCCTAGTAGGGAGATAGGTGAATTTTCAATTGCTCAGCCTGACAATTTAGCCGTTGGTTTGCATATCAGAATGACTAGAGCTTCCCTTACTATTAATGTTCTGCACCATAATTGATCCATCATGGATCATCTTTTCAATTTCTCTTTTCAAATATCGACAATCTTCAATACTATGACCCTGAGCCTCAAAATGATATACATATCGTGCGTTAGGATCAAAATTTCTTGAACGCCGATTAAGGGTGTGCCCAAGGAGAGGAGTGATCATTTCTTCTTGTACCAATCTCTGAAATAAACTGGCATATAACTCTCCAATTGGTGTGAAGCTATCTCTCGACTTCTACCTCATTTTATTATTTGGCTTGGATAGAAAATCTGGGTTTGAAGGGTTTTGGTATGTTTATGGAGTTAGAGAAAGACTCTGGGGCGTTTGGGTATGCCATTGTGGGTAAGAAGAGGGTTGAACATGTGGTTGTGCATTATACACTGGATATGGATGTGGAGGAACAGAGTATAATGGACTTTAGGAGTGATTATGTGGAGCCGGGGCATAAACTTGAGCTTGAGCCTGAGATCGATGACGACGTGGTCCTCTTGACCTTTCTTGCTGTCCAACTATAATTGCAGATGCATCTTCCTCATTCTTTTTCTCCCCAACACTTCCTGAACCCTTTTAAATTACTTGATTAGTCACTTTCAATGTTGCAAAACTTACAATGCGACCAGTCTTAATTCCCTCTTCTATCATCTCCCCCATTTTAAGAACCTCAATGAATGGCTTGCCTAATGCAGGTAACAAGTGTTGATAATATGTTTCGTCCTACGCTTGAATAAACACCTCCACTATTTTTCTTTCTTTCATTGGTGGTTTTACTCTAGCAGCTTGTTCGCGCCATCTGATTGCATACTCCCTGAAACTCTCAATATTCTTCTTTGTTATACTAGTTAGGGATTTTTCGTCAGGGATCAACTCCAAATTGTATTGAAATTTTTGCACAAATTCATCAGCTAGGTCATCCCAACTAATCCATTTATCAATGTCTTGGTCAACAAACCATTCTGAAGCTAAACCTGAAAGACTCTCACCGAAATATGCCATGAGTAATTCTTCCTTCCCTCCAGCGCCCCTTAGCTGGTTGCAATAGCGTCTCAAATGTGCTACAAGATCGCCATGTCCATCATACTTCTCAAACTTCGGCATTTTAAAACCAAGAGGAAGATGTGCACCAGGAAACATGCACAGATCTTTATATGAGACACTTTTGTACCCCCCAACTCCTTGTAAGTTTTTCATAGTCAGTTCCAAACTTCTCAATTTTCTGGCTATTTCCTCTTGTTCTTCTGTCATAACAGGCTTCTCAGTGTTAGGAGGAAATTCAGGTGGTTGATGGCAATCGTAAGGACCAGTCGACTTAAATATAGGCTCAAGAGTATAATGCTGATCACTAAAAATATTCAATGCAGGCTCTCTTATAGAGTAGTGAGGCACAACTTGTGGATGAACATCAAAAGTAGGAGGTGGGGTAGGCACCGTAAAAGCATGAACAACAGCTGGAGCCGAGTATGTGCTAGTCTTGGATTAGGGAGTGAGGAAATGAACATTGGAAGTGGCTGGATATTGTTGCCCTGGAGTTGATCTTGATGCATGTTGTGGAATATCAACAAAAATGAGAAATTGTGCATGTGACATGGGAGACAAGCTAGAAAGATATTCCAGATTATCAGTGGGAACTAGAGGAGGAGGCTACCCATTAGCCCAAGCTTGATGCATTTCTATTATTTGCCGCCTTAATTTCCGAATCTCTTCATTATCTCCTACATTCTTATTCCCCAAACTCCCTATCTGATTATTGATAACTAACTCGGTATTCTTGTTCGCCATAACTTCCTCTATGACTTGAAGCAATATGGAGGACCAGCCAAAATGCCACAAACCAACCACCTTAAACTAACTGGACAAGAGATAGCAAATGCGTTAGAGTTCAACGATCTTTCAAAACCTCTTCTTCTTTTTTATTTTGAAAAAAAAATCACCGAACCCTAGAAGGGCGCGTACGTATCTCACTTCTGAAAGAGGAGAATCAGGTGTGCGTAGTTCGTGAAGTCTTGCCAAAATGGCCGATTAAACTCTTTTTCTTTCTTTTTTCTTTTTCTTGAAACTTTAAAAAGAAAAGAAAAATAAAAATTTGTCAAAGAATGACGAAAATATTTTTGAATTCTTTGGCTTTAACATCCCTATACAAAATGAAACCTATGATTAGCAAAGAAAATCTTTTTGGGTTTTTGATTTTGAATTTTATACGAAAACAAAACTTGAACCTATTAAATGAAAAATCTTTTTTGTAGTTTTCTTTTAAAGACGTATATGAAATGCCAACTCTAACTGGAGAGTGAAGAAATATTTTTTGATTTTTAAATAAGATACCCGAACCAACAATAGGTTGCCTACGTATCTCACTCCCAAAAGAGGAGAATCTGGGGTGCGTAGTTCGTCCAGATTGGACAATTAATAATTAACTAATAGATTGACCCTAACTTAAGAGACACAACCAAATACAAACAAATAAAATCTTTTTTTTTTGGATTTTTAATTAGATACTTCAACTAAAACTGACACCAACAATTACGAAGGAAAATCTTTTTGGCATTTTCACTATATAAGAATGTACAAAGCTCCTATAGAAAGGAAAAATATTTTTGGAGTTTTCGAATTATGAATGCTTACTAAAGAAATCAAAGAAAAATTTTTTAACGTTTTTGATTTTGTGGGAAATGAGTGCAAAAAGTAAAAAAGTAAAAACAAAACATTTTATTATTTTTTATTTTTTTTTTAATTTTTGAATTGTGAAAAATAAAAGCCATAAAGAACCCTAAAAACTACCAAAACTTTTTTTCTTCACTCTTTTTTCTTCTCTTTTTTTCAACAATTTCTTGCCTACACACTTTGCTTCTAACTCGTGTTTTTGTCCAAACCAGTCGGTCAAATAATCTCGTTACCCTCAAAGATGCAACATTTAGCACGTAGGGATGCCTTAGAGGTGAGTCTCCTACAAAAGGCCAAGTGGGCCCTGCTAGGTCTTCAATATGATGCACATAAGCATGACCTAAAGGCTGACCTACGTTGGGGTTCACTAACAAGGCTGTTCGGAGGAGCATATGGTCGATAGTGGCTGCTTAGCTTTCCACCTACTCCATACATCCAACGGCTCCCCCCCTAAAATAAAGGTGACTCAACAAGAGTTCGCGCGCATGACGTGCGCTCCGAGACTTGTTGCGGAAAGAATAACTCGGGTTATGCACATGATGTCAGATATAAAAGTGCTAACACATAGAATAAATACTGTAAACAAAGAGTACGAAAATACACAAAAGTGAAAACACAAACAAAATCACAAACAATGCTTATACACTCGTAATGCCAAACAAAGCAGATACGACTCCAAAAAAAGCCCGAATTCAGAAAAGTTCCCCAGCAGAGTCGCCAGAGATGTAACACCCTTTTTTCAACATCCAAAAGATCGTATTTTAGTTTTGAAAGGGTTTTATTATTAAGGTGACAAAAATGAAAAAATTTGTTTCGAAAAAAAAAAGGATTATTTACATTATTTTTTTTATTCAGAGTCGTCACTTGGCATAATCCGGTGTGCCAAGTCACCTTTGGAAAATCCTTTTTGAAATGGTTTGACTCTAAAAACTAATCCGCGAATAGAGATTCCGTCTAAGGAATTCTGTTGACCGAGGGGAAGGTGTTAGGCACCCCTAGATCCCGTGGTTTGACCACGGTCGCTTGGTGGAGCGTATCGGCTAATTTGACATTACAAATGTACAAACCACATAAACACACAAAACAAGCAAACAAACAAATCACACAAAATTCAAAACAAACCAAAATAATGTTCAGTCCAAATTTTACAATCCAAAATAAAAAAGATGCTGAAATATAAATCCTATTCTATTCTACACTAATCCTAAACTAAACTCCACCCGACGCTCCGGGCCTTGATCGCGAACGTCCTCCAAGTACAAGATACTTTGGGGCATTCCCCGGATAAATCAATACAAATACCTCGAGGCATCCCCCGGCCAAATGAATACATTTTTAGTGCGGGAAAATAAAACTATTCAACAAAATTACAAACATTCCACATAATTTCCAACATTCAACCGAAGCCACAAATTCTAAATTTTACATACCCATACTATGTTTGCCTAAATCAATCGACGTATCAAGATACTACCAAGTTCGATTAACGTTCATTTCAAGTCAAACAACCAATGAATCAAACTAACCAAAATTCACCAATTATGTCAAGTTTTCAATTCTCACCCCACCGCACCCCAAATTAATTCACGATGCAAAACAACTAAAGATTCACCACCAACACAGATCAAACAAGACATAACACACAATTTGATGCATCCGAATATAATGAATAATGAACTAACAGAAAGAGGGAATAGGATTGGACCTCAATTCAAAGATTTTGAAATTGAATAATACTTAAATGGAAGGATAGAATCTGCGTCCGAAAACCTCGAATCGAACCTCAACAGTGACGAACTTCAACTCTAATGTTAAGGAATTCGAAACCAAAAAATGGTTGAGACGCGCGAAATACTAAACCCCAAAACAGGAACAAAAAATAATGAATCCCCCAAAGCCCGATTCTGGTGACGGAACACAAAGTCAAACAAACCCAGAAACCCCAATACACAACAGAACCAAAGAATAGTGTAGCCTGAGCTTCGGTAAGCTCGGACAGTGGTAAAACGATGAGAAAGGGAGGATTCCGATGAGTTTCAAAATATTCAAGCCGGATTTACTTGAAAATCAAAAGAAATGATGAGATTTTTGGTGATTTCAAACTGTTCGGTCAAGTTGACGAATGATGATCGACTACCGGCAAAGATCTTGACGAACTTGGCTAGTATAGAACCTGAGATGGGGCTTCCGGTGAGCGAACAGTCGCCGAAACAGTGTTCTCCAGCCTATTCTCCTTTTCCCTCTATCTCGTTCAGCTGCTCTCTCCCATCTCTCTCCCTCGCAACTCTCTTTGTGTGTGTGTTTAACAATTCAGTGAGGTGAAATAGTGAGTGTCGTGTGTGTGTTTTCTGAGAGTGTGCGTGTGCGTGTTACTGGTGAAAATGAGAATAACAGAGGGGTCCTTTTTTTAAGAAGAAGAAGAAGAAGAAGAAGAAAATGGGTCCTTCCTTTTTGAGTGATATCCCCTGTGTATGACGATGGAGGATTTTTTTCCTTCTTGTGAGTGAATTCCTTGGTCAAGAAGAAGAAGTTTTTTCTTCTCCTTTGATCCTTATCCATGGGCCTCTCTCCCTTTTGTTGTTAATGTATTATGTGAGGATAAAAATGTGAGTGGGTAGGGAGGTGGAAGCTTTTGATTGGGTAGGTTGTTAGGATAAGATAAATTAGTTAGAGGTATTATTTTTGTCTATTTTTGTATTTTTGTGGGATATAATTACATGCGGTTGGCCACATGATAAGGTGAACTAAAAATGAATAAAATTAGACTTCGGGAGGGACAAAATTAGGTGTCTACAGTTATATAACTCTAGTCTCTTGGCGATGAACTCCTTCGTGGGAAAATCTAATATTATCTATAATATATAAGGTTCAATATTTTGATAAATGTAAATATAAAAAAATGATGATTCTTCTTCAATGAAATTCTAATGGTAATGTTTGGGATTGTTGGAATAGAAGGCATTGGAGGCCATGACAATTTGGGTATAGTAGTGGGAATTGTTGGGGAAGATGGCAATGTAGTTGGGGGATTTGCTGCCAAAAAGGCCATTTTGAACACTATTTTGCCAAATAGACACAAATTTTAAAAAATTTGTCATAAACCCACTTTAATCCACATCATCACTAATTTTTCCAACTCAACAAATTCGCCCACAAATTTTATGATAATTCACTTTAACCCAATATTTTCAACTTAATAAATTCACTCACAAGTTTCTAATAATACACTTCAACTAACTCCATCATCCACCATTATATATAAAATATATTGGGTTTTCAAAAATAATTAAAAAATATCCAATAGCTTAAAATAGAAGCTTCCATTCTCCTCCGATTCCGGCTACTTTTTCGACGTTATTTTTCAGCGATCAGCTCTAAATCAGTCCACAAACACCATAAGCTTGTCTGTTGCATCCATTGTTACCCCATTTATTTGTTATCTTCTCAAACACACTTTTCACCATTGTTAAAAAGTTTTAAATCAATCACATTTCTCAAAACCACTTTATAAAGTACATTACAACAGCTTAGGCGACTCCAAGTTCATTTCTCTATTCCTTAAACCCAACGACCATTAATTTGAAGCAATATTTGCAATTTTATGATTTTCGTACGGATACCTACCCAATCATCGACTACTCATCGTCAGTCATCAACCGTGCATATATTCTAATCTAGACCATAAGCATAATCGACCATCTACCAAAGCATAATTCTAGGATATCTATTACACGATTTATTATGATATGTGGTGATTTCATGGGAGAATGGGTGGAGACTCCCAAATGTTGAAAATAGAGCTCTTTTATCAAGGTGACACTGTTCATTCCTATTTAATTTTATATATACACAAAATAAATAGATGTCCTTATTTAAAACAATCCATTTCCAATTACTTAATGTTCAAATTTGAAACATCTCAAAATGTAAAATAAGTACTTCAATTTATCTCCCTTTTACGATAATCAAACTAATCCTTTATTATTTGATAAATGATCAATGAAAAATGAAAAATGATTTATCAAATTTTCAATTAAATTTTATATATCCACAAAATAAATATGTCCTTATCTGAATAATCCATTCCCAAATACTTAATCTTCAAATTTGAAACATCTCAAAATGTAAAATAAGTACTTCAATTTATCTTTTTTTTTTTTTTACAATAATCAACCTAATCCTTTATTAATTGATAAATGAAAAATAAAAAGTGATTTACTGAATTTCCAATTTAATTTTATACATACACAAAATAAATATATCTCCTAAACTAAATCATCCATTTACAATTACTTAATGTCCAAATTTGAACATTCCAAAGTGTAAAAATAAGTACTCCAATTTATCTTCATTTTACAGTAATCAAACTAATTCTTCATTAGTTGTTAAATAATAAATGATTTATCGAATTTCGAATTTAATTTTGTTCTTTCACAAAATAAATATGTTCTTATCTAAATAATTCATTCCCAATTACTTAATGTCCAAATTTGAAGCATCTCAAAATGTAAAAATAAGTATTCCAATTTATCTCCTTTTTATAGTCAAACTAATCTTTTATTAGTTGATAAATAATAAATGATTTATTGAATTTCCAATTTAATTTTATTTATGCACCAAATAAACATGTCCTTATCTAAATAATCCAGTCTCATATCCCATTACTTAATAACCAATATTAACAATCTCAAAATGTAAAAATGAGTATTCCAATTTATCTCCCTTTTATAATCAAACTAATCTTTTATTAGTTGATAAATGATTTATTGAATTTCCAATTTAATTTTATTTATACACCAAATAAATATGCCCTTATCTAAATAATCCATTCTCATTTCCCAATTACTTAATGTCCAAAATTGACCATCTCAAAATGTTGCTGTGAGTATTCCAAAATAAACCCTTGAAAAATTTATTCAATTTCCAATTTAATCTTATATATATATATATTCTAAATGTACTGCTTCTTGTGTATCTGTTTCTTCTATGGCTATTTTAGTTTTTCCTTTTTCTAAAGTGATTAGTCTTTGTTCTAGATCATTTAATCGGGTTTATAGAGTAGACACCCTTAGGTTTAATATTTGATTATTTGTATATTTTTGTCCATTATTTATTTCTGATTCTACTTTTATTTTTAAAGTATTTTCGATGCAGTTTATACATGCTTCTAGATAACATTTTTTACACTTAGCTCTATTGTCTTTACTTGGATACCAATTACATATACGACATCTATTACTATCCAAACCTTTATTTCTTTGGAATTCGTGTGTACATTCTAGTATAACATTCATTAAATTATTGATTATTAAATTGTTTAAGTCTAAATCCTCTATCTCTTGTCCTAGTTCATTAACTAAGTTATCTTCTTCTGATTCTGAAGAATCAGATTTTGAATTATCTTTATCATTTATATCAATACTTATTATTGAGTATATGCTTTCTGTATCTGACATATATTCATCTACATTTAATAACGTTTCTTGGAAATCTTCTATTAGCTGAGAATTTCTAGTTCTATTATTATTTCTCTTAGGACAAACATTAGCTAGATGGTCTATGCTACCGCATGTATAACATTCCAATTTATTTTTATAATTTCGATCATTTCTATATTTTCTAACATGTCTATCCCTATTTAACCAAGGTTTCTTAGCTTTTGATTTTCTTAAGAAATATTGTTTTCTGCTATATGGTTTTTGATTATTTCATTTCTTATATTTTCGATGTTGTTTTTGGTCATAATTCTGGGTTGTGTATATAACGGATTTACAGAAATTCATTTCATTTCGTTTTAATTGTTTTTGTATTTGTATATTAGTACATTTTTCAGTTAGTATATCCATTATATGTTGCGTTCTATGTCCTATTGTCCATTTTAAATTTGGATTTGCTACTACTCCATCTCGTTTATACCACCTTTCTTCTATTTCTCTACCTAAAGCACCAGGCAATTTATTGAATAATTTTTTGCCTAATTCTTCGTTAAAAGTGTTTCCACTGACAGTACAGTAATAAAAATAATCTTGTAAGAATTTCTTTATATATACCCAATATGAAATACTTAGTTGTTCTAATTTAATCAAGGCTTCTTTTTGTAATGCTAATAATCCACTATTTGAATATATATATATATATATATATATATATATATATATATATATATATATATATATATATATATATATATATTTCAAAATGTAGAATAGTTATTATCTCGAGACCTTTTCTTTTTGCCCTTTACAAAAACATTGTTGAATTCACGTAGCTCTGCAAGCACTTCTATATCCGACAAAGGAAATTGTAGGATTATTTTTATTTCATGTTTCCTAATCAAATGAGTCATAAGTACTAAATAATTACATGAAGTAGTAGTAGAAATAAAATGGGTTAGAGTAAAAGTATAATTAATAATGTTAGTTTAATAAAATACACCTCTAATTATCAATATCTTATGAGGCGTGCTAGTTTAACATAAACTAGTAAAATGAAATAACGGAAATACAAAATAAACCCTTTATAAAGATTAAAAAATTCCAATTTTGTCCATATCGATCCAAAATCATCCATAAAACTAAAAAATCAATATTTTTTTTCCAATTTTGTCGCTTTTTCACCTCTAATTATTATTATTTTTTGGAACCTGCTAGGTTAATAGAATCAAATAAAATAAAACAATAGAAATACAAAATAAACCCTTTACAGAAATCAACAAATTTCCAATTTTATCCATATTCAAAATCACTCATAAAACAAAAAACTATTTATTTTTAAATTTTACCCATATCCAAAATCATCCATGAAACTAAAAAAAATTAAGAAATTTTCAATTTTGCCCATATGCAAAATCATCCATGACAAAAAAATTCAAAAATTTCCAATTGTTTCCTTTTTCTCACCTTTTCAAACAAACGCCTTTATATATGCCACCTTTTCATTATTTTCATTTCATTCTTTACCACAGCAAAACAACAAACAAACTCTATACAACAAAAACAAACAAACAATAATCATGAATCCGCAGTTCCAACATTATTTGAATTTATCTAAAAGTTTTCTTGTTCTACGAAAATTTCAAGAATGTCGTCAATACGCCATTAGAGCCAGAGAAATCGATCCAAATCACTCTGAGGTACTAGAAATAATTGCAATCACTGATATATTAATGCTCCCTGAGAACATTAACGGACAGCCGAATTACTATGCTATCCTTAACGTTCCAAACTACAGTGATGATCAACAAGTTATGTTGAACAATTTTAAGAGTTTGATGAAGTTGTTGAGATCGAATACGAGAGATTATTCTCGTTTGGCTAATGAGGCTTTTATGCTTGTAATGAGAGCTTACGGAGTTCTAGCGAATCCGAGTGATAAGGTTCGGTTTGATGATGAGTTGAGGAATGCGGTAAATGATGGGTGGTGAGGGTGGGTTGGAAAGTGCGAGCTTTTTTGACTTGACGATGATGAACGGGTTTGGTGATGGGTTGGAAACAGGCGGGAACTCTTTGAACCAGACGCAGATGGACCGTTCTAATGATGGGTTGCTTGAGAGCATGTTGAACCCGACCCGTTCAAATGATGGGTTGCTTGAGAGCATGTTGAACCCGACCCGTTTGAATGATGGGTTGCTTGAGAGCATGTTGAACCCGACCCGTTTGAATGATGGGTTGCTTCAGAGCATTTTGAACTCGAGCGGAATGACCCGTTTGGATGATGGTCGTGGGAGGTCTCCTAACCCGACTACGATCCAGACCCGTTTGGATGATGGGGCTGGGAGCTCTTCTAACCCGACTCCGATCCAGACCCGTTTGGAGAACTTTTCAATCCAGACCCGTTGTTCACTTTCTGTTGAATACTGTGGACTTCAAAGTAGTAACTATGTTGTTTACCTCTTTTGTCTGCTATCCTTTCTGTTTCACTGCTGCAGCATTTGCTTCTCTACTTAATGATTAATTGTCATAAATGATCAGCCCTTTAATTTGTTCTTTTAATATATATGTCAAAGACTCAATGGATAGAGTTACGTCCTTGTGTGAGGTTGCATGTACCTTGTAGAATTAGATGAGTACTTACAAGCTGGCCTTAACACCACGATTACGCGAAAAAAATATTCTTGTTTGAATGAGCTTCAAATTCACAAGATTTGGTGGCCTTTTGTTATCTTTTGCCACCTAAGAACAATGTTGAGGTTCTTGTCCTTGTTTCCTTCACTTGGATTTTCTACACTGCTTTAAGATGCATGCATTGAAGCAGATAATTTGTCCACTTTGCTATGTGATTTACTTGAGTCCGGGATCTATCGGAAATAATTTTTCTACCTTCTCAAGGTAGGTATAAGACTATAAACACACCGCCCTTTCCAGAACCCGCTTGCGGGATTAAATGAATTTACACCGGGTATATTGTTATTGTTCTAATGTTCACTTAGCACAACTTGCTGCTTGGCTGCATAATACATACACTTGCTAGAGCTCGTGTTGTTGGAAATCAGTTAACACAAAAATTCAAATTAAAAACACAATGACCATAAAAGTACGTACACAGTACTACTACATATGCATTAAAATTAAGAGCTCATAGACTCAACTATATATGAGGAGACTCAGTTATTTCAGCACCTGTGTTGGTTGAAGGTAGTAGATATTTGTTGAATTAGTTGAAGTGCGCGCAAATTACTTGAACAATTATTAATTTGAGGTTTACATAGTTGTAACTTTGCAAGATTTTAAAACGCAACTATTATGGTTGTATATACTATATACTCGAATTTTTACCTTAAATTAAATCTATTGAAACTATAACATAAATCTATAATGCGACTGATTTTCATGTCAGTATTTTTCTTGACTTCTTACTTGCTTCAACATTAAACATTCCTTGAAGGGGCAGAAATAATAGTGAATTCACGATTTGAAGTTTAAGAATTTTTACTTCCTACGACTTGTTCATGTGTTTTTTTTCCCTTCATATTTCGTACCTTATAAGGAATGATTGCTAAGTTTGTCTCTCGTTACTAGCTCGCTTGAAAATTAAAAATTACAATCGAAACATAATGACAATAAAATTACACAATACTCCATATGAATACAAATTCTGAACTTATAGACTCAAACTCAATGATGAGAATATATTAAATATATGAGGGGACTGAATGTGCTGGTAGAAGGTAGTTTGGTATTTATTTCACTTTTTGTGCTATTATAAATTCAGATTTTCCTTTTTTACTCTCAACTTATTTTTGCTACTTTTTTGCTTGAAGTTGAATTTTTCAAAATTCAGTGTTTTCGAAGGGTGTTTTTCTTTCCTATTATAATTTTTCCCACTAAATATGGTAATTTTTATTTTTAGTATAATTTTACATTAATTGACACTAGTAAAATAAGGAAAAAACAAAGAAATTAGTGTCTATATAAACAATGGAGCATTATTATATGCACATATTGCAACTTGAGTTAGCTAGGCTTCTTGAATATTAACGTAACTTTCTTTTCACTTTGAGAGTTTGAGTTGATTAGTTCTTTAATTTGTTTCTTAAGACTTATAATAATGTTGCTCTTCTACTTTGTTAATTAATTCCTCACCTTTTCTTCTACGTAAATTTACAATTATAACTCTCTTTTTGGCTTAGTTTTAAAAGAGTGTGTTATTTTAACGTCGTAGGAAAAGATCTATTTTTATAATGTTTGATTCAATATTTTGGTTTAGATTTTTGTTAACTTTATTACTTCTCCATTCAACAGTGGTTTAAGCTAGTTCGATACTGTACTACACGCGAGAATGTCATCCTCAAAAAGCAAAACAGTTGAGAAGAACATGAAGAAGTTAAATAAGCAAGCAAGAAAACGACCTTCGAAATCCTAATGTGCAACAAAAAAAAGTGCGGACGAAAAATACGAAGCGACGTGTGATCTTTGGAAGTTAAAGGACAAGGAAGACAAGCTTGAAGATAAATTGAAAAAAAAAAGAGTTCCTAGCAGAATGATATAACCTATTTATTTATTATTTTTACTTTTAGTTATCAATAAAATGTTTACTCTCCTAGTTATTAAGTTGAAGGATATATTTAGGTTGTAGGATTTTCGTGATTTATTACTAGCAGTTTCAAGTTTTATATAACAAAAATAAAATCTACGCTATCTCCGCCCTTGCCTAAAATTTTTCATATTAAGTGTGCATGTCATATATATAATTTAATTGTAAAAGATGGTCTTGAGTTTTTTGAGCTTTATATTGAAAAAAATCATCTTGCCGTTGGTTTTATTCAAGAAAATAATCGTAGATCGAGAATTAGAGAATTTAAAGTTAAATGTCAAGAAAATGGACTTACACCGATTTTGATGCCTGGGGAAATTGATACTAGATGGAATTCTACGTATGAATTTTTAAAAACTTGTTATAAATATAGAATTCCTATTACACTAGCTTTTAACCAACATTGCGGTTCATTTGCTGATTCTGCTGATTGCATGCTACATAATTCTGATTGGGTTATAATTAATGATCTTGTTAAGTTTTTAGAAAAAATTTATGTAGCTACGGTTGAATTTTTCGGTGCTTATTATCCTACTGTTTGTAATATTTTGGCATATATAGCCGATATTTCTTGTTTGCTCAAAGAATATAAAAATAAAGAAGGTTATAAAGAAGCTGTTGGCGCCATGTTTATGAAATTTTAAAAATATTTTTTCCCGATTCCCCCTATTTACTTGGTTGGTGCTATGCTAAATCCGTGCATGAAATATAATCATATGTGTCACTTTAGTACTCTTATTTATACTAACTTAGAAATAAATACTAACCATGATTCTGAACAAGAACAACCTGATTTGTGGACGGCTACGGCTGATGCAAAGGATTACATAGAAAAATTATATAATTACTATGTTGATTTATTTGATTTAGCCGTACCTACAAATATCACTCCAACTGTCGCTCCTCATCCTCCCGAGGGGCCATCATCTTCTAAAAGGCCGGTACATAGTGATTTTTCTGATTCGTTTTATGATTTAAATTGTTGGAACAGTGTTGATGAGAGAACTTACACATCAACTTATCGGGAAGAGCTGAAATATTATCTTCAGACGGCACCAGAGGATCGCAGACGACGGATCAACACATTGGATTGGTGGAGGAGTAATGAAACACAATATCCTGTGCTTTCAAGATTAGCTAGAGATATCTTGAATGTTCCAATGTCAACCGTTGCATCAGAGAGCGCCTTTAGTCAGGGACGACAGCAGCTTGGAGACAACCGACACTCATTGGGAAGCAATGCAATGAATGTTCTAGTTTGCCTCAGAGATTGGATTAGTGCGGAAAGAAGAAACCAAGGAATGGAACCGGAGCCGAGCGACGATGAAACTTGAAGAAATTATGACTTCACGGGAGAACTCAGCAGAATCAAGTCCAATGCATGGTTTTACCCCCGTTGACTTCGACTATCCTATGCAAGTTCCCATTAATATTAACATGAATGAGTTGGAAAAAATGATGCATAATTTATAGATTTTTCATTCATGTAAATTATAAATTTTGGATCATTTTGCAATCAATAAAATTCCCCAAATTCATTCACTCCTTAGTCCTTATTTTTTTTTTTTCATTTAACGATTTAAAATTTTAAATTGAATTTGTAGTTTTCTACTTTAAATTGAAAACTTACTTCTAATATATTATTAATTTACTATCAAATATTGTTAATTTATTATATTAAATAGCATATGTTTTGTATATTTGTGCATATATCTTCTATAGAAGTGTATATTTAACGTATACATGTGTATATGTTTTATACATTAGTATATAAGTATATCTATATATATTGTAATGTATATATAATGTAGTATATTTTATAAGTAGTAGTATATATACATTGAATGGTGCGTATACACGTGTATATATCTTCTATAGAAGTGTATATTTAACGTATACATGTGTATATGTTTTATAAATTAGTATATATCTATATATATTGTAATTATATAATGTAATATATTTTATAAGTAGTAGTATATATACATTGAATGGTGCATATACATAGAATAGAGTCTATATATGTGAATAGATCTTCTATAGACGTGAATATTTAACGTATACATGTGTATATGTTTTATAAATTAGTATATAACTATACAAATATATATTGAAATGTATATATATTATAGTATATTTCATTTAAAGTATTACATATACATAGAATAGAGTGTATATATTTGAATGGATCTTCTATAGACATGTATATTTAACGTATACATGTGTATATATTTTATAAATTAGTATATAACTATAAAAATATATATTGTAATGTATATATATTGTAGTATATCCCATTTAAAGTATTACATATACATAGAATAGAGTGTATATATGTGAATAGATCTTCTATAGACGTGTACATTTAACGTATACATGTGTATATGTTTCATAAATTGGTATATAACTATACAAATATATATTGTAATGTATATATATTATAGTATATTTGATTTAAAGTATTATATATACATAGAATAGAGTGTATATATGTGAATAGATCTTCTATAGACGTGTATATTTAACTTATACATTAATTTATGTTTTATAAATTAGTATATATATATATTGTAGTATATACTTTTTTTAAAGTAGTACATATATATTGAATGGTGCATATATATGTGTATATATCTTCTATAGACGTATATCTTTAAAGTATACAAGTGTATATGTTTTATAAATTAGTATGTAACTATATATATATACATATTGTTGTATATATATATATATATATATATATATATATATATATATATATATATATATGTATGTATATTGTAGTATATATTTTATTTAAAGTAGTACATATATATTGAATGGTGCATATATATGTGTATATATCTTCTAAAGTAGTATATATTTAACTTATACATGTGTATATGTTTTATAAATTAGTATATATATATATATATATTGTAGTGTATATATATATATATTATACTATTATAGCATATGTTTTATTTAAAGTAGTACGTATAGTCATATATAATTATATATTGAATGGTACGTATATATGTGTAATTGTTTATATATTTTTTTAAAAAATATATATTGTATATTGGAGTGCATATAGTGTATATTGGATTTTTTATTTATTTTTTAAACGGGTTTGACCAGTTTTTAACCGGATTTGGCGGGGTTTTGGTGGGTTTGACCGGGTTGGGTTAAGTGGGCCGGGTTAGGGTGAGTTTTAATTTT
This sequence comes from Capsicum baccatum var. pendulum, assembly GCA_030864225.1. Lineage (NCBI taxonomy): Eukaryota > Viridiplantae > Streptophyta > Magnoliopsida > Solanales > Solanaceae > Capsicum > Capsicum baccatum. Next base: position 259,775,424 of record CM061561.1, on the reverse strand, counting down.
TTTACTGTTTGGCCCGGCCCGACCCGGACCGGCCTGGATAACGTCAAAACCGGCCCCTAACCGGCCCTCAACCCGGTTAAAATGGAAGGGTCGGTTCTGGGTTGGCCCGACCCGACCCGTTTGACACCTTTATATTAGATGATTCTCATTGATCAAAAACCTGACTAGTAGTACACTTAGTAGATGAATATATAGTGGTGCATATTAGCTGGTGATCAGCCAGTAGGTTGTTAACTAACTCAACTTACTTGAACAATATAACTAACTTCCTGATAAACTAGTAACTAATTGTGTGAGCTAGCACTTAAGTGATATTAGTGATGTGATTGTATTAATATTAACACTCTCCCTCAAGCTAGGTAGGGTGAAAGATGTCCAGTAGACCTAGATTGGATTTTAAGTATTCATGTTGAACTTTGGTGAGACCTTTAGTTAAGATATCTGTTGGCTGATCTGTAGTTGCAATGTAATGAGTTGTCACCAAACCTTGTTGAATTCTTTCCCTTATGAAATGACAATCAATTTCAATATGCTTGGTTCTTTCATGGTAAATAGGATTTGCAGCTATCTGTACTGCAGATTTACTATCACTGAATATCTTAATTGGCTTTGTAACTTCCACACCAATTTATTTTATCAAGCCCAACAACCATGTTAATTCTGAAACAGTTGATGCCATACTCCTGTATTCTAACTCTGCAGAGCTCCTTGACACTACTGCTTGTTTTTTGACTTCCAAGAAACAAGAGAGTCTCCAAATTTGACCAAGAATCCTGTAACTGATCTTCTGGCGTTTGGGCAGGCTGCCCAATCTGCATCGCAATATGCAGTATTTTTTTCCTTGTAATTGCTACATAGTAGTAACCCCTGTCCAAGTTGCTTCTTGATGTATATCACTACTCTTAGAGCAGCCTCCGTATGTGATATCTTAGGAGCTTGTAGAAACTGACTTAGAGTTTGTACACTTTATGATATATCAGGTCTGGTTACTGTAAGGTAAAGTAACTTCCCAATTAACCTTTGATAAGTTGCTTGATCAAATGGTGGATCCTTTCTTGTATCATACTTATCTGTAGCTTCATCAATTTGTTTTGATGTTAGTTTGCAATTAGTAGCCACTGGTGTGACTGCAGTTTTGGCTCCTGCTAATCCTATTTCTGAGATTAACTGTAGAGCATATTTCTTTTGATGCGTAGTGATCCCTTTGTCTGATCTTGCAAACTCAATACCTATAAAATATCTAAGTTCTCCAAGATCCTTCATTTTGAAAGAACTCTGTAAAGCATCCTTGGTTTCTTGAATCTGTTTCAAGCTATCTCTAGTGATTAGTATATGATCAACATAGATTAGGATTAAAGGAATTCCTTGAGCTGATTTCTTGACAAATAGTGAGTGATCATACTGACTTTGTACGAATCCAAACTTGATTAAAGCCTCACTTAGCTTAGTATTCCATTGTCTTGGTGCTTGTTTTAGACCATACAAGGATTTCATTAACCTACATACCATGTTCTCCCCATGGCTAATAAATCATTGTGGTAGCTGCATGTAAATTTCATCATATAAGTCACCTTGTAGGAACACATTATATACATCCATCTGATGTATATGTTATCTCCTTGATACTGCCAAATATAACACTGTCCTGACAGTTACCATTTTAACTATTGGTGAAAAGGTCTCTTGAAAATCAATACCTTCCCTCTGATTATAACCCTTAGCCACAAGCCTAGCCTTGAATCTTTGCACTTCACCATTTGCTTTATACTTCACTTTGTACACCCATTTATAACCAATAGTTGTCTTTCCTTCTGGTAAGGGAACAACTTCCCATGTCTGGTTGGATTCTAAGTCACTGATCTCTTTTTTCATGGATTGAATCCACCTTGCATCTTTAGTCGCTTCATGATAATTATTAGGTTCTGTAACAGAAGAGAAAGAAACAATATAAGATTGATATGTAGTAGATAAATCAGAATAAGAGATGTACTTATTAATATTGTAAAGTGAGTCCTGATGGATGTTAAGTGATACAAAATCCTTCAACCAAATAGGTGGTTGAGTATATCTTATGGTTTTTTTGATCTGTACAATTGTAGGAGGTGGTATCATATCAACAACTTGAGGCTGAACAGGTTATTGTATGGGTTGATGTTCTGGAACAACATGCATAGGTTGTTGTATAGAAAGCAATATCATGATGAAAAGGTTTAAAGATGTTGTCAGACCATTCTTCAGAGATGATTGTGTCACTTGGAAAAATATGATTGGCTTCAAAGGTATGAGTGTCAAAAGGAAAGACATCTTCTTTGAATATTACATCCCTATTAACAAAGAAAGAATTAGCATTCAAATTATATAAAATATATCCTTTCTGCACCTCTGAATACCCCATGTGCACTGCAATTTTGGATCTAGACAACAGTTTATCTGATTGAGTCATATCTTTAGCAAAAGATAAACACCCTATAGTTCTAAGATGAGTAATAGTAGGTGTCTTGTTAAAGAATACTTCATAAGGGGATTTATAATGTAAAACACTACTAGGTAACCTGTTGATTAGGTAGCCTTCATCTTGCACACAATGACCCCAGAACTTAATAGGTATATGAGCTTGCATTCTAATAGCTATTGTCACCTCTAGAACATGTCTATGTTTCCTCTCAGGAACTCTATTTTTCTGAGGGGTATAAACACATGTTCTTTGATGAATTATACCTAGGTTGTTGAACATATCTTGACTTAAAGAGTTAGTAAATTCTATCCCATTTTCTGATCTCTGTATCTTAGTAGTTTTATTGTATTGATTCTTAATATAGATGAAGAATTGTTGTAGTATAAAATATACATCAGACTTTTGTTTTAAGAGAAATAACCAAGTAAGTCTAGAGAAGTCATCCACAATAGTAAGAAAGTATCTATTATTATTAAAGGTAGAATTCTTATAAGGTCCCCACAAATCTACATGGATCATGTCCAATATAGGCTGTGTTTTAATACTGTTAGTAGAAAATGGTAGTCTGGCTTGTTTAGCATAAGGACACATAGTACAATCATGAATTTAAGCATTTATCAGTTTTAAGCTATTAGGAAACAATTTTTGTAATACTACAGAAAAACTATGTCTAAATCTCTTATGCCAAGTGTTATATTCCACTTTGAAAGCTTCTCTATTTGGTGCGGCACAACTAGTAATTTGATCTTCTTGTTTTTTTATTTCTAGGATGATTCATAAGCATATATAGTCCATAATCTAGCTTACCAATCTCCTTCACCTTCCCAGTGAAGAGATCCTGAAAAAGGTAAAAGTCAGGATAAAAAGAAACAATACATTGCATTTCTTTTGTTAGTTTTGAAACAGACAATAAGTTATATTTGAATTAAGGGACATACAAAACATCTGAAATAGTGCTTCTGGTGGTTATTGAGCTATTACCAGTGTGTGTAACTAAAGAAACATCACTATTAGGTAAGTGCACTCTTCTAGGTGCATTTATTTCTTTGATAGAACTCCTATTGAGTAGATCAAGATCAGAAGCCATATAATTTGTAGCTCCTATATCAATGGTCCAGTTAGGAGTATTTGGAACTACAAATGGTAGAATTTTATCCATACCTGCATTGCTAGCATTAACTTTTACATTACTATTATTTGCAAGCACTGAAGAGGTAGATACAAGACTATTTTGATTCAGCATCTGGACTATCTATTCATATTGACTTTTGGTGAAGGGAATAGAATATCCTCCAAATTGAGTTTGTTCATTGTAATTGACTTATCCTGAACCCACATTAGAACCCTGAGTCTAAGATTGTGACCTGATGTATTCCAGATCTTGAGTTTGTTCAGGAGGTTGAATGTGTTCAGAGTTGAACCTTTCATAGATGGAATCTGTAATCGCATTGTATTCAATATGAACATGTGAAGATAACACTTTCTTATTATTCTTAAAGTCAGTTGGATATCCAACAAGTTTGTAGCACACTTCTCTGGTATGACCTTTAGACTTGCAGTAGTCACACATCAAATGAGATTTCTTTATGTATTTATGATTTTCTCCAGTAACAAAATTGTTACCATTATGTGTTTGACTATGCACACCACTACTGCCTCCACGATTATAGGTATTACCTCTTCCAAAGTTTCTTGTATGCATGGCAACATCAAAATTCACATGAACAGGGCTTAGTCCTAAAACCCCCATTGTGACAGCCACAATTTTTTGACATTCATCACCAAGAATCATAGCATAGGCCTTGTTTACTATGGGTAAAGGACACATCAGAAGGATTTGGCTTCTAGCTTGACCATAGGTTTCATTTAGCCCCATCAAGAATTGAAACAACTTAAGATTTTGCAAATGTTCTACAAAATCTTTGGACTTATTACATCACACGCTGGTGCAGGAACCAGAGCTTCAAACTCTTCCCATAGGTCCTTTAACTTGGAGAAGCACACAGAAACAGACAAGGTACCTTGCATCAATGTAGCAATTTCCTTGTGCACATTATATATTCTTGAACCATCTACTTTATTAAATCTTTCAAGCAAATCTTTCCAAATGGCTTGTGAACTAGATGCATACATAATACCACCAAGAAGGTGTTTAGAAACGAAGTTCATGATCCAAGAAAGAACAATAACATTTACCCTCTCCTAGTGATTCCACATAATTTCAGGGAACTTTTTTTAGCACAAGTACCATCAACCAATCCCAATTTATTTCTTCCTAAGAGGGAAATATGCATAGACCTATCCCAAATTGAGTAATTCTCTTTGCCAGTGAGTTGAAAAAAGATGATTTGAGCACCACTAACATCAGAAGAATACAAAAATAAGGGATGGTTATAGTCTATACCAGGAATCTGTGATGAACCTGGAACTGCAGTAAAGGTTTGTGACTCACCAACATTCACATATGGTGGAACCAGAGTAGGTATAACATTAGCTGAATGCTCTTAACTGAATGCTCTATCCTTCTCTTGAATTGAATTTTTGTAACAGATTTAGCGGAAGCAAGAATAGCAAGATTGAAAACCAAAAAATATATTGATATTGAATTCTAGAAGAAATTCAATAGTATATCAAGAGATTATGAGAAGTGATAGAAAGAATAACTGAGAAGAGATTGATGGCTCTGATACCATGTTGTAAATCAGAGTAACATCAGAGAGATATCAATGTAACAGTGAAGAAATGAAGAGCATTGAAAAAGAAGGAAGATAAAGAAGAGTAAGAAGGCCTTGACTAGTGTAATATTAGATGATTCTCATTTATCAAAAAACTGACTAGTAGTACACTAAATAGGCGAATATATAGTGGTGCATATTAGTTGATGATCAACCAGTAGGCTGTTAACTAACTCAACTAACTTGAACAATATAACTAACTTCCTGATAAACTAGTAACTAACTGTGTGAGCTGGCACTTAAGTGATATTAGTGATGTGATTGTATTAATATTAACAGGTTGTGAACACACCATCAATTTCTAGATCCTGTTTGCGGAATTATACTGAATATATTGTGAGTGTGTGTGTAAATTACTCGAACACTATAATTATTAGTTTGAGGTTTACATAGTTGTAACTTGGGAAAAATTGACAAGACTACCCACTTCCAAAACTATTTTGCCATTTATCCACTACAATTATTTTTGATTTAATTTTTAGGGTTCGGGTATAAAAAGTTGGAAAAAGTTAAAAACGTGGGGCCCACAGGTGGGCCAAGGGACCATTTAATCATTTTTATAACCTTGGAAATTTAATATAATACATACACTAACACTCTCCACTTATTCCAATATAAAAAAAAAAACCCTTTCTCTCTTTCCTCTTCAATTCTGTCAACTCCCGCTTAAGAAATCGTCATCCCAAAATTGTCATTTTTATTTCTTCTTCTTCTCAGCTGCTAAGGGGTCGTTATTGGTTCGTAAGGTTAGCTAAAATCAAGTCGCGATTATTTATAGATCCATTTAAACGAGTTTCTTTGCTAATCAATTCGTAGTGATATAGGAAATTGAATGTTTTTTTCAAATTTGGTTGATTAAGGAGTTTTGGCTTAGTTTCGATTTTTTTCGCAAAGAAGTGTTGAATTGGTGGGATAGTCGTTATTTTGGCATTTTGATTCGAATAGTGACCTATTTCTATCCGTAGATCCGTGGTCTATGAAATCGATCCATGGTCTATTAAATCAAAATGCCCTAGATTAAAATCAATTTTTAGACGTATGAAATTCTTTTAAAATATGGTTGCTGAAATACTGAAAATTGAAAGATTAATAACTAATTAGTTTGATTAGGTACACTAGTTTTAATTTTAGAAATTATTGTATTTTGATACTGCATGTTGAATTTTGGTTCATTTATTGATGTGTGTAGTAAACTGTTTGATGGTGGAAAAGTTATTTTAGCATTTTGATTCAAACAGTGACCTGTTTGTGTCCGTAGACCCGTGGTCTATGAAATGAAAATGTCCTAGATTGAAATCAATTTTTAGATATATGAAATTCATTTAAAATTGAGTTATTTTTGTTGATAGGCTTATGGTCTATGCACTGAAAATGGGAGATTTGTTCTGCAGGTGTAGATTGTGTTGAAAATGGGAAAATAATACATCCTTTCTAAATGCAAAGCCAGTACCACTTCTAATTTTGACGGTAGCAGTAGAAAAAGAAAAGTTTAGGCAGTTGAAAATGTCTCAAAAAGGAATAAAAATAAAGAGTCGATGTTCGAATCAGATTTGGAGTTAAAGGAGATAAGCGACTACGTTGATTCCAATGAAGATGTTGCCAAGCACAATGCTAATGATGACAGTGAAGAGAGCGAAGATAGTGGAAAAAAAGTGTTGATGGGTATAACGATCCCTTGTCCGTGCCATCTCTTTCAAGGTTCATTTCCGTGTAGAGATATGAACTTCATACGATAATGGATGAGGTCGGATCTTTTCCGACAAATATATTGGTCAGATCAAGAATGGCTGCTTATCAAGAATTCTATCAAGTTATTATCGACCAAGAGTTGAAGAAAAGATTCAAGGGGTTCTGTTTTGGACACTTGAGAAACTTACCAAAACATCTCAAGTTCAATGGGCAGTTGGTCCATTATTTGTTGTTGCGACCCATCAAGAATGATAAAAAATATCACGAGATGTGGTTTTGCATTAACAACAAGCCTTCCTATTTTGGCTTGAAGAGTTTTGTTTGATCACGAGGTTGAACTGCTCATTATACCCCAGTGAACAAAAAATGAAGAAGGTGTTAGCAAAGGGGGGGAATTTTTGCTTTAAGGCTACGAAAAATAAAAGAATTTCGGTGGCCAACTTGCTACACCTGATCAGAGGGAATAAGCTGAACGAGGACCAGAAGTTTAAGTGTTGGTTACTGTGGTTCTTGCACACCATGTTGCTTGTAAAAAATTAGACGAAGGTTGTCGACACGAAACTAATTCGAATGGTTGATTCTTTGAGTTTCTTCGAGAATTATCCATGGGGGAAAAAGATATTTCAACTGACCCTGTACTATCTAAAGAAGAAAAGTGACCTGAATAATTAGAGGGAAGTATTTGATGAGAAGCAAAAGGCATCCATGCTCTATTTGGATTTTCCTGGACATTCATGGTATCTACCATAAACCCTTTAGTGAGTTTATCGTAGATTCTTTATTTATTTATACTCTATCATAGACTCTGAGTTCTTTTTCACTGATGTACTGCTTACAGGTTTGGATCTACGAGGCCTTTCCCCATCTTGAAAAATTTGCTGGAAAATCGACAGATGAGCCTTTTCCCATTCCCCGCATCCTCAGATGGCATACTATAAAAAGTGATTTGATAATCGAAGGCGACCCATCCAAGTACAAAGGAAAAGTTATCAAGGTACGAACTTATTTTGTACTATGCAATAATAATACTACATTTGTATTGAATGTTATGTAATTGCTAATCGATATTTTGTAGAACGTGAACCCGTACATCATCCCTACTCTTCATGAGATGAAGATGGATTACATGATTCCCTTTGAGCCATCTACGGACGAGGTGAAAAATAGCGTCCTCGATGGCTTAAAGAAAAAGTTAGACGGAGTGACTGTACTTATTTCAAATGAGGACATAGATGATGACTGAGATTTGGGTGGTAACCCCATTGAAGTACGCATTGGTGATGATGATACTCCGAGTACCTACAAAGATGCAAAGGGCACCTTATCCCCTAGGGATATTCATAAGCGTGTTGTTGTGCTCGAGGAAGCGGTGTTGAATATTGCTACCTATATTAGAGAGAAAAGACTGAAGAAAAAGGAACAAGATGAGCGACAACATGAGCGAGGTAACTTCATTCAATAATTGATGTTGTTAATAATTTTTTTAGCTTTAAATATTAGTAACACTTTGTAATATGATGATACAGTGCATGTGGACCTTCGTGAATCGAAGAGGAATGAAGAAGGAGAAAAAGGGAGCAAAATGGATGAGTTGGCCTCTGTTGTGCGGAGAGAGAAAAAAGAAGAAGAAAAGAAGGATGAAGAATAAGAAATCGAAGAAGATATGTGCGAAGAAGAAATTTCAAAAGAAGAAGCTGCAGATGTTGAGGAAAAATGAGAAGAAGGTGAAGAAGCACCAGCCGAAGAAGTACCAGCTATTGCAGATGATGAAATAGAAGGAGTAGAAGGCGAGCATGAAGAAGCAACTGCAGCTACTGAGAAAAAAAGAGCTGAAACTTACCAAAAAGATGTGGTCATGGATATCATAGGTGAAATAAATAGTAACATTTGTGTTGATGAGGAAGATAGGAAAAAAGACATTTGAATGCAAATATTGTTAATGTGTTGTTGAATGATCAGTAGTTAGGATCGGACAAATATTTTTTTATCTGAAAATATTAAAGTTTATGGATTTGTTGGTAGGATATTAGAAGCATTCTTTTATTTTATGATAGTTGTTATGATTCTGCACTGAATCTGTCTCTATCAAACTGATTAGTGGCATGGCCATTTGAATATGTAGGGTGTTGTCATAGGTGGTACAGTGTATGGTTAATGTCATAGAATGCATACTTAATCTTTCGTATACTGTATGCGTAGTCTATCATTACCATGCTGGTCAGTTTTAAGCTGACGTGTTGTTTGATCGACCATGATTCTATCAAAAATAGTATTAAATATTATAGAAAAATAGAAGTATTATTATTTATTCAATATCACTACATCCATGTTACACCTTTTCAAAGAACGAATACTAGCATTGTAGCACATAATATTATTTTTAGGTCATTCTCCCTTTCTTTGGCCAAAATCAATTTTTATTTTAGTTGATCCCTCTCTATTTTTGTGTCATGTAGCAACACTTTAAAGTGATCCCTCTGTTCTTCGGCTTCTTTGAACAAAGTCATAATAAAATCTTTATTTTCTTCGCATTGTTGGAGCCTTTATAGTAGATTAAATTTTGCCAAGCCTTCAAAATTTGATGTCTCGGGTCCCCGACTCAACATTGATGGACTGGTTGGAGGTGATAGCTCATCAAGCCATTTAAAAAATAACATGCACCATTATCCTAGAAAAAAAATAATTACATAACGACTAACTTAAATTCATAAAATAGACACACAGAGCTCACCTTCTCAATTGTACAATTATAAAATTTGCGACCTGAATTTGAGTCCATGCGTGACGTCCTCAGAATACCGCATTCCCACAATGAAAAATTAGAGTATTTTTATAATTGGATATTTGAGAGGCTTGAGACATTGTAGAATTTTTAAAAACAAGACAAAGCGAATGAAATAAAATAATGAGGGATGATCGACCTTATATATGAAGTAAAAATGAAGTGTTGACACTGATGGATTATAAAAGTATCCATTTATTATCGTTGGAGCAGTAATTGTTTTTCGAACTGGTGGTGACACTTAATAGACCATCATAGATCATGACCTATGTCAGCCATCGATTTGTCTAGTCTACTAGACTTACACCTTCAGTAGTGCATCGATTGATCTTCTGATTATGAGTAGAATACGGTGATCTATGTACTCATATATAGACCATTACTTGGCTGGTGGAAGAAAATAATTAAATTAAAAATAATTATATAGATAATCATATGTTTTGGGGCTGATGAAAGAAAATAATTAAATTATAAGTGATTTAAATAGATAATCTTAAAATGTTGGTGACATTTATAGACTCCCATCGTTGTTGACCCATGTTAAAATCATGCAAAAAATATACTTATGCTTTGTGGGTCCATCGATTATACTGGTCTACCGTAGACTTACACCTTTAGATGTGTATCGATTGATATCATGAGTATGCGTAGACCACGTTGATCGATGTACACTGCCACAGACCGTCACTTGGATGTAGTTAAAAAATAAATAAATAAATTAAAAATAAATGTAGTGTTGATTTCTACACATGTGAGTAAGTGTAAACAAGACACACAATCATATTAGAGCTTGTACAAAGTGAATTAAGAAGTGTGTGGATGGGGTAGTTGTTGAATGTTCAATATTCTAAGAGTAATGTTTGTCAAAGCACAAGTATGTATTAAGGATATATATTGTATTTGATGACTACACATTCTACATACTCCTTCCAGCACCACCCCTAAATCAAAATAGTGTATGGAATGGATTGTGGTTGAACAATCATCATCCTCTATACATATATATCCTTAATACATACTTGTGCTTTAACAAACATTACTCTTAGCATATTGAACATTCAACCACTACCCATCCACACACTCCTTAATTCACTTTGTACAAGCTCTAATATGATTGTGTGTCTTGTTTACACTTACTCACATGTGTAGAAATCAACACTACATTTACTTTTAATTTATTTATTCATTTTTAACTACATCTAAGTAACGGTCTATGACAATGTACATTGATCAACGTGGTCTAGGCATACTTATGATATTAATTGATGCACATCTAAAGGTGTAAGTCTACGGTAGACCAGTGTAATCGATGACTGACTTAAGCCACGATTTACTATGGTCTATTAAGTGTCACCACCAGTCTATAGACCAGACTAATCGATGGACCCTCAAGATTATCTATTTAAAATATTTTTATTTTAATTATTTTGTTCCACCAGCCCCAAAATATGTTATTATTTTTTAAAATTATTTTTAATTTAATTATTTTGTCCCACCAGCCCCAAAATATGTTATTGTCTGTTTAAATCATTTTTATTTTAATTATTTTGTTCCACCAATCTCAAAATATGTTATTTTTTATTTAAATTATTTTTAATTTAATTAATTTGTCCCACCAGCCCCAAAATATGTTATTATCTATTTTAATTTAACCGGTGACGCATCGACTCACATGCTCTACAATCGACTACCATAAAAGGTCGATAAAAGATAGAGTATATGAAATTAATCAAGTCAAACTACAGTACTGTGAATTGAACGAGGCATACATATTTAAAAGTTGTGTCTGTACAGAAGAATAACCGCCACAAGGAAAAAAAAGGATCATAAAAATATGGTAAACATAATGTTCAAATAGAAACTTGTTCATTAAACAGAACTAAAACTTACATTAAATTTGTTCATTGCATTACTTAATAAAATTTACAGCAAAAGGGGGACAATGGAAGAAGCGTTCTTCTAACAAAGTCCTATTGAGAAAAATTCTTCAATAATGAACAAATCAAAAAAAAATTAACAATATAAACAAAATAAAAAAGTAATCTAAATTATGGGAATGATGGGGGGGGGGTGATGTAGTCGTTGTCGTCCATTCCAAGACACTCCAAAATTGCTCAGAGGAAACGAGCAATGAGTCGAAGCTCATGTTCCAAGTAACGACGGTCTTCTCATAGGCTATAGAATAGCTTGTCAAAATCATTTTGAAGTAGAAGTAAATCGTAGTGACGAGGGGGAACTCGTCTGATTGGGCGAAGGGGATTCTGCGACCAGGCATGATTTCTGATGTTTTGGGGAAGAAGAAGAGGGTTTCTGACATTTTGGGTCTAGGGACAAGTGAAGGGTTATGTAGAAATAGGGACTGTACTTATAGACCTATAGATGGCGTCCTTTCATATATCCAACCAATGGCCAGTCGACGCGTATGGAATACAAAATGCTTGATTTGAGTATACCAGTGGTTTTTCTTGAGAACAGACGTGTTCTTAACTTTTAATTAATTGGAAATAGAAAATAATGATTCAATGTATCTATTAGAGAGATATGGCGGTATAAATACCTACATAGTGTGTTTGATGATTAATCATATAACCAATATATATTATTTAATAGACCGTGTTAAAGATATACCATAGAATGCATGTAGTCTATCGTAGACAAAGCCTTAAGTCGATATCAACTGACCGTTAAATTATACTGAAATGCACATTTATACCCCAAATCAACAGATTTACAACTGAAGCAAAATAAAGCTATCTATGATTTATTGGCCATGCTACACGTGGTTCTTTTGTGCCCAGATTTCTTGCATATTAAACACCTATTCCTTTTTTTGGACTTGAACATCTCACCGACGCCCTTAGTGTGTTTGACTTTCTTCCTTCTGAGTTTGGGATCATGGGGGTGGAGAAATTTTAGTGTCTACTGATTCTTGTGGCACATTCCATTCGGCCTTTAGAGGGACAATGTTAATTACTTCCAAGTATGCGAGGAGGTAACTTATAGCTTTATAAATTGGTGAAGAGTACTCGTAGATGGAGTTTCCAGAACCTACGTCATCGCTATACTTTGCTTGCAAAGCTGTCATTGCATGTTCGCACGGTATTTTCACCAAGTCAAATTTCCAACAAGAAAAACTCCTCTCCAAAAGATTGACCTTGACAGTAACACCATTGTCAAAAACCGTATACTGGTCGAGAACCCCATTTGGATTAGTCACATACAAAAAATCGCTTGCACTCTTGTTATTCCTTAGGATCTTTTCCGCACACGGCACAAATATGTTCTTTTTACCATCGACATAGGCATACCGCTCTCTAAACTTTTCACCAAATTTTCTAACAATTGAATTGAATATGTACAACACGGGGTACTCTCGTTCATCCATCAAAACTAAGTTGAGCGACTCAGCGATGTTCGTGGTCATCACATCGTACCTATTATCCGAGGAGTGTGCTCTACTCCATTTTTCAAAACCAAGCACTTTTTCAAGGACATGTGCTCCCTCGGGGCAACTATACTTCAATTCCTCAAAATTCTCTCTAAACTCATCAAAGGAATACGCCTTTACCATGGCTTAGAATAGATAAAGATGTTCTCCTTAGTGGTGATTTATACGAAGATTTTCAATGAGGTGCCTAATGCAAAGTCCGTGATATGCACGACTGTATACACGGGAGAAGGCATTGGCGATGCTAATGTGCTTGTCGGAGATGACACATAGATCTACTTCATCTTTTATGATAGACTTCAACTTCTGAAAGAAGAAGTTCTAAGAAGCATCGTTCTCTTTACTGATGACACAAAAGGCAATTGGGAAGATGTGATTTTTGGTGTCCTGTGCAAGTGCACTCAGCAACACACCCCCGTACTTCCCATACAAATGTGTGCCATCAACGATAATTACCTTTCTCATGTGGGCATATCCCCGTATGTAAGCTTCGAATGCTAAGAAGCAGTAAAAGAACGACCCATCGATCTGGTTTACCATGATCGAGTAGGAAGACCCAGGATTCAACAACTCCACCATGTGGGAAAAACCCGGCAAGCAAGCATATCCGTTCTCCAGTGTCCCGGGAATGATGTTCTTCACAATTACACTTCCTTTCCAATACATCCAGCAGTTTGCGCTGCAATGCAACTCCTTGAACATAATCCTTTGAATTTCACTTATGCTTGGACCCTTACCATCCCAAAAATGATTTATACATAGTGAAGCAATCAGTTCGGATGACATTTTCTTATGCTTGCGGGTGGCGTGTTCAACACCGCACGTGTGCACCCCGACATACTTATATATGTGAAATCTGTTCGAGGTTTCATACTTCCTTTCTTGCAATAACTAGCCACAACCAGGAGATATTCATTTCGCCTTCAATAATTTGGTGCAACTCTTCTCCATATGATAATCAAAAGACTGCCTCACTACTGCTTTGTTTTGTAGAATTTTGAGTTGTTTCTTGTTGACAAATATTTGATCATGATAGAAATTGGTTCCATCAGAGAAGGAATGTACTGGTTGGGATCCCATTCCACAGTCTTCTTCTGTATCTTACGAATCTGATGAAACGTCTTCCATATGCACACAGTCATCTTCCATATTAATAGGATGATCGCCATCGCTCTCGTAATCATTCAAATAGTCATCGACTGTCGGGCACCAAGGTGGGGATGGTTTAACGCCTTGTAAAAATTTGTGCAATACATTGTCTCTTATTAGCATGGGCATGGAATGAGAAACTTTAAAATAATTCTAAGTGTCAAAAGATTTAGACTCATTTTTTAGCACGTAATCTTTGGGGAATTTATTTTTGACCTTCTCGATCTCCGTTTTTAGATTTTCTTATTTTGTAGCGATGGGACAAGGTCGTAGGATGTTTCGAGTGAGTTTCAGGATTTTTATACGAGATTAAGGGCATATTTGGGTGTCAATTCCAGTAGCATCGGGTGATTAGCCCGCGCCTCCCCTGGATCGCCTGGCCTGGGAAGGAGCTCGTGATAGGGCAGGCGACGCCTGGCCTAGAGTGGTGCTCTAGGGAGAGCGACGCCTTGTGGATTTCCCCAGGCCAATCATTTCAGTTTTCCTGAATTATTAAGGGCATTTTTGGTATTTTTTATCCCCCTATCATTAACAACACGGGATTTAATCCCTAGAAAGCCAAAATAGAGTCTCATTCATCAAAATTAGTCAAGAACTTGTATAAGGGTTTCAAAATAAAAACCCACATAGCTCAAGATTCAATCGTGAGTTTTCAAAACAAATTGAATAATCAAAATTCCCGTAGCGTAGGCTTCAAGAAACACCCGCTAATTTTGTAAATAGAGGTATGTGGGGTTGTCCTAAATTTCATGGGCATGTTTTCAAAAAGGAATTTATGCAAGACTTTAAATTTATACAAGTATCTATATGTTTTACATGAGTTGTGAATTTTCTAAATTCCGCATGATAATGTTTATACCCCATATTATACCTATGTTAAACTATTGAGAGCATGAGTTTTGAAATTGATATGACATTACTCATAAATGATTAAACTTCTTGAATGATTGCATGTTGAGAACCATGGTGTATGTGTTTAATGGTGTGAAATTCATACATATGTACATGTTGTAAATGGTATGAGAAGTTGGAAAGTTGATATGATATTGATGACTTGCAAGTTGGGTATGACGATACCCTGTAGAGTATGACATGTGATTGATTAAAATGAGTTTAATGCATTGATTTTGTGAATAGGTGGTTACCCGAAGAAAGCATGAGTCAAATAACTCTACGCTGGAAACCATGTTTGCCGACTCGGGAATTTGGTAACCTGCTGTGCGATCTTTTGTACCTGATATTATGTCATATCAAATTAGGACTACGGTTAGGAGCCCTGCTTTGTGATTTTGAGCAGTACCATAATTTATTGGGTTGAGACACCCTGCTGTGTGATCTTATGTGTCTTTCCCTCAATAGAGATTTGACGGTTGGTGAATAAGTGAAATTGTAGGGTGTACCACCTAGCTCAGATGTGTTGCATTATTGTTGAAAAATCATTATACTATGTCCATGTATTTTTGAAATCATTTTGCAGTAATGTGCTTTACAACAACTCTCATTTATTTTATATAAAAATCTCTACTTTGTTGTGGATTACTCTGCGTACCAGTATTTTGTATTGACCCCCTTCCCTCCCAGGTTCAGAGGCACAGTCTAGGGATCCAGAAAATTAGTAGATTATTCAAACAAATTTGCAGAGACAAGTGGTGAGCCTTTTATATTCCGAAAGGCCTGATGTCTGGTAGTTTATTTATCATTTAGTAGTTTTGGATCTACTGGGGGCCTTGTCCCAATTTTTCAGACAGTTGTTTGTTTTAGTCATGTAGTAGAGATTTCACTAACGGTTTTCAGATGTCGATAGATATTGTGGGACATTATTTCCAATTATTGATTTCATTAGACTCATGACCATGTTTTCGTAGTATTGTGTATCTTCCGCATCTATTTTATCATATGAATTATGTGCATGATTACCAGATATATGGGGGTGTTTCGGGCCTTCATGGTTTGAAATGCTCATCACGGATAGGGCCTCGGTTTGGATCGTGACAAACTTGATATCAAAGCATGGTTCATGGTCCCAGGGTATCTGCAAATCAAGTCAGGAAGAGTCTTGTTTATGGGCGTGTAGCGCACCAAACTTATAAGCAGGAGGCTATTAGGCGTTAAGGAAATGTTTCCCTTCTTTGTGATTTAGTTCGTGCTTCATAGTCAAGTTTGTTCCTAATCAGTGATCTTTTGTCTTACAAAAATGTTTTCCTTCTATGTGATTTGTTTATGTTAAAATTTGTTGAACATAATGGTTGAATGAAAGAATGATGTGATACTAATGACTTGCAAGTCGGTTATGATGATACCCTTCAAAATATGATATGTGAGTGAATTAAATAAAGTTTGAATGTATTCATTTTACATGAGATAGGTGGATACCCGAAGAAGGCATTTGAGTGAAAGGGCTCATCGCTAGAAACCCTATTTACCGATAAGGGAAATTGGTACCCTACTTTGTGATCTTGTGTACCTGATATATATTATCCCAATTTGAGACTATGGTTAGGAGCCCTGCTTTGTGATCTTGTGTACTACCATACTTTATTGGGTTGAGAAACCCTGCTGTGTGATCTTGTGTGTCTTCCCCTCATTTATACTCTAATCTCGGTGGCAACTGAGGTTTGACAGTTGGTGAAAATATGATATTGTAGGGTATGCCACCTAGCTCATTTGCATTGCATTGTTGTTTGGAAACTATTACATTATCCCATGTGTTTTCAAATGATTTGATACGAAATTGCTTTATAATGGCTCTCACCTACATTCTCGTAAAAATATTGTGTTTTTGTTTTGAATTTCTCTATGTACCAGTACATTTGTATTGACCCCCTTCCCTCCCAGGTTTGGAGGCACAGTTTAGGAGTCTAGAAAATTAGTAGATTCTCAAGCAGATTTACAGAGTCACTTGGTGAGCCTTCTATATTCCGAAAGGCCTGATTATCAGGAAGTTTTATTTATCATTTAGTAGTTTTGGGTCTACTGGGGGCCTTGTCCCAGTTTTCGAACAGTTATTTGTTTCAGCCATGTAGTAGAGATTTCGTAGACGGTTGTTCAGATGTCCATAGATGTTGTGGGAAATTATTTTTCCTTTGTTGATTTCATTTGATTTATGACCATGTTTCCGTAATGTTGTGTATCTTTCGCATATTTTATTATCATATGAATTATGTGCATGATTACCAGATAGATAGAGGTGTTTGGGCCTTTATGGTTCAAAATGCTTGTCACGGACAGGGCCCCGGTTTGGGTCGTGACAAACTTAGTATCAAAGCATGGTTCATGGTACCAGGGTATCTGTAAAATCGCATCGGGTAGAGTCTTATTTATGAGTGTGTAGCGCACCACAATTATAAGCATAAGGCTACCAGGCTTTTAGGAAATGTTTCCCTTCTTTGTGAATTAGTTTATGCTTCAGAGTCAAATCTGTTCCTAATCAGTGATCTTTTGTCTTACACAAATAACAGTCATGCCTCCTCGTCGCAATACTAATTAGAGTGCTCAAAATAATAAAGTTTGTCCCTCTGATGGGATGAGGACACATAACAAAACTCCCTCTCCAGACCCTGTCCCTACTCTAGGAGTCCCTCCAGTCCCAACCAGTCCACCTCGGGCTCCATATACTAATATGAACTATCCCCCGACTTCACAGGGGAATATATAAAACACAGAGTTCAGACAATCTATTCACATATTAACATAGTTGGTGGCTGCATAGACTCAGCGGTCAGAAGATACTGGTCTACATCTATTACTTCTGAAGCTACATGGGTGAGCCAATTTATAAGGATGACCAAATTCACAGGTACTAAAGTAAAAGAGGATCCATAGGAGTTTGTAGATAAGATGGAAAAGATCTTTAAAGTGATGCATGTTGATGAAGTAGAAGGGGTAGAATTAGTATTGTATCAGCTAAAAGAGGTGGCGAATCAGTGGTACAACGATTGGGAAGATGCAAAGGGCGACAATGCTGAGCCCTTGATATGGAATGAGTTTGTAGATGCCTTTATTGACTGGTTCTTCCCTTTAGAGTTGCAGGAGGCAAAGGCTGAGGATTTCATGAATCTTAAGCAGGGTAAGATGAGTGTTCAAGAGTATACTCTAAAATTCAATCAAATGGCCCATTATGCTCCTGAGATGACGAGAATTATGAGGGCCCGAATGAGGAAGTTTGCATCCGGTCTTTTAGATGATCTGGTTCTTGAGTGCCAGAGAGCTATGCTGAACAAAGAGTTGGACTTTTATAGGCTGATGGTACATATGCAACAGATAGAGGAGAAGAAGAAGAAGAAGAAGAAGATTTCTAAAGCTAGAGAGAATGAAAGACAGGCAAAAAGAGCCATATCTGCCGACTAGGGTCACAATCAGCCTCAAAGCAGTAAGTGGGGAAATAAATGGCAGAAGAAGAAGAAGAATTAGAGTAATGCACAGTCTGCTGGCAGTGCCCCAATGCCCAGACCACCAGCAGACAGACAATCTCAGAGTTTCCAGACTCATTATGGATCCAGATCTCCAGATACTCAAGCGCAGGGCAGTGTGGCCCAGCGGCGTCGTACTTATCCGCGGTGTGAGACATGTGGAAAGAATCACCCAGGAAGGTGTTATTTCGAGGGGATAAATTGGTATTCTTGTGGCAATGTGGGTCACCTTTAGAGATATTGCCCTTCTGCTGGAGGAAATGCAGGGGGGACGCGCTAAGCCCCAAGCCGCTTTCATGTCTCCTCCTCCTAAGGGTGCCCCTTCAGCTGCCGGGAACAGTCGTAACCGGTTATATGCTTTGACTAACTGCCAGGAGGTGGAAGCTTCACCAGATACTATCACCGGTACGTTACGAATCTTTTCCCATAAAGTTTATGTGTTTCTTGATCCCGGGTCTACCTTATCTTATGTGACCCCTTATGTGGCTGTTGATTTTAGGTTTGAGATCGAAGTTATTGTAGAACCCTTTAGTGTTTCCACTCTTGTAGGTGATTCTATTATTGCTAGAAGTTGTGTTGTGTCTATTCTTAGTCGGGATACTATGGCAGACCTTATAGAACTTGATATGGTAGACTTTGATGCTATCCTTGGGATGGACTGGCTCCATTCGTGTTATGCCACACTTGATTGCAGAACTCATAAGGTTACTTTTTCCTTCCTGAATGAGTCATCAATTGAGTGGGCAGGGAATTCTGTGGCACTTAGAGGTCACTTTATCTCTTATCTTAGAGCCCGAAAGCTCATCTCCAGAGGTTGTATGGATCATCTAATCTGAGTAAAATATTCCAGGGTTAAATGTCTTCCTCTTCAGCCAGTCCCTTTAGTGAATGAGTTTCCAGAAGTCTTTCCCAAAAATCTCCCAGGGATACCACTTGATGGGGAGATAGAATTTGGCATTGATGTGTTGTCAGACACTCGTTCTATTTCCATTCTGCCATATAGTATGGCTCCCACGGAACTGAAAGAGTTAAAAGAATAGCTCGCAGACCTCCTAGACAAAGGCTTTATTCGTCCTAGTATTTCCCCATGGGGTGCACCCATACTTTTCATGTGAAAGAATGATGGGTCCCTTCGTATGTGCATAGACTACCGCCAGTTAAATAAGGTCACTATTATAAACAAATATCCTCTTCCTAGGATCGATGATCTTTTTGACCAGCTTCAGGGTGCTAAGTGTTTTTCAAAAATAGACCTTCATTCGGGCTATCATCAGTTGAAGTTTAAGGAGTCGGACATTCCCAAAACAGCCTTCCGAAGCCGATATGGTCACTATGAGTTCTTAGTCATGTCCTTTGGGTTGACTAACGTCCCTGCAGCCTTCATGGATCTTATGAATAGGGTGTGCCGTCAGTTTCTAGATTTGTTTGTTATAGTGTTCATTGACGATATTCTAATCTATTCCAAAAGTGAGGAAGACCATGCCAATCACCTCCAAATTATCCTTCAGGCCCTTAAGGATCATCAGTTATATGTTATGTTCTCCAAATATGAATTCCGGCTGAATGTTATTGCCTTCTTAGGGCATATTGTATCTAGTGATGAGATTAGAGTGGATCCCTAAAAGATTGAGGCAGTGAAAAAATGGCCCAGATCCACGACTCTAACTGATATTCTGAGCTTCTTGGGTCTGGCGGGTTATTACAGAAGGTTCATAGAGATTTTTTCTTCTATAGCTGCTCCGCTCACTAAATTGACTCAGAAAAGGTAAAGTTTGTGTGGTCTGATTTGTCTGAAAATAGTTTTGAGAAGTTGAAAGACAAGCTGACTACTGCTCCCGTTTTGACTCTTTCCAAGGGTGTAGATGATTTTGTGGTATACTATGATGCATCCCGTGTGGGACTTAGTTGTGTACTGATGCAACATGGTAAGGTGATAGCATATGCATCTAGGCAGTTAAAGGTGCATGAGCGAAATTACCCCACACATGACTTGGAGTTAGCAGCCGTGGTATTTGTACTTAGAATCTGGAGGCATTATCTCTATAAAGTGCATGTTGATATTTATACTGACCAAAAAGGTTTGCAGTATGTTTTCTCGTAGAAAGAATTGAACTTCAGGCAGAGGCGTTGGATGGAGCTTTTGAAAGACTATAATATGAGCCTGCATTACCATCCGAAAAAGGCAAATACTTTAGCCGACGCTCTCCGTAGGTTGTCTATGGGCAGTTTTTCTCATGTTGAAGAGGGGAAGAGAGGGATAGTGAATGATATTCACTGCCTTGCAAATCTGGAAGTGCGACTCTTAGATTCCGAAGATGGAAGGGTGATTGTTCATGAGATAGCTAAGTCATCCCTTTGTGCAGAATTTAAAGGGAAACAAGATTGAAGATCCCATCTTGATGCAAATCAAGAAAGATGTGGGTCAACAAAAGGTAATGTCATTTGAAATTGGTGGTGATGGTATTCTGAGATATCATGGTAGGTTGTTTATTCCAAATGTTGATGGACTGCGGGAAAAAATCCTTGATAAGGCTCACACTTTGAGGTATGTTGTTCACCCAGGATCTACTAAGATGTACCATGATCTGAAAACTTTGTATTGGTGGAATAACATGAAATGTGATGTAGCGGATTTTGTTTCAAAGTGTTTGAACTATCAACAAGTGAAGGTAGAACATTTGAGGCCAGTAGGTACTTCCCAAGAGATAGATCTACCTTTATGAAAGTGGGAGATGATAAATATGGACTTCATTATAGGACTTTCAAAGTCCTGAAACCAGTATGACTCCATTTGGATGATTGTAGATCGGTTGACAAAGTCAGCCCACTTTTTGCCTGTGAGGAATAATTATTTGGGAGATGATTATGCGAAGTTTTACATTGAGGAAAAATTCCGTCTGCATGGAGCACCTGTCTCTATTATATCTGACTGAGGTACGCAGTTTTCTTCTTAGTTTTGGAAGTCTTTTCAAAGGGTTTAGATACCCAGGTGAACTTAAGCACTGCATTCCATCCTCAAACTGATGTGAAAGCCGAACGCACCATTCAGACCCTTGAGGCTATATTTAGGGCTTTAGTAATATATTTCAAAGGTAGTTGGGTAGATCATTTGCCATCGATTGAGTTCTCTTACAATAATAGCTACCATTCCAGTATTAAGATGGCACCGTTTGAAGCATTGTATGGGAGAAGATACAGGTTTCCGATAGGGTGGTATGAAGTTGGTGAGACACGTTTGTTTGGGCCTGATTTTGTTCATCAGGCAATGGAGGATGTGAAAATTATCAGAGAATGACTAAAGACAGTTTAGAGTCGTCAGAAATCCTATGCAGAAGTTAGAAGAATAGATTTAGAGTTTGAGGTTAGAGATTGGGTATTTCTTAAAGTTTCTCCCATGAAGGGAGTTATATGATTCAGGAAGAAAGGTAAGCTGAGTCCTCGCTATATAGGACCATACCAGATTGTAAAAAGGATAGGTGAAGTTGCGTATGAGTTAGAGTTGCCTACAAATTTGGGTTTTGTTCACCCGATGTTCCATATATCCATGTTGAAAAAGTGCATATGAGACCATTCATTAGTATTGCCTGTTGAAAAAATCAAGGTGTCAGACTCCTTGTCTTATGAAGAAGAGCCTGTAGCAATCTTAGATCGTCAAGTGAGAAAATTGAGAAGCAAGGATATAGCCTTAGTTAAAGTGTTGTGGAGGAATCAGAAAGTTGAAGAAGCTACTTGGGAATCTGAAGATGTCATGCGAATCAGATACCCAAACTTATTTGTACCGGTAAATGATGATATGGAGGGTACAATTCTTGTTTTATGTCTTCTTTTCTATGTCTGAGTATACTTGAAATCGTGCGTGATTGTATTTCGTATCATCATTCGGGGACGATTGATCCCAAGGGGGGATAATGGAACGCCCCGTAAAAATTCGTGCAATACATTGTCTCTTATTAGCATGGGCATGTAATGAGAAACTTGAAAATAATTCTAAGTGTCAAAAGACTTGGACTCATTTTCTTAGCTTGTAATCTTTGGGGATTTTATTTTCGACCTTCCCTACCTCCATTTTTAGATTTTCTTATTGCGTTGCGATAGGGAAAGGTTATAGGACATCCCGGGTGAGTTTCGAGATTTTTAGACGAGCTTAAGGGCATGTTTAGGTGTCAATTCCAGTAGCATCAGGCGATTCGCCCGCGCCTCCCGCTGGATAACCTGGCCTAGGAAGGAGCCCGCGATAAGGCAGGCGACGCCTGGCCTAAGGCGGGCTATGCCTGGTGGATCGCCCCAGGCCAATCTCTTCAGTTTTCCCAAATTATTAAGGGCATTTTGGGTATTTTTCACCCCTATTATCAATAACACGGGATTTAATCCCTAGAAAGCCAAAATAGAGTCTCATTCATCAAAATTGGTGAAGAACTTGTATAAGGGTTTCTAACTAAAAACCCACATAGCTCAAGATTTAACCGTGAGTTTTCAAAATAAATTGAAGAATCGAAATCCCCGCAATATAGGTTTCAAGAAGCACCGGCTAATTTCATAAATAGAGGTACGTGAGGTTGTCCTAAATTTTATGGACATGTTTTCAAAAAGGAATTTACGCAAGACTTTAAATTTATACAAGTATATATATGTTTTTACAAATGGGGGTTTTCAATTGATACAAATAAGATGTTTTGATATATGATTTTGAAAGAAATATTGGGATATCATGGGGTTGTTTGTTTGAATGTATTTAAATGGTTGAATTGTGAACATGTGACCTGAAATTTCAAAGGGGTGCAATGTACATGAGTTGTGAATTTTCTAAATTCCCCATGATAATGTTTATACCCCATATTATACTTGTGTTAAACCATTGAGAGCATGAGTTTTGCAATTGATATGACATTACTCATAAATGATTAAACTTCTTGAATGATTGCATGTTGAGAACCATGGTGTTTATGTTTAATGGTCTGAAAGTCATACATATGTGCATGTTGTAAATGGTATGAGAAGTTGGAAAGTTTATGTGATATTGATGACTTGCAAGTCAGGTATGGCGATACCCAGAAGAGCATAACATGTGATTGATTAAAATGAGTTTAATGTATTAATTTTGTGAGATAGGTGGTTACCCGATGAAAGCACGAGTCAAATGACTCTACGCTATAAACCGTGTTTGCTGACTCGAAAACTTGGTACCCTACTGTGTGATCTTGTGTACCTGATATTATGTCATCCCAAATTGGGACTATGGTTAGGAGCCCTGCTTTGTGATCTTGTGCATTACCATAATTGATTGGGTCGAGACACCCTGCTGTGATCTTGTGTGTCTATCCCTCACTTATACTCTAATCTCGGCGGCAACTGAGATTTAACAGTTGGTGAAATTGTAGGGTGTACCACCTAGCTCAAATGTGTTGCATTGTTGTTGAAAAATCATTACACTATGACCATGTATTTTCGAAATCATTTTACAGTAATGTGCTTTACAACAACTATCATTTATTTTATATAAAAATCTCTACTTTGTTGTGGATTACTCTGCGTACCAGTACTTTGTATTGACCCCCTTCCCTCCCAGGTTCAGAGGAACAGTGTAGGGGTCCAGAAAATCAGTAGATTATTCAGACAAATTTGCAAAGACAAGTGGTGAACCTTCTATATTCCGTAAGGCCTGATGTCTGGAAGTTTATTTATCATTTAATAGTTTTGGGTCTACTGGGGGCCTTGTCCCAGTTTTTCAGACAGTTGTTTGTTTTAGTCATGTTGTAGAGATTTTGCAGACGGTTTTCAGATGTCGATAGATGTTGTGGGACATTATTTCCCATTATTGATTTCATTAGACTCATGACCATGTTTCCGTAGTATTGTGTATCTTCCGCATTTCTTTTATCATATGAATTATGTGCATGATTACCATATAGATAGAGGTGTTTCGGGCCTTCATGGTTTGGAAAGCTTATCGTGGTCAGGGCCTCGGTTCGGATCATGACAATGGTGATGAATTCATCGGTCCTTCAAAGGACATGTTGACTATATTTATCCTTAAAATAGGCCTAAAGCCATGCGCATCAACATCCATCATATAGAGGGACACACGTGCATCATTATTTATGATCATAGGATTCATCTTTTTCATCAAATGCATTAGATAACTAATCACCACATTACTAGACGAGCAATCTAGATCCCCGCTCTACATTACGCTTGCAACTAATTCGCCGTGTGAACTATTGCGGCTAACTGCAATGGGCAGTGTCACCTTAGTAAAAGATCTCCATTTCCAACATCTGGGAGTATTCACCCATTCTCTCATGAAATCACGTGAAACCAGAATAAATTTTGCAACAGACATCCTAGAATTAACTTTTGATCGATGGTAGATTAATCTTAAGGTCTATGTCGGGATGTATGCATGGTCGATGAATGATGATGAAGGGTTGATGACTGCGCAGATATCCGTACAAAAACTTGAAATTGTAAATAATGCTTCTAATCAACGATCGTTGGGGTTATGGAATAAAGAAATGAACTTGGAGTCGCCTCAGTTATTGTAATTTACTTATAAAGAGTTTTTAACTGATGTGACTGATTTAAAGCTTTTTAACAATAGTGGAAAGTGTGTTTGAGAAGATAACAAACTAATGGGGTAAAATGGATGTAGTGGACGATTTTATGAGGGTTGTGGACTGATTTAGAGTTGATTGCCGAAACATAAAGCAGGAATCGGAGCTTTTTTGGAGGGAAAGAACCACCTTCTATTTTTATCTTTTGAATTTTTTTTTTATATTTTTGGAAACCTAGATATTTTATAATGGTGGATGATGGAGTGGTTGAAGTGTATTATTAGAAACTTGGGGATGAATTTGTTAAGTTGGAAATATTGGGTTAAAGTGTAGTATTAAAAAACTTGTGGGAGAATTTGTTGAGTTGGTTAAGGTTGTGGTGATATGGATTAAATGGGGTATTTGGCAATTTTTTTAGAACTTTTAATAAACCACTAAATAGTTTTCAAAGAGCCTTTTTGGCCAACTTGTCCTTGTAACTTTATAAGATCTTGAAACTTAACTGTCTCGGAGCGGAGATTTTCAATATGAAACTTCAAAATATAAAGAAGGAAACACGCGAACTAGCCGAAGGGCATTCACCATCTATTATATAAAAAGGGTAGTCCGGTGCACAAAAACTACTGCTATGCGCGGTGTCCGGGGAAGCGCCCCACCACAAAGGTGTTTCGTACACAGCCTTACCTTACATTTCTGTCACAAGCTGTTTCCAAGGCTTGAACGTGACCTCCTAGTCACATAACAGCAACTTTACCAGTTACTCCAAGACTCCCCTTCACACCGTCTATTATATATACTATATAAAAAAATAATTTTAACCATATATAAATAGTATAATTTTTCATTGAAAGGGATTCGAGTGAACCCTAGAGAAAAGGTAATAATAGTTTTACAGCAAATGGACTGCAATAAAATTTCAAAACTTAGACCCATAACTAAAGCTTAAATTATAGATCTACATGTATATGATACCTACTAGCTAATATACGTCTGAGATATTAATTTCAGCAACATTATCAAATATTATTACGGTAATCATATAGTAGATTACAAGGATGTAGCATCATTGAAATAAAAATAGAAAAACAAAATAACAGCAATCTCAATAATATAAATTTGAACTTTCTAGAGTTTTCAACGATATAACTATTAGTAATAACTTAGGATGCTTCAACTATGATTTTGAATTTTGTTTTGAACTTCATATCCCAAACTTAGCTTAGCTTAGCTATTGATTCAAACTAGAGGATGAAGCTTAGCTTCTTTTTCCAATTGATTCAAACGATTCTGCAAATCAGAACCAATCATATTCAACCAACCCTCAAGTTGGGTCAGTTCCTCTGCGTTGAGCTCCTCAATAGTTTTCATCGGTTCATCATACACATTTTTTTGAAAAAATTCAGCATCTTTCATGGT
Source organism: Capsicum baccatum var. pendulum (assembly GCA_030864225.1). Lineage (NCBI taxonomy): Eukaryota > Viridiplantae > Streptophyta > Magnoliopsida > Solanales > Solanaceae > Capsicum > Capsicum baccatum. The sequence continues at coordinate 259,748,790 of CM061561.1, read as the reverse complement.
ATCAAGTTCTTCAAGCCTGCTATTGAGTCGTTTCACTTAATTGCATATAAGGAATACTGAAAACGATAAATGACTGCATCAATTGTAGGGTGAAAATGAGAAAAGCTTACCGTTGCGATATCAACACCACATTCTCTAACGAGTTCACTAGCCTTTTTGTATAAACCTGAAAAACGCTTTGAAAAGATAGAATATAGATCAACTTGCTTATAGAATATAGATCAACTTGCTTTTCATCTTTTTCATTGGTATCTTTTGATGCCCTTTATCCTGCTTGTTCTCCATGGATAATTTTTTGAAAAAAAAAAAAAAGATAAAAGATCACTAATGAAATATTTTATGAAAAATGGTACTCACAAGAAGAGATATCATAACCAATTTATATACATGAAGAATTTAATCAAATTAAATTTCTATCCATATAGATAATGGAAAATAATCTTTTCACCATAGTCAAAATAGGAAATGCCATCAATTTTATGCTCAAAACATTTTTGCATATCAAACCACATCAATGAAATCTAGAATTTTAATTTAAATTAGTAAATATTTTACTATATATACTCATGAAACTTATCAAGTTGAAAATAACAAATATGACTATAATTAACCTGAAATAGAGAAATAATAAATATAATATTCACCCTAAAATATAAAAATATGCAATCAATTTTATGGGCAAAATATATTTTGCATGTCAACCATATCTATGAAATCTAAAATTTTAGTTTAAATTAGTAAATATTTTACTATATATACTCATGAAATTTATCAAGTTGAAAATAGTAAAGATGGCTATAATTAACCTGATATAGAAAAACATAATAAATATAATATCCAACCTAAAATATAAATATATCTTAATGTGCTTATTGAAATTTATCAAGTCTGGGTACGTTGTTATTGGAACACGCTTAATTACTAGTGCTTAGAGCAACTATCAGTAGTACTACATATTATATTGACATCAGGCACACACTGCTCTCATGGTGCATCTACGTGTTCTTTGCTAGTTCAATAGAAAATTATATTTTTCTATTAATGCTTGAAAAATGTAAAATTTTATTGAGCATCTAGACAAATTCAAAAACTTGGCAATTCACCTCTCTTTTTGAGTAAAACATAAATTTATAATGAGATGAATTTTTATATTATATTTTTCATGAATTCTTACTTGCTTCAACAACACAACTTTTCTTGAAGGGCAGACACAAAGACGAACTCATGATTTTGAAGTTTAAGGATTTTACTTCCTACGACAATCTTAAATTAATATATTTTCCTTTGTTAAAAATTAATCATCATGTTTCGCTTTTCGACAGTCAAATTAACTTTGATTAATATTTTAAAATATATTTTCTTATCAAATTGACATGCAAAAGGCTTCAACTAATGTAGATGAAATGAACAAGAACAATGTGGGGGTGAAAATACTATTGAGAACAACGACAATATTTTAGAAAATGATGATATTTTTTTTATGAGTAATGTGTTGTGGGTAGAACAAGCTAATGAGAACAACAATAATGTTTTGGCAAATGTTGACTTTGATATAGATAATGTATTGTAGGGAGAGCATGCTAATGAGAATAACGACAATGTTTTGGCAAACAATACTTTTGATATAGGTAATGTGTTGTGGGGATAACAGGCTAATGAGAACAACGATAATGTTTTAGCAAACAATGGTTTTGATATGGGTAATGTGTTGTGGGGAGAACAAGTTAATGAGAACAACAACAGTATTTTGGCAAACGATGGTTTTGATATGGGTAATGTGTTGTGGAGAGAACAAACTAATGAGAACAACGATAATGTTTTCTCAAACGATGATTTTGATATGGGTAATGTGTTATGGGGAGAACAGGCTAATGAGAACAATGACAATATTTTGGCAAACGGTATGGGTAATGTGTTATGGGGAGAACGGGATAATAAAAACAAGACAGTGTTTTGGCAAACGATGGTTTTGAAATGGGTAATGTGTTGTGGGGAGAATAGGCTAATGAGAACAACGACAGTGTTTTGGCAAATGATAGAAAACAACGGTAGTGTTTTGGCAAACGATAGTTTTGATATGGGCAATGTGTTGTGGGGAGAACAAGCTAATGAGAACAACGATAGTGTTTTGGCAAACGATGATTTTGATATGGGTAATGTGTTGTGCGGAGATCAGGCTAATGAGAACAACAATAATATTTTGGGAAATGATGGTTTCGATATAGGTAATATGTTGTGGGGAGAATAGGCTAATAAGAACAACGATAATGTTTTGGGAAACGATGATTTTGATATGGGTAATGTATTGTGGGAAGAACAAACTAATGAGAATAACGATAATGTTTTGGAAAACGATGGTTTTGATATAGGTAATGTGTTGTGGGGACGACAGGCTAATGAGAACAATGACAGTGTTTTAGCAAACAATAGTTTTGATATGGATAATGTGTTGTGGGGAGAACAAGCTAATAAGAACAACGACAATGTTTTGGCAAATGATGATTTTGATATGGGTAATATGTTGTGGGGAAAATAGGCTAATGAGAAAAATGACAGTGTTTTGGTAAACAATGATTTTGATATTGGAAATGTATTGTGGAGAGAACAGGTTAATGATAACAATGACAGTGTTTTGGGAAATGGTGGTTTTTATATGGGTAATATGTTGTGGGGAGAATAGGCTAATGAGAACAACAACAGTGTTTAGGGAAATGATGGATTTGATATGGGTAATGTATTGTGGGGAGAACAGGCTAATAAGAATAACGAAAATATTTTGGAAAACGATGATTTTGATATAGGTAATGTGTTGTGGGAGAACAGGCTAATGAGAACAATGCCAGTGTTTTAGTAAACGATGGTTTTGATATGGCTAATTTGTTGTGGGGAGAACAGGATAATGAGAACAACGACTATGTTTTGGCAAATGATGATTTTGATATGGGTAATGTGTTGTGGGGAGAACGGGCTAATGAGAACAATGATTGTGTTTTGGGAAATGATGGTTTTGATGTGGGTAATGTGTTTTGAGTAGAACAGGCTGATGGGAACAACAACAGTATTTTTGTTATACCTCGTATTTTCGTGCTAGAATTCTAACCATTGTTTCTACGCGTCTAAGCTCTAATCCAAGTGATTCTTATGTGAAATAAGTTTCATGATCATTATCCTAGAATATGGAGTAGTTTAGAGGTGAAAAATGTTATAACAATGACCTAGAACAAAGTTAAGCTAAGATAAATTGATTCGTCCAAAGTTTGACATTCGATTCTACAAGGGTCTACTTCAAACGTGTATATCTATTAATATACATGGAATTTTATATCCCAAGATCTATCAAATTGTATATAATTTAATTAACTTTCCAACGATACCAATTTCACAAAAATCCGATACCCGAGTGAAAAGTAATGGCCATTTTTGTGGCTGAGGCAGTAGCACCATGCAATAAGCATGCGACGCATGCTCTATCGCACGCTAATAATTTTCAGGTTCTGTTTCCGCATTTTTAAGGGCAAAAGTGATATTTTTTAACCCCTATCCATCTATAACACGGGATTAAACTCCCATAACACCAAAATAAGTTTATTTTCTCTCAAAATCACCAAGAACATTCATTTGGATTTCAACCTAAAAATTCAAATATCTCAAGATTCAACCGTAGGTTTTCAATAATTTTTCAAGATTAGGATTCCCCATTCTGAGGGTTATGAGAAGCACCCATTAATCTCAAGAATATAAATCCAAAGTTAAGAGTTCATCCCAAGCTTCAATTTCAAGGTATGTGGGGTTTGAACAACACCCTTTCGTTCTTGTGCCCGAAAGTTTTACTTTTTCTTAAAGAATTTCGTATTTCCAAGATGAATTCATATTATATTGCTATATTTCAAGTTTATGAGATTATGGAATTGTTCAAGTCTTGAATTGCATGATTTTCTTATTTAATTATGATCTAAATTGAGAGTTCATGATATAAATTGCACATTCTTATATTGATATCCTATTTTCAAGAATTTCCAAGATTTGTTGTCGTGAATTGAGCCTTATTGTGAAATTGTAGTACTTTTTAAAGTGTGTCAAGAAGAGTACATATATTTTCATGTTATTGAGACTTTAAAGCTTATTTATGATAAGTCTATCAAGATTTTAAGAAAGAAGTGAGTTTTGATCCTAATTAAGAAAGAAATCCACATCCTTGATTTTGAGATAAAGGGGATGCATTTTGGCTCCCATTATATATTGTTGAAATATTTTAAGGTGGATTTTTTTAAGTTCTGAGCTAAGTAAGGGAGTAGTATTTAGCATCGAGTTGGGCTTGATTCCGAGGTCTCATGCTCTAGAACTACGTGCCCCCGTAGGTTTCTGATTTACCCCAAGTGAGTTAAGACAGTGATCACTAATAAAAAGAGACCAAAAAAAAAAAAAGAGACCTCAAAAATAGGTCGAAAATAAGAAACCTCATGAGGTCGCTTTTTTCCTCAATTTATTTTTAATTATTATTTTTAAATGAAGAGACCCCATGAAGTCGGTAAATAATAGAAAAAAATTAGCTACACAATATTAGGGACCTCAAGAGGTTGAAAAATAAATGCGAGAAAAGTTAGCGCCAAAATAATAAATAAAAAAATGATAAAATATAAAGCAGGGAATAAAATTTTAAACATTGCGACCTCATGAGGTTGCTATAATTTTAACAAATTAGTATTTATTATTAAAAATAACTGTATGTAATTATTTTATTAAATGTGAAGTCAAAATATACATATTTATTTAGCAATCCCACATCGCAAAATATTTAAGAGTCTCAGCCAACTCCACTAGTATGAGGCCTTTTGGGAGGTGCCCAAAAATAAATCCGTGAGGGCTTGGCCCAAAGCGGACAGTATCATACTAGTACGGAGTTTGGGTGAAGTTACATGCGGTCCCAACAAGTGGTATCAGAGTCAGGTTCGGGTATATCGGAGTAGTGGACTGCGTTCTGTGAGACGTTCCCGATGTGACAACAAGACTGGAGATTTATAGGTGGTGCCTTGTGTCGAAAGCCTTCCTGGCGAGTGGTGGTCTGGCGGCATGTCACGTTGAGTGATAACAGCGGTACAAGATGTTTGGTAGATCATGTAAAGTGACCTAGTAATTGGAGATCTATGGTTGATGCATTGTGTTGAAAGTCTTCTTGACAAATGGTGGTCAAGCGACGCGTCCCACTGGTTGGTAGTGACGGTACAAGATGGTTAGCGAGATAAAATGGATTATCGCTGAAGGGGAGGTCCGAAGTGATGTGGTCTTGAGGGGAGGATTGTTGGGAGGCAAAGCAATCCCATATCGGAAAATATTTAAGTCTCACCCAACTCCACTAGTATGAGGCCTTTTGGGAGGTGCCCAAAAACAAATCCGTGAAGGCTTGGCCCAAAGCGGACAATATCATACTAGTACAGAGTTTGAGTAAAGTTATACGTGGTCTCAACATCAAGTACGATCCCTAAATCCTGAATTCATCACTGTTTAATTTAAATTTAGATGATTAAAAATATTTATTATTTTCTTAAATTTCCTATCTAAATATGAAACTATAATATACATAAATGAAAGGTCAGGAATAGATTTTATAGTCAAGATTATCTTCTCCAAGAATGAATAAGATTTTATGTCTTGTAGTGGGATTTCTTGGGTATAAATAGAGGCTAAGTTGAAAGCCAATCTCATTATATTGTGAAAAATCTTTGTTTGTTGGATAGTGAAAGAAGATATGAAGTTCAATAATAACCTAATTATTCTGCTCGCACTTTTATGTGCTTCACTTTTTCTTGCTTCTCTCTACTAGTTGATGAGACTAAAGGTAATTATAGAATATTTAATTTTTGCACAATACATAGACATGCTCTTTAACTTGATTTCAGGTCACATTCATGACCTCCAACTTGAGTGTATACAAATAGGCATTTTTAACTTGTATAAAATTGAACAAGTAGAAGTATATGTCCTATGTAGCATCCTACGTGGTTAATTCTTGTCCTACATAACTTTCAACATGTATTGTGCCACATAGGATGTGTGTGTTTATTTATTCAACTTTATATAAGTTTAAGTGTCTACTTATGCACACCTAAAATTGAAAGTCATAGATATGATTTGATGTCAATTTAAAGGGCATGTTTATATATTAGGCCTTTAATTTTCTTGAACATATGGATTACTTGTTTTTCATAATTAGTGTATATAGTTCATGCAATGACAAGAAATATAATATAGAGTTTTACAAAAATATAGTTAAAAAAATATTTGAAGACTTGTAGAGTTAAACTTCTCATTTTATTCTTAATGACATGCTGACATGATCATAAAAACTCATCACACACATTTGATCCCCAACTAAGGATATTCGTTGAAAATTTTGAACAGAATCCAACAAGCTGGCTTTAATTTCTACAATTCAAAAATAATAAATTCAATCTGAATTCGCCTCTACATTTTTAATTTATGTTAAAAGGATCAATACGTTGTTAAATGTTATATCCAATTAAGTATCGCCATGTATTATTTGTGGCAGCAAATGAAGGCCAACTAAATGTTGAAAAACAAGGCCATGGTGGCGGCCATCATGGCGGCGGCGGTCACAGAGGTGGGGGCCATGGAGGTGGCGGCCATCATGGTGGTGGAGGCCACGGAGGTGGTGGTCACGGCGGTGGAGGCCACGGAGGTGGTCATCATGCTGATGGAGGCCACGAAAATGAAATCAATGTCCGTTAAACGAGGAATATAAACAACTTTAGGTTAAACTACTCCATGCATCCACTTTTTATAATTTAGTCCTTAATAAAAACTACGTATGTTTTTAATTTGGAGTTGCATGTCATGTTATGTGAATTGGAAATGATATACAAGTAAATATGAATAAATATCAATGTTTTATTTTCTCCATTCTAAACTCCGTTAATAATATTAGTGTTGGTTATCTTTAAGGATTTAAGTCAGGTATATTGATTGTGTTAAAGATCTTTACTAGTTTTATAATCATAATAATTAAATGATTTGATAATGTTAGAATTTATTATAGATTCATGGCAAATTAAGCTCAAATTAATCAATTTTAATAAGTTAATTTGTGGAAGAGTCCTAATTATAAGAGCATCAAAACTATTATCTAAGCTTATTAATTAAGTCAAATTCTTATGTCAATTAATTCATCATTATATTGACTAGAATTTTGACAGAAGAGGAAAGACAAATAGCAAAGTCTACAATATGATCTGGTTCAAAATTTGTGGAAATAATTCTTAAAAGGATTAACTCCAAAAGAAGATAACATCAATTTTTTCAATAATGATGTTTTTTGTCTACAATTTTTTTTTTTTTTTTTTTGGCTTCCATATATAACAAGATATTATTATAGATAACACATTGTATAACATAACATGAAATCTTGGCCGTTATAGAAAATACTGTTATACGGAATAACTTTTATAGGGAGGCCCTGATTGTACAATCACTACGTACGATGAAGTTCTAAGAATTACGTACCAAGGAAGCTTCAAGGTCATGTCGGGTTGGGGATGACAATTGAACTCTTAAGATTGAATCTCCAGTTGGCCTCGATTGGTAGAGGTATGAACAGGGGTGGAGTTTCCCTTAGGTCTAGGGGTTCATGCGAATCCCCTTCGGTGGAAAACTATACTATTTATATATAGTTAAAATTATTTTTTACGTATATATTATAGATATTGATCCCTCTTCTGTTAGTTTATATATTTATTTTTGAACCCCTTAATGAAAATTCTGACTCCGCCACTGAATGTGAATCCTAATTAGGGAGATTTTTTTTATCTTTCAGTAGTACTAGTTAACTTAGAGAACTTAAATAGTTAATGCATTTATTGGATTTTGGTGTGGAGTTTGAAGATACTTCTTAATTTGTACCTCCACTGATTATTAAGCTTGGGATATTTTGGATTTTGGTGTGGAGTTTAAAGATACTTCTTAATTTGTACCTCCACTGATTATTAAGCTTGGGATATTTTGGATTTTGGTATGGTGTTCAGCGATAACCTTTTCCCGAAAGTACTGTTTTCCAAGAGATGTGATCTTAGTGTGCCTCCAAAGACATATTCAACCACTATGCAGTATCCAACTCCATGTTTTTCCAAGGAATGATTTCTTGTGACGAACTTCCACTTCCTTCGTCTACCGCTCGTAAATACTTCGGGCAATCTCTTCGAAGCTCCAATTAACCTTGCGACGTTTGGGTGATCAAGCTTGTGCCATATAGAAACTTTTTTGTTAGAGTTGCCCTTCTCTCTTCATTGCTCAGATCAAGTATTTTAACCGCTACCTGTTTTCCGTCATAGACACCCTTGTAAACTGATCCGTACTCCCCTTCAGCAATAAACTTGTTGATTTTAAGCTTCTTGGCATCCAATTCCCATTCTTCGACTACCTTTGAGCACTCTTCAAACTCTTCGAGCCAAATGCTTATCAAGTTGCTCGTCCATTCTTCTCAAAACCTAGACTAGAGGTGTCAAACGGGCCGGGCCGGGCCAATTCGGAATCGGCCCTTCCATTTTAACCGGGTTGAGGGCCGGGTTTGACGTTAGCCGGGCCGGGCCAAACAATAAAAAAATTAAAACCCACCCTAACCCGACCCACTTAACCCAACCCGATCAAACCCGGTCAAACCTGGTTAAAAACCGGTCAAACCCGTTTAAAAAATAAATAAAAAATCCAATACACTATATACACTCCAATATATACAATATATATTTTTAAAAAAATATATAAACAATTACACATATATACGTATCATTCAATATATAATTATATATGACTATACGTACTACTTTAAATAAAACATATGATATAATAGTATAATATATATATGTATATATATATATATATATATATACACTACAATATATATATATATATATATATATATACTAATTTATAAAACATATACACATGTATACGTTAAATATATACTACTTTAGAAGATATATACACATATATATGCACCATCCAATATATATGTACTACTTTAAATAAAATATATACTACAATATATACATATATATATATATACAACAATATGTATATATATATAGTTACATACTAATTTATAAAAATATACACTTGTATACTTTAAAGATATACGTCTATAGAAGATATATACACATATATACGCACCATTCAATATATATGTACTACTTTAAAAAAAGTATATACTACAATATATATACTAATTTAAAAAACATATACACATGTATACGTTAAATATACACGTCTATAAAAGATCTATTCACATATATACACTCTATTCTATGTATATGTAATACTTTAAATCAAATATACTATATTACATTACAATATATATTTGTATAGTTATATACTAATTTATGAAGCATATACACATGTATAAGTTAAATATACACGTCTATAGAAGATATATACACGTGTATACGCACCATTCAATGTATATGTAATACTTTAAATGAGATATACTACAATATATATACATTACAATATATATTTGTATAGTTATATACTAATTTATAAAATATATACACATGTATACGTTAAATATACACATCTATAGAAGATCCATTCACATATATACACTCTATTCTATGTATATGTAATACTTTAAATGAAATATACTATAATATATATACATTACAATATATATTTGTATAGTTATATACTAATTTATAAAACATATACAGATGTATACGTTAAATATACACGTCTATAGAAGATCTATTCACATATATACACTCTATTCTATGTATACGCACCATTCAATGTATATATACTACTACTTATAAAATATAATACATTATATATACATTACAATATATATAGATATACTTATATACTAATTTATAAAACATATACACATGTATATGTTAAATATACACTTCTATAGAAGATATATACACGTGTATACGCACCATTCAATGTATATATATATATACTACTACTTATAAAATATAATACATTATATATACATTACAATATATATATATATACTTATATACAAATTTATAAAATATACACACATGTATACGTTAAATATACACTTCTATAGAAGATATATGCACAAATATACAAAACATATGCTACTTAATATAATAAATTAATAATATTTGGTAGTAAATTAATAATATATTAAAAGTAAGTTCTTAATTTAAAGTGGAAAACTAGAAATTCAATTTGAAATTTTAAATCGTTAAATGAAAAAATATAAAAAAACAAGGACTAAGGAGTGAATGAATTTGGGGAATTTTATTGATTGCAAAATGATCCAAAATTTATAATTTACATGAATGAAAAATCTATAAATTATGCATCATTTTTTCCAACTCATTCATGTTAATATTAATGGGAACTTGCATAGGATAGTTGAAGTCAACGGGGGCAAAACCATGTATTGGACTTGATTCTGCTGAGTTCTCCCGTGAAGTCATAATTTCTTCAAGTTTCAGCTCGCCGTTCGGCTCCGGTTCCATTCCTTGGTTTCTTCTTTCCGCTCTAATCCAATCTCTGAGGCAAACTAGAACATTCATTGCATTGCTTCCCAATGAGTGTCGGTTGTCTCCAGGTTGCTGTCGTCCCTGACTAAAGGCGCTCTCTGATGCAACGGTTGACATTGGAACATTCAAGATATCTCTAGCTAATCTTGAAAGAACAGGATATTGTGTTTCATTACTCCTCCACCAATCCAACGTGTTGATCCGTCGTCTGCGATCCTCTGGTGCAGTCCGAAAATAATATTTCAGCTCTTCCCAATAAGTTGATGTGTAAGTTCTCTCATCAACACTGTTCCAACAATTTAAATCATAAAACGAATCAGAAAACCCACTATGTGTCGGCCTTTTAGAAGATGATAGCTCCTCGGGAGGATGAGGAGCGACAGTTGGAGTGATATTTGTAGGTATGGCTAAATCAAATAAATCAGCATAGTGATTATATAATTTTTCTATGTAATCCTTTGCATCAGCCGTAGCCGTCCACAAATCAGGTTGTACTTGTTCAGAATCATGGTTAGTATTTATTTCTAAGTTAGTATAAATAAGAGTACTAAAGTGACACATATGATTATATTTCATGCACGGATTTAGCATAGCACCAACCAAGTAAATAGGGGGAATCGAGAAAAAATATTTTTTAAATTTCGTAAACAAAGATCCAACAACTTCTTTATAACCTTCTTTATTTTTATATTCTTTGAGCAAACCAGAAATATCGGCTATATATGCCAAATATTACAAACAATAGGATAATAAGCACCGGAAAATTCAACCGTAGATACATAAAATTTTTCTAAATACTTAACAAGATCATTAATTACAACTCAATCAGAATTATGTAGCATGCAATTAGCAGAATCAGCAAATGAACCACAATGTTGGTTAAAAGCTAGTGTAATAGGAATTCTATATTTATACAAGTTTTTAAAAATTCATACGTAGAATTCCATCTAGTATCAATTTCCTCAGGCATCAAAATCGGTGTAAGTCCATTTTCTTGACATTTAAATTTAAATTCTCCAATTCTCGATCTACGATTATTTCCTTGAATAAAACCAACGGCAAGACGAATTTTTTCAATATAAAGCTCAAAAAAGTCTAGACCATCTTTTACAATTAAATTATATATATGACATGCACACTTAATATGAAAAATTTCAGGCAAGGGCGGAGATAGAGTAGATTTTATTTTTGTTATAGCAGTCTTGTTGTTAGAAGCATTATCAAAAGCAATACATAAAATTTTATTTTTGATACCATAATATCCGGCAATTTTAACAATAGAATCAGCAATAAATTGTCCAGTATGTTTACGATCTTCATCATATAAAAAAGTAAGAATACGTTTTTGCATCACGAAATTACTATTCATCCAATGACAAGCAACGGTTAAATAATCATTTTTATTTACAACACGAGCAAGATCAGAAGTTAGGGACAATCTACATTGAATATTTTTTAACAATGTTGATAAATAAAAACAATATTGTGAATGGAGTCTAAAAATATCAGACCGACAAGTAGTTCTAGGAATACCATTAAACATAGGATTATAAATTGCTTGTATATAACGAATAAAGGCATCAAAAGAAGGAAAACTAAAAGGCAAACAATCCACAGCTACCATTTTAGCTATTTCTTCCCTGACCCTCAATTTATTATACTTCTTCGCTACGTGACCGGTTGCTGGGTCCATTCTAGTTTGCGTTGACCCACCAACATCCCCACCACCTTTTGCAATATTTAACTCTCTTTTGTGATGTTCAGCTAGATGTCTCATTAACGTACCCGTACCCCCTTGATTGCCTCCACTTCTATGCTTATATATTTGTTGACAAATATTGCATTGCACCTCAATATCTGATATACGTTTAAAAAATTGCTATGAAATACTAGTTCTTTTACGAGGTTTTGGGGCACTGGGAGGACGGGAAGGGAGATTAACTGATTCAGATCTAACGTTAGCATCTCCTACTGCGGGTGTCTCAGCAATATTTTCATTATCTTCGTCTAAATTAACCGTATCTACTTCATTTTCTTCTTCTATACCGTAATTTTCCTGAGCTTCTACATAATCCATATCGTGAGCACCTACACCTATTTCTTCCTCAATAGGTGTACCATGTGGTACCGGAGGCGAAGGCACACGGGTATATCTACTACTTGAACTACCTCTACCGCTAGTAATTCGCTTTTTACTACCACTACCGCTTCCGGGACAAAAAAATTTAACACCTTTAGTAGCGAGGTTTCTTAATTTATCCATAATATAAATTAAAGTAAACTAAAAATATTTAAAATACACAAATATAATAAAATTAAATATTAAACAATTAATACAATAAATAAAAATTAAACGTAAGAGATGGAACGACAATACCAAATTTTTGAAGTATCCGAAGATTGCGACTTTAGAAACTTCCGCTCGTACTTTGTAAACGAAAAATTAAAAAATTAAAGTGAACACTTTAAGAAATTAAATATATTGAATATTTGAGAATTGAGAATTGAGATTTAAGAGAAAATGAGATTTGAGACAGTGAAAAATGATTTGAAGTTGTAGGGTATTTATAGATTTTTTTTTGGGATTAAAAAATATTTTTTAAAGTTTTTTTTTTTTTTAACAAATGGGCCCAAACTATCCGTTAGGACCCAAAAACGGCTATATAGTCGTTGGGACAACGCCTAGTTTGGCCCAAAAATCTAAAATAACTTTTAAAAAAAGAAAAAAAATCTCGGGACGGGCCAGTTAGGGCTGTGCATTTTTCGGTTCAACCCATTAACCCGAACCGATAATTAGTTTATTGGGCTAATGGATCGGTTTTGTTACTTTTTGGGTCGGGTGTCGGGTCAAACATTTTTGTTACTGGTTTATTGGTTCGGGCCTCGGGTTCAGGGAATTTTTAATCGGGCTACCCGATAGCCCGATAAGTAAATAAGTACACTACACTAGGCAGCCCAAAATTCAAAGAGTTAATGCCGACCCAAGCGGCCCAAAGGGTAAAGGACCAAAGGTAATAGTAGTACAGGGTTACTTTATACTTTTCAATTTCATTCTTTCTCTCACTATTCATTTCAGTTAGCGTCTCTCACACTACAATTCATATTTCTGATTTCACAATTGGGCAATCGGCTGTTGCTGCTCAGAATCGGCTGAATTTTTGTTCAAAACTGCTCAGTTTAGAGGGATGAAACGCTGCTCGGCTGTTGTTGCTCACAATCGCTGTTGTTGTTGCGCTCAACAGGTAATAATTTTTGCTTCATCTCATTCTTGTTTCTTAGATAGTCTTCTGCTTCATCTTCAATTTCTTGTCAGTGTCTAATCGTTGTTGTTTGGAAATCTCTACCACCATCTCAGCAGTGATAGGTTCCCAAACGTTAAACAAACAGGATGTTAAGAGTTCGGATTTGGCCCTTTGTGTGTGTTAATCGAACTTGTGCGGAAGATCGAACTTCCAATTGAGCCAAAAATTCGACTTAGAGTCTATTCGCTACTCACATCTCCGATCTAAAATTGAAGGTCAAAAATATCAGGTAACCCTTTTTCTCCATCTCATTTGCATGTTCAATTTCTGTTGTTGTTGATAGTATTCTACTTTATCTTCATTTAATTGTATTAATGGCTTAGCAGTAGCCATTAATGGTGTTGAATCTTTTCTTGTTTTGCTTAAAGATTTGAATCTTTTCTTGTTTTTGGGTAGTGGGGTGTTGGTCTGTTGGAGATTCAACCCGACACCCGATGTTGATATTCTGTGATCGTGTGTTCTATCATGCTCTGTGCACAACTGCACATTGTCAAGTTTTGGTGATTTGGTCATGTTATGTTGTAATTTTGTTGTTGGCTTGTTGTTTGACTATTTTTGGACTTTGGAATTTGAACTTAATTTTCAACTTCTGTGAGCATGTGACTTGTAACTTTGGATTTTTCTATTTTGTTTGTACTAGCAGTTTTAAATTAATTTGTGACTTAGAGTTTTAATGTTTAATGTTAATGGTTAACCCGATAACCGAACCGATAACAATGAAAAATCGATAAACCGATAATCGATTAACCAATATCTTAACGGTTCTTTAACGGTTTAGCATATATACAAACCGATAATGAATAAGTGAAACCGATAATTTTCAAAACCGAACCGAACCGACCGATATGCAGCCCTAGGGCCAGTTAACCGGCGGGCCTGGACCGGGCTTGGTCCGGGCTGAGTTAACCGGGCCCATTTTAACAAAATAACCGGCCCGGGACCCGGAACCCTAAAGCCCTAAGGCTTACCGGGCCGGGTTAGGTAACAGGGACGGGTCGGGCCGGCCCACTTGACACCCCTAACCTAGACCTCACTCACTCGCACGTAGTAGTAATACATAGATATATATCTATAAGCCTTTGTTGAAATAGGTAAGTGATCAATAACCAATTCATTATTCTTTGCTATATTTATAGGTGTACATGGAAAACAAAACCTAAAGTGGAAAGGATTGAGAAAAAGGAGAGAGGCGTACAATTTTTTCTTTTTTTTTTTTTAATTGTTGGATTAACATTTTAAAGTAGGATTAGGAAACAAAAGGAATTTGGTATTTATTTAATTCACCTCTAGTTAGGATTTATTTTTCCTAATTCATACTGGAGTAGATTTTGTTGTCCTAATTTAATTTGGTAACTTATTTAATTCCATTATGCAAAATCCGATGTCGCATACTAGAAATAACAAGTTTTATACAGAACAAAAAAATCGCTAATTCTCAAGAAATGTCGTCTCCTCAAAATTTAACTCGTCAATAAGGAATTTCTGACTGATTAAGACACATCACAAAAAAGAATTGCTAATTTTGGATAGAAAATTTTGACGAAAATTTGTTGGATATCTGTTCAATTTCAACAAAATTGATTTTATAATAGGCCAACTAATTAATGTTGAAAAACAGGGCCATGGAGGTGGCCATCATGGCGGCAGCAGGCACGGAGGTGGCGGTCATGGCGGTGGGGGCCATGGAGGCGGCGATCATGGTGGTGGAGGCCATGGAGGTAGTCATCATGGTGGTGGAGGCCACGGAAAATGAAGTCAATGTCCCTTAAATGAAGAACGTTATAAATTAAAGAACTTTAAGCTAAACTACTCCGTGCATCAACTTTTTTATAAAATAGTTCATAATAAAAACTACATACACTTTTAATTTGGAGTTGCATGTCATGTTATGTGTACTGGAAATGATATAGTAAATATGAATAAATATCAATGTTTTATTTTCTCCATTTTAAAGTCCATTAATAATATTAGTGTTGATTATCTTTAAGGGTTTAAGTAATTATATTTAAGGATTTAAGTGAGGTATATTGATTGTGTTAAACATCTTTACTAGTTTTATAATCATAATAATTAAATGATATGATAATGTTAGAATTTATTATAGATTGATGGGTAAAATTAAGCTCAAATTAATCAATTTTAATAAGTTAATTCGTGGAAGAGTCCTGATTATAAGAGCATCAAAAATATTATCTAAGCTTATTAATTAAGTCAAATTCTTATGCCGATTAAATTCATCATTAGATCGACGAGAATTTTTGACAGATGAAGAAAGAAAAAAAGCAAAATCTACAATATGATCTTGTCCAAACTTTGTGGAAATAATTCTAAAAGTATTGTTTAGTTCAATGTGTGTGTGAATGGTAAATGGAGGAGAAAATGGTGAAAGGAAAGAGACACCAATTTAGAAAGTGTGCTCTGAAAATGAAAAGTCAACTAATTCTCATGTGGGGGAAGGAAACTTTGGAGTGTTTTTAATGAGAAACACTAACTCCACATGGATAGTGAGGCAAGAACAAGATGGTGTCCTGCGCCAGCGTTATTGTAGCTCGTTTGGCTTCGGCTTCGGATTACAAGTGAAATTTTTTTGATCCAAAATCTGATATAATCATTTTTTCTCCAAGTACGGGCGCAATTTTGACGCCATTCAAACGCATACGCAACGCATCACGAAGAGATGCGACCCTTCGAGGGAAAAGGTGCACGTTGTAGAGTGACCTGCGGGCGTAGACATAACGCAGATACGCAACCTGTGGGCGCAGATGTAGCGTAAAAGCTACTGAAATTTGCCAAATGTAACCTGCCGCCGCAGATCAGGCGCAGGTTCAACACGGACTGGGCGCAGGGATGTGACTGCTACTGAAAAGGTGCCTTTCTATTGAACCAATGCATCCTTTCTGAAAGGACACATTAAAGACTATAAATACCTAATATATTCCACAGGTATTGGCATGATTTTTGACAGCAAAACACTCTTCTTCTATACAAAAACTCTATGTGATCATTAAGCTGTCGAGTGAATTCGTTGAATCCAACAATTTGAGGTACCGCTATTGCTCGGATTGAAGGGCATTTTATCCTGGGAGGAAGATTCCATAACCTCGGGTACAGTGAGGGAAATTATTCCTTAAGGACACTCCGTGAAGTCGGGGGACTTAGCCTTAAAAATTCTGTTTCATCTTATTTTTGAAAGTTAACATACTTCTTGGATAGATTATTTATAATCTTGTGTTGAAGGTATTAAGGAACTTCATAAGTGTTCTTGTATTATACTTGAACTTGTGTTGAAGTTATTGTCGCATGTATATACAGATTCTTGTACTCGAAAAAGTTGTAAATAACAATCTTAAGGAATAATTTTCGGATTCTGTTTAGCTTGTTTTTGGAGATTAAAGCTTTAAGCTTTATACTCCGTTTGAACTTAACTAGTTATTTGAAGACATACAATCTTCATCACAAGTTAAAGATCACTCGATTGACGATTGGAAGTCATAAAAACTTTGTCGTTAAACTAGAAACAATCGGTGTTTTAAAGTTGCTGCAACTTTTTAATAAGTATTTTGATATACTAACGGTATTGTCTTAT
Source organism: Capsicum baccatum var. pendulum (assembly GCA_030864225.1). NCBI lineage: Eukaryota > Viridiplantae > Streptophyta > Magnoliopsida > Solanales > Solanaceae > Capsicum > Capsicum baccatum. The sequence goes on along the minus strand of CM061561.1, from coordinate 259,731,379 downwards.
GGTGACAGGAATATGACGACTGATAGTTAAATGCATAACGCTACAATGACTGTAGGGGCAACTAGTATTGCCACATCAAGTCGTACGAATGCTCCACCGGCAATGGCACCAGCGAAGAAACTCGAAAAGTTTATGGTTATTGACTTCAAGAGATGAAAGTAGAAGATGTTCTTCTACCTGACCACTCTTTGACTTCAAAGGTTCACGGATGAGGAAGCTCCGGAGGTGGCCGAGGGAACCTCTAAAAAAGAACGCTTCATGATTGTGGAGGCTTGGAAACACTCAGATTTCCTTAGTAGGAATTACATCTTGAGTGGTCTCCAAGATGACCTTTACTATGTGTATAGTGGAACAAAGACATCGAAAGAGTTATGGTGGGCGCTAGAACGGAAGTGCAAGACGGAGGATGCAGGAACTAAAAAGATCTTTGTTGCAAGATTCTTGGAGTATAAAATGGTAGACAACAAGTCTGTAGTTTCCCAAGTGCAGAAACTGCAAGTGATCATCCATGATCTCCTAGCGGAAGGTATGATTTTGACGAATACCTTTGTTGAATAATTTAAACATGTTCTCAGTATTCACATGAACTTTATTATAGGTTTTATTGTGAATGAAGCATTTTAAGTAGCAGCAATAATAGGAAGCTACCACCTATGTGAAAAGACTTCAAGAACTATTTGAAACACAAACGTAAGGAGATGTCAGTAGAAGATCATATTGTACGACTACGCATTGAAGAAGATAACAAGGCTGCAGAAAGAAGGTCAAGAGGCAATTCTGCAATGAGTGGAGCAAATATTGTAGAAGATGACCAAAACAACTCTAAAAAGCAAAAGAAAGCTAGAAATAAAAGCAATCAACCCAAGAAGAAATTCAAGGAAAAATGCTTCAACTGTGGCAAGATTGGCCATAAGTCTACTAATTGTCATGACACGAAGAAAAGGAAGAATAAGGACCAAGCAAATCTAGCTGAGTCTAAGAAAAAATGGATGATCTGTGTGCTATGCTTTCCAAATGTAACTTGGTGGAAAATCCTCGCTAATGATGGATGAATTCTAGTGCCACCCGCCATGCTTATGCTAACAAGGAGTTGTTTTTGATGTTCGCACCAGCTCAAGTAGAAGAAAAGATCTACATGGCAAACTCCGCTACTGCAAAAGTAAAAGAAACAAAAAAAGTGTATTTCAAGATGACTTTCGGTAAAGTGTTAACACTTAACAATGTCTTATATATTTCAGAGTTACGAAAGAACTTGATTTCAGTTTCACTTCTAGACAAAAATGAATTCAAATATGTATTTATTTCTGAAAAAATTGTACTTAGTAAAGGAGAAATGTATGTAGGAAAAGGCTACCTCAATGAGGACCTATTCAAAATGAATGTAATTAATGTTGAAATCAATAAAAGTTCAATTTCTTCTTACTTGCTTGAGTCTTATGATTTGTGGCATGAACATTTAGGTCATGTTAATTACAAAACATTATGAAAACTGATTAACTTAGAAGTTTTGCCAAACTTTGAGTGCAATAAATCAAAGTGTCAAACATGTGCAGAATCAAAGAATGAAAAGCATCCTTATAAGTTCATTGAAAGGAATTTCAATCCTTTAGACTTAATACACACGGACATTTGTGATATGAAGTCAACACTATCACGTGGTGGAAAAAAGTATTTCATAATTTTAGTGACTATTGCGATATTGTTATGTCTATTTGCTAAATTGTAAGGATGAAGCAATAGAAGTGTTTAGGCAATACAAAACTGAAGTTGAAAATCAGTTAGAGAAAAAGATAAAAATGATAAGAAGTGATAGGGACGGATAATATGAATCTCCCTTTGCCGAAATATGTGTAGAGAATGGAATTGTCCATCAAACTACAGCCTCGTATTCACCTCAATCTAATGAAATTGCGAAAAGAAAAAACCAAACTTTGAAGGACATGATTAATGTATTACTTATAAGTTTAGGTTTACCGCAAAGCTTGTGGGAGAGGCTATCCTTATAGCCAACCGAATACTCAATAGATTTTCCCATAGTAAGACACAATCAATTCCATATGAAAAATTTAAAGGAAGAAAACCCAACTTGAAATATTTCAAAGTGTGGGGGTGTCTAGCAAAGGTCCAAGTTCCTATGCCTAAAAGGGTTAAGATAGGACCTAAGTCGGTGGACTGCGTGTTCAGAGGATATGTTAAAAGTAGTAAAGCATGTTGATTTTTGATTCATAAATCTGAATATCCGGATATTAATGAAAATAGGGTAATTGAATCAGATAATCCTGAATTCTTTGAAAATATATATCCGTATAAAACTAGACATGAACGGTCTAGTGGAGGGTCTAAATGACCTTGAGATGAACCAAGTGAGAATGTACATAATGATGAGAATCTAAAATGTAGTACACGTCAAAGAATGTCAACTTCGTTTGGATCGAATTTTGTAACATTTCACTTAGAAAATAAGCCTCAAACATTTAAAAAAGCAATGGCGTTGTCATAGCCCAAATCCCATTGGAGCGGACTGGCACCCGTAGCCGAGGAGGCCCGGGAGAACCCGTTCATAACCTATACTTTCACATTTACATTACTTATGAAAATTAGAAATTTGGGCAGCACTTCGTTGTAAATAGAAGAAAGCAGTACCTGTATCAGCCCAGCAGACACGCATAAATATATATATATGAACAGTAATTGGCCGTCAGAGTCATCACGTCTATCAACCAAACACTCCTATGGCTGTACAATATGTCTACAAAAGCCTCTACATTGATACACAACTGAGTTAGGGTCAGGACAAACTCCCGCCCACAAAAGACTTTTATACAAGTACCAAAAGTACATATAGAAACGACTTGGGATGCCCCGAAACAACTAGAGATCACCACTAACAACAGAATGTCCTGGCTCTTACTGCGGAGGTGTACGACCTGAAGTACCTGTTCCTGCAGGCGTGAATACAGGTCCCCCGTGAGGGACGTCAGTACAGAAATATGTACTGAGTATGTAAGGCAGTGAGTATCACAATGAGATACAAAATATCAACAGAACCCAGATACCAGTGAATAAACAGTATGAGTAGACCACACTTAAAAGAGCTGATGAGATACCTGCACATTACTTTCATATCGTTACTTCCCGTAATCCTTATCAATACATAACATATGTCATACAATGGCCAACTGATCAGTGGTACTAATACAATACATCAGGGAACACCCCTGGAATAGCATATATACATAATTTTTATAATACAATGTCCAACTGATCAGTGGTACTAATACAATACATCATATCATCAATTTAAAATACAGACATTCCATTTCTTAATTCAATTAATCTTTGAGATTGGTTACTTTGTGGTCACACCTTATGGAACTTGAAACCATGATACCTCAATAGGAAAAACATGTAAATAGGTAATCAATATCATGAAAATGAAGTAGAGAATCATGGATACCTCATTAAACCATTTCGGAGTCAACAATAGTATATGGACATTTTTTTGACTGGCCGGACATCTTACAAGTAAAAACAAGTTCAATTGGTAGTGTCGAAGATCATATGATGTTATTATGTGTCATGTGCCATAGGACAATGTTGGAAGCTTACTTGAGAGTTCCATTGGTCATTATTCATGCCAAAGATTAGATAGAGTATGTCTTACATACCTTGATATAACCACTTCAATACAAGTCCAACTTGACTTCCCGTACTCTTCGAACACTTATCTACAATAAGTCATTTGTGGCAAACTAGTATTAGCAACCAAACCTTACCATTTAGGTATTAACTTCACCAAATAATGTCTAGGAAGTAATCCTTTAACTCATCAATAAGAGTGTTACATACATCCTCTTATACTCTTATTACATTCACATATCATGCATTTTCATGAAATATCCCTCAACATCACTCTTAGCCTTTATTTCCCTTCTTAATCACTATCCAATACCAACATGATCACTAGGCATACATAACCACTAATATAATGATATATCACCACAATTCATCCTCCATAATCCAATACAACAACTTCCATAATTTACTACTAACAATTTATACAAAACAATTCATAACTATGTTTCTGGTTATCTTCCAACATCAAGACAATACTCATAATCCTTTATCAATACTTATTCATGGATAAGAACCAAGAATAAACAATATTCATACCTTAACAATGAACTCTTGTATTTAGAATCCTCCTTACATAACCATGGGGTGCTTCTCGTACCTTTCGAGATGGTGAACACAACTACGGAACCAATTCGAATTTTCTATGGTCGAATCACAAAATATTTGAAGTTGAAATTAGGCTAGGGTTTCACCTTCTCTTAATAATTGGATGATATCTGATATATATGAGGCTAAGTGTATGTTTATAAAGACCAATTTCCGCCCAAGAGGTAATAGAAAATGACCATTTTGCCCTAAAAATTTAAATAAATCCGAATCTGTCCCCAGTGGACAGTTTTGACAGGCTGAAGTAAATTGATCATAACTCTTTGCTCCGGTATCGGATTTGGGTGAATCGAATTGCATTGGAAATATAAATCAAAGGGATTTCATTTTCATATAAAGTATACCACCCAGTTATTCCTGTACAAGGAGTTATGGTCGTTTAAAGTTGACCCAAAAATCTGTCCCACAATTCTGTTTTTTTTATAGGCTGTAGTAAAACGGGTATAACCCCTTACTCAGACATTGGATTTGGATGAAACCAATTTCATCGGAAATAAAACTCTCGGAGCTTTTCGTCGATATATAGCAGCTCACACAGTTCTTTTTGTACAAGGAGTCATGATCGTCTAAAGTTGATCCAAAAAAATAATTGCCTAGCTGCAGTAATTTTCCTGCAGATTTACTGTTCACAGGCTTCCCGGCCACCGTTTTGAAATTTCAAATGTGCTCGCTTATATGAAATACTCCTCTGTTTTGGGCAAAATTTATATCGTTGGAAATATTATTCCAATACCTACACATACAACTATTGACGGGATACTTCCGAACACCATAAACTTAATTTAACCCATACACAAGCCTTTAGGACTCCATATAATCGCGATAAGTGTACGAAAAAAATTACGGGGTGTTACAGGCGTCTTCGGACTCATCCTTTTAGAAAGAAACAGTCGATAGTGATATTGATTCAATATTAAGAAACCATACGTGGAGTTGGTTGATCTTCCTATAGGAAATAAACCTTTAGATTCTAAATGGATCTTCAAAAGGAAAATGAAAGCTGATGATACTATTGATAAGTACAAGGTAAGACTTGTCGTAAAAGGCGCCAAACAAAAGAAAGGCCTGGATTACTTTGATACATACACGCCAGTAACAAGGATAACGTCAATTCGGATGTTAATTGCCTTGGCGGCAGTATATGGTCTTGAAATCCATCAAATGGATGCGAAAATAGCATTCCTAAACGGAGAATTGGAGGAAGAAATCTACATGGAACAGCCTGAGGGTTTTGTCATTCCAGGAAAGAAAAATAAAGTGTATAAACTTGTTAAGTCACTTTATGGACTAAAACAAGCACCTAAACAATGGCATACAAAGTTTGACCAAACCATGTTGGCAAACGGGTACAAGATAAATGAATGTGATAAATGTGTTTACAATATTAAAGACACTCCAAATCACCAAGCCATTGTGGGTTTGTATGTGGATGATATGTTGATCATCATTAGAGAAATTTCGGACATAAATGAAACAAAATGAATGCTTGAGAGCAAGTTTGTTATGAAAGACCTTGGAGTTGTGGGTGTGATCTTAGGAATAAGAATCCATAGAACTCCAAAAGGGTTGGCATTGTTACAGTCCCATTATGTAGATAACGTACTTGACAAATTCATGTATATGGAATTCGATACTGCCAAGACTCCATTGGACGTAAGCTTTGCACTTCGAAAGAATGAAGATGAAAGTGACTCACAATTGGAGTACGCAAGAGTATTGAGATGTTTAATGTATATAATGAACTGTTTACGATCAGACATAGCATGTGCTATAAGTAAGTTGAGTCGGTACACGAGTAATCTAATAAAACTCATTGGATGGTAATAAAAAGAGTTTTGGGGTATCTTAAATACACTCAAGACTACGTTTTGCATTATAATAAATATCCCGCGGTACATGAAGGGTATAGCTATGCAAATAGGATCATTGGATCAAATAAAGTAAAATCCACGAGTGGATATGTATTTACTATTGGTGGAGGAGCGGTCTCTTGAAAATCATCCAAACAGACTTGTATTGCTCACTCTACAATGGAATTTGAATTAATCGCATTGGATAAATCTGGTGAAGCAGCAGAATGGCTCCAAAATTTCTTGGAAGATATTCCTTATTGGCCTAAACCAGTGGCACCAGTATATATACACTGTGATAGCCAAGCAGCAATAGGTAGGGCAGGGAGCATGATGTACAATGGTAAATCTCGTCACATAAGATGGAGACATAATACCGTTAGAGAACTTCTCTCTAGTGAAATTATCATTATTGACTTTGTAAAGTCAAAGTATAATGTGTTGGATCCACTTACAAAAGGCCTATTGTAAGTTACCGCAAAACTTTACGTTTAAATACAGCTCGTTTATCTCCTTGAAGCTCAATAGAGGGCCCAACACTTAGAAAATTTTAGCTAAGTGTTCAACACTTCGTCTCATTTTAGACCTCTAAACTTTGAGGATTTATTTGACAATTTTCTCGACCTTCGATTTTTTATTTAAAGTTGTGTTCCGATGGGGCAAGGTCGTAGTACATCTCGCGTGAGTTTCAAAATTTTTAGGATAGCGTAGGGCATGTTTGGGTGCCTAAAAAGTAGAAAAATGCCATAGGCCCGCGTCGCCTAGGCTAGAGCACCGCTCAAGGTAGGGCGCCGCCCTTGGTTAAGCACCGCTACTGCAAGGCGTCGCCCAGGGTAGTCCCCCGGGCTAGGCAAGGCGCCGCCCTATGGATCACCCTAGGCAAAAAATCTGCATTCCACCTCCGTGTTTTAAAGGGCATTTTGGTCCTTTTCCCCCATATATAAGCTCCCAAACACGGGATTCAGCCCCAATTGAAGCAAAATATACCCCTTTTCATCAATTTCTCTCAAGAAAAATAAAAAGGGTTTCAATTTGAAGACCCAAGTCCAAGAGATTACACTGTATATCGTTAAGGAACTTTCATTAAGGTATGCGTTGTGTTGATTCATGGACTCCTTTCGTCCATGAAGCTCAAGAAACCTATTTCAAACTATATATCATGATATTCATGTTGTGAATTGATTGATGATCATGCTTATGTGTTGAATGATTCCAATATGGAATCTTTATGTGTTTCTATGAATTTAGGATGGCATGTTAGTAGAGATATATGAATTTTGGGTGGTTTAAACTGTCAAATTGATGAATACACCTATGCCATAAAGTGTGCATGCAAGGTGATTGATAAAATACCTAGGAGACTAGAATTAATATTTTCATGACCCAATAGTACCTAAATGACAAGTCTATGCTATCCCTTATGATCCCACATGAATTTTGTGCAATTGTTACGTTTTGTTGTTATGATATGGAATGTTCATGACATTGGAGTTATGCAAGTAGTTACATGTTATATGCATCCCCTTTCATGTATAAGATGTTTAGAACAATGTATAGTATGAAATCCCCTACTTATGGCATCATGGATTGTGAACTTTGTTCCTATGATCAAGAAGTGTCATGTGGTGTCAGTTTTCTTCCATCGAGTCCTGGGGGTACACGTACTCAAAAAATATAGCTATGTGCCTAGAGCTCGTGTCATGTTTTCACGATATCCTCAGTTAAGCCAAGTTCAGTAGAACTCAGTCAGTCAATTGACTCGGGAAATCTCAAAAATTTCATGATCTCGATCAGTTATCAGACATCAGTAGTATTTCGTCAGTTAATAGAAATTTAGTAAACTCAGTCCATGTGCGGTTCAGAAATTATGTTCAGAGTCTTTTTAGATCGGAGTAGAAATTAGCACCAAGCGAACCCAAGGATGGGAACTCACCTGGCAGTTTAAGGTATGATTCTTAGAAGCAATCCTTAAGTTCCAAAAATACGTAGCCAGCGTAAGTTGAGACATCTAACCTGTCAGTTTAGGGTTGATGAGGTGTCTTAACCTGTCAGTTTAGGGTTTCTACCATTCTCATTTTGAGTACCTGCCAGTATAGGGTCCTCACAGTTTGTCCTTACCAGTGGCGCAGTATTGACACCCTTTTCATTGGGGTTATAGATTGGACCCCAACTTAGCTATAATAGTGTATTTGGGGCATGTCGGTTAGATGACTACTTCCCACAGTTTTAGTATCAGACTCGATAAAAGAACTCAGATAGTTCTTCAAAATATCAAGACTGTCAGATATAGTTAACTCAGTTACAGTACAAAACTCAGATAGTTCCATCAGGTTCAAGACTGTCAGACACAGTCACCCATGTTATCAGTTATATTAGTCACGTTAGTTATCAATAAACACATGTTATCAGAACTCATACTCAGTTAGCATGTTATCACGACTTCAATTACAGTTACTATGTATTCATGCATGCATTCTCACGTTCATATTAGACAGTTAGTTAGTAATAATCATGTATATGAACCCCATGTATTTAGCCTACCTCACATGCATGATCAGTATATTCAATAGTACTGACGCATTTGCGCTATGGTGTTTTCTTTTTATTTTACACCACAGGTTCAAGACGCGAGTTCCAGATCAGCAGTAGCATTCCAATATTCAGAAATGAGTCCTCATTCTTTGAGGACACGATTAGTACTTATTATTTTAGTTCAGTTCTGCTAGACGGAGTTAGTTGGGGACATGTCCCATCAACTCCTTCTTCAGATTAGTCAGTTATAGAGGCTTTCTAGACTATCATATTTTAAACTTCAGTATTTTCAGTTTTGTTTTGGGTATCATATTACCCCACACAGATGTGTTATTATTCAGATTATGTTCAGTATTGAACATTATGACATTTCAATACATGTTTCCACATTTTTCTGTTATATTATGCAGTGTACAGGTACAGATATTAGTCATGGGTTAGCTTGTGGTCCTTCGGGATCATGAGTACCGTGTAGCATTTCGGGCACCAGGCTCGAGGCGTTACACCTATCTAGAAAAGAAGTTGAGAAGACATCTAAGAGAATGGGTTTAAGGCCTAGGACAAGTCAGCATGGCAGTAACTCTACCTAGTAGACTAGAGATCCCAAGAGCTAGGTTCAAAGAGATCAAATCAAGTTGTGTCTGACAGGTTCAACATTGTCAATACCCAACCCATTCTCATGATGTAGACCATGTTTAGTAAACAATGATAAGACTTAAGGTGAAAAGTCTTTTAATGATTATCTAAAATTTGGCAGATTTGAACAAATAGTTTAATCTATAGGATTGAACATTTAGAAATCACCTATGTGAGGGCGAAGTGGAAGCCGCTTCAAAGAGAATGTTAATAAAGGCCTATTCTCTAAGCGCTCATGAAACTGGGACGTGTTAATGGTTGAAAAGAACATAACTGTGAAACCATAAATAGTAAAAGGCTGGTTTTGTGACTTGTCTTGTCTAGGTGTACATTAAATCTTGACGGTTAAAGGATATCAAATCTGCCGATTGACCGAGCGCATCTGATGTATGTTCACTACGGAAAGTTCAAAGGAAAACCTACTTATCCAGATGCAATTAGCCTTTGGTAAATGATCACATGCTTGTCCATAAATTTCTACAAAAGATATTCATTCTTCATTCATGTGGGGAATTTTTGAGTTCAATGTGTGTGTGTGAATGGAAAATGAAGGGAAAAATGGTGGAGGGAAAGAGAGACACCAATTTAGAAAGTGTAATCTCAAAATGAAAAGTTCACTAATTCTCCCACATTGGTGGAAGAAGGGAACTTTGGAGTGTTTTTAATGAGAAACACAAACTCCTCATGGATAGTAAGGCAAGAACAAGGTGGTGCCTCACGCCGTCGTCGTCATCGCTTGCTCGGCTCGGCTTCGGATTTGAATTTGAATTTGAATTTGGATTTGTCAAATGATCGATTGATGAGATCTAATTTTTTAGACAAATTTTATTTGAAACTTGTTTACAAGTGAAATTTTTTTTATCCAAAATCTGATATAATTATTTTTTCTCCAAGCGTGTGACGCCATGCAAACATACACGCAACGCATCGCGAAGGGATGCGACCCTTCTAGGAAAAGGGCACACTGTTTCGTGTTGTATAGTGACCTGCGGGCGCAGACGCATCACAGATATGCGACCTATGGGCGCAAATATAGCACAAAAGCTACTGGAATGTGCCAAACGTCACCTGCGGCCGCAGATCAGACGCAGGTCCAGCACAGAGTAGGCGCAGAGACATGACTGCTACTTAAAAGGTGTCTTTCTGTTAAACCAATGCATCCTTTCTGAAAGGACACATTAAAGGCTATAAATACCTGAAATATTCCTCAGGTATTGGCATGATTTTTGACAGCAAAACACTCTTCTTCTATACAAAAACTTTGTGTGATCATTAACTTGTTGAGTGAGTTCGTTAAATCCAACAATTTGAGGTACCGCTATTATTCGGATTGAAGACCATTTTATCCTGGGAGGAAGATTCCATAACCTCGGGTACAATGAGGGAAATTATTCCTTAAGGACACTCCGTGAAATCGGGGGACGACAATTGATCTCTGTGAGATTGAATCTCCAATTGGTCCTCGTTAGCTCATTGGTAAAGAGGTCGAGTATAAATCGACTGGTAGTAGATTCGAATCCTAATTAGAGAGATTTTATTAACTTTGAATAAAGAGGGGCTTATGAGTAGCACATTCTAATAGTCCATGCATTTTGATTAACTTTGAATAAACAACTCCAAAATTCCATGCTTTTGCAGCCACATTCCATCTAAACATTTGAATCGTTAATTTCAATATAAATTCCCCATAAATAATCATCAGTTAATAAATCAATCTAGCTTAACAACCATTTCCAATTTTTGTTTACTCAATAAATCTAACTTTCATTGAAGGAGATTCATCACTTATCTTCATTTAAATAAATATTTGGCGAAGGGGTTCACCACCCACTATTACATGATCACTATTCATAAATAGGAGTATCTGTTTATTGTAATTTTTTTATATGACCGTACTTGTTCTTAGAGAACTTTTTGGATTTATTGGATTTTGGTGTGGAATGTTTGAAGATATTTCTTAATTTGTACCTCAAAAGTGTGATTGTTAAGCTTGGGATTTTTTTTGAGTAATCGTAGTGTCTGAGTCAGCTTACACATAACTCGACTAACTTCACAAAGCATGTGCACTGCCCACCAACACATAACGCTATCCATCAAGACATGAGCAGATGAAAAGAAATCGCCTGACGTTTTTACATCTCGAGTAATTCAAACAAAAACATTAACATCTAATACAGAAGGCTGATAATTTTTTACCATTGAAATTGAGAAATAAGCAGAGAACCAAAAAAGGTAAATGATAAGTCACATCATAGAAGATACAAAAACCTAAAATGAGAAACAAAAAACTGCTCGTGTTTAGTCATCGGTACATGAAACAAAGGTTCATGTATATTCTCTACCATTTGCATCTTTGTCACGACCCGAGCCAAGGCCCTAGCCGTGACGAGCATCCCGAACCATGAAGGCCCGGAACACCCATTCTCTGTCTGGTTATCATGCACAACAGTCATACTCATAATAAAATGCGGAATTGAAACTGAGTACGGAAAACATGGTCAAGTTCTGCAACATTTCTGAATAATATTATCTGACATCAGTCTGCGAAATCTCTACTGAGAACATAAACATTTGTCTGAAAAGAAACTGGGACAAGGCCCCCAGTAGACCAAAACATAATAAATAAGATAATGTCTGACATAAATAGGCCTTCCGAATAATAGAAGGCTCACCACGGTGAGATCAAGTCTGCAAGCCCGAGAATGTCTACTGAGTAGCTGGACCCCTAGTCTGTGCCTCAAGACCTGGAAGGAGGGGGGGGGGTCAGCACAAAAGTACTGGCACGCGAAGCACTCCAAAAATAGTATAATGGAACATACATACATATATATAAGTGAAAGCAATTTTTCATCAAGACATCCTGTATAAAACTATTTTTGAAAAATACATGGGCACTTTCTGAAAACATGCAACCTGTCTGTTCATTTCAAATCATGATCTGTGTTTTACTTCTGAGTTAGGTGGTGTTCCCCTACAAGTCTGAATATTCCACGGGCTGTATGGAATCCGCCATTGACTCGGCGTGGAAGCCCCCAACCCGAGTGTGCCGCAAGGGTTGGAGTGTCTGAGTCTGATACGCCACAGGACATTTAAGTCAGCGCATAATAATATACCCGGGTCGGCAAACCACGGTTTTAGGCAAAGAGTTTTCTGAACTCAAGCCCTCTTCGGGGGACCACCTAACATCTCTGTATGCCCATTTTTAACCTTTTCTGTACATGCAACATTCTGAATGTCTAAAATCATGAAAGTCTGATAAAAGTCTGATTTCTGAACTAGTCTGAAAAGTCTGAGTCTGATATGGCATTTATCTGAGTTGGTATCGTCATACCAAGACCTGCAGGTTCTATTTCTGAGCCATACTGCATTAAGCACGATCTTTCATAAAAGTGTAATTTCAGACCACCCAAACATGTAATTTGCATAAAAGAGTTCATATTCCGAAACTCAAGTCAAAACCATGCAAAAACTTTCATCAAACATATGGTGGTCATGTGCTTTTGGCAAAATTATGCAGTCTTTCATTATATGTAAATTCAACATTTATAACCCTCTCATTCATGTTCAAAATCGTATTCAAAACATAGCAAAGCCAAAGCATTTCATATCATGATTTTTCAAGACTTATTTCAAAACAATCTATATCATATGAAACATGGGAAAATTACATCAAGAGAGGAATTTCATGTAAATCATGCTCTCAATTCATATATGTATAAAAACTGTCAAATCGCTTTGGAGATGGTCAAAAGACCAAAACAATGAGGTTAAAACATCTTATACATAAATATATATATACATAATTTAAAAACCCCATTCTAAAACATGATTTTTGCTATGCCCATGAGAATTTAGGAAAAACCCCGCGTACCTTGTTCTCCACGAATTTTGGGTGTCTATCAAAGCCTACGTCGAGAGGATTCCAAATCTGAAATTATCTTCCAAAACCAACGGTTGAATCTTGAGTTATTTGGGATTTTTCTGTTTGAAACCTAATGGTGTTCTTGAGAGGATTTGAGAAAAAAAGGATGTATTTTGCTGAATTGGGTCTGAATCAGGTGTTATAAACGGAATTGGGTAAGTGAAATGACTAAAATGCCCCTAAGAAAACAAGAAAAGTCGAAACTATCCCTCAGTTGACAAACAGACAGGCTGAAGTAAAACGGATGTAACTCCTTACTCAGATGTTGGATTTGGATGAAACCAGTTGCATTGGAAAGAGGACTCAAATATCTTTCGTTTGATATATAATAGCTCACACAGTTCATTATATACAGGAAGATATGATCGTTTCAAGTTGACCCTGAAATGCTGAAAAAAACTGGGCAACAGGCTATGTGTTTTGCTACTGTTTTGAAATCCAAACGCAGCCTTATGCATTCCGAAAAATTCCAAAACTTATCCGATATGTACTATGAGATTGCCCGATCGTAACGCAACTTGAAAATCTAACAATGAAGGTCGGGAAGGTCGAGAAGTTGTATCCCGAATGTTGCCAGCTAAGAATGAGTCTAATACATGCACGACTTTTTTAGGGGCGTTACAATCTTGATCAATAAAGAGGCTAAAACAAACATATATTCAAGAACCAAATTTCAATAACAGTAAAAACAACTGTGTAACATTTGGCCTAAACATATACAAGCTTCAACAGCCAAAACTTATCAATCTATCATACATAACAATCATTTGAAACAAAAACAACCATGAAACTTCTTTTGTGTGTCAATGGCTTCCAACATGAGTACGACCTCCTGCATCTCTGGCCTCTTTTTTGGGTCATCGTCCCAACATTGCTTCATTATATTGGCCAGAGAACCCGGGCAAGTGTTTGGTATTTCAGGCCTTCGACTCTTGTACATAGCTGAACATGCATGAGGACTTTGTCCACTATACGGAATTGAACAAGAATATATCTCCCACAAACAAATTCCGAAACTGTAGACATCACATTTATGATCATATGGTAGACCAATAAGCACCTCCGGAGCCATGTAACCTATGGTGCCAGTTTCGGCACTCATGTCTCATGTTAGTGGGACATGAAGCCTCAACTCGAGAAACTCCAAAGTCTATTATTTTCACCCTTCCTTCCTTGTCGAGAACTAGATTTGTAGTCTTTACATCTCTGTGAACAACTTTCTTGGAATGAAGGTAACTCAATCCTCTTGCGACATCCAACGCTAGTTTAGTAACGGCGTTCAGTGATAACCTTCTCCCGAGAATACTGTTTTTCAAGAGATGTGATCTTAGCGTGCCTCCAGAGACATATTCAACCACTATGCAGTATCCAGCTCGATGTTTTTCCCAGGAGTGATTTCTCGCGACAAAATTCCACTTCCATCGTCTACCGCTCGTAGATACTTCGGGCAATTTCTTCGAAGCTCCGATTAACCTTGCGACGTTTGGGTGATCAAGCTTGTGCCATATAGAAACTTCTTGTGCGAAAGCCTTTGTTAGAGTTGTCCTTCTCTTTTCATCACTCAGATCAAGTATTTTAACCGCAACTTGTTTTCCGTCATAGACACCTTTGTAAACTGATCCGTACGCCCCTTCAGCAATAAACTTGCTGATTTTAAGCTTCTTGGGATTCAACTCCCATTCTTCAACGACCTTCGTGACTTCGCACTCTTCAAACCCTTTTTTATTATTTTCGCTGAAAATTCGAGCCAAATGCTTATCAAGTTGCTCGTCCATTCTTCTCAAATCAATCTCTGCTTTAATTTGATTTTTCGCCATAACAACATACAATTGATTGATCCAAAACCTAGACCTCACTCACTCACACGTTGTAGTAATATATAGATTGATAGATATCTATAAGCCTTTGTTGAAATAGGCGAGTGAGTAACCGATTCAATATAGGTGAGTGAATAACCAATTCAATATACTTTTCTATATTTATAGGTGTACATAGAAAGCAAATCCTAAAGTGGAAAGGATTAAGAAAAGTAGGATTAGGAAACCAAATTCATTTAGGATATGGTATTTATTTAATTCACGTCTAGTTAGGATTGTTTCTCCTAATTCATATTAGAGTAGATTTTGTAGTCCTAATTTAATTTAGTAACTTATTTAATTCCATCATGCAAGATCCGTTGTCAAATACTAGAAATAACAAGTTTTTAAATATAGAAGGTTAGTGTTAATTTGATACAGACTAAAAGGGAAAGCAAGATGCAACTAATAAAAAAATGGTTAATTTTCAACAAATGTCGTCTCATCGAAATTTAACTCGTTCGATAAGGAATTTCTGAAGACACATTATAAAAAAAGCTGCTAATTTTTTATAGAAAATTTCGATCGAGTTCAACAAAATATATTGAAAATTAAATTTATTTGTAATGGGAACATAAAGTAAGACGGAGAAAATATAAATTACAATTTTTTTATCCATAGAATGACAAATTGATTATGAGACTTGGAAGAGAAAAAGGAAAATAAGTAAGCTTATTCGATATTCATAAATTTGTTAATCGTTGTCCCTCATTTGAACATATTGATTTGAGGTAAGTACAAAAGGGGCAGAGTCAGAAATTCTAATAAATTTAGATTCGAAATCAGTTATTTCAGAATAATTCACTTATATGACGTAAAATAATTCATTTTGAAATCAGTTATTTCAGAATTCAGACTGCTGGATCTTACGTTGAAATCATGGATTTAAAATTTGCTAAATTTTAAATAATTATGAAAATTAATTATGTATATGATGCTTTAAATAAGAGTGATGTAGGTTCAACGAAACTTAACAAATTTGATTCAAACTTTGTATTTGTACTAAAAAAAATTACTAACTTTGGCCTGACGGACAAACTATAGGGATGAGATCGCTTGCCCCATTACATGGTCTTGGATGAGCTACTATATAGCTTTTGAGGTTTGGGGCTGAGTTAGATAAGATTTATTTCTCATCAAGGTATTAGAACCAAATTAATTCATCTGAATTCTTAGTTTACCTGATGTTTGAGCCCCATATTATATTGCACGCGTTCCAAATGTCTTAGTCCTAAACATGCTACGCCATCGTGAAATGGAGTTGTTAGCAATTGAGTCTATTTGAACTAGCACAAAGAGTACCATGTGCAGTTCGATATATCCTAGACACTATTCCAATATGAAACAAAATTGACGATGGAAGATAAGCTTCATTGTGGAGAGAGAAAGAGTTTGGATCACCAGCTAAATGCAGAAACTTCATTCTCAACTTTTTGAGACGAGATATTTTTTTTTCATAACCGTGGTGTCCGGACCTGCTTGTACCTTGACTAATTCCATGAGATACCTGTCACCTCCCACCAGCAACGGGTACCAGGTAACTCTGTCCACCAAAGCTAAAACTTTTTGAGACGAGATATTTCTCTCTTAACTTCTTTGAATGAATGAATGAATATCATACAGTATAATCAAGGAAAATCCTCAATTGTAGAGGATGACAGAACATGATACATGAGAATGTCTGTTGGCTAATCTAATCCTCTTGAACGACAATGACGTCCGAACCAATTTCCGTGCACGTTGTCTATATCCTCTTGAATGACAGCGATGTCCAGACCAGATTCCATGCACCTCGACAATTTCATCGGGTACATGCTATCTCCCACCAGTATAGGTATCACATTGCTTCTCACAGATTTCACTTACCAAATGTAGGCATTGTTGATGTCACTATTAACAGATCAGACTAGCTAGTTAGAGGTGTCCACTTGAACACCCGTAGAATATGGGGGCGGGATATCAAACCGAGACAAGTAGAGTAAGGGTGGCAACGGAACCGGAACTTTCCGTTCCGTTTCGGTAGTTCCGGTTGGGTTCCGATTCCGGTATCAAACCGGTCCGGTTGGTTCCGGTTTACCGGTACCAAATGTTCCGGATACCGAAATCGGACCGGACCTTCGAAAATTTCCGGTAATTCCGGTTAACCGGTTCAGGTACCGGTTGACCGGATTCCGGTCCGGAATAACGGTCAGTTCTTTGGATTTAAATTTTTTTTTTTTTTTTTTTTTAATAAAACAGATAGCCGTTTAATTATAGCCGTTGCTCACCCCCCCCCCCCCCCCCCACCTTCCAATTACCCCCACCACTCTTTAAAATTTTTACTATAAATATACTTCATTTCAATTATTTTTTTTACACAAATATTATCAATTTTCATATTCTCTCTCTTAATATTCTCTCAAATTCTCTCTAAATATTTCTAGTTTTATTATATAAGTTGAACACTTGAAGTTGAGGATTCATTTAATTCCGACATTTGTTATACGTCTGCTTTTACGCAGACGTTCGGTATATTCGTTCCAACTTTAATCTCTTTTTATTTACGTTAATTATCTATATTTTTTTTATTTACGAGCATCAATTTGTATTTGTATTGCTTGTTTTAATATTTTATTTTGAAATATAAATTTTGAAAAAAATAGTAGTGGTAAAAAATCAAATTTTGGTAAGGTCTTTCGTAGAAATAAAAAAAGTAAGGCTAGTACTAGTTCATTACCGGGTAGATTTAATGAAGTTCATTATCACAACCTAATGGTTTTGATGTTGGTATCGGTATGGAATTAGATAATGAGACAATTTCCAAAACTTTCAAGGATGGTTCAAGATTTGTTATCAGCTCAAGCTTCTTCAGTTGCTTCGGAGCAAGTTTTCAGCGCAGGAAGATTTATAATAGGAGATCATCGGTATTCGTTAGCAAGGGATAGTTTGGAGATTTCGGTATTATTTAGAGATTGGATCAATGCCGAACGAAGAAATTTTGGGCTTCCCAAACTACCGCCCCATATTGAAGAAGAAATAGATGAAATTTTTGACGAAAATAGTGATGATGGAATGGAAGCAATGGAGCAACAAGGAAATAGACCAATTCCGGAGGATTTATCCGTCGAAAAATTAGAAAAATTACGCCAAAAAAATTATAGACAATTTAGATATTAATAAGATTGTACAATAGAAATCTAATTCACACAGAACCCTTCCTAGAAGGTGGCTGCGTAGATTAGATTTACATTTAATATCTTCGTAATAAATATTTGCCTAATTTTGTTTTAAATTTTCTCATTTGTTTGTTGAAATTATTAAAAAAAAAATATTATATTAAGTATTTCACTTTAACTTAACATATATTTACAATAATTACAACTTAAACTTATTAAAAAAAGTTAATAAATTATATAAACTACATAAGTTAAAAATATATATATTTAACTTATAAATTAATCTCAATTAAGTTACAATTTAAATTAAAAGTTAAAAAAAAAAAAAAAAAAAAAAAACTGGTAGCCGACCAAAATTTCGGTAACGTTCCGGTATCGGACCGGTCCGTTCCGGTTCCACACCGGTACCTATCGGACCGGTCCGAACAGGGTATATATTCCGGTATTCCAGTTCCGGAGACATAAACCGGTAACGAGGTTCCGGAAACGTTCCGGATCCGGTAAAACCGGTCCGGGGTTTCCGGTTCCGGTCCGTTGCCACCCTTAAAGTAGAGGTGTCAATTAGGCAATTCAGCCAAGTTATCATGAAGCTGCACTTGAGCCGTGGGTCTTTCGGAACCTCTCTACCTTCACTGTGTACGTTTTTGTTGTTGTTGGCCTAGTTATAATGAATACACTATTACAAAGTATTCTCACCTAAAAGAATGGCTTAAACTTGATGACTTAAGCATCATCAAACAATACCATTGGCAGAATCAAATAAGGTCAGTTAAAGCATTCCATTTCTTTTATCAAGAAATACAAATAAAGATGATACTTGTATTCTTACCTTGAGCTCTCACTGCAGATGCGCATTTCGCCAACCCTATTTACAGACAAAAATGAGAACACGCGATGCACGTACCTCCAAATCCGAGAGGTCAAATCCCAAAACAGACTCTCCTCTACTTGAAAATTCAAGCAGACAAGATTGATATATCCTCATAATAAGGAGACAGATACAACAGCTCTGAAGGAAGAGATAAGAGGGCCCTATGGAGAATGTGGTCAATACGTCATTAGTCCAATCCTTTGTAGGAACTAATCGTAATAACAAACTTGCAAAATGGATTAAGCATATGAGCATAAAGGCTATACAAAGCTTTCTCCACTCTATTAGTAATTATACCAAACTATAAAACATGAATTATACCAAACTATAAAACATGGCTGACTTACCTGGCCCGGAAAATTCTGAATACCACAAGAATTGCAATAATGCCTGGCTTGTACAGCTTATACATTATCTTCGCCAAAAAAGGATCTATTGTAGAGAACTCAAACGTCACAACAACATACCTCGTGAAGGTAAAGAGGTTGTGTCCAACGGACCTCGGCTCAAGTGCAGCAAATCAAAATAGTTTGGAAAAGAAAAAACAGCAGTGAAGAAAACATCACAACTAATAAGGAAAGCAATCCCGAGCACTAAGGAACGGAACAGTAACGAAAAGGGCAACCTAGTGCACTAAGTTTCCGTTATACGCAAGGTTTGGAAAAGGGTTTATTGTACGCAGTTTTACCATACATTTCTGCAAGAGGTTGTTTCCACAGCTCGACCCCATGACCTCCTAGTCACACGACAACAACTTTACCAGTTACGCCGAACTCAAACGTCACTAAACAGAAATATAACTCAAATGAAATGGATACCTGAGATTCAGGATATGAAAAATCAACTTTAGAAACGTAAGATACAATGTAGTAGTAATTTAATCCTCTTCACGGCATAAAATTCTACTTTTCTACTTGTCGTTCAACAGATGTTCAGTTCAAACAAAAGATTATTTTTCCTGAGGTTTTGTATCCCGTGCAGATTTCAATAATGATAAATGATAATTTAAGAGGTTATAAATTGCAGAAAGTATATCATCGCTCTTTACCTTTCTTCTCAAGTAATGGTAGCATAATGTATAGCAGCACATAAAGCATCTGTTCCAGAAAAAGAAGAAGAAAACGGATATGCAATTTTACAGTGAAGGGTAGTGTATACTCAGTGTAATCGCACAAATGGGGTCTGGTGAGGGTAGTGTATACGCGTACCTTACCCCTACCTTGGGAGGTAGAGAGGCTGTTTCCGATAGACCCTTGGCTCGGCTCGGCTCAGCTGAAGTAAAAATATAACAAAGCAGTTCAAAAAATGAAAACAACAGGAGTGAAGAAGCCAACACAAAATGATGAAGTACGCATGAGAAATCTTACTAAAAAGAAACAGTCACTGCGACAAAATAATGTGATAATTGAAGTGCAAGAATAACACTAAACAGTAAAACTACGACTACATACTACTCTAGAAGAATAAGCGGGACAACTCTGAACTACCTAACTAACCCTCCAATGTGCAATCAAGTATTTGCTATCACAGCATAATTACAACTAAGCCTACTAAAGTGTTTAGAGCATCCATGTCTTATTCTTGAGAACAGAAAAAAAAAAAAGTATGGGAAGACTGTACAAGTATATATCTCTAGAAGTTGTACGAATATAAGAGCAAAAGAAGACAGACCACCTCTCAAGCTTGTGTCTCCTCTACGACTCCTAATTACAGAACAAAGACTAAAAAGAGGCGGAAAACTACAATTTGTTTCCAGTATCCATCAGGTTATCCACCGAGTTCCCAAAAAAGTAAAGTTGTGTATCCATCAGTTAAAGAAGCTAGGCTACGTAATAAACAATCAGCTCAGGGTCATGAACCTTTCAAGAGTGAGCGGATGTTATTAACCATCTCGACATGCAGCTTGCTTCTGGAGCAGAAGGTATTTCAGATCTCCATAAGTTCCAGCGGGATGGAACCATAACCATCAGACGACGTGATATGGAAAAATTCTAGTGTTTGTAGAATACAATGTCACGACTGCAGTTGGCCTTAATAGCTTCTTCTAAACCTTGTGCATGGTCAAAATCAACTTTGAATGTGACCATGGTGACTCCATCTTTCCCCGTATCATAATCCTGCTTGATATCTTCTGCTTGGAATGACTGTAGCTGCAAATGCGAAACAAATTCCCAGAAATGCATTAATAGAAGGATATGTGAACCAATTATGTTCGTGAAGGATCCAGTTTTTGATGAAGAAAATGTACCGAGAAAAGAATGAAAACTGAAGAATCGAAAAACTATTACTGACTAATGCGACATTGACAAATATTAGTAGCATTTTCATACCTAAGATCAAAATTACCTGATGGTATAGAGCCCCTAATAGTTCAAAAGGAACCTCCAAGCCCATCGGAACCTTAAACCAAAAAGTATTGCTTAATCAATGAGTAGGTCTCACGTTTATGCTAAAAGCACAGAACACAATGAGACGAACATGATCAACAAGGAGCTGAAACTATGCTTATACAAGAGGGGGAAGGGAGGACTGAGGATAGAAAAGCTGCTCAAGCAATTTATTACTTTAGATTTTATGATACATGTAGGAGCATTTCTCAAACATTCTGCAGCTACTCCTCCATAAGCTCTGACTAGACCTCCAGTGCCAAACTTAACTCCTCCAAAATGCCTGCGATTCAGAAAATGAACAAGATATAAATCTATGCATACTTCACTTCTTGGAAACATTCCCCAGTTCGGTGCATGAAACTTTTTGGACCTCGAGAAAAGATGCAAGTCTTTTTACACCTCCACTTGAAAAGAATGGATGATTTGTGTGCTATGCATTCTGAATGCAACTTGGTGGAAAATCCTCGCGAATGGCGGATGAATTCTGGTGCCACCCGTCATATTTGTGATAACAAGGAGTTATTTTCGATGTTCGCTTTGGCTTAAGTAGAAGAAAAGATCTACATGGAAAACTCCGCTACTGCAAAAGTAGAAGGAACAGAAAAAGTGTGCTTGAAGATGACTTTCGGTAAAGTGTTGACACTTAACAATGTCTTATATATTTCGGAGTTACGGAAGAACTTGATTTTAGTTTCACTTCTAGATAAAAACAAATTCAAATGTGTATTTATTTCCGAAAAAATTGTACTTAGTAAGGAGAAATGTATGTAGGAAAAGGCTACCTCAATGAGGGCCTATTCAAAATAAATGTAATGAATGTTGAAATCAATAAAAGTTCAATTTCTTCTTACTTGCTTGAGTCTTATGATTTGTGGCATGAACATTTACGTCATCTTAATTACAAAACATTACGAAAACTGATAAACTTAGAAGTTTTGCCAAACTTTGAGTGCAATAAATCAAAGTGTCAAACGTGTGCAGAATCAAAGTATGCAAAGCATCCTTATAAGTCCGTTGAAAGGAATTCCAATCCCTTAGACTTAATACACACGGACATTTATGATATAAAGTCAACACCATCACGTGGTGGAAAAAAGTATTTCATAATTTTATTGACGATTGCACGATATATTGTTATGCCTATTTGCTAAATAGTAAGGATGAAGCAATAGATGCATTTAGGCAATACAAAACTGAAGTTGAAAATCAATTAGAGAAAAAGATAAAAACGATAAGAAGTGATAGGGGCGGAGAATATGAATCTTCCTTTGCAAAAATATGTGTAGAGAATGGAATTGTCCATCAAACTACAGCCCCGTATTCACCTCAAACTAATGAAATTGCGGAAAGAAAAAAACAAACTTTGAAGTAAATGATTAATGTCTTACTTATAAGTTCAAGTTTACCGCAAAGCTTGTGGAGGAGTCTATCCTTACAGCCAATCGAATACTCAATAGAGTTCCCCATAGTAAGACACAATCAATTCCATATAAAAAAATGGAAAGGAAGAAAACCCAACTTGGAATATTTCAAAGTTTTGGGAATTTATTTGTCGACCTTCCCGACCTCCAAATTTTTATTTTCAAGTTGTGTTACAATGGGGCAAGGTCGTAGTACATCTCGGGTGAGTTTTGGAATTTTTGAGATAGTGTAAGGGTATGTTTGGGTGCCTAAACCAGTAGCAAAAGGCGATAGGTCCACGTCTCCCAGGCTAGATCACCGCTCTAGGTAGGGCGCCGCCCTTAGTTGAGCACCGATTGTAACACCCCGTAAATTTTTTCGTACACTTATCGCGATTATATGGAGTCCTAAAGGCTTGCGTATGGGTTAAATTAAGTTTATGGTGTTCGGAAGCATCCCGTCAATAGTTGTATGTGTAGGTATTGGAATAAGCTTTCCAACGATATAAAGTTTACCCAAAACAGAGGAGTATTTCATATAAGCGAGCACATTCGAAATTTCAAAACGGTGGCCGGGAAGCAATAAATCTGCAGGAAAAATTACTGCAGCTAGGCAATTATTTTTTTGGATCAACTTTAGACGATCATGACTCCTTGTACAAAAAGAACTGTGTGAGCTGCTATATATCGACGAAAAGCTCCGAGAGTCTTCTTTCCGATGAAATTGGTTTCATCCAAATCCAATGTCTGAGTAAAGAGCTATACCCGTTTTACTATAGCCTATAAAAAAAAAACAGAATTGTGGGACAGATTTTTGGGTCAAATTTAAACGACCATAACTCCTTGTACAGAACTAACTAGGTGTTATACTTTATATGAAAATGAAAGGCCTTTGCGTTATATTTCCAATGCAATTGGTTTCACCCAAATCTGATACCGGAGCAAAGAGTTATGATCGATTTACTTCAGCCTGTCAAAACTGTCCACTGGGGACAGATTCGGATTTATTTAAATTTTTAGGGCAAAATGGTCATTTTCTATTACCTCTTGGACGAAAATTGGTCTTTATAAAACTACACTTAGCCTCATATATATCAGATATCATCCAATTATTAAGAGAAGGTGAAACCCTAGCCTAATTTCAACTTCAAATATTTTGTGATTCGACCGTAGAAAATTCGAATTGGTTCCGTAGTTGTGTTCACCATCTCGAAAGCTTCGAGAAGCACCCCATGGTTATGTAAGGAGGATTCTAAATGCAAGAGTTCATTGTTAATGTATGAATATTGTTTATTCTTGATTCTTATCCATGAATAAGTATTGATAAAGGATTATGAGTATTGTCTTGATGTTGGAAGATAACCAGAAACATAGTTATGAATTGTTTTGTATAAATTGTTAGTAGTAAATTATGGAAGTTGTTGTATTGGATTATGGAGGATGAATTGTGGTGATATATCATTATATTAGTGGTTATGTATGCCTAGTGATCAGGTTGGTATTGGATGGTGATTAAGAAGGGAAATAAAGGCTAAGAGTAATGTTGAGGGATATTTCATGAAAATGCATGATATGTGAATGTAATAAGAGTATAAGAGGATGTATGTAGCACTCTTATTGATGAGTTAAAGGATTACTTCCTAGACATTATTTGGTGAAGTTAATACCTAAATGGTAAGGTTTGGTTGCTAATGCTAGTTTGCCACAAATGACTTATTGTAGATAAGTGTTCGAAGAGTACGGGAAGTCAAGTTGGACTTGTATTGAAGTGGTTATATCAAGGTATGTAAGACATACTCTATCTAATCTTTGGCATGAATAATGACCCATGGCACTCTCAAGTTAGCTTTCATCATTGTCCTACGACACAGGACACATAATAACATCATATGATCTTCCACACTATCAATTGAACTTGTTTTCACTTTTAAGATGTCCGGCTAGTCAAAAAAATGTCCATATACTATTGTTGACTCCGAAATGGTTTAATGAGGTATCCATGATTCTCTACTTCATTTTCATGATATTGATTACCTATTTACATGTTTTTCCTATTGAGGTATCATGGTTTCAAGTTCCATAAGGTGTGACCACAAAGTAACCAATCTCAAAGATTAATTGAATTAAGAAATGGAATGTCTGTATTTTAAATTGATGATATGATGTATTGTATTAGTACCACTGATCAGTTGGCCATTGTATTATAAAGATTATGTATATATGCTATTCCAGGGGTGGTCCCTGATGTATTGTAATAGTACCACTGATCAGTTGGCCATTGTATGACATATGTTATGTATTGATAAGGATTACGGGAAGTAATGATATGAAAGTAATGTGCAGGTATCCCATCAGCTCTTTTAAGTGTGGTCTACTCATACTGTTTATTCACTGGTATCTGGGTTCTGTTGATCTTTTGTATCTCATCTTGATACTCACTGCCTTACATACTCAGTACATATTTCCGTACTGACGTCCCTCACGGGGGACCTGTATTCACGCCTGCAGGAACAGGTACTTCAGGTCGTACACCTCCGCAGTAAGAGCCAGGATATTCTGTTGTTAGTGGTGAGCTCCAGTCGTTTCGGGGCATCCCAAGTCGTTTCTATATGTACTTTTGGTATTTGTATAAAAGTCTTTTGTGGGCGGGAGTTTGTCCCGACCCTAACTCAGTTGTGTATCAATGTAGAGGCTTTTGTAGACATATTGTACAGCCATAGGAGTGTTTGGTTGATAGACGTGATGGCTCTGACGGCCAATTACTGTTCATATATATATTTATGCGTGTCTGCTGGGCTAATACAGGTACTGTTTTCTTCTATTTACAACGAAGTGCTGCCCAAATTTCTAATTTTCATAAGTAATGTAAATGTGAAAGTATAGGTTATGAACGGGTTCTCCCGGGCCTCCTCGGCTACGGGTGCCAGTCCGCTCCAATGGGATTTGGGGTATGACACAGATATTGCAAAGCGTCGCCCAGGGTAGTCCCCCGGGCTAGGCATGGTGCCGCCCTGTGGATCACCCTAGGCCAAAAATCTGTATACCATCTCCGTGTTTTAAAGGATATTTTTGTAACACCCCTTAAATTTTTTTCGTACACTTATCGCGATTATATGGAGTTCTAATGGCTTGCGTATGGGTTAAATTAAGTTTATGGTGTTCGAAAGTATCCCGTCAATAGTTGTATGTGTAGGTAATGGAATAAGCTTTCCAATGATATAAAGTTTGCCCAAGACAGAGGAGTATTTCATATAAGTGAGCACATTCAAAATTTCAAAACGGTGGCCGGGAAGCCTGTGAACAGTAAATCTGCAAGAAAAATTACTGCAGCTAGGCAATTATTTTTTTGGATCAACTTTAGACGATCATGACTCCTTGTACAAAAAGAACTGTGTGAGCTGCTATATATCGACGAAAATCTCCGAGAGTCTTCTTTCCGATGAAATTGGTTTCATCCAAATCCAATGTCTGAGTATGGAGCTATACCCGTTTTACTACAGCCTATCAAAAAAAAAAAAACAGAATTGTGGGACAGATTTTTGGATCAACTTTAAACGACCATAACTCCTTGTACAGGACGAACTGGGTGGTATACTTTATATGAAAATGAAATCCCTTTGCGTTATCTTTCCAATTCAATTGGTTTCACCCAAATCCGATACCGAATCAAAGAGTTATGATCAATTTACTTCAGCCTGTCAAAACTGTCCACTGGGGACAGATTCGGATTTATTTAAATTTTTAGAGCAAAATGGTCATTTTCTATTACCTCTTGGACGAAAATTGGTCTTTATAAACCTAAACTTAGCCTCATATATATCATATATCATCCAATTATTAAGAGAAGGTTAAACCCTAGCCTAATTTCAACTTCAAATATTTTGTGATTCGACCGTAGAAAATTCGAATTGGTTCCGTAGTTGTGTGCACCATCTCGAAAGCTTCGAGAAGCACCCCATGGTTATGTAAGGAGGATTCTAAATGCAAGAGTTCATTGTTAAGGTATGAATATTGTTTATTCTTGATTCTTATCCATGAATAAGTATTGATAAAGGATTATGAGTATTGTCTTGATGTTGGAAGATAACCAGAAACATAGTTATGAATTGTTTTGTATAAATTGTTAGTAGTAAATTATGGAAGTTGTTGTATTGGATTATGGAGGATGAATTGTGGTGATATATCATTATATTAGTGGTTATGTATGCCTAGTGATCAGGTTGGTATTGGATGGTGATTAAGAAGGGAAATAAAGGCTAAGAGTAATGTTGAGGGATATTTCATGAAAATGCATGATATGTGAATGTAATAAGAGTATAAGAGGATGTATGTAGCACTCTTATTGATGAGTTAAAGGATTACTTCCTAGACAATATTTGGTGAAGTTAATACCTAAATGGTAAGGTTTGGTTGCTAATGCTAGTTTGCCACAAATGACTTATTGTAGATAAGTGTTCGAAGAGTACGGGAAGTCAAGTTGGACTTGTATTGAAGTGGTTATATCAAGGTATGTAAGACATACTCTATCTAATCTTTGGCATGAATAATGACCCATGGCACTCTCAAGTAAGCTTTCAACATTGTCCTACGACACAGGACACATAATAACATCATATGATCTTCGACACTATCAATTGAACTTGTTTTCACTTTTAAGATGTCCGGCTAGTCAAAAAAATGTCCATCTACTATTGTTGACTCCGAAATGGTTTAATGAGGTATCCATGATTCTCTACTTCATTTTCATGATATTGATTACCTATTTACATGTTTTTCCTATTGAGGTATCATGGTTTCAAGTTCCATAAGGTGTGACCACAAAGTAACCAATCTCAAAGATTAATTGAATTAAGAAATGAAATGTCTGTATTTTAAATTGATGATATGATGTATTGTATTAGTACCACTGATCAGTTGGCCATTGTATTATAAAGATTATGTATATATGCTATTCCAGGGGTGGTCCCTGATGTATTGTAATAGTACCACTGATCAGTTGGCCATTGTATGACATATGTTATGTATTGATAAGGATTACGGGAAGTAATGATATGAAAGTAATGTGCAGGTATCCCATCAGCTCTTTTAAGTGTGGTCTACTCATACTGTTTATTCACTGGTATCTGGGTTCTGTTGATCTTTTGTATCTCATCTTGATACTCACTGCCTTACATACTCAGTACATATTTCCGTACTGACGTCCCTCACGGGGGACCTGTATTCACGCCTGCAGGAACAGGTACTTCAGGTCGTACACCTCCGCAGTAAGAGCCAAGATATTCTGTTGTTAGTGGTGAGCTCCAGTCGTTTCGGGGCATCCCAAGTCGTTTCTATATGTACTTTTGGTATTTGTATAAAAGTCTTTTGTGGGCGGGAGTTTGTCCCGACCCTAACTCAGTTGTGTATCAATGTAGAGGCTTTTGTAGACATATTGTACAGCCATAGGAGTGTTTGGTTGATAGACGTGATGGCTCTGACGGCCAATTACTGTTCATATATATATTTATGCGTGTCTGCTGGGCTAATACAGGTACTGTTTTCTTCTATTTACAACGAAGTGCTGCCCAAATTTCTAATTTTCATAAGTAATGTAAATGTGAAAGTATAGGTTATGAACGGGTTCTCCCGGGCCTCCTCGGCTACGGGTGCCAGTCCGCTCCAATGGGATTTGGGGTATGACACAGATATTGCAAAGCGTCGCCCAGGGTAGTCCCCCGGGCTAGGCATGGTGCCGCCCTGTGGATCACCCTAGGCCAAAAATCTGCATACCATCTCCGTGTTTTAAAGGGTATTTTTGTAACACCCCGTAAATTTTTTTCGTACACTTATCGCGATTATATAGAGTTCTAAAGGCTTGCGTATGGGTTAAATTAAGTTTATGGTGTTCGGAAGTATCCCGTCAATAGTTGTATGTGTAGGTAATGGAATAAGCTTTCCAATGATATAAAGTTTGCCCAAGACAGAGGAGTATTTCATATAAGTGAGCACATTCAAAATTTCAAAACGGTGGCCGGGGAGCCTGTGAACAGTAAATCTGCAAGAAAAATTACTGCAGCTAGGCAATTATTTTTTTGGATCAACTTTAGACGATCATGACTCCTTGTACAAAAAGAACTGTGTGAGCTGCTATATATCGACGAAAATCTCCGAGAGTCTTCTTTCCGATGAAATTGGTTTCACCCAAATACAATGTCTGAGTATGGAGCTATACCCGTTTTACTACAGCCTATCAAAAAAAAAAAACAGAATTGTGGGACAGATTTTTGGATCAACTTTAAACGACCATAACTCCTTGTACAGGACGAACTGGGTGGTATACTTTATATGAAAATGAAATCCCTTTGCGTTATCTTTCCAATTCAATTGGTTTCACCCAAATCCGATACCGGATCAAAGAGTTATGATCAATTTACGTCAGCCTGTCAAAACTGTCCACTGGGGACAGATTCGGATTTATTTAAATTTTTAGAGCAAAATGGTCATTTTCTATTACCTCTTGGACGAAAATTGGTCTTTATAAAACTACACTTAGCCTCATATATATCAGATATCATCCAATTATTAAGAGAAGGTGAAACCCTAGCCTAATTTCAACTTCAAATATTTTGTGATTCGACCGTAGAAAATTCGAATTGGTTCCGTAGTTGTGTTCACCATCTCGAAAGCTTCGAGAAGCACCCCATGGTTATGTAAGGAGGATTATAAATGCAAGAGCTCATTGTTAAGGTATGAATATTGTTTATTCTTTATTCTTATCCATGAATAAGTATTGATAAAGGATTATGAGTATTGTCTTGATGTTGGAAGATAACCAGAAACATAGTTATGAATTGTTTTGTATAAATTGTTAGTAGTAAATTATGGAAGTTGTTGTATTGGATTATGGAGGATGAATTGTGGTGATATATCATTATATTAGTGGTTATGTATGCCTAGTGATCAGATTGGTATTGGATGGTGATTAAGAAGGGAAATAAAGGCTAAGAGTGATGTTGAGGGATATTTCATAAAAATGCATGATATGTGAATGTAATAAGAGTATAAGAGGATGTATGTAGCACTCTTATTTATGAGTTAAAGGATTACTTCCTAGACATTATTTGGTGAAGTTAATACCTAAATGGTAAGGTTTGGTTGCTAATGCTAGTTTGCCACAAATGACTTATTGTAGATAAGTGTTCGAAGAGTACGGGAAGTCAAGTTGGAATTGTATTGAAGTGGTTATATCAAGGTATGTAAGACATACTCTATCTAATCTTTGGCATGAATAATGACCCATGGCACTCTCAAGTAAGCTTCCAACATTGTCCTACGACACATGACACATAATAACATCATATGATCTTCGACACTATCAATTGAACTTGTTTTCACTTTTAAGATGTCCGGCTAGTCAAAAAAATGTCCATATACTATTGTTGACTCCAAAATGGTTTAATGAGGTATCCATGATTCTCTACTTCATTTTCATGATATTGATTACCTATTTACATGTTTTTCCTATTGAGGTATCATGGTTTCAAGTTCCATAAGGTGTGACCACAAAGTAACCAATCTCAAAGATTAATTAAATTAAGAAATGGAATGTATGTATTTTAAATTGATGATATGATGTATTGTATTAGTACCACTGATCAGTTGACCATTGTATTATAAAGATTATGTATATATGCTATTCCAGGGGTGGTCCCTGATGTATTGTAATAGTACCACTGATCAGTTGGCCATTGTATGACATATGTTATGTATTGATAAGGATTACGGGAAGTAACGATATGAAAGTAATGTGCAGGTATCCCATCAGCTCTTTTAAGTGTGGTCTACTCATACTGTTTATTCACTGGTATCTGGGTTCTGTTGATCTTTTGTATCTCATCTTGATACTCACTGCCTTACATACTCAGTACATATTTCCGTACTGACGTCCCTCATGGGGGACCTGTATTCACGCCTGCAGGAACAGGTACTTCAGGTCGTACACCTCCGCAGTAAGAGCCAGGATATTCTGTTGTTAGTGGTGAGCTCCAGTCGTTTCGGGGCATCCCAAGTCGTTTCTATATGTACTTTTGGTATTTGTATAAAAGTCTTTTGTGGGCGGGAGTTTGTCCCGACCCTAACTCAGTTGTGTATCAATGTAGAGGCTTTTGTAGACATATTGTACAGCCATAGGAGTGTTTGGTTGATAGACGTGATGGCTCTGACGGCCAATTATTGTTCATATAAATATTTATGCGTGTCTGCTGGGCTGATACAGGTACTGTTTTCTTCTATTTACAACGAAGTGCTGCCCAAATTTCTAATTTTCATAAGTAATGTAAATGTGAAAGTATAGGTTATGAACGGTTCTCCCGGGTCTCCTCGACTACGGGTGCCATTCCGCTCCAATGGGATTTGGGGTATGACAATTTTGGTCCTTTTCCACCCATATATAAGCTCCCAAACATAGGATTCAGCCCCAATTGAAGCAAAATAGACTCCTTTTCATCAATTTCTTACAAGAACAAGAACAAGAACAAGAACAAGGGTTTCAATTTGAAGACCCAAGTTCAAGAGATTACACCGTAGATCGTTAAGAAACTTTCATTAAGGTATGCGTTGTGTTGATTCACGGGCTCCTTTCATCCATGAAGCTCAAGAACCCTATTTTAAACTATATATCATGATATTCATGTTGTGAATTTATTGTTGATCATGCTTATGTGTTGAATGATTCCAAGATGGAATCTTTATGAGTTTCTATGAAACTAGGATGGCATGTTAGTAGAGATATATGAATTTTGGGTGGTTTAAATTGTCAAATTGATGAATACACCTATGCCATAAAGTGTGCATGCAAGGTGTTTTATAAATGCCTAGGAGACTAGAATTCAGGTTTTCATGACCCAATAGTACCTAAATGACAAGTCCATGTTATCCCTTATGATCCCACATGAATTCCGTGTTATTGTTACGTGTTGTTGTTGTGATATGGAATGTTCATGACATTGGAGTTATGCAAGTAGTTACATGTTATATGAATCCACTTTCATGTCTAAGATGTTGAGAACAATGTATAGTATGAAATCCCCTACTTATGGCATCATGAATTGTGAACTTTGTTCCTATGATCAAGAAGTGTCATGTGGTGTCAGTTTTCTTCTATCGAGTCCTGGGGGTACTCGTACCCAAAAAATATAGCTATGTGCCTAGAGCCCGTGTCATGTTTTCACGATATCCTCAGTCAAGCCAGGTTCAGTAGAACTCAGTCAGTCAAGTGAATCGGGAAATCTCAGAAATCACATGATCCCGGTCAGTTATCAGACATCGATAGTATTTCATCAATTAACGAAAATTTAGTAAACTCAGTTCATGTGTGGTTCAGAAATTATGTTCAGAGTCTTTTCAGATGGGAGTATAAATTAGCACCGAGCGAACCCAAGGATGGGAACTCACCTGCCAGTTTAGGGTGTGATTCTTAGAAACAATCCTTATGTTCCAGAACTACGTAGCCAGTGTAGGTTGAGACATCTAACCTGTCAGTTTAGGGTTAATGAGGTGGCTTAACCTGTTAGTTTAGGGTTCCCAAAGTTCTCATTTTGAGTACCTGCCAGTATAAGGTCCTCACAGCTTGTCCTTACCAGTGGCGCGGTATTGACACGCTTTCAAATGGGGTTACAGATTGGACCCCAACTTAGCTATAATAGCGTATTTGGGGCATGTCGGTTAGATGACTACTTCCCACAGTTTCAGTATCACTATCAGTAAAAGAACTCAGATAGTTCTTCAGAATATTAGGATTGTCATATACAGTCAACTCAGTTATAGTACGAAACTCAGATAGTTCCATCAGGTTCAAGACTGTCAGACACAGTCACTTATGTTATCAGTTATATCATTCACGTTAGTTATCAGTAAACACATATTATCAGAACTCATACTCAATTAGCATGTTATCACGAGTTTAGTTACAGTTACTATGTATTCATGCATGCATTCTCACGTTCATATTAAACAGTCAGTTAGTAATAATCATGCATATAAACCCTATGCATTTAGCCCACCTCACATGCATGCTCAGTACATTCAATCGTACTGACGCATTTGCGCTATGGTGTTTTCTTTTTATTTTACACCATAGGTTCAGAGATGCGAGTTGCAGATCAGCAGTAGCATTCCAGTATTCAGCAGTGAGTCCTCATTCTTCGAGGACACGATTAGTACTTATTATTTCAGTTCAGTTCTGCTAGATGGAGTTAGTTGGGGACATGTCCCATCAACTCCTTCTTCAGATTATTCAGTTATAGAGGTTTTCTAGAGTATCATGTTTTAGACTTTAGTATTTTCAGTTTTGTTTTGGGTATCATATTAGCCCACACAGATGTGTTATTATTTAGATTATGTTCAGTACTGAACCTTATGGCCTTTCAGTACATGTTTCCACATTTTTATGTTATATTATGCATTGTACAGGTACAGATATCAGTCATGGGTTAGCTTGTGGTCCTTTAGGGTCATGAGTACCGTGTAGCATTCCGGGCACCAGGCTCGAGGCGTTACACCTATCTAGAAAAGGAGTTGAGAAGACATTTAAGGGAATGGGTTTAAGGCCTAGGACAAGTCAGCATGGCGGTAAATCTACCTAGCAAACTGGAGATCCCAAGAGCTAGGTTCAAAGAGATCAAATAAAGTTGTGTCTGACGGGTTCAACATTGTCAAAACCCAATCCATTCTCATGATGTAGACAATGTTTAGTAAACAAGGATAAGACTTAAGGTGAAAAATCTTTTAATGATTATCTAAATTTGGCAGATTTGACCAAATAGTTTAATCTATAGGATTGAACGTTTAGAAATCACCTATGTGAGGGCGAAGTGGAAGGCGCTTTAAAGAGAATGTTAGTAAAAGCCTATTCTCTAAGCGCTCATGAAACCAGGACGTGTTCATGGCTAAAAAGAACAAAATCGTGAGACCATAAACAGTAAAAGGTTGGTTGAGTGACATGTGTTGTCTAGCTATACATTAAAGCTTGACGGTTCAAAGATATCAAATCTGCCGATTGACCGAGTGCATCTGATGCATGTTCACTACGGAAAGTTCAAAGGGAAACCTACTTATCCAGATGCAATTAGCCTTTGCTAAATGATCACATGCTTGTCCATAAATTTCTACAAAAGATAGTCATTCTCTATTCATGTGGGGGATTTTTGAGTTCAATGTGTGTGTGAATGGAAAGTGGAGAGAGACACCAATTTAGAAAGTGTAATCTAAAAATGAAAAATTCACTAATTCTCCCACATTGGTGGGAGAAGGGAACTTTGGAGTGTTTTTAATAAGAAACACTAACTCCGCATGGATAGTGAGGCAAGAACAAGGTGGTGCCTTGCTCCATCGTCGTCGTCGCTTGCTCGGCTCGGCTTTGGATTTGAATTTGAATTTGGATTTGTCAAATGATCGATTGATGAGATCTAATTTTTTAGACAAATTTTATTTGAAACTTGTTTACAAGTAAAAAATTTTTGATCTAAAATTTGATATAATTATTTTCTCTCTAAGTGTGGACGCAATTTTGACACCATGCAAACGTACACACAACGCATCACGAAGGGATGCGACCCTTCGAGGAAAAAGGCACACTGTTTCATGTTGTATGGTGACCTGCGGGCGCAGACGCAGATACGCGACCTGTGGGTGAAAATATAGCGGAAACGCTACTGAAATTTGTCAAACGTCACCTGCACAGACTGGGCGCAGAGACATGACTGCTACTTAAAAGGTACCTTTCTGTTGAACCAATGCATCCTTTCTGAAAGGACACATTAAAGGCTATAAATACCTGATATATTCCTCAGGTATTGGCATGATTTTTTACAGTAAAAACTCTCTTCTTCTATACAAAAACTCTGTGTGATCATTAAGTTGTTGAGTGAGTTCGTTAAATCCAACAATTTGAGATACCGCTATTGTTCGGAATGAAGACCATTTTATCCTGGGAGGAAGATTCTATAACCTCGGGTACAGTGAGGGGAATTATTCCTTAAGGACACTCCGTGAAGTCGGACGACTTGGCCTTAAAAATTCTGTTTCATCTCATTTCTGAAAGCTAACATACTTCTTGGATAGATTATACATAATCTTGTGTTGAAGGTATTAAGGAACTTCATGAGTGTTCTTGTCTTAGACTTGAACTTGTGTTGAAGTTATTGTTGCATATATATATACAGATTCTTATACCCGAAAACTTTGTAAATAACAAGTATAACTTCAAAAGAAGATAACATCAAATTCTACATATTTTTTTGCTTCTATAAATAACAAGATATTGTTATAGATAACACATAGTGTAACGTAACATGAAATCAATTCCAAAAAAAAAAGGAAAAAACTTGGCCGTTATAGAAAAATTGCTACACGGGATAACTTTTATAAGGAGATCTGATTGTACAATCAATACAAAGAAGTTCTGAGAATCACGAAGGAAGATTCAAGCTCATATCGAGTTGGGACGACAATTGAACTCTGTGAGATTGAATCTCCAGTTGGTCCTCGTTAGATCATTGGTAAAGAGGTCGAGTATAAATCGACTGGTAGTAGATTCGAATCCTAATCACTATTCATAAATAGGAGTATATGTTTATTGTAATTTTTTTATATGACCGTACTTGTTCTTAGAGAACTTTTTGGATTTATTGGATTTTGGTGTGGAATGTTTGAAGATATTTCTTAATTTGTACCTCAAAAGTGTGATTGTTAAGCTTGGGATTTTTTTGGGTAATCGTAGTGTCTGAGTCAGCTTACACATAACTCGACTAACTTCACAAAGCATGTGCACTGCCCACCAACACATAACGCTATCCATCAAGACATGGGCAGATGAAAAGAAATCGTCTGACGTTTTTACATCTCAAGTAATTCAAACAAAAACATTAACATCTAATACAGAAGGCTGATAATTTTTGACTATTGAAATTGAGAAATAAGTAGAGAACCAAAAAAGGTAAATGATAAGTCACATCACTTAAAATGAGAAACAAAAAAACTGCTCGTGTTTAGTCATCAGTACATGAAACAAAGGTTCATGTATATTCTCTACCATTTGCATCTTGATCAATAAAGAGGCTAAAACAAACATATATTCAAGAACCAAATTTCAATAACAGTACAAACAACTATGTAATATTTGGCCTAAACATATACAAGCTTCAACAGCCAAAACTTATCAATCTATCATACATAACAATCATTTGAAACAAAAACAACCATGAGACTTCTTTTGTGTGTCAATGGCTTCCAACATGAGTACGACCTCCTGCATCTCTGGCCTCTTTTTTGGGTCATCGTCCCAACATTGCTTCATTATATTGGCCAGAGCACTCGGGCAAGTGTTTGGTATTTCAGGCCTTCGACTCTTGTACATAGCTGAACATGCATGAGGACTTTGTCCACTATACGGAATTGAACAAGAATATATCTCCCACAAACAAATTCCGAAACTGTAGACATCACATTTATGATCATATGGTAGACCAATAAGCACCTCCGGAGCCATGTAACCTATGGTGCCAGTTTCGGCACTCATGTTAGTGGGACATGAAGCCTCAACTCGAGAAACTCCAAAGTCTATTATTTTCACCCTTCCTTCCTTGTCGAGAACTAGATTTGTAGTCTTTACGTCTCTGTGAACAACTTTCTTGGAATGAAGGTAACTCAATCCTCTTGCAACATCCAACGCTAGTTTAGTAACGGAGTTCAATGATAACCTTCTCCCGAGAATACTGTTTTTCAAGAGATGTGATCTCAGCGTGCCTCCAGAGACATATTCAACCACTATGCAGTATCCAGCTCGATGTTTTTCCCAGGAGTGATTTCTCGCAGCAAAATTCCACTTCCATCGTCTACCGCTCGTAGATACTTCGGGCAATTTCTTCGAAGCTCCGATTAACCTTGCGACGTTTGGGTGATCAAGCTTGTGCCATATAGAGACTTCTTGAGCGAAAGCCTTTGTTAGAGTTGTCCTTCTCTTTTCATCGCTCAGAACAAGTATTTTAACTGCAACTTGTTTTCCGTCATAGACACCTTTGTAAACTGATCCGTACGCCCCTTTAGCAATAAACTTGCTGATTTTAAGCTTCTTGGGATCCAACTCCCATTCTTCAACGACCTTCTTGACTTCGCACTCTTCAAACCCTTTTTTATTATTTTCGCCGAAAATTCGAGCCAAATGCTTATCAAGTTGCTCCTCCATTCTTCTCAAATCTATCTCTGCTTTAATTTGATTTTTCGCCATAACAACATACAATTGATTGATCCAAAACCTAGACTTCACTCACTCACACGTAGTAGTAATATATATATATATATATATATATATATATATAAGCCTTTTTTGAAATAGGTGAGTGAATAACCAATTCAATATACTTTTCTATATTTATAGGTGTACCTAGAAAGCAAATCCTAAAGTGGAAAGGATTAAGAAAAGTAGGATTAGGAAACCAAATTCATTTAGGATATGGTATTTATTTAATTCACGTCTAGTTAGGATTGTTTCTCCTAATTCATAGTAGAGTAGATTTTGTAGTCCTAATTTAATTTAGTAACTTATTTAATTCCATCATGCAAGATCCGCTGTCAAATACTAGAAATAACAAGTTTTTTAATATAGAAGGTTAGTGTTAATTTGATACAGACTAAAAGGGAAAGCAAGATGCACTAATTAAAAAAATGGTTAATTTTCAACGAATGTCGTCTCATCGAAATTTATTTGTAATGGGAACATAAAGTAAGACGGAGAAAATATAAATTACAATTTTTTTATCCATAGAATGACAAATTGATTATGAGACTTAGAAGAGAAAAAGGAAAATAAGTAAAGCTTATTCGATATTCTTAAATTTGTTAATCGTTGTCCCTCATTTGAACATATTGATTTGAGGTAAGTACAAAAGCGGCAGAGTCAGAAATTCTAATAAAATTAGATTCGAAAGAGATACGAAGTGATGGTTCACTTGTATGACGTAAAATAATTCATTTTGAAATCAGTTATTTCAGAATTCAGACTGTTGGATCTTACGTTGAAATCATGGATTTAAAATTTGCTAAATTTTAAATAATTATGAAAATTAATTATGTGTATGATGCTTTAAATAAGAGTGATGTAGGTTCAACGAAACTTAACAAATTTGATTCAAACTTTGTATTTGTACTAAAAAAAAAATTACTATCTTTGGCCTGACGGACAAACTATAGGGATCAGATCGCTTGCCCCCTTACATGGTCTTGGACAATCTTTAACATGAGCTACTATATAGATTTTGAGGTTTGAGGCTGAGTTAGACAAGATTTATTTCTCATCAAGGTATTAGAACCAAATTAATTCATCTGAATTCTTAGTTTACCTCATGTTTGAGCCCCATATTATATTGTACGCGTTCCAAATGTCTTAGTCCTAAACATGCTACGCCATCGTGAAATGGAGTTGTTAGCAATTGAGTCTATTTGAACTAGCACAAAGAGTACCATGTGCAGTTCGATATATCCTAGACACTATTCCAATATGAAACAAAATTGACGATGGATGATAAGCTTCATTGTCGAGAGAGAGAGAGTTCGGATCACCAGCTAAATGCAGAAACTTCATTCTCAACTTTTTGAGACGAGATATTTTTTTTCATAACCGTGGTGTCCGGACCTGCTTGTACCTTGACTACTTCCATTAGATACATGTCACCTCCCACCAGCAACAGGTACCAGGTAACTCTATCCACCAAGGCTAGAACTTTTTGAGACGAGATATTTCTCTCTTAACTTCTTTGAATGAATGAATGAATATCATACAGTATAATCAAGGAAAATCCTCAATTGTAGAGGATGACAATGATGTCCGAACCAATTTCCATGCACCTTGACTATATCCTCTTGAATGACAGCAATGTCCAGACCAGATTCCATGCACCTCGACAATTTCATCGGGTACATGCTATCTCCCACCAGTATAGGTATCACATTGCTTCTCACAGATTTCACTTACCAAATGTTGGCATTGTTGATGTCACTATTAACAGATCAGACTAGCTAGTTAGAGGTGTCCACTTGAACACCCGTAGAATATGGGGGGCGGGATATCAAACCGAGACAAGTAGAGGTGTCAATTAGGCAATTCAGCCAAGTTATCATGAAGCTGCACTTGAGCCGTGGGTCTTTCGGAACCTCTCTACCTTCACTGTGTACGTTTTTGTTGTTGTTGTTGGCCTAGTTATAATGAATACACTATTACAAAGTATTCTCACCTAAAAGAATGGCTTAAACTTGATGACTTAAGCATCATCAAACAATACCATTGGCAGAATCAAATAAGGTCAGTTAAAGCATTCCATTTCTTTTATCAAGAAATACAAATAAAGATGATACTTGTATTCTTACCTTGAGCTCTCACTGCAGATGCGCATTTCGCCAACCCTATTTACAGACAAAAATGAAAACACGCGATGCACGTACCTCCAAATCCGAGAGATCAAATCCCAAAACCAGACTCTCCTCTACTTGAAAATTCAAGCAGACTAAGTTTGATGTATCCTCATAATAAGGAGACAGATACAACAGCTCTGAAGGAAGAGATAAGAGGGCCCTATGGAGAATCTGGTCAATACATCATTAGTCCAATCCTTTGGAACTAATCGTAATAACGAACTTGCAAAATGGATTAAGCATATGAGCATAAAGGCTATACAAAGCTTTCTCCACTCTATTAGTAATTATACCAAACTATAAAACATGAATTATACCAAACTATAAAACATGGCTGACTTACCTGGCTCGGAAAATTCTGAATACCACAAGAATTGCTATAATGCCTGGCTTGTACAGCTTATACATTATCTTCGCCAAAAAAAGGATCTATTGTAGAGAACTCAAACGTCACAACAACATACCCAGTGAAATCTCACAACTAGGGTTCGGTGAGGGTAGAGTGCATGCAGACCTTACCCCTACCTCGTGAAGGTAAAGAGGTTGTGTCCAACGGACCTCGGCTCAAGTACAGCAAATCTAAATAGTTTGGAAAAGAAAAAACAGCAGTGAAGAAAACATCACAACTAATAAGGAAAGCAATGCCGAGCACTAAGGAAAGGAACAGTAACGAAAAGGGCAACCTAGTGCACTAAGTTTCCGTTATACGCAAGGTTTGGAAAAGGGTTTATTGTACGCAGCTTTACCATACATTTCTTTTCTGCAAGAGGTTGTTTCCACAGCTCGACCCATGACCTCCTAGTCACACGACAACAACTTTACCAGTTACGCCGAACTCAAACGTCACTAAACAGAAATATTACTCAAATGAAATGGATACCTGAGATTCAGGATATGAAAAATCAACTTTAGAAACGTAAGATACAATGTAGTAGTAATTTAATCCTCTTCACGGCATAAAATTCTACTTTTCTACTTGTTGTTCAACAGATGTTTAGTTCAAACAAAAGCTTATTTTTCCTGAGGTTTTGTATCTCGTGCAGATTTCAATAATGATAAATGATAATCTAAGAGGTTAAAAATTGCAGAAAGTATATCATCGCTCTTTACCTTTCTTCTCAAGTAATGGTAGCATAATGTATAGCAGCACATAAAGCATCTGTTCCAGAAAAAGAAGAAGAAAACGGATATGCAATTTTAAAGTGAAGAATGATATCCAACCGTCCAATGTACAACAACAATAACATACTCAGTGTAATCGCACAAATGGGGTCTGGTGAGGGTAGTGTATACGCGTACCTTACCCCTACCTTGGGAGGTAGAGAGGCTGTTTCCGATAGACCCTTGGCTCGGCTCGGCTCGGCTCAGCTGAAGTAAAAATATAACAAAGCAGTTCAAAAAATGAAAACAACAGGA
Organism: Capsicum baccatum var. pendulum; assembly: GCA_030864225.1. Lineage (NCBI taxonomy): Eukaryota > Viridiplantae > Streptophyta > Magnoliopsida > Solanales > Solanaceae > Capsicum > Capsicum baccatum. Next base: position 259,690,666 of record CM061561.1, on the reverse strand, counting down.
GTGAAGAAGCCAACACAAAATGATGAAGTACGCATGAGAAATCTTACTAAAAAGAAACAGCCACTGCGACAAAATAATGTGATAATTGAAGTGCAAGAATAACACTAAACAGTAATACTACGACTACATACTACTCTAGAAGAATAAGTGGGACAACTCTGAACTACCTAACTAACCCTCCAATGTGCAATCAAGTATTTGCTATCACAGCATAATTACAACTAAGCCTACTAAAGTGTTTAGAGCATCCATATCTTATTCTTGAGAACAGAAAAAAAAAGTATGGGAAGACTGTACAAGTATATATCTCTAGAAGTTGTACGAATATAAGAGCAAAAGAAGACAGACCACCTCTCACGCTTGTGTCTCCTCTATGACTCCTAATTACAGAACAAAGACTAAAAAGAGGCGGAAAACTACAATTTGTTTCCAGTATCCATCAGGTTATCCACCGAGTTCCCAAAAAAGTAAAGTTGTGTATCCATCAGTTAAAGAAGCTAGGCTACATACTAAACAATCAGCTCAGGGTCATCAACCTTTCAAGAGTGGGCGAATGTTATTAACCATCTCGACATGTAGCTTGCTTCTGGAGCAGAAGGTATTTCAGATCTCCATAAGTTCCAGCGGGATGGAACCAAAACCATCAGACGACGTGATATGGAAAAATTCTAGTGTTTGTAGAATACAATGTCACGACTGCAGTTGGCCTTAATAGCTTCTTCTAAACCTTGTGCATGGTCAAAATCAACTTTGAATGTGACCATGGTGACTCCATCTTTCCCCGTATCATAATCCTGCTTGATATCTTCTGCTTGGAAAGACTGTAGCTGCAAATGCGAAACAAATTCCCAGAAATGCATTAATAGAAGGATATGTGAACCAATTATGTTCGTGAAGGATCCAGTTTTTGATTAAGAAAATGTACCGAGAAAAGAATGAAAACTGAAGAATCGAAAAACTATTACTGACTAATGCGACATTGACAAATATTAGTAGCATTTTCATACCTAAGATCAAAATTACCTGATGGTATAGAGCTCCTAATAGTTCAAAAGGAACCTCCAAGCCCATCGGAACCTTAAACCAAAAAGTATTGCTTAATCAATGAGTAGGTCTCGCGTTTATGCTAAAAGCACAGAACACAATGAGACGAACATGATCAACATGGAGCTGAAACTATGCTTATACAAGAGGGGGAAGGGAGGACTGAGGATAGAAAAGCTGCTCAAGCAATATATTACTTTAGATTTTATGATACATGTAGGAGCATTTCTCAAACATTCTGCAGCTACTCCTCCATAAGCTCTGACTAGACCTCCAGTGCCAAGCTTAATTCCTCCAAAATGCCTGCGATTCAGAAAATGAACAAGATATAAATCTATGCATGCTTCACTTCTTGGAAACATTCCCCAGTTCGGTGCATGAAATTTTTTGGACCTCGAGAAAAGATGCAAGTCTTTTTACACCTCCACTTGAAAAGAATTATGAAAGTTCTAACACTATTTATTTCCTGAATAAATGTGGTACCTGATCACAACAACCATGATTCTATCCAATCCTGAGGATGCAATTGCAGAATGTATTGGCTTTCCAGCAGTACCGGATGGTTCGCCATCATCATTTGTCCGATATTGTTCCCCAACCTAAATAGAACGAATGATAACATATTTGGCATGATAAGATACAGAGGCAAGAAAGATATAAACAAATTTGGATAAACCTATAACTTCAATTTGAATACTCCGCTTCTTATTTTCCGGAGCTACTTTTCCAGTCGCAGCCTCGCAGGTGTTGCTACAACTAATTGGTTCTTCAGTTGACTGGTGAACAAAGGGATTTAGTACGGAAACAATAAAGAAATATAAGAACATGAATTTCGACAGGCTTCGAAGAACTTTGATATCACCGAGGTTCTCGGAAATCAAGGGGTCAAGAGCCTAATCAGGTCGCTAACCATTCCTTTTTTATAAGAGGTTAAATGTTTACCAGTGGTCGCGCTTAACTAGATCCAAAAGTATCATTAGGGATGGAAACAATTGCAATCCAGATTGCCACCTCACTAAGCCATTCTCATTCAACCAATGAATCAACCACACTTCAATCACAAACCAGTAGCATATATATTGTTTAGTAATGGTGGTGCCCGGACTAGTTTATGGAGTAATGGAGCCAGATATTCAAATAAGAGATTCAACAACTTATATATGTGCCAAAAGATCATTTTTGCCGTATTTATGTTCTACAATTTTTCTATAAATGAAGTTCAATTTGTACCCCCTTGAACTCCTCCGTGTCCGCTCCCCGAGCTTATGTGCACCTCAAGTACCCCCTTGAACTCCTCCATGTCCGCCCCCGAGCTTATGTGCACCTCAAGTATCTCAATTCTCATCAGATACCTGCTACCTCCCATAAGCTTATGTGTACCTCAAGTATCTCAATTCTCATCAGATACCTGCTACAGCCCTTTACAAAAGCATGGGACACTTGATACATATTTCAACAGGTGTTTTATTTTTTATTTTGACAACCATGATGTCTAAGCCAGTTTGCACTCACCTCGACTAATTTCAAAGGGTACCTTCCACCAGGTACCAGATAACTCTATCCATCAAGGCGCCTTATGGGAAGAAATTGCCTAGTATTTTTGTCTCCGTTGTGATTTAATTAAATCAGAAACCTTGTGATTCGCACCCCATTTCATCAACTACTAAACCACACCCTCGGGTGCTTGTTTTATTTATACTCATTAAACTACTTTCCTTCATCAAATCTAAGAAACATCTGATGTATGGCGATTAAAAAATGATATTGGACACAAGAACACACCTTGTATGCCCAACAATTATGTGTAGCCCGAGGATCTCGTACCTATAATCAAATTCAAATAGTTATTACAACAAAAATCACCAAAACCTAGCTAAACCAAATGCTCGTAAACAAATTCAAGATTACAATTCCAAGAATCAAACAAATGCAAATATTCAATCTTTTTTTATACGGAAACAAATTCAAATTACAATTCCAAGAATCAAACAAATGCAAATATTCAATCTTTTTTTATACGGAAAAGGCCTAAAATACCCCTAAACTATGTAAAATGGTACAAAAATACCCTTCATCTACCTATTGGACCTCTTTTGCCCTTTCATTTAAGGGTTCACCTTAACCCCACTTCATTAATGATGTGCCATATTTCTATTGGCCAACTACTATTTAATTAAAATAATTAATTTTCCCTCTAAAATTTTGAGCTGCCCCAACTCATTTAACCCAAAAACAAAAAACTCAAGGCTACTTTAGATCCTATTTCTAAACGGACAGGAGCTGCCATCACTGTTTGAGGACATTATGTTCCGCCTGGGGAAAGGAAACTGTACTTGTTCACTGAAGGCTCCACAGAGCAATCTGTTAAGGGAGCAAATGCAGAATTGAGGAGATTTGGAGGACATTACAATGCGAGCATCATCACTTCATGGTTTGGCTCAACCGGGCTGATACTAGGTTGTATAAGAATGCAGCATTGGCATGTAAATCTCAGCAAATTTCTTACTCAAATAATGTGTAGGTTCCATATGATACTCGACATTCCCCATGTGGCATATTTTGTAGCCACACTTTAAATCTATGATAAATCGGTGCAATTTGATATGATAGGGACTATACATTAATGCACTATAACGTGATGGTACCTTTTACTTTGTTTCGTGTAATGTAAACTAGTAGTTCATGGTTTCTTTTTTTTTACAAATTGATGCTAATGTTCATTGCTTACACATTTACTTCTTTCATTTGCCAACCATATCTATTGTTTGCTTGATTGATGAATTGCATATGCCAATGTTTTGTCCATAGCAATGAAACCGTAGGCAGTGTTTGTCCACATATATATGTTTATCTGTTACTAATCCTCTTATCTTGGTGCTTGATGAAGTTCTTGCGTCTTTTAAGTGTTCAGGATTAAATTCTGATGATAAGAAAAGCACATGGTAGTATTTCCACCTCCAACCTCAACTTAAGGACAGATGGAGTGAATCAATAGTCTCTCTAACTTGTTTTTCCCTTTTAGTATCTAAGTTGATCAACATTGTAAATAAATGCTCCTTGACTGCGCACAATTTCTAAGAAAATGCATAAACTACCTATATATAGTCCTCACTTTGATGTTGGAGTTAGGGAGATTGAAGGATGGACCGCAAGGTCCTTGCCTTCCCGACAATTTGGATACATGTAAGCTAGCCGGAAGAATGTTGGTGGAAAGGTCCTTGGTTTCTTTTGTTAGGTCCTTCTGTTAACAATGATGAACACCCAGTTTTGTTTTACTTCAGCCTTCATTGAAATTGAAATGGTTCTTAGTTTGTTCGCAGTATTATTTTCCTTCAATTTTTTGAGAAGGCAATGGAGAAGAAGAGAGGAGATGAGCGGATGACTGAGGTTTTATTTTTTCTTCGGTTAAATGGGTTGGGGCTTAGGCGGGGCGGGTTATTAGGTTGGGATGGGTGGGGATTTTAGAGGAGAAATTAAATATTAGTTGGCCAATAGAAATATGCCACGTTATTAGTGAAGTGGGATTAGAGTGAACCGTTAAATGAAAGGGCAAAATAGACCCAATAGGTAGACGAGGAGGGCATTTCAGGCCCGATAGGTAGATGAAGGATATTTTTGCACCATTTTACATAGTTTTTCCGTTTTTTTGTAATCGTGGTATCTCGCTAGCTTTCGCTAACCTCAACTGGATACCTACCAGCTACCACCAGCATATACTAGGTAACTTGGTCCCCCAAGACTAGGACTAATGAGAAAAAGGACCTAATGTTTTTTTGTCTATGTTGCGATTAGAACCGAAGACCTGAAATGTTGCGATTAGAATCGAAGACCTGACGTTTCTCAACCCACTTCATCAACCACTAGGCCACACCCAATTCAAGATTCAATTTTTTTTTATAATCATGGTATTGGGGTCAGCTTTCACGCACCTCAACTAATTTACCTAAACGCCTATCACCTCCCACCGGCAACAGATATCAACTAAATCTGTCCACCAAGACTACGACAAATGTTAAGAAATCACCTAACATTATTCTCGACTCACTTCATTGACCATTAGGCTACACAACCAATTCAAGATTTCAATAATTACACACTCAAAACACCCAAATAAACACAAAGAAACTCAAAAGGGTACCTCTAAGAGAGAAGATTGAGCAGAACCCTAAACAGAAGTATGTCCAGCAATAGCAATAAATGCAAAGATTCAATTTTTGTTAATAATCGTGGTGTCCAGGCCAGCTTCCACACACCTTGACTAATTTCATTAGATAATTGTCACCTCCCACCAGCAACAGGTATCACGTAACTCTATCCACCAAAACTACGACAAAATGATAAATGTGGTATATGGGCCAGCTTTCGCACACCTCAGACTAATTTCACACAATACTTGTTACCTCCCACCAGCAACAAGTATCACACAACTCTGTCCACCAAAACTATGACAAATGATAAATGTGGTATTTCGACTAGCTTTCGCACACCTCAGACTAATTCCACGTGATACCTGTCATCTCCTACCAGCAACAGGTATCACGTAACTCTATCCAACAAAACTACAACAAATGATAAATGTGGTATCTGGGTCAGCTTTTGCACACCTCAGACTAATTTTTACGCGATACCTGCCACCTCCCACCAACAATAGGTATCACATAACTTTGTCTACCAAAACTATGACAAATGATAAATGTGGTAACTGGGCCAGTTTTCGCACACCTCAGACTAATTCCATGAGATACCTGCCACCTCCCACCAGCAACAGATATCACGCGACACCTGACACCTCCCACCAGCAACAACAGGTATCATGTAACTCTGTCCACCAAAACTACAACAAATGATAAATGTGGTATCTAGGCCAGTTTTCGCACACCAAGGACTAATTCCCCGGGATACCTCCCACCAGCAACAGGTACCACGTAATTCTGTCCACCAAGACTACGACAACTCAAAAAGTCACCTGGTTTCAACCTGAAAATTTATTCTCAACTCACTTCATCGACCACATCCAATTTAAAATTCAATCTTTACACAATCAACAGACAATAAAGAGCACAAAAACTCAAAGGGGTACCTCTAAAAGGAAAGATTGAGCAGACCCCTCATCAGGAATATGTCCAGCAATGGCAATAAATTTACTCTTCTTGATTTCTTTCTCAAAAATAACCCTTTCTTTAAGTGTTGTAAATGCACCTCTACTACTACTAGCGCTGTTAGTGGTGACCATTTGTTCACCCATGCCGGAAAATAATAAATCCTGCGAGTAAATCAGGCTGTGCTTACGGCGGAGACGGCGGTAGAAGTGGTGGTTTAGCTTTGAATAAGGAGTGGAAAGTAACCAAGAAGTTGACATGTGTGGTGGCAGCTTAGCTATTTTGTCAAGATTGAGGCTGTTGGAAACTTTAAAAAAAAAAAAAAGTAAAGTAGAAATTTTCACCCATTAAGTTTGTGAAATTGAATTTCTGGCCCGTTAAGTGTTTTCGGGGATCTTTCGAAAATAATTTCTCTACCTTGTTACGAGCAATGATGAACTCAGAACTTAGGGATTGTGGGTGTTTGAAAGGTTCGAATATACGTATTGACACCTAGACTATCTACTTGATTTAGCGGGTGTTTTATTCTGTTTTATACCAATTTTATATATATCTTATATAATTATATATAATCTGCATTGGATTTAATGGATGTTGGTGCACCAAATATTGCACCTAGGTCCGCCCCTGACTACGAGATAGTGATAAAATCTGCATAGTACCTTTTGCTAATTCGTCATAAACGTAATACCATCAACTATAATGTTGTTGTCTGTGTTTAAGTTACTATCAGTTATTTCTTGTACGTTTATGAATTCTTTTTCTAAATTATTTTTTCTTGAGTTTATCAAAAATGGTTATTCTATCTTTGAGATAGTGATAACTGATATGATTTGCATACACTTTATCCTCCCCAAAACGTCACTTTGTGGGAGTATATTAAATATGTTATTATTGTTGTAATTTGGTGGATTATTTCGAATGTATTTCAAGTGAAGTAATAATTTTCACTCATACAATTAATTTTATTCTAAGTGAAATTCATGTTCAAACACAACAAATTAAATATTACCATTTGTTTTTTTAACTCCAAGTACTTATATTTCTTCACTTTTGGGATAATTTTGGACTTCTTTTCTCTTGAGCTAATGCAATGAAGTCTTTTTACCCGAGGTAGAAGTAGTTATCCCAACATTTCACTCTTCCCAAAATTAACTTTGTGAAATTATATTAGTATATTATTATTGTGGTTTCTTGTAACTCCTTCTAGAGCATAATAGTTAAAATCATTATAAATTAGAGTAAAACCATTTAGGAACTCCTGAATTATGATCAAATTTGCTATGATATTTTTAAATTTTACAAGAGTTTTAGTACCCCTCAACTAAATTTTAGCATATTTTTGTTATTATTTTTTGCTGACGTGACACCTTTTGTTAACCTTTTTAGTTAACGTCATATTTTATGTTATAAATGTGTCGCATTAGCACAAAAGAGTGACAAAAATACGATAAAATTATGTTCAGGGGTAGTAGGACCCCTCTAAAGTTGGAGTGTATCGTATCAACTTTGATCATAGTTCAAGGGTACTGAATATTTGTCTTTATAAATTACGGTTATATGAAAATAAAAGCTAAAAATAATAAACACCAAATTTTATTTTATTTTTCATATAATGGTATTGTTTTGAGCGAAGACACACATGGCTAGGTTCAAATAATAATTTTGCAACCACCAGTGTGAATGAATAGATTACAGATCAGTATATTCTTAATATCAATGGCCTACAACAAAAGCATATCAATTGTGTATCATTCTATTCTTTCTTGTTACTTCTTAAAATTTCTCTCTCACGCTTTTAATCTATAATTGAAGGTAGGATACTGTCACGACCCGATTTTCGATCATGATGGCACCTACCATATTCCACTGATAGGTAAGCCGATACTATAATCCGGAGTTATTGCAATGGGTTACCTTGGTAAGAACGTCCAACTTGGACCCTATATGTGAATACAATATATAACAACATTTCACAACTAAGGACAATCGATATTCAAACACAAATCTCACGACCTGATAGTATTAATACAAGAGTTTCTAAACTTGACAAGAGGACTTTACAATTTCAGAATCTAAAATGCTTTAAACAATCTCATACATTTGCCTCGAAAGCAAAAGACAAATAAGGATAGAAGGGATAGAGGGCAACTCGATCCCCAAGAGCTCACCCTGTCTCTGAATAGTCAACTCGTACGAACTAACTCAACAGCGGCAACTAGAACCTAGGCCTGCACCAAAAAGGTATAGAAGTGTAGTATGAGTACCAAAACACTGGTACTCAGTAGGCATCATCGGCCGACTGAGCTCAAATATAATGTAGAGACGATATAAAGAAAGACAATGATCTTAAAATCAAGGGATAGGATCGTACCTAAATCTACTTTGATACCACTGTAACAACATCTATACTATTAAAGCAATAACATGACATACTATTTCAATATACTCCATAATCACCATAACAACTGAGTATTATTTCGAAAGCATACAACCATATACACAATAGCAAAACATCTACTTGCCATAATCATCATCAACAATCTTTAGAACATACACACAAGAACTTATCATGACGTCCCATACCGTCGGAAAGTACACGAAAGAGAGCAAAACAAAGAACTCATCACGGCGTCCCATATCACCGGAGATTACACAAAAGAATACAACTAATAATACCATAAAGCACAACTACTCCATCAATTTATCAAAAACCGCGGGTAGCACAACCCCGCCATGACTCATTACCGAAATCCACTTCCAAGTACCCATACCATAATTCAACATAAAGAAAGCAACATTGTCATGGCATAGCATGTAATCATTAGTTCTATAATTCATTGATAAATACCGCAAGGTCCATACTAATTAACCTTATTTTTTTCAAAAGTCAAAAGATTACAAGTCTTAAAATCACTAGTCATCAAACTGGGGAAAAAAACTACAAGCCACCCATAGTATAGGTTATTCAACTATCATAAGGCCATTCTTTAATTAGCATCATCATTGTTGGCACCTAATTTTTGCCATCCACGACTAAATTTAATCCTGAGTTTCTTCAATTTTTAATAAACCAAAATAATTATTTCATCCAAATAAAAAAAAAAACTTAAAATATTTTTTGTACGTGATTTTGTCATTTTAAGTAGCGATTATATACTATCGTGTTCAGTTATACGAGATTATATAATTTGTTACTTAAATATTTATTTTACAAAATATCGGATTTAATTAAGGTTTATCTTGAAAAAAAATTCAAATGATTAAAATCTTAATTTAAATATAATTTATTCTCAAAAATAATTTATTTGGATAAATATGCATTCATTTTATTAAATCAAAAGCTCGGAATAGAAAAAAAGGTATTAATTCGTATCGAATTTTAATTTAATTTAGCCAATCTATTAGATTTGACCAAAATTGAAAATTGATCATAATTGCAATGCAATCCGTCAATTAATTTTTAATTTGGTCAAAATAAATAAATATGGCTAAATTTTAAATTCCAATTGGGGTTATATTTTAAATAACCCCAAAATTCTCAAGAACTCTCATAACTTTTACCCAATTCCCACCAAAAAAATACCCTATTCTCTCCTATAAATACACTACTTTGGTAGAGAGAGGAGAGGAGAAGGAAGGAAAAAAAAGGCTAGAAAGGTGAACATATATTAATTTCTTTATCTTTTTTTTGCATGCAAAAAAATATATCTCGAGTCCAAATGGAATCCTATCCTCCTGCATTTCGTAATGGGTAAATGAGGCTCACCCCTTCGAGTCAAGTTCGAAGTTTAAACCCAAGGTCCATTACATGGCGTGCGGGTGCTAGAAGATAGACAAAGAATGAAAATGGGTCAAAACCCAATGATGAGGTTACTAAAAGACTTGAAAAGTCTCAATTTTTATTATTGTCTTCTTTTTATTTATTCATTTATTCATTCATTTCGGCCGCGAAGCCAAAACTATATTTAATACAGGTGAAGCAAGACTCGAGCCAAAGGCTCGAAAAATAGTTTAGGACAGGTGAAATGGGTTGGAAGCCCAACTAGACTAGGACAGATCTCGTTGATTTGGGTCTAATGGCCTAAATCCTTTACTTTCTCCTTCCTTCCCCTTTTATGTGTTTATTTGTTTATTAGTTTTGTTTAGACTTAGTTAAAATCCCTACTAAGTTGCCTAAATCTATTTTACACAAGTCTTTTTTTTTTTTTTGAAAAATCAAATCACTATTTCAACAAATTAATCTTTTTGAAGTTAATCAAAAGACGATTTTCAAACAGTCTGGATAACCGCAAGTTAGGGGACGTTTTAGGTGCCTAACACCTTCCTAAAACGTTAATAGAAATCGTTTATCTAGAATCTCTAACTTAAAACGATTTCCCTATTTTGAATCGTTTAAAATGTTTTATAAAGGTTTCTTAATTTCTTTTCAAAATTAAGTGGCGACTCTCTTCAAAAAGTCAAAATTTCTCCGTAAAACAATCATAACATGAGTTATCAATTAAGGCATCTCAACTTCACATATTAAAAGATAATTTAACTATCCATCACGCAATACTAGATCTATCATCACCAAGCATATCACAACCTTAAGGACTAATTTCCATATTTTAATCGAGTAAAGTCCATCAACTAGTTTACTAGGCTTCTAGGTTCCAAATAATAATCATATATTTTAAAAGTAGCGAATTATAACATAAGCCACCTTACTAGGCAATATTAAATAATATAACCTCTTATTCAAGTCAAGTATATATATTAGGTTAGCCCTTGAATTTTTATGCAAATTTACATATAACACTAAGCCTTAACTCAATATTAGGCATAAATTGTAACACCCCGTAAATTTTTTTCGTACACTTATCGCGATTATATGGAGTCCTAAAGACTTGCGTATGGGTTAAATTAAGTTTATGGTGTTCGAAAGTATCCCGTCAATAGTTGTATGAGTAGGTATTGGAATAAGCTTTCCAACGATATAAAGTTTGCCCAAAACAGAGGAGTATTTCATATAAGCGAGCACGTTCGAAATTTCAAAACGGTGGCCGGGAAGCCTGTGAACAGTGATTCTGCAGGAAAATTTTTGCAGCTAGGCACACCAACTTGAGACGATCATAACTCCTTGTGCAAACGGAACTGTGTGGGCTTCTATATATAGACGAAAAGCTCCGAGAGTCTTCTTTCTAATGAAATTGGTTTCATTCAAATCCAACATCTGAGTAAGGAGTTATACTCGTTTTACTTCAGCCTCTCAAAACAGATTTTTGTGAACAGTAAATTAGCAGGAAAATACTGAGGCCTGCCAGTTTTTGGGTCAACTTTGAACGATCATAACTTCCTCAATATAATGAACTAGGCGAGCTACCATATATCAAAAGAAAGATCTTTGAGTCGTCTTTCTAATGCAATTGGTTTCATCCAAATCCAACATCTGAGTAAGGAGTTATACTCGTTTTACTTCAACCTCTCAAAACAGATTTTTGTGAACAGTAAATTAGCAGGAAAATACTGAGGCCTGCCAGTTTTTGGGTCAACTTTGAACGATCATAACTTCATCAATATAATGATCTGGGCGATACACCATATATCAATAGAAAGATCTCTGAGTCCTCTTTCTAATGCAATTGGTTTCATCCAAATCCAACATCTGCGTAAGGAGTTATACGCGTTTTACTTCAGCCTCTCAAAACAGATTTTTAGGGTCAACTTCAAACGATCCTAACTCCTTGTACAGGACGAACTGGGTGGCCTAATTTATATGAAATGAAAGGCCTCTTAATTATCTTTACAATGATACCAATTTCACCCAAATCCGATATCGGAGCAAAGAGTTATGATCGATTTACTTCAGCCTGTCAAAACTGTCCACTTGGGACAGATTCGGGATTTATTTCAATTTTTAGAGCACAATGGTCATTTTCTATTTGGACGAAAATTTGGTCTTAAAAACCTGCACTTAGCCTCAATTTTATCAGATTTTATCCAAATTTTAGGAAAGGTGGAAACCCTAACCAATTTCAACCCCAAATATTTTGTGATTCAACCGTAGAAAATTCAAATTGGTTCCGTAGTTGTGTTCACCATCTCGGAAGCTTCAAGAAGCACCCCATGGTTATGTAAGGAGGATCATAAATACAAGAGTTCATTGTTAAGGTATGAATATTGTTTATTCTTGATTCTTATCCATGAATAAGTATTTATAAAGGATTATGAGTGTTGTCTTGATGTTGGAAGATAACTAGAAACATAGTTATGACTGGTTGTGTATAAATTGTTAGTAGTAAATTATGGAAGTTGCTGTAAATTATGGAAGTTGTTGTATTGGATTATGGAGGATGAATTGTGGTGATATATCATTATATTAGTGGTTATGTATGCCTAGTGATCATGTTGGTATTGGATGGTGATTAAGAAGGGAAATAAAGGCTAAGAGTGATGTTGAGGGATATTTCATGAAAATGCATGATATGTGAATGTAATAAGAGTATAAGAGGATGTATGTAGTACTCTTATTGATGAGCTAAAGGATTATTTCCTAGACATTATTTGGTGAAGTTAATACCTAAATGGTAAGGTTTGGTTGCTAATACTAGTTTGCCACAAATGACTTATTGTAGATAAGTGTTCGAAGAGTACGGGAAGTCACTTGTATTGAAGTGGTTATATCAAGGTATGTAAGACATACTCTATCTATTCTTTGGCATGAATAATGACCCATGGCACTCTCAAGTAAGCTTCCAACATTGTCCTACGACACATGACACATAATAACATCATATGATCTTCGACACTACCTATTGAACTTGTTTTCACTTTTAAGATGTCCGGCTAGTCAAAGACGTCCATATACTATTGTTGACTCCGAAATGGTTTAATGAGGTATCCATGATTCTCTACATCTTCTTCATGATATTGATTACCTATTTACATGTTTTTCCTATTGAGGTATCATGGTTTCAAGTTCCATAAAGTGTGACCACAAAGTAACCAATCTCAAAGATTAATTGAATTATGAAATGGAATGTCTATATTTTAAATTGATGATTTGATGTATTGTATTAGTACCACTGATCAGTTGGCCATCGTATTATAAAGATTATCTATATATGCTATTCCAGGGGTGGTCCCTGATGTATTGTATTAGTACCACTGATCAGTTGGCCATTGTATGACATATGTTATGTATTGATAAGGATTACGGGAAGTAATGATATGAAAGTAATGTGCAGGTATCCCATCAGTTCTTTTAAGTGTGGTCTACTCATACTGTTTATTCACTCGTATCTGGTTTCTGTTGACCTTTTGTATATCATCTTGATACTCACTGCCTTACATACTCAGTACATATTTCCGTACTGACGTCCCTCACGGGGGACCTGCATTCATGCCTGCAGGAACAGGTACTTCAGGTCGTACACCTCCGCAGTAAGAGCCAGGACGTTCTGTTGTTAGTGGTGAGCTCCAGTTGTTTCGGGGCATCCCAAGTCGTCTCTATATGTACTTTTGGTATTTGCATAAAAGTCTTTTGTGGGCGGGAGTTTGTCCCGACCCCAACTCAGTTGTGTATCTATGTAGAGGCTTTTGTAGACATATTGTACAGCCATAGGAGTGTTTGGTTGATAGACGTGATGGCTCTGACGGCCAATTACTGTTTATATATATATATATGCGTGTCTGCTGGGCTGATACAGGTACTGTTTTCTTCTATTTACAACGAAGTGCTGCCCAAATTTCTAATTTTCATAAGTAATGTGAATGTGAAAGTATAGGTTATGAACGGGTTCTCCCGGGCCTCCTCGGCTACGGGTGCCAGTCTGCTCCAATGGGATTTGGGGTGTGACAGAAGTGGTATCAGAGAAGTTCGTCCTAGTGAGTCTACAAAGCCGTGTCTACGTAGAATCTCGTTTATCGGTGTGTTGTGCACCACATCTATAAACAGGAGGCTATTGGACATTTAGGGATTGTTTCCACTCTTCATTTCTTAGATCGTGCAATAGATCCCATATTAGAGATAAAGTCATAATCAATCGCTTAATCCAATTGTTTCTTTTTATTTATTATAGTGACGATGCCGGTTACAAGGAGAAAGAATAAGTGGAAGCGACTAGATACAGTGGCCGGAGAAGGTACTAGTAAGTCACCACCGGCACAAGTTGAGCAAAGTGAGTCTCAAGCTGAGCATATATCAGGCGCTTCTTCTCCTCCGGAAGGGCCGTCTATTAATGCTGTTGATCGAGATTTGAGGGATGCAGTACAACTTCTGACGCGTATAGTTGCCGGTCAAGTTCAAGGGCAAGCTATTCCTACCACGGGTTCTAGTGGTATGGATAGAGCAGCTAGCCTTCGGACTCAGGATTTTCTGAAATTGGATCCTCCTACTTTTACCGGATCAGATATTAATGAAGACCCGCAGGACTTTGTCGATCAAACCCAAAGGGTTCTAGATGTTATGCATGTATCCGGTAAAGAGATGGTTGAGCTAGCAGCATATAGACTGTAAGGAGAGGCTATATTGTGGTACGAGGATTGGAAACGATCTAGGGGTATTGATGCACCTCCAACTACGTGGGGAGAGTTCAAAAATGCATTTATTGATCATTATCTTCCATTTGAGACTCGTCAGGCCCGTGCAGATCAATTCTTGAATCTTCGTCAGGGTAATATGAGTGTAAGAGAGTATAGTATTCGATTTAACTTCTTGTCTCGATATGCTTCTAATGTGGTAGCTACTATGGACGACAGAGTTCATCACTATGTGAATAGATTGGAACCATACTTGGTTAGAGATTGTACCATTGCTGCTTTGAACAAGGACATGGATATAGCGAGGATACAAGCTTTCGCTCAAAAGATGGAAGAGCAGAGGCAAAGAAGAAGAACCCAGGAATCAGAAAAAGGATATTCTAAGCGGCCCAGAGCTATAGGGCAGTTTGTGGCATCTCAGGGAGGTTTTAGGCCTTCGTTCTCTCATAGATTGCCTAGCCCGTTATCTTCTTATCCTGCAATTAGTGCTCCACCACAATTTCAAAGGTTCAGAGGTAATCAGTTCGGGCAAAGTAGTGAAAATCAGAGTTCGCGAACAGTGGGGTATCAAGGGCAAGGGAGTATGAGTCAATTGAGACCTCCACAACACCCGTGCCCCATTTGTAGAAAATTTCACTTTGGCGAATGTTGTCTTGGGACGAATAATTGCTTTTGGTGCGGTAAGCCGGGGCATATGGCTAGAGATTGCCCACGCAGGACCACAGGTAGTATAACACGACCTACCGGATCAGCTGTTGCGTCATCTTCGGTGCCTCCTTTGAGTAGGGGTGAACAACCTATGGGTCACGGTAGAGGTAATAGAGGAGCAGCTAGTGCTAGCGGAGCTCAGAACCGTGTGTATGCCCTAGCTGATCGGCAGAATTTAGAGGCTTCTCCAGACGTGGTTACAGGTACGTTGTCCATCTTTGCATTTGATGTGTATGCCTTAATTGATCCTGGTTCTACATTATCGTATGCTACTCCTTTGGTTGCGGGAAGGTTCGGAAGAACACCCGAATTATTAGCCAAGCCATTTGAAGTATCAACGCCAGTGGGGGAATCTCTTATAGCTAGGAATGTTTATCGAAATTGTGTTGTGAATATTTGTGGTCGTGATACTTTGGCCGATCTTGTTGAGTTGGAAATGGTAGATTTTGATGTTATTATGGGCATGGATTGGTTAGCGTCTTGTTATGCTACAGTAGATTGCCGTTCTAAGAAGGTATATTTCCATTTCCCAAATGAGGCAGTCCTTGAATGGAAGGGTAATGTTGGCGCGCCGAGAGGTAGATTTATTTCTTACTTTAAGGCAAGAAAAATGATTTCCAAGGGGTACATATACCATCTGGTTAGAGTAAGGGATGCAGAGGCAGAGCCGCCAACTTTTCAGACCGTTCCGGTTGTGAATGAATTTCCTGATGTATTTCCTGAAGAACTATCAGGTTTACCTCCTGAACGAGAAGTGGAGTTTGGTATTGATTTGTTGCCAGACACACAACCAATCTCAATTCCTCCTTATAGAATGGCACCAGCAGAGTTACGAGAATTGAAAGAGCAACTGAAAGACTTGCTAGAGAAGGGGTTCATCAGGCCTAGTATGTCCCCTTGGGGAGCACCAGTATTGTTTGTGCGTAAGAAAGATGGTTCGCTAAGGATGTGTATTGACTATCGACAATTGAATAAGGTGACTATCAAGAATAAGTACCCCCTTCCCCGAATTGATGATTTATTTGACCAGTTGCAGGGTGCCCAGTGTTTTTCCAAGATTGACTTGAGATCAGGCTATCATCAAGTGAGAGTCAAGGATAAAGATATACCCAAGCCAGCTTTCCGAACACGGTATGGTCATTATGAATTCCTGGTTATGTCATTTGGGCTGACAAATGCACCCGCAGTTTTTATGGATCTGATGAATAGGTTGTTTAAGCCGTTTCTAGATGTGTTCGTGATAGTTTTCATAGATGATATTCTGGTCTACTCTAGATCAGAAGAGGACCATGTTAATCACTTAAGGCAGGCGTTGCAGATTCTTCGTGATCGTAAGCTGTATGCGAAGTTTTCTAAATGTGAGTTTTGGCTCAAGTCAGTGGCATTTTTGGGCCATATTGTATCCAGTGAAGGCATAAAAGTTGACACTCAGAAGATTGAGGCTGTGAAGAATTGGCCAAGACCCACGACGCCTACGGATATTCGTAGTTTCCTCGGGTTGGCAGGTTATTATAGAAGGTTTGTTGAAGGTTTTTCTTCTATTTCTACACCTTTGACTAAGTTGACGCATAAAGCCTCCAAGTTTCAATGGAATGATGCCTGTGAAAAGAGTTTCCAGGATCTGAAGAGCAAGTTGACTTCTACACCGGTATTGGTACTTCCTGAAGGCACAAAAGGGTATGCAGTGTACTGTGATGCTTCGAGAATTGGCTTAGGATGCGTACTAATGCAACATGGTAGAGTAATAGCCTATGGCTCTAGATAGTTGCGACCTCATGAGAGGAATTATCCCACGCATGATCTTGAGCTAGCTGCAGTTGTATTTGCTTTGAAGATATGGCGCCACTACTTATATGGGGTTCATGTTGACATATATACCGATCATAAGAGCCTGCAATATATCTTCAGTCAGAAAGATCTAAACTTGAGGCAGCGGAGATGGCTTGAATTGTTGAAAGATTATGATGTTGATATCTTGTATCATCCAGGGAAGGCGAATGTGGTAGCGGATGCACTGAGTCGTAAGTCTAAAATGGCATCTATAGAAAAGCAGGGGATTATTAAGGATCTTCACCAACTAGCTAATTTGGGAGTTCGACTTCTCGAAACTCCAGATGAAGAGGTTATTGTACGTAATGCAGCGGAATCTTCATTGATAGCTAAAGTGAAAGAGAAGCAGTATGCAGATCCAATTTTATTGCAGCTTAAGGAGGATGTGCAGAGTGGCACGACAAAGGCATTTGAGCTTACGCGAGAAGGAGTGCTTCAGTGTCAGAATCGTTTATGTGTACCTGATGTAGTTGAGCTAAGAAAGAGAATTATGACAGAAGCACACTGTTCAAGGTATTCCATCCATCCAGGGTCGACTAAGATGTATCAAGATTTGAAAGCAATATATTGGTGGAATGACATGAAGAGGAATATTGCCGAATTTGTAGCTGAATGTCCGAATTGTCAAAGAGTCAAAGTAGAACACCAGAAACCCGGTGGTTACATGCAATGTATAGATCTTCCAGTCTGGAAGTGGGACAAGATCAATATGGATTTCATCACGGGTTTGCCTCGTACATATCGGAAGTTTGATTCCATATGGGTGATCATTGATAGGCTTACCAAATCTGCGCACTTCTTACCAGTTAAGACAACTTATACGGCGGAAGAGTATGCGAAGTTGTATATTAAGGAGATCGTTCGGTTACATGGAGTTCCAATTTCTATTATATCCGATCGAGGAACCCAATTTACCGCGAATTTCTGGAAGTCTTTTCAAAGGAGTTTGGGGACACAAGTAAATCTAAGTACGGCTTTTCATCCTCAAACGGACGGACAAGCGGAACGTACCATCCAGACACTTGAAGACATGCTACGAGCATGTGTATTAGATTTCAAAGGCAACTGGGATGATCACCTACCTCTTATCGAGTTTGCCTACAATAATAGCTATCATTCAAGTATCAAAATGGCACCATATGAAGCATTGTATGGAAGAAAGTGTAGATCACCAATAGGATGGTTTGAAGCAGGTGATGCGGTCTTATTTGGACCGGATCTTGTTTATCAAGCAATGGAGAAGGTTAAAGTGATCCAACAACGGCTTGCAACAGCTCAAAGTCGACACAAATCTTATGCGGATGTTAGAAAAAGAGGACTTGAGTTTTCTATCGACGATTGGGTATTCTTGAAAGTATCACCAATGAAAGGAGTGATGAGCTTTGGCAAGAAAGGAAAGTTAAGTCCACGATACATAGATCCGTATAAGATCATTCAAAGATTTGGACAAGTTGCTTATGAGTTAGAGCTACCTCAAGAGCTCTCAGCAGTTCATCCTGTATTTCATGTTTCGATGCTTCGCAAGTACATCAGAGATCCATCGCACATCACTACTACGGAAGATGTACAAATTACAAAAGATCTCACTTTTGAAGAAATGCCTACTGCTATTCTTGATCGCCAAATTAAAAAGATAAGGAATAAAGAGATAGCATCGGTAAAAGTACTTTGGAGGAATCAACAAGTTGAGGAGATCACATGGGAAGCTGAGGAAGCGATGAAGATTAAGTACCCTTACCTATTCAACGATGAGGAGGAGGTTCATGAGACGGAAGAAGTACAATAACAAGTAAGTGTTTGTTTTTATGCAAGGATGTTATGATGATGAATGTGTTAATTGTAAGCTTGGACATGTCTTAACTGAGTAACTATGCTAACATTCGAGGACGAATGTTCTTAAGGGGGGGATAATGTAACACCCCGTAAATTTTTTTCGTACACTTATCGCGATTATATGGAGTCCTAAAGACTTGCGTATGGGTTAAATTAAGTTTATGGTGTTCGGAAGTATCCCGTCAATAGTTGTATGAGTAGGTATTGGAATAAGCTTTCCAACGATATAAAGTTTGCCCAAAACAGAGGAGTATTTCATATAAGCGAGCACGTTCGAAATTTCAAAACGGTGGCCGGGAAGCCTGTGAACAGTGATTCTGCAGGAAAATTTCTGCAGCTAGGCACACCAACTTGAGACGATCATAACTCCTTGTGCAAACGGAACTGTATGGGCTTCTATATATAGACGAAAAGCTCCGAGAGTCTTCTTTCTAATGAAATTGGTTTCATTCAAATCCAACATCTGAGTAAGGAGTTATACTCGTTTTACTTTAGCCTCTCAAAACAGATTTTTGTGAACAGTAAATTAGCAGGAAAATACTGAGGCCTGCCAGTTTTTGGGTCAACTTTGAACGATCATAACTTCCTCAATATAATGAACTGGGCGAGCTACTATATATCAAAAGAAAGATCTTTGAGTCGTCTTTCTAATGCAATTGGTTTCATCCAAATCCAACATCTGAGTAAGGAGTTATACTCGTTTTACTTCAGCCTCTCAAAACAGATTTTTGTGAACAGTAAATTAGCAGGAAAATACTGAGGCCTGCCAGTTTTTGGGTCAACTTTGAACGATCATAACTTCATCAATATAATGATCTGGGCGATACACCATATATCAATAGAAAGATCTATGAGTCTTCTTTCTAATGCAATTGGTTTCATCCAAATCCAACATCTGCGTAAGGAGTTATACGCATTTTACTTCAGCCTCTCAAAACAGATTTTTAGGGTCAACTTCAAACGATCCTAACTCCTTGTACAGGACGAACTGGGTGGCCTAATTTATATGAAATGAAAGACCTCTTAATTATCTTTACAATGATACCAATTTCACCCAAATCCAATATCGGAGCAAAGAGTTATGATCGATTTACTTCAGCCTGTCAAAACTGTCCACTTGGGACAGATTCGGGATTTATTTCAATTTTTAGGGCACAATGGTCATTTTCTATTTGGACGAAAATTTGGTCTTAAAAACCTGCACTTAGCCTCAATTTTATCAGATTTTATCCAAATTTTAGGAAAGGTGGAAACCCTAACCAATTTCAACCCCAAATATTTTGTGATTCAACCGTAGAAAATTCAAATTGGTTCCGTAGTTGTGTTCACCATCTCGGAAGCTTCAAGAAGCACCCCATGGTTATGTAAGGAGGATCATAAATACAAGAGTTCATTGTTAAGGTATGAATATTGTTTATTCTTGATTCTTATCCATGAATAAGTATTTATAAAGGATTATGAGTGTTGTCTTGATGTTGGAAGATAACTAGAAACATAGTTATGACTGGTTGTGTATAAATTGTTAGTAGTAAATTATGGAAGTTGCTGTAAATTATGGAAGTTGCTGTATTGGATTATGGAGGATGAATTGTGGTGATATATCATTATATTAGTGGTTATGTATGCCTAGTGATCATGTTGGTATTGGATGGTGATTAAGAAGGGAAATAAAGGCTAAGAGTGATGTTGAGGGATATTTCATGAAAATGCATGATATGTGAATGTAATAAGAGTATAAGAGGATGTATGTAGTACTCTTATTGATGAGCTAAAGGATTATTTCCTAGACATTATTTGGTGAAGTTAATACCTAAATGGTAAGGTTTGGTTGCTAATACTAGTTTGCCACAAATGACTTATTGTAGATAAGTGTTCGAAGAGTACGGGAAGTCACTTGTATTGAAGTGGTTATATCAAGGTATGTAAGACATACTCTATCTATTCTTTGGCATGAATAATGACCCATGGCACTCTCAAGTAAGCTTCCAACATTGTCCTACGACACATGACACATAATAACATCATATGATCTTCGACACTACCTATTGAACTTGTTTTCACTTTTAAGATGTCCGGCTAGTCAAAGACGTCCATATACTATTGTTGACTCCGAAATGGTTTAATGAGGTATCCATGATTCTCTACATCTTCTTCATGATATTGATTACCTATTTACATGTTTTTCCTATTGAGGTATCATGGTTTCAAGTTCCATAAAGTGTGACCACAAAGTAACCAATCTCAAAGATTAATTGAATTATGAAATGGAATGTCTATATTTTAAATTGATGATTTGATGTATTGTATTAGTACCACTGATCAGTTGGCCATCGTATTATAAAGATTATCTATATATGTTATTCCAGGGGTGGTCCCTGATGTATTGTATTAGTACCACTGATCAGTTGGCTATTGTATGACATATGTTATGTATTGATAAGGATTACGGGAAGTAATGATATGAAAGTAATGTGCAGGTATCCCATCAGTTCTTTTAAGTGTGGTCTACTCATACTGTTTATTCACTCGTATCTGGTTTCTGTTGACCTTTTGTATATCATCTTGATACTCACTGCCTTACATACTCAGTACATATTTCCGTACTGACGTCCCTCACGGGGGACCTGCATTCATGCCTGCAGGAACAGGTACTTCAGGTCGTACACCTCCGCAGTAAGAGCCAGGACGTTCTGTTGTTAGTGGTGAGCTCCAGTTGTTTCGGGGCATTCCAAGTCGTCTCTATATGTACTTTTGGTATTTGCATAAAAGTCTTTTGTGGGCGGGAGTTTGTCCCGACCCCAACTCAGTTGTGTATCTATGTAGAGGCTTTTGTAGACATATTGTACAGCCATAGGAGTGTTTGGTTGATAGACGTGATGGCTCTGACGGCCAATTACTGTTTATATATATATATATGCGTGTCTGCTGGGCTGATACAGGTACTGTTTTCTTCTATTTACAACGAAGTGCTGCCCAAATTTCTAATTTTCATAAGTAATGTGAATGTGAAAGTATAGGTTATGAACGGGTTCTCCCGGGCCTCCTCGGCTACGGGTGCCAGTCTGCTCCAATGGGATTTGGGGTGTGACATAAATTTTCTCTAGTAGCTAGTTTAGCATAAAAAAGGGTCACGCCTCTTATATAGTGATTTGGAACAAGAAACAATTACTAATTTACCAATAGAGACCTCATAATTCTAGCACATAGGCGGTTGGCCCCACACGGCCTAACCTTACAAATATCAATGCATATAAGAAATTTGCCCCACATGGCATCAAAATGTTCTTACCTCTTCCGGATTCACCGGGCATCATCACAATATCAACATATTCCGTTGAATTCATTGAGCATCATCATAATATCGCACATCCTCTGGACTCGAACCGGGCATCATCATAATATCACACATTCCTTGGGACTCGAATCGGGCATCATCATAATATCACACATTCCTCCGGACTCGAACCGGGCATCATCATAATATCACACATTCCTCCGGACTTGAACCGGGCATCATCATAACATCACATATTCCTCCGGACTCGAATCGGGCATCATCATAACATCACATATTCCTCCGGACTCAAACCGGGCATCATCATAATATCACATATTCCTCTGGATTAACCGGGCATCATCATAGTATCAATAATTCCTTCGAATTTACCGGTCATCATCATTGTATCAATATTTTCCAAGACAACAACATACACACATAAATGGCCCCAAATCAATAAACATACACAAGTTCACAATAATCGAGTAATAGAAATGTAAGATGCATAAACCATCACACTTTATTACTAGTCATCATCATGACATGTGAGTAGAAGCATAGACATGAGTATCTAGATGACATACACAATTACCATATTTCCTTGGCTATCCATAACACGGTAATAAGACAACAATCAAGAATACAAATTTTTCAACCATCGACCTTATTCATAAACCGACAACCGGGTTTAACCCTTACAATCTCAATAAAATAATTTAGACGCTCAAGTATCTAGGTTACCAAGGAGTTATATAGTTCAAGCTTAAGGTGGGTCGAGTCCTACTTCTAACTCCCACTAATAGTAAAGTCACTTCTACAAGATAAACTTCTACCCGAATTTAGGCTAGGTTATCTAAGTCACACCATAAGGGCTTATCAATTCTTACTAAGCATATAGGAGAAATCTTCTTCAAGTATTCTTCCTAAGACAACCCAACACCAAGGTCATCTCCTATCTAGGCATTTTATATAGGTCAATACACTCCTAAGGATAGAGAAGTATACCATTCATGTCTACTTAGATAACTATAATGTTCGCACACTACTTATGAGACCACAATTAAGCTAACCAATGTCCTAGGCTAAGGGTCAAATAACATACCTTACAAATCCATGGCCTATAGGAATTAATAAATTCCAAGTTTACCATTTAATCAACTATCGTCTGAATTCCCCGCCCAATCTCGCAAGATATTAATGATTACATTACAAACAAGCTCAATCTATATTACGGATAAACCTAACCTACCTTGAATCCAAGCAACTCACGAACCAACGAGCTTTTCTTTTCTTTCCGAGAAGCTTCCTCTTCCACAAGCAATGCTATCAACAATATAATGTAAGCATTACAATAAGAATGAAAATACCCATTATAACATTATTGTGCCATGGGTTTCAAATAGACACCAAAATCCCAATTAGGTTTCACCCTTGGAAAGGAGTTTCCCAGACCAACCATAGACTAATTATCTTTAGGGAATTAAAAATCCTCAAGAAATTTGAATCAAACACTCAATTTTTAAGGATACAATTGAGCCACAATGATTTACGGTTTTGAGTCAAGAAATAATGAAATCAATATCAAATTAGAGGAATTCTTACCTTGGATTTGTAGTAAAAAAGATGGATTGCACAAGTTGTTTAAGTTTCCAATCAACCCACAAGACCAATTTTTGAGTCACCACTCTTTTAGGGCTGCTAGGGTTTTAATAGAGGTGAAGAATGCTCAAAGTCTGTCAAAAGACCCTTTTTATACGGTTTTAGATGGACCCGCAAGGTCAAAATTTATTTTTGACTTTCCGAACTCATTCGGACTCCGTTTTCTCAAACGAACTATGTAACCCTACTAAATTCGACATTCCGAACGCATTGGTGAAGTCGAATTTTTCATACGAGGTCATTTAGATTACTTGTGGGTCCCACACCTCTATATTTCGATATTTGACTTTTCGACTAATTGGTCGAAATGAGCTCGGGTGCTATGGGATCCGAACTAAGGGTCTATCTATCCTAAAATTGATCTTACATAGATGTTGGCACAGTTGAGATTTGCATGCGAAATTATTTTACTGAAATTTCGTTCGGCGGCCATTTGGAATCGACGAAGACTTCCAATTATAAAAGTGGTTCTAAAAACCAAACGAATCGTCAGGTAACCGAACTATCAAATCTAGCAAGTCACTAATGATTTGAGATGGCTATGGAGGAGCGGCAAAATAGGTAAGAATACGACTAATGACCTGAAGGGTCATTACAAATACTATAGCATATGTTCTCCATTGATGAGAATAATTGGCAAAAACAAGACAACACGGGAATTTTGGCCATGTGCTTATACATGTTCCAATGTACTAGAAATTGATGAAAGAATACCCAACCATCCTTTGATTATTATAAAATGCTTTAGCCACAGTTTGAAATTTAATTATAAGAAATCTCAATATTTTATATATTTATTGAAAATATTAATTTTAAATTTATCGAGATATATTATTAGCTTTCGATACATCCAACGAAAATATATTTTTTCTTTTGTAAAGATACATAATTAGCTATCGGTATATTTTTTTTATTTTAGGTCTGGCGAGATATATAATACATCCAATGAAAATATATTTTTTAATTATAAAGATACATAATTAGTTTTCATGCATTTTTTTCGATTTTAGGTCTGTCGAGATACAAATTAGCTCCCGATACATCCAATGAAGATATATAATTAGTTAAAATTTTTGTAATTACTTTGTAAGGATGAAATTTGTGTAAATATGGAAAATTAATATGTATGTTTATAGAAAAATTATTTAGTTATTTCAAAATAATTTACATTTGAAGTGTATTGAAAAAAGCCATGTCTTTAAATATATTTTAGAAGCCATCAAGAGATGGACTTGAGAAGACTTACTCAAGAAGACATCAAGAGATATACTTGAGAATATTTACTTTGGAAGTCATCAAAAGATATACGTGAGAAGACTTACTTTGAAAATCATCAATAGGTGTACTTGAGAAGCCTACCTATAAATACTCCTTCGATCCTTACAGTTGTCCTTAATATTCAAAATTTCCTCTTTAGTTTTCTCTTTCTTCTAAAAATCCTGCTTAGTGATTTTGATTATTATTTAAACCTATGATTTAACTTGCTTAGTGATTTTGGTTATTATTTAAACCTATGATTTAACTTGTTGATATTTGTATTAATAATTTTGTTGATTTCTATATCCTCTAATTAATTAGATTTCTATATCCTCTAATTAATTAGAGAAGACTTATTTAACTTAGAATATCCTCTACTTAGTGATTTTGGTTATTATT
Organism: Capsicum baccatum var. pendulum; assembly: GCA_030864225.1. Taxonomy (NCBI): domain Eukaryota; kingdom Viridiplantae; phylum Streptophyta; class Magnoliopsida; order Solanales; family Solanaceae; genus Capsicum; species Capsicum baccatum. The sequence continues at coordinate 259,665,037 of CM061561.1, read as the reverse complement.
TAAACCTATGATTTAACTTGCTGATATTTGTATTAATATTTTTATTGATTCCTGTATCTTCTAATTAATTAGGGAAGACTTATTTAACTCAAAATATCCTCTAATTGATCAGGGAAGTGCTTGTTTAATCCTGGGGAAACATTTCACACTGCTGAAATAGTTTTTTAGGATAGTGCCTAGCACGACTCAAGTGTAATTAATATATTCACTTGTTAAAAAATAGTTAGATTACTATTATAGTTCTCATATTGATTATAGTATTATCACTGAAGTAATAATAATATTATACACTATTATTTTATTATATTGCTAATATTATTAATATAATATTTTATTAACAGTTAAATAATATTGTTATTATTATTTTTCATTGTTGCCCAACAATTTTTGCATACTTTTCATTCTATTCATGCATAAACACGTGAATCATCGAATAAATTTTTATTGTTGTTGTAATTTGGTCAATCTGGAATAATAATTTTCAGCCATGAAAATTTTATTTTATTTTAAATGAAACTCATGTTCAAACACAACAAATCGAATATTACTCATTATTTTTTTTAACTTCAATTTTAAATACTCTTTTTTTGTAACACTACCAACCATACACTAGTATTTGAGAAACTCACACTATTTACTACAACTAGGAATAATTGCCTCTCGGATATACGCGCAAAAATCACTTATTAAACTATACTCCCTACGTTTTGGAATAAGTGAATTGTTGGAGTATATATTGGTGTTTCAAAATAAGTGAATCATTGAATTTTTTTTCAAATTTACCTTATGATTTGACAATCAATTAACTTTTGAAAAGGTATTACATGATCAACTTTTTTTTTTTTGTGGGGGGGGGGGAAGGGGGGGAATGAAAAATTGTGTTAAATTTATATCTTTACTGTTTTTTCCTTAATCCATGTGTCAAAATTCAACAATTAATTTATTATGAAATGGAGGAAGTATATATGATTGTACAAAAATAAAAGCTCTCAAATGTACGTCATTTCACTATTAGAATAAAAAATAAAAATAACAAACACCAAAATTTTTTTTTCAATACAATGGTAGAAAAAAAGTACTACTTTAATTTATTGTTCTGAAGAAAGACAGGCACACCTAAGTTCAAATAATAATTTTTCAACCATCAATAAGTGTCGTTCATATAATAACTTTGCAACCATCAATAAGTGTTCCTACACTTTTTAACTATAAATCTCTAATTTATGCTTTAAAAAAAAATATTTTTTCTTAGTAGATCATATACAATGTGGACTAGTCTAGGTTCAAATAATAGTTGTTTTGCAACCATCAATAAGTGTCCCTACATTTTTTAACCATAAATTTTTAATATAACCTATAAAAGAATATAAAAGATTTGTATTTTATAGATTATCTGATGCGAATTAGTCAAATCAGTATATTCTGTATATCAATGGCACACAACAAAAGCATACCAATTGAATGTCATTCTAATCTTTAATTTCCTTTTCTTCTTAAATTTTTTCTCTAGAGCTTTTGAACTAATTGAATGAGATAGTATATATTATATCCTATAGCATAAATTCTCAAATGGTGAGAACAATTGGCAAAAGCAAGACAGGCAGCCCCACATAGGAAATTTCCATGACTTTATAATACATGTTCCAATACAATACAGTTTGAGATTTGAAAGAATACGTAACCATCTTTTCTGTTTATAATAAAAAATAATTTTATTATAAACACATGAATTCATAGATTTAATGATACCTACTTACTGTATAATTTTTATGTTTAATGAAGTTAAATTAGTTATTTAAATATAGTGTTTTAACGGCCATTAGCTAAATAGTTGGGTTTCTTCACTCTTGCTATTTTCGTGTGTGGAGGTTTATCGAAAAAAACCTCTCTACCTTTCAATATAAGGTTATGGTCTGCGGATATACTGCCCTTCTCAGATCTCAGATATGAGATTACACTGAGTATATTATCGTTTTTGTTTAGGCATTAACTAGATGACATAGAAAACTTAATAATAAATACTTGTAGTCATTAAGTTAGTTAGTTTTGTTATATCACTCGTAAATGTGATCACAATGTTTGACAATTTTTTAGTCGTATACATGGTTAAAATGTTTTTGCACTAACTAAATATGTGTATAAAACATAGTTGTATTATTTTGCAAGAGCATTATAGCAACAAGTCGCTTTGGCCGAGTGGTTAAGGCGTGTGCCTGCTAAGTACATGGGGTTTCCCCGCGAGAGTTCGAATCTCTCAGGCGACGATAACTTTTTTGGGGCCATTCGCTCGAACGCAAGCCACGGTTTATGTTTTATGAAGCATATAAGCTCAGTTTCAAAATATCATGCCTTACGAAATTTTTATCTGATCGTTATTTTTTGTCCGATACGAGTTTAAGAAATAAAAAAGGTGGACGAGAATACCCGTAACATAAAAAAGGAAAATCGCAAGCCACATGTTATGTTTTATGAAGCATAAGCTCAGTTTCAAAATATCATGCCTTACGAAATTTTTGTCTGATCGTTATTTTTTGTCCGATACGAGTTTAAGAAATAAAAAAAGTGGACGAGAATACCCGTAAAATAAAAAAGGAAAATCTCAAGCTACAGGTTATGTTTTATGAGGCATAAGCTCAATTTCAAAATATTATGTCTTACGAAATTCACTGCACACAAATTAAATTTAGTTCCTACAATATAAATTCGGTTTTAAAAGTCCACAAAGTTATGATTTAGGAGAAATCATAACTCATTTCTACGAAACTCTAAATTAAAATTATACCTTGTAAATTAGATACTACTTAAATTATATCGAAGAAGATAAAAATTCATCAAACTGTTGCCTTATAAAATTAGGTCATAGTATGAGTGATAATGGAAGCCACCACTTTAAGGTACAAATATCAAAAACCACCACAAAGTACCATCAATCCGTACAAAAACTTATTTACGTGACACTTTTCATTTTTTGGGAATTAAATGAGTATATTTTTAACCATGAATTCGATACGAAATCATGAAGTTGTTGAAATAAAATTTATATATTTGAAAATATTATACGTCATAATATTTGATAGTTCAACATATTTAAAAAATATGTGAATAAAATAACAACTATATACAACACAATAATTGATAGTTTAAAACATTTAGAAAAAAAGCAAATAAAATAATGATCAAATATAAACTTATTTAAACTTGGTAATATGAACAGCGTAACATAAATTAAACGAACCTGAGAAGCATTTTTTGTGTAGTTGCAATGCATAATGGGCCCACCTAAATCCTAATATAGAAAATATCAAAAGTGGACCATGGAAAGAGCACCTTCCCCTAATAAACCTTTGCCCAAATGCGGTGACTCGTTCCTCTTCTTTCCTTCCAATTTTGTAGGCAAAGCAAATTGTGTCAAAGTTATTTTAATTCTCATTTGGATGCCACACAAGTGGAGTACAAGTCAAGCACTCAAGCTGTATACTATTTGGTAAATTTAATATATTTGGTACTTTGCTAACTGTTTTTTTTTTTTTTTTTTTTCTCATTGTCGTTAAGTTCATCCTGACTTTTTGCTAATTTTATGTGACAACATCATTATGTAATAACAATAACATAACATGTATAATAATACTCTGCAAGTAAAATATGAAAGCATAGTGTGTATGCACCTTTATCATAGTGGTGAAAGACTGGTTTTTGATAAATAAAATTAGGGATAATGTCCACTGTTTCTAAACTATTTAAATTAGTTTAATTTTTTGTAGTTCTTATTTGAAAGGAAGGGATAAATAATTATTGAATTTTAGTTAAATCTATTACATTTCTTATGAAACAATAACTGCCTTTAAGAAACTTTAACATTTTTTTTGTATCAATAAATATTAAACGTGGACAACTATGATGAAGTGATAAATACTCTTTCATTTTTAATCAGAAGTCTCGGGTTTAAGCCATAGGTATGAAGTCTCCTTTGAAAGGGAACGAGCGTTTTAACTTCATTTAATGGGATTTTTCGACTTGAATTCGGATTAGTCAAACTCCAATACGAGGTACTAGAAATCGAGTGAGGACAAAAAAAAAACAAATTGTGACTTATTTTATTTTATTTTATTTTATTGGGGGTAAAAGTAACATGGAGTAAATATTACGCATGGAAAACAAGCCACAAATTGAAGATGCTAATAACTTTTGCCCATTTTCCATAACTAGTTGACCACACAATTGGATGGCTCGAAAGGCCAAATCGGAACATGAAATGCCAAGTTGACCATTTTATTTTTTTAATGAAAGTTTCATTTGATGTTCGGTATTAGTATTAAAATTTAATTAAATTTAAATTTGTATATTACATGACTCATTTTTTATAGGACAAGATGTTGTCATTATTAAGAGCTCGAACACAAAATATTTAATTAAGAATAGAATAATCTTTTTTAAAAAAAAAAATAAATTAAAATGAATAGAGAAATCTCAACTGTCCTGTCACATTCACATTGTTAAGTTAACCTCTTTTGAACGTACGAATATAAGCTTAAATGATGGTCCTAAAATTGAATAACACTAAGGCCTCTATTTTATGAGATATACTTCCTTTATAACATACCTAAAATATAATGACATAATTTCTATATTAATAATTTAAATTTAGTGATATGATTTTATAGCAATGCGAGATTTTTAGCATATATTAAACTAATATTTTTTTAAAATTTCGTATTCAATTAAATATGTATCTTATTACATTGGGACTAGTGGAGTATATGCTCACTTTTTTCTTGTGTGGTTCAAAGTGCTGGGTAAAATTTTGCCCCCTTTAGTTTATTCTAGACCTATAAGCACCATGGATTTTATGAAGAAAGGTTCATATGATCCATTAGTTACACATTATAGAATTTTAAATTTTCCATGGCATAAATTCTCACGTAATGAATAAAGAAATTTTCTCTTTTCTAACATTTTTTTTCCTTCAAAATATAATACTAGCTATTTGTCCCATTATAAAAGAATATTTAACCTTCTTTAATTATATAATCAACATCAACTAAAATATATAATCAATAGTAACTAAAATATGTACGAAATTTATGTCTTATCAAGGTTAATGTGTATAAATAAAGAAGGATACGTATTTTTATTTTTAATATATTAAAAGTGTGAAGACCCTTAGAAAAGTAATTTGAATATTTTGCCCTTCACTAAAAGATTTTCCTTCAGACAAAACTGTCTTTTCACTATTTTCTTCAATTTATTATTTAATTATTTTTTACTATATTAACTAAACTTTCTAAAATATATGGGACTTCTAAAATATATGGTAAGAGAATTAATTAATATTTTCATTTCTACTAAACTTCCTAAAATATATGGAATTTCTAAAATATATGGTAGGAGAATTAATTAATATTTTTTCTACTGTTTAATTAGAAAAATACTTCTAAAATAAGATTCTATTAAGGAGATACTATTACAAATATTGAGATGCACATTAAATTAGAACAAATCGGTTTGCCTAGTAGGAGAATATTATTGATGCTCATCTTACTTGATTCGATTGCATGTCTTGATTGGTAGATGCTTGATTTTCTAACCCTGAATTCCCCGTCTTTAGTTTAGAGAAAAAAATAAGAGAAAGAGGAGAAACTTCTTAAGTGTTTTAATTTTATCAGCATAACAGAATTCAACATGTGTGTATATATATCTTCTTTGTTTTCATTCAAAGTCATTCTTTAAGGTCAAAATTTTCGCTCAGAGAAGAATTAGTTGATCAAAATTAAAGCTTTGTGATCACTATTATACTCCCTCCGTCCCAAATTATGTTTCGTTATTTGATCGGACACGATATTTAAGAAATAAGTATTAACTTTGTTAAAGTTATAAAATTACCTTTCTTAAAGAAAGGAGTAATAGTATTTAAAATCAAGTAGGACCACTTTTAATTGAAAAGACAAATAAAAAAGGGAGTAATAGTATTTAAAATTAAGTGGGACTACTAAGGATAAAATTGTAATTGTGTTTTTAAAAACTTACCAAATAAGGAAAGACGACATTCTTTTTGGGACGAATCAAAAAGGAAATGGCGACACATAATTTGGGATGGATGGAGTATTATTTTTTTATAGTTTACAGGTCGTAGATAAATTTCTGTTGGCTTTGAAGAATTTCTTGTGTAAAGATTAGGTTTAATTGTATTGATTTGATATCTTTATTATCTTATTTTTTTATTTTAATTTACAAATCTAGATGAATCTCAATTGGCTTTGAAATTTTTTGTAGGTAAAGGTTAGGTTTAATTGTATTATCATAATATCTCTATTAGTTTGTTATTTTGTGGTAGTTTACAGTTCGTAGATGAATCTCGATCGACTTTGATGAATTTTTATGTGTAAATTTTAAGTTTAATTGTATTGTTTCGATATCACTTTTATCGTATTATTTTATTGCAGTTTACAGGTGATGGATAAATGTTGGTTGGCTTTGAAGAATTTTTTTAGGTAAAGGTTAGGTTTAATTATTTTTTTAATATCTTTACTTTGAGAATTTTTTATGTAAAGCTTAGGTTTAGTTGTATTATTTTGATATCTATTATTTTGTTATTATTTACAGGTGGTAGATAAGTGTCGAACGACTTTGCAAAAATTTGTGTGTGTAAATATTAGATTTAATTTTATTATTTTTCATGTCTCTATCATTGTATTATTTTGTTGCAATTTACACCTAGTAAATAAATGTCGATCGACTTTTAAAATATTTTTGGTAAACTTTAGGTTTAATAAATAATTTCTTCATTTTTACCTACTCAAAAGATATTAAATTTAATTATTATATTCATCTTTATTATTTTCATAAATATCTTATTTAGCGTAATGTTTGAATTCATTAAAGTGAGGTACACGCGCAAGACGCGTACACCCAAACTAATATTTTTAAACGGTTAATTTATTTTTTATAGAATGAACACTTGATAATATGTGTAAAAACCTCTATAAATTTTTGAGTCAAAGTGCTTGGTAAAAATATTTTGTCATGTATTAAGTTGGTATCAAAATATATCGTAATTTAAGTACTTCAACAAAACTTTACTCAAATTGATCCAAATCCGTATATATAAAGTTCAATTAATCATCATTTTTTTGATGTGAGACTCTTAACTCTTCCTCGACATCTACCACACCTTGTCAACTAAAGCTCGACCAAATATAATATAGGGTCCATTATCTGTGAGTAAGTCTCACTTACACAACTACCTTATGCATGGCACCACTAAATTAAACTCCAAAGTCTGTCTTCACATCTTCAACTTATAAGCACTCTTCACCTTCAACCTCAAAACCGTGTGTTATTATCATCAAAAACTAAGAAAGTTTTCAAAGAGAGGTGAAATTTTTTTTCAATGCAAGTTGCAATCAAGGGAAATTCTCCAACTACAACATAAAATTCTGCAAGTAACATTGATAAAAAATAAAATATATGCAAATTTTTTCACTAGCTCGCGAGGTAAAAATACTGTTTTGGACAGAGCCTCCACTAATTATAGGAAATTTTCCAATTATACCAAAGTCTTATTTTTGTCAATTTTGCCACTTTCTATTTCCTGCTACATTCTAGTAATTCATTGACCATGACCCACATATACCTTCCGCCGTTTAGAAAAGTATACAAAAGAGAACCCGCGTATACACTTTATACAAGAAAAAAAAAAAAAACCCTAATTTCCACTTCCTTTCCTTCCCCCTCTTATAAATTCCTTTCTTCCTTCTCTTTCTCATCTCACAAATTCATTCCTTTTTTTCTCTTATAGCCTATGTCTCAAAGACCCAATACTCCACACTTTTCATCTATAGCTTTTGGCCTTCATTCCCATCTCCTGGTTTCCAGTGAGATGAACTCTAACTCCAATTGGTCTTGAAAATAGCAAATTCTTTGTGATCCTATTTAGTCGGCGGCGCAGTTCTAATTAACCTTCTTTTGTAGCACACTAACACAAGCTCTTGCTATTCTTGTTAGTATTCTTTTGTAGCACTTTTGGATCTTTATTTTGTAGAGCTTCCTGAATATCTCGAGAATGGGTGTTAAAGGATTTGTTGAGGGAGGTATTGCTTCGATTATTGCTGGGTGTAGTACACATCCTCTAGATTTGATCAAGGTTCGTATGCAGTTGCAGGGTGAAACCCTAAACAAAGCTCCTGCTCCGCACACCGTTCATAATCTCCGTCCAGCACTTGCCTTCCATGGTGGTGCTGCTGCTAGCCATGGTAATATCCACGTCTCGGGGCCAATGGTACGACCGACGAGTGTGGGACCTGTTGCTGTTGGTGTGAAAATTATACAGCAGGAAGGAGTGGCTGCACTTTTCTCCGGTGTATCGGCGACTGTTCTCCGGCAGACGCTTTATTCTACGACCCGAATGGGGTTGTACGATATGCTGAAGCAGAAATGGTCTGATCCGAATACGAGCAACATGCCTCTGTCGAGGAAGATTATCGCCGGATTAGTGGCCGGTGGGATCGGAGCTGCGGTTGGGAACCCTGCTGACGTGGCAATGGTGCGAATGCAAGCCGACGGCCGGCTCCCATTGGACCAGAGAAGGAACTACAAAAGCGTAGTTGATGCAATTACTCAGATGAGTAAAAGCGAAGGCGTTACTAGCCTGTGGCGCGGTTCATCACTCACGGTGAACCGCGCCATGCTAGTAACTGCGTCGCAGTTGGCATCGTATGATCAGTTCAAGGAAATGATCTTGGAAAAAGGGCTGATGAAAGATGGTCTAGGGACCCACGTGACGGCGAGCTTTGCAGCTGGATTCGTGGCTGCAGTAGCCTCGAATCCAGTCGATGTGATTAAGACACGTGTCATGAACATGAAGGTGGAGCCGGGGATGGCTCCACCGTACAGTGGGGCCCTTGATTGCGCTATGAAAACGATCAAAGCCGAGGGCCCCATGGCACTTTATAAGGGGTTCATTCCAACAATCTCAAGGCAAGGACCATTTACTATTGTGCTCTTTGTTACATTGGAACAAGTCAGGAAAATGCTCAAGGATTTTTGATGATGATGACGAAGACAAAAATAATTTTAGTATTAAGAATTTAAAAAAATGTTTAGTTTATTTAATGTTTTAGGTTTTTAATTTGGGGGTTAAGTTTGGGAGAAGTAATACTATGTTGTTTTCTTGTATTGTTATTGTTACTTCTATATAAAAAAATGAGTTCTCTTTTGGTAATGATTCTTTATTAAGCAAATGTTGATTGAAGCAACTGCTATATTTGTTATGTTGGTGGGAAGTAGAATTATTGTGGAAAGAATTGGTATCGAGATGCGCAAAAGTGAAATTTTAAAATAAAGAATACTTTAGGCCAATTTTATGCATGGCATCTCAATTGACCAAGTCGATGGGATATTATACTCTATTTAAAAAAAACAAATTAAAATTTTATGAAAGGGCAATTTGATGTACAAAACGTTCAAGCGAAACTTAGAGCCGAATCACCATGAGATTGACAAGTGCAGTTCCAAATTCAACTTACGCACCTGCAACAATCAGTTTAAGACATTGCCTCGAATACCTTGAGACCAATAAGTTTGGCTCCTTTTAACTGAACCTAATACTTATATGCGCGATAATCAGCTTAAGTTGTAAGAGTTTAACATTGCTTTCAACACCTTGAGATTGATCAAGTTTGGCTCCTTTTAATGACGTACCTACCTATTCAACAATCAACTTAGGATGTGAGTGTTAAATATCATCTGACACATTGAGACTGACAAGTTTGATATCTCATACAAAATTTAAAAAAGAGTCACATTTCGGAGATATGATTGTCAATTCTAACGCTCGCAAGCATCAGCGACTGCTTTCACTGATCAAATCAAATACTTTCACACACTAGAACGGAAAAATAATATCTTAGACAATCAAAAATTTTATTTAATTAGAAAGGACAAGTAAAATCATGTTAGTTTAATGTTGGGAACAATATATTATGTCCACTTCCAAAGGACAAGAACAAAAATAAAAAGTCAAAATGGCTCTTTGGCCGTCAAAAAAGAGTTTTTTAATTTTATTAAATTAAAATACTTTTATTTTAACACGTTTTAGGACGACTAGTTCTAATTAAAATAGCTTGATCTAAGAAATTTTGAAAAAGTCTTGTTAAAATTCTAAATGTCAAAAGGTGTTGAATCCAAAAAAAAATAAAAAATCACTCACACATTTAGTAATGATTGATATGCCACTTGAATCTATTAAATATATATATATATAAATATTTAATCAGGAATTTAATAACTCGATAACAAATTCAAAATTTATAAATTTTAAGTTTTAACTTTACCTTTTTTGAAAATAAATTTTATCTGATACGAATTTATATTAATTGGAGCACTAAATTTAAAATGATAAATGCATAAACAAAAGGTACTAATAGCATGGGGTCATTATTTGTCACCTTAGTAGGTAAGAGAGCGTGTGTTAGGCACATGCATATGTCCTAAAGCTTCAACTTTTTCAATGTCACTTTTTTTGTTGAACAAATTCTTGTTGAAATTTTCTTTATAAAAATCCAAAAAAAAAATAAAAAAATTGGAAATTGTTCAATTTTGATGTGTTGTAATTGATTCCCTTCTCTCTTCATTGTATTTTTCTTTTTATACTTAGTTTTGTGATATTTTATTTGAGCCAAGAATCTATATCGAAAATAATATTTTTATTTTCATAAGGTGTAGGAGTAAGGTTGCTCATACACTATTCTCCTCAAATTTCATTTCCAGAATTACGCTGAATATATTATTACTGTAATAATTAAAATGAGGGTGGGGTGGGGGTGGGGGTGGGGGAGTAGTGGCAGAGCTATCTTTGCTCCAGGAGTTCATCCGAACCTTCTTTAATGAAAAATTATACTGTTTTTATATTATTTTTACACGATTAAAAATATTTTTATGCATATATATAGTAGATGTTGAACCCTCTTCGACTAGTTGGTATATTTTCTTATCAGTGGTTTTTTTTCCTGAGGCAAAGTCACAATTCTCTTCTACTTGTGATGTTTCCTCATTCATTACAACTTTGTATAATGGTATTGGTTCTTTCCTTAGAATATAAATTTGTCTCCAAATCCTAAGAGATTTTGATGAATTATTGAACATGCATTTATTCACATGATATGATACTTCTATAATTGGGGTAATCCCTACTACATCCATTGAATCCTATTCTTTTTTTTTTTCATTCTATGTTTTGAAATATTCTCTGGTTTCCCTTTTTTTTATAAAAAAAAAAAAAAAAATACCAATAACGAAGGCTACATGAAATTCATTCATGGTGACTAACACATTCTGTATATATTATTCAATATCTTCACAGAGCCAATGTTTTGGAACAACATCAGCTTCGAGTACACGACCCTAGGTAGGAATATGTGGAGAATATAAATTAGGGTAGAAAGTCGATAGAAAGAAGTGCGTCCCTGCTCTAGTAGGAGTGCTTTATTTTGGTACCGATGCTAGTAGTCATATATAGTGATATGCTTTTAATGTCTTGTTTGTGAAGTTTTGGTAATGTTTGTTGCTTCCGATAAATTGATTGTAGTATTACTTATGGTAGTAGTCTTGTTTCTGTTTCTTTTGTGTGTGTGTTGATACTTAATGTTCATGTACTCTGTCCTTTTATAAACTATTTTTTGTCTTAAATCAGGGGTCTATCGAAAACAATATTTTTACATCACCTCCAAGGTAATGGTATGAACTGCATATAGTTACCGTCCTCAAACTCCATTTTGTGTGGGAATATAATGGGGGTATATGTTGTTGTAGTATCTTCACAGAGCCAATGTTACACAACATGCTTTAATAGAATATATATTTGTTTATTATATATAGTTGTCACCAATCCAAAATGTTAGATTCATTTGCCACTTGGATTAAGCATAGTACAATAATTGAATAACAAAAAAGGATTAGGGTCCCAATTTGCAGTGGTACATTTTTGCAGGAACTTAGGACAGAGGAAATAACATTATAGTATTAATTAGGACAGCTATCATCTAATCAATATTTATTAGCAGTCACCATCAGTTAATTACTTCATTAATCTCCATGAAACACTTTGATATATATATATATATATTGATAACAATAATCAAAGCCTAACATGAAAATGATGCAAATCTACTTATTTATGACTTGCAACAAAATCATGTTCTTGCCTAAGATTTTTTTAGTAGAAAGTGCTTTATGCTGTTAGTAGGCCTACTCAACACAAATCTAAATTAGTCGAGCAAATGTACTTAATCAATAAGGGTCCCAATGCAGTGATGAATATTTAACTCCATTCTTTACCAGATATCTTAGATTCAAGCCATAAGAGTGCTTTACAACCCTACCCCCCAATGTAGGACATTCCGGCACAAATTCAAATTTAATCAAACTTCAATACAAATATCAGACACCGATGAAAAAACAAAAGAAGATTGAACACATACCGCATGCCCAAAACACTTGACCAATCCTCAAATACATGTGTTCAACGTGACTATTTCACAAGATACCGATAACCTTAGATAACTCCATCCATCAAAACTTCCGCAGGAAAAAACACTTATGAGGAAAATAGCTACACAATAGTTGCCTTTTGCAAAGTAAAGGCAAATTAGACTATGATTGCTTGGCACATATTGCTTCTGTATAATATTGCTATACATAGTTCTCACAGATTTTTCAAAGAGAACTATTCAATCAAAAAATTGAGAAATATACCAAAAGAGTATACAAAGCTCAGCAAACTATTACTAGTAGTACAAATTTCTAAAAATGAATAGAAAAGATCAGTTGCTCTATAGCAGCCATTAAGAAGAACCAAAATCTAGAGTACCTAACAAAATTGGACAGTACATCCTCTAGGGAAGTGCTATATGTAGGAGTATTTGGTATATGCTATGTACAAGTTCTGTTAATACTTTAATAGAAGTAGTTGTTGTCGTCGTTATTCACAGCATCTTTACAAAGCATGGATCGAACATCTGCAATAGATCTAGGCGGTTCCAAATCTTTCTCTTGCAGTGCATTGCCTAGATACTTTTGCATCCCGGATGCAAATATGTCATCTAATATCTACAAGTCGAAAACAAAACCATCAACGAATAATGTACGGTAAGCATGAAGCTTCTGCTCCTATTTTAGGAGAAGAAAGGAAAGGTCATACACATCGTTGTAAACTTTAGTGGAAAAAGTAGCACCATGCAACTCAGGAGTTTCTATTTATACGATGATTCTAGAATATAAAATAGACTTTACGAGCGGAGAAGTAGTATCAACTTACAGATACGGCAACTCGTGATGCTTTGTACCAAGATCTATTGTCTTTCCTCTCTTCCAAAAACTTTAGCACATCCTGAAATTAAACGAGTGCGAGTCATTTGAAGAGTGCGTAACATTAGGAAGCATTTATCAGAATAAGCCATTATTAGTAACCGTTTGATAACTAAGCTATTTACAAACCTGCCCCATCCGATCCCAGAAGCCTCGGCAAATAATTATGAAAACTTGTGTCTCAAATACCATATGAAGTTGCTCGATTGCATTATCCAGCAGATCCTTCAGCGGCTGTATCCTAACTCGTACATCAGATTCCTGTATACCTTCCTTAGTATCTTGGATTATCTTCTTCAGTTTAGTGGGACTATGCAATCTTGTCTGTACACAGAAACAATTATCACAACTCTTGCAAACACCAACAAATTTAGACAAAACTGTAATGCGTTCATAGAATACCAACATTTTCCGCTAGTTTATCCATGATTGCTTGCATATAACCTCTGAATTTGGTTCTCAACATAACTGTAATTTCACTGATGCGCTCTCCAGGAGCGACATGTCCACCATCTGGTAGGCAAGAACCCCATGACTTGAATTGCAGTTCTATCTGCGGCCGCAGAACATCCAGCATTCTCTTCATGGAATTCAAAAGAATTCCTAGCTGAAAAGTAACTCAACGTGTTATTTTCTTGTAAGTAGAAAACAGAAAAAAGGGATTTATACATTTACAAGGCTATTGCACTAAAAGCACGGTTGCTCACCTCTTTGCAAGCTGCAAACGGACAGACTGTGCCTTTTATTTTCTGGACATACTTGAGACCTAATTTCACTATATTCTCCTTTAATGGAGCTAAAACATCAGCATACTGCCTGTCCAAAGTTTCAATAACCGCCTTTTCTACATCTGCTATTGCCTTTCGAAAAATGTGGAAATATCAGTGTCGTTAGTCACTGTCAAAAGGCATATAAACATAGAGAAAACTAATTGAACTCAAGCGAGTAACAAGAGACTGCAGCCACCAAATCTTGCTTTCTGGAATTGAGATAACGATATTCTTCAGTTTTCACATACTCCGTTAAAGCCTATCACTAATATAAGAACCATATAGTGTTCTAAATGCCAAGTAGTCAACAGCCAAAAGGAAGGGAAAAGACAAGATGAAGAACCTCCACCAACCCCACAAACCAAAAAGCTGATATTGTTATTACGTAAAATAAAAACATGTCTACTGCTCAAAGGAGTTGAAGATAAAGAATTTGAGGAGCATAGCTTGTACATACAGTTTCCAATGAGAAGAGGTATTCAGGCCAGCGTCTTATGACAGCATCATATTCAACTAATGTCTCCTTCAGTCGGTCATAGATATCATCAACAAAAGGAGTAGTTGAATGCTGTGTATCTACACACGGCCACTTTATCTGCAGATAATACAACTAGTGTCAAGTACAGATTCTAAAAAAGCAGTTCGGATCAAAAACGTCTGTGTACCAATCTCTATCTTATATGAATACAAAGTCACAATACATATATTATGTTGCATTAGTTATGTCATCTGAAAATACTGTTGACTAGGCACAACAATGTGAGGATTGGCATACCTTGTCAGGTTTACAAAATTCGAGCAAAGCAAGACGCTTCTCCTTGATCCAGAGAGTAATGTACGGATGGAACAACTCCTTTGCATCGACTCCGCCTTTGACCGGACTGTGAAAGGATTTTTCACCCCTGTCAAAATTGTACACACAGGACAAGCAGAATAAACTGAACTAAGGAACATGCATTACCTGATGTTCCAGGCACTAAAATCTTTCTGAACATCAGCTGTTGCGACAATGAGTTCTGCTACAGGAGATGAGGGACCAGTGGGAGGACATGCAACAAGAAATGCCCGCAATCTGCTACATAGCTCCGCGGAGTATATGGCTGATGAAAGATTTGGGAGGTCTAGGAAACTACAGAAGATTAGCCAGAAATAGCTATGAGTAATGGAATTCCATATAGTAATTGTCTAATAACATATCTATAAGCTATCAGAAGTCCGTCTCTCTTTAATGTCTTCCTTTTAATCTTATCATTAAGATGATTGCTCGTGCTCAGAATAGACCAACATCCAGAGATTTTTACCATGGGAGGGGCACATAGCAGCTTTTGTCTCGAGGAGTGAATTGAATCATGCGATTTCTAGACAAATTTCTAGTAAGAAGATTCGATCAACTTGCATCAACAAGAACAAACAAACAGGTAATAAAGAAGGCAAGTGTGGCAACTAATCTTTTTCATTCCTCATGTCGACCACAAAGCAGAAAGTGCCTAAGTTACTAAACAAGCTACCAAATTCCACAAAATATATGCAACAAAACCTTTTATTACCAATTTACAATGCTTTGAATAAAGGCATTGAGCATGCAGCTCAGAGTAAACCAATATGAATAACTGCGATTGAGAGGGGTTTAAATGGAGCGACACGGTAGTGAGGATTCATATAGTTGAATCTAACTACCTTAAGGCTGACGTTTAATGGTCGTTTTTGTTGTATGGGTAGAATTATCCAAATTAGCAAGAAAAATGGAATAATCGATTGAGCCTTCAAAATCAGAATTCTAGAAAAAGAGACCAGCTAACTTTAAAAGATCAGTATGACCATCTAAACTTCCAGCTATAGCTGAATGAGACAGGAAGTCACACTAAACTTCCAGCTATAGCTGAATGAGAAAGGAAGTCACAATCCAATGAGGGAGGGGGTAAGGGTACCTCGGAAGTATATTTTGATTATTAATCTCGATGTCCGAACGAACTTCATTTCTGATATTCGAACAAAGTGATACCATCTTCTGGTAAGCTGTGTAGCAAGCCATAGGATCCATCACTATGTTGTCATTGTTGTTGGAGACAAATTCATCTGTTTCTGCCAAGTGTCTTCTGGATCTTTTCTTCGCAGCAATCTACACAAAAAATAATGCGTAGAAGTGAGAAAGATTCCATAAGAAAAGGAAGGTTTCACATCTTCCATTCCCTTGAAGAAAAACTAAGCAAGAAGATAGTTTCTCGAACCTGAAAATATCTGCATAGTTTCAACTGGGCCTCTGGAGAAAGTATATCATTAAGAAGACTATACAGCTTCAAAGCAGGAGATAGTGCAGGAGCAGCAACTCTAGTAGCGGGTTTGAACACATCCGCCATCCCTGATGGTAACGATTCGTCTAAAGACTTGTAGTTCTCGAAAACTAGAGCGACAATCAGCTCTATCTTTTCAGAAACTTCTCCTAATATACGATTCTGGTTCATGATAAAAAAGACAGTATTGCAGTGAATAAAAGCACGTTCTGATATCCTGGAGACACCGAGAAGTAATAAAGTGACACTAGATTCTGGACCGCAAACTTGCATGTGCATAACATGTTCAAAATACTTCGGGAAAAAAAAGGCATGATAAAAAATTGAAAGAAGTGTGACTTTGGAAAAAAAATAAATATAGGACATAAGTTTAATTGATAAAAATTGCTCTTAAGAAAAACAAAAAATAAAAGTGTTACCATCCTCCAAAAGAAAAGAAAAAAAACAAAACAAACCACTTATTCAATGTAGTGCCATATTCAATACTTCCCTGTTTATTGGGAAGCATGCGACGGGCTTCATTATAGCGACAGATTCATTCTCCATTAATTATTAGAGTAGACAAGACATCATAATATAGAATCACAGAAACGGTTTGTAGCAGCCGAACCTATAAATAACAACTGCAAATACACCATATTTTGTGAAATCATAGTGCCTCCTATAGTATTATAGCTTAATTTAAGTCCAATCTGCCTGACCACACAAACTATGCTTCTATCATTTACAATCAATCTTAAATGTCACCAAACACAATGGTCTCTATCTTCTTGGAATATGCTGAAATTGCTTCCAAAAAACTTATGACTTGCATAAAATCAATTTTCCTTTTTTCTCTTCTTCCTACTTTGCCCTAGGCCATCCATTCTTGTTAATAAGTACATGGAATAAGTCAATTTTTCCTGATAACCTATATGGAAGAAGTCGATTAAGTAAAGGAACACACAAAAGCAAATCTCCTATCAAAAAGTTCAAAGCAAATCCTCTTACCTCTTGATGACTTAGGGTATTTTTAGGTTTAGAGACCACCGGCAGCAGCAAATCATATACCAAGGTCAGACAATCTGCTGTAGGCGTTGCAACATCCATGACATAAGTAAGATATCTAACACACAAATTGAAAATTCTTAGCAGAATTCCTCATTTGTTTCATTCATCAAATTCTGAGTGATGCTAATTAATGAGAGATTTTCCAAAATAACCTACCCTACCTTAATCTTGTATATGCATCCGAGACTCCATAGTATGATGCAAATTCAGTTACTAACCACCTCCACCCACCGTGGAGCAACAGATTTCTCTGCTGAAACTGTTGAACTTTCATTGCTGCTTCCAAAACAGAATCATATGCAACGGTTTCTGCGACAGGACCACACTGGCACAAAAACAGCAAACAAATCAACTTCAGAAATCTAACTTCTGGTCATCCATCACACCACACAATCGAGAACATACAGAAAAATCATTGAATAAATAAATATATCCCATGTTTAGTTTACGGCGGAATATATCTAGAACAAGTATTGCAGTGTCACTGCTATGAAATTAAGTACCAGAGCAAGAACCTGAGAAAATGTTTCTCTAACGACAACTTCAGCGGATGATCTGATTAATCAAAATATTATTTGTCACTACTTACAGGGAGAAAATAACAGCAAATTTTTTGTTAAAACTTACCCCAAACAACAAGAATTTGACATCCACCAAATTACATCTGTATGATGAGTTGATGACCACACTTTTTTTTTTTGATAAATATGTGTCTGATGACCACACATGCGGTTATATAAGCATGGTAATATATAAGTATTCAAATAAAGAAACTTGGAGATGGCATGCAGTTTGCGGATGATGTGGTCTTGACTGATGAGACACGTAGTGGAGTTAATGCTAAATTGGAGGTTTGGAGGCAAACCCTTGAGTCTAAAGGGTTTAGGTTGAGTAGGTCCAAGACAAAATATTTGGAGTGTAAGTTCAGCAAGGTGTCTAATGAGTCCGATGTGGTTGTTAAGCTTGATACTCATTCTATCAATAAGAGAGATAGTTTCAAGTATTTGGGGTCTATGATCCCATGATTCAGGAGAATGGGGAGATTGACGAAGATGTCGTTCATCGGATTGGGGTAGGGTGGATGAAATAGAGGACCGCCTCCGGAATCTTGTGTGACAAAAAAGTACCTCCTAAACTTAAAGGCAAGTTCTACAGAGTAGTGGTTAGACCGGCTTTGTTGTATGGGGCAGAGTGTTGGCCTGTTAAGAAGGCCCACATCCAAAAAATGAAGGTGGCGGAGATGAGAATGCTTTGGTGGATGTGTGGGTGTACCAGAAAAGGTAGGACTAGAAATGAGGTTATTCGAGATAAAGTGAAAGTGGCTTCCAAGATAAGGAAAGCGAGGTTGAGATAGTTCAGTCATGTGATGAGGAAGGGCACGGATGCCCCAGTGCAAAGGTGTGAGAGGTTGGCTAGGGACGGTTTCAAGCAAGGTAGAGGTAGACCGAAGAAATATAGGAGTGAGGTGATTAGACATGACATGAAACAGCTCCAGTTTCCCGAGTACATGACCCTAGATATGAAGTTGTGGAGGAGGCAGATTAAGGTAGAAGGTTAGTATGAGTTTAGGATATTCTATCTCTTGTCGTATTGCTCGGTGTATCTTAGTTATGGTATTAGTGGATATGTTGATTTCTATTTGTATCTTGTTCTTTTACTATTCCTTGTCTAGATCATTTTATTTTGAGTCGGGGTTCCATCGAAAACAACCTCCCCATCTCACATCTGAGGTAGTGGTATTGACTGCATACACTTACCCTCCCCACACCCACTTGGTGGGAATATACTAGGTATGTTGTTGTTGTTGTTGTTGTTGGAGATGGCATGCAATATAAATCTAGAAATCCATGAGAGGGAGCTATGACACTTGAGCTTGCGAGTGAAATTTTGCGTGCGAAGGCTCAGAAAGGTAGGTGAACTAGTACCAACCGTTAAGCTTCTGGAAGTCTACTTACAGCCAAATAGCACGAAGTAAAGAAGGCTCTTGCAGGAGTTTGATACCTTTGTGTTGCTATTTTCATCAGGACTAGTAGAATAATTGATGTATAGTTGTACTCTTCCAACAAGTTCATGCTCTGGTTCATGATATATGGACCACCAACGGAGTTTGTCTCCCTGCATTTTTGCAATCAAAAATAAGTCTTCCTTCAATTTGAGTTAAACCTCAATAACAGATATAATTACATATGAGATCCAGAAAGTATACCGGGTCATCAGCAATGTCAGCAACCTGAGCTACTGCACGGCCACAGTAGTTTCCCTTTGAGTCACGTACTTCAACAATTAAGTCGTCCCCCAGACCTTCCGGTAAGCTGAGTTGTTTTTTCAGTAATGTAAACCATCAGTGTCAAGAAGATGAAAAACATGCAAAAACTAATAAGTTGAGAAAACAAGTCCACGTACAATAGATGTGTTTCAGCAGATCCAGCTTGCATTTTCACTGTATCCTCTTCAGGTAAACTTTTCAATCTCAACGAACAAAAGTACGTCTCTGCATCAAGATGAAAATCAAACTGAGAGGCATTGTCTAGAAGGGACCAAACACCCAGCTTTGCGGAAAACACACTTATCACATCTTTCAATACCGAAAATTTAGTCGCAAAGCTTCAAATATCAAAACTTTTGAAGTCCTACGAAACAAGAAATGAACTGAACTAAAATATATTACCCCTCAAACCTTCAATTCTAAATCCTACACAGAATAGGTCGCAACTACTCACTAGACCCATAGTAATTGGAACAATAAGAAATGATTTCCCTTATAGCATTCACCGAGGACAATTGAATAGAAGAAAAGGGAACCAAAGGTACTAAAATTATTACTTCAAGTTGCATACCTGGAACTACTTCATATGATGTTGAACTGCTTCGTAAAGTAGTTACACCAAGTTTTAAAATCCCAGAAACGTCTTTTACATAACGAGTACCGGCATGAAGGTATGCCAAGCTTTGATGTGATAAAGAACCATTTGGAGGAATCCTTGGAGCCACACGTACTTTTCGTATGGCTCCCCATTCAGAACTGATAGTCGATTTCACATTGGACAACTGAGCACGTATGGCCTCCAGTTTTACTTTTGGTGGTTTCAAAGTGGAAAAGCTGCAGCCTGTGGGTGGATCTAATGCCATTTTCACTTTACGCACTACAAGAAATTCAATAGCTAAGTTAGACAGCCGATTTGTCTAAGGTAGAAGTCATCAAAACATTAAAATGAAACCACTAAAGCACCTTGTACTTTCAACTTGCCCAAAGTTTTCTTAGGTTTCATTGAGGCTCCCTCACCGACAAGTTCCAAGGACCTTTTCCTCAACAGTTCTTCCTCCGATTGTAATAACACTTGCCTTGCACTGAAATATTTGTAATGTAAGCTCAAGAATTAAAAATAATACATAGGATGAAATGACATGCTATTACAATATGCAGAAACATTACAAAGAAAAATGGTGGTCCTATGGAAGTAACGGAAATCAAACTAAGTACACCATATACACTCAGTATGCAGAACCAGCGACCAAGTCATCAATAAAATGAAAGCCCAATTCAAACTTTCCGTCATAAGTTGACAACTAATTGGTATCAGGTAAGTTTCAGTTTCTGAACTTCCGAAAGTAATCAGTCTACGATACCATTTTTTGTAATCCAACATACAAATTCTGCAATTTCTGGCAGCATACTAATGTATTATGTAAAAGACGGAGTATTTGAGACTCCAAACAAGATAATGGCTTCTTCCATATTTTTCCACTGAGTAGAACGTTTGAACATGGAAACATAAACATAGAGCAAGTAATGGAACAAAACGCACCCAAAAGCATCTCGTAATGAGGCACATTCATTGTCCAAGAAAGATGGAGCCTCGTGGCAACCCTTCGCCCATGAGTGAAGACATAATCGAACACATGCCTCATAAGCAACGAAACAATGCCAACTACCTCGTCCACTATATCAAATTCAATTTATAAAAGAAGATGATGAGTAAATCAAATAATATTAACAGCAACTCTACGATAGAACAACTTAGACCACTCTGAGAGAAATACCTTGCGTGATATGTTGGAAAGAGGGCAGATGAAGAATTAGAAGGTACACCACCAGCCCTGAGAATGATAACAAGGTTGTCACCATATGCCTTCAAATTCCTCGAGGATTATTCAGGAAAAGAAAACATGTCATGATTCATACCTCCCAGATGGATCAGACTGTCCATCTTTTGCTGAACCTGCCACTGCAGTTTTATATGCTTTAGCTTCATCCATTGCTACAGAACGACCTGAAACTTCTGAGAAGGAGATATCATCTGCCACAAAAGCTTTTCGCTGCTCAGCAACTTGATCGCGTTCTTGTAATGAACCACTTAATGGCGGTGCACTGGGAATATTACTTTTGGACAGCTTCAGGCTCTGCTTCAGCACATAACAGAATCAGTAGACAGAATAAGAGTAACATATTCGCATATGAAACATTACTACAAAAAGAAGAGAGTGCATGATCCTCGTTATACCAGTTTCACAAAATAGAGAAAGTGCACGAAGATTAAAGACAAGAAATTAATGATAGACGAAATTTGAGAATAAAATCCCCAACTTTCGCAACCAAGTGCTAAGAACCCCGGTTGATCTTCAAATTCAAAAATTAGCGGATTAAAGCTAATTATGATTGTGCGAAATATAAGAGAAGAATATATTTGAATTGTTGAATAGGACACTACATTACAATCCTTTTCCAAGTAGGATTCTATATTTTATTCCTACTCCTACTCATATTCTAACAATGATACTAATACAGTCAATACAAGAACTTAGATCAAAAGGTGATCTAGACCCTATTTCGAAGAAATTAGAGACAATAATTAGTATAAGACTAATTACCTACTTTAATTTAGAATAAGAATCAAAGTATCAAGTTAAAGAATCAATCTTAGCTCTTAAACAATCGTTGTTATAAGGTTGTGAGATAAATCTCAAGTAGTCACACACAAAGATTTTAAAGAAGGGCAGCACTTAACTAATAATAATATTGTCTAATGAAAAATAACAAAATCAACCCCTACATATAGGGAAAACTTATCCCAAATAACATGGGACTCAAATCCTACTTTTATGAAAATAATAAGTAGAGAACTTTTAAACTAGGAAAATAATATCAACCTTCTTCCTAAACTTAGCTAACAAAAACAAAGGAAAAAGAGGCCAAGTTTCCTCCATTTCACACGCCTACTTGTAGCAGGCTTTGGATGCTATCACATAGTTAAGGAGGCACCGCTCAGAGTTTATACCAAAACAACGAACCAAATAAGAATCTCAATCCCTTAACTTTCAACACAAACTACTTCGATTGAAGAAGGATGGTCAGAAGTTCTTGTTCACTAATCAGAGAAACCTCTTAGATTCTTACATATCTGCTGCATCGACACCAACTTCTTTTTCATCTAGACCCTCTGATTTCCAACAATTACTGATATTCCTGATTCAAGTACGTCATTTCTGTATGGACTACGCCTTTTAAGGCTTGAAATTCCAGTCCACCTTCTTCCAATGGTTTTACAAGCTTAAACCCATCCACCTTCTTCGGCAACTTATGTCAAATAAAAACCCAAGATACTTGGGTCTCCTAAGTAGTGGCAATAAGCAGCCTACTCATGAAAAGGAAAAAGTTTAGGTAAAAATGGATTCCTCTAACAACTCGCACAACAATCTTGCTAGACGTTATCTTCACTTTCCTGGTTACTTTAGAATCTCATTAAAGACAAAACTATGATAAGCACAAGCATAAACAGGCCCAGTATAAATTTTGCCCCAAAGTAGGAAATATATAAATCTCAAATCTTATTCATCAATTTGAGCATTAAAGTAAATATCCTAGAAGATTTCACAGAACTTCGGTTCTTTATATCACTCAACAAGTAGAAAACCATCCCAAGATTCAACTCACTAGTCCTACGTTGTTTACCCAACAGGCAAAAGTAGAACAGCAAACCTGTCTAGAAGACCTCCCATTCGACTCCCGGGATGAGCCACTCTTGTTACCGATCGAAAATGGAACCGAAGCTGTAATTTTAGAACTCGCAACAGAATTCGATGAACTTTTAGCTGCAAATTGGTTCCACGTTTTCTGCTGAAGTTCATCACTGGTGGCATTACCAATATGCTTATTGGAAGAATTCTTTCTCTTTAAAGTTCCAACATTCAGAAACTTATCGTCTTGGGGTGAAGTTTCAACAGAGTAATGACCATAAACCTCGTCATCAGAATCAGGATCCGTATCCATATCCGACCCCCACCCATCATTGCCACCACTACCACTCACAGGTGAATTTTTTGAACCAGGGATAACAACACCAGATGGCAAATGCCCACCTTGAAACTTAGAACCACATAGTATTCCAAAGCCCAATCCATCGGTTTTTCGACCAAGAACACGATCAGATTGCATCATCTGAGTATACATTGTAAGTAATTTCTTCTTCACACTATCTCCTACCTAATTCAAATCAAGGGGTTGTCCAATTCATCACAAATACTCAAACACAACAAGCAACAAAAACAAACAAAAAGACAATCTTCTTTTCAGATTTTCGCAAACAAAAGGCAATCTTAACATATACATTGTAAGTAATCTCTTCTTCACGCTATCTCCTACCTAATTCAAATCAAAGGGTTGTACAATTTATCACAAATATGCAAACACAACTAGCATCAAAACAACCAAAATGGCAATCTTTTTTCTATTCTCAAAAACAAAAGACAACAACAACAACATCAAGTGGAGTCTGGGGAAGGTAGACTGTACGCAGACCTGTTTCTGAAAGACCCTCGGCCAAGTGCAACAAATCAAAGTATTTATGAAAAGAAAAAACGACATTGAAGAAAAATAGGAACTAACAAAGAACTCACAAACAAAAAGACAATCTTAACATACGACATTAACCACCCAAAACCAGTTAAAGCATTTACTACTACTACCATTACAATCAGGGCTTCTACACTAACACATACCATGAAATACAACACAGAACTACATAAATATGGGAAAAAAACAAAGACGGGGTTTGTGGAAATAACCAAAAGAAGTATACAGAACTTACAAAGAGCAAAGAAAGCTCACTTCTTTAATGAGAAAGACGAGCAAATCACAGTTCTAAAGATTCTTTTCCCCCTCAGCATCCAACCATAGAGGGAACAGGTTCTTCAAAATGTTAACTCAATCAAAAAAAGCAAAAACCCAATTTCCCCTCTTCTTCACACTATCTCCTAACTAGTTCAAATCAAGTCCAATTTATCACAAATACTCAAAACAAACAAAAAGACAATCTTAATATATACATTGCAAGTAATCTCTTCTTCACACTATCTCCTACAAAACTAAAATCAAGGGGTTGTCCAATTTTTCAGAAAAACTCAAATACAAGAACAAAACAAACAAAAGGACAATTTTAACATATACATTGTAAGCAATCTCTTCTTCACACTATCTCATACCTAACTAAAATCGAGGGGTTGTCCAATTTATCAAAAAAAATTAAAACAAGCAGCAAAACAAACAAGAAGACAACCTTAACATACGACATTAATCACCCTGAGCCAGTTAAAGGGTTTCTACACTAACACATACCATGAAATATCACATAAAAATGGGGAAAAACAAATGGGGTTTGCAGAAATAACCAATATTACAAAAAGAGCAAAGAAAGCTCACTTCTATAATGAGAAAGGATGAGTAAATCACAGTTCTAAAAATACTTTTTTTCCCCTCAGAAACCAAACAGAGAGGGAACAGGTTCTTCAAAATGTTAACTCAATGTCACACTATTAACACATGACATTAATCACTAAAAGCCACTTAAAGGGGTTCTACTACTATTACAATTAGGGGATTTTACACTAACAGACACCACGAAACACATCAACAAATACATAAAAATGGGAAAAAATAAATGGGGTTTGCATAAATAATCAGAAAAAGTATCAAGAACTAACAAAGAGCAAAGAAAGTTCACTTCTTTAATGACAAAGATAAGCAAATCACACTTCTAAAGATTCTCTTTTTTCGCCTCAGCAATCAAGTAAAGCAAAGCCCAATTTCCTCTCTTCTTCACTATCTCCTACCTAATCAAATCAAGTTCAATTTAACACTCAAAACGAACAAAAAGACAATCTTAACACATACATTGTAAGTAATCTTAACATATGACAACCTTAACGCAAGGGGCTGTCCAATTTTTCACAAATACTCAAACACAACAAGCACTAAACAAACACAAAGACAACCTTAACATATGACATTAATCACTCAGAGCCAGTTAAAAGGCTTCTACACTAACACATACCATGAAATAACACATAAAAATATGAAAAAACAAATGGGGTATGCATAAATAATCAATAAAAGTATCAAGAACTTACAAAGAGCAAAGAAAGCTCACTTCTTTAATGTAAAGGATGAGCAAATCACACTTCTAACGATTCTCCTTTTTTTTTTTTTTGCCTTAATCAAGAAAAGCAAAACTCAATTTTCCCAAATTCACAATTATCTTTTTCCTTAAGAAATCAAAGATTCAATGTACACACAAAGTTCACTTGCCATAAATACTCACAACAAGTGAAAAAAATAGCACCAAGAAAAAAAAAATAAAAAGGCAAAGAAAAGGACAGAAAAAATAATTAAAATAAGGAAAAGATTGGAACTTTGTACTTTATGTGCATGTTATGTAAATTAAACAGTGTCATAGACAGATTGTAATGCACTTCTTGTTGTAGGGCAAAAGTGACAGCAAGTTTACAATAAGGAAAAAATAATATCCCTTTTCTCACTTTTTCTTTTTTTGTTTCTTCACTTCTTCAACAAATCAAAAATTTTGGAATTAGTATAAATTTTTGTAATATTAAATGTGTATGTGAAAGTTTGTAATATGATGTAATTGTAGATTTTATTTATAAAGGTAATATGATTTATTAATATAGTGTCTTGAGATATTTCGATACCTTATTTATTAATTATTATTTGTAGTATATTTGCTATAATTGTACAAATATTATAAAGTTTTGATATTCTTTACAAATTGAGGAATTTTTATTTAAAAAAAAAAAGATAATTTAAGAAATTCAAAAGCATATCGAGTGGCGCTAGAAAACAATTAATCTCAATCTAATCCAATAATTTTAAATTTTAACTAATTAATTTGTATTAAGAAATTTATTGAATATTTTATAAATTATTACTATTAGTTTAGAACTTATTACCTTAGATTGACTAGAATCTTAAATTGTAAGTAGATTAGTAATTCACAAATAGTCCATTGCTCAACAAAATTAGTGGAAAATTTGTTATACTTATCGTGCTTTTTGAATTCTTGTGAGGTGTTGTCAAGTCAATATTTTGTCCCCACTTTTCAAGTCCAGAGTATCTTTATTACTCTCTCTATTAATTGCACTTATGGACTCAATAATTCTTAAATAAAAAATTAATTAAAAATGTAATTTGATTAAAAGGATTGAAAAAAAAAGACAGATTGACGGCGAAAAAAGAAAAAGAATTGACGGAGACGTGAAGAAAGTAACGTGAGTATGACGTGGCAAGGGCATTTTTGTCTTTGTAATAAGGGCTGGTAGTTTCATGGCGCGTTTTGTGCCGCGGGAGGAGCGGCTCTTTGTAACCTTTTTTTTTATTATTTTTATTTTTTATTTTGGAATGTTATTCATATTAAAATCCGATTAATTTAGATTCGCACAGAATAGAGGCCATACAAAGGTAATCGCTTTGTTACACTAGTATTTTTGTGACTGCACAAAGAGCGGACACAATCACTAGTATATCTAATAAAAAAAGTTCATAAAATTAACGACATGCTATGCTTAGAATTCGGGATAAGGCACAAGAGTGTATTGTATGCAGTCCTGCCTTGTATTTCTGTCAGAAATTGTTTCTAAAGCTTGAACTCGTAACTTGTTGATCACATGACAACAACTTTATCAGTTTACTCCAAAACTCTCCTTCGACACATAAAATTGAAGTATTATCGAACTCAACCTTTTCAATGAGGGAGTTCGAAAAATAAAAATATAATATTTAGAATTTGAATTTGAAATTTGAATCTTTTTAAATTACAAATCAACCAATATTCTTATGTTTAGGAGGTTTAAAATCTATAAATATACACATCAAAAAATATATAACTCCCTCGGTATACATACCCTAGCATAGTGAAAATAAATTGAGGTTTTTAGCTATAAATATGTAGAGTTGAAATATTTAATTACTACGGGCCAGGACAATCTGCGTATTATAACTTTCGCGATGTATCAAATTTAGAGATGGAATGAATCATAAGAATTTATTATACATAATCTTATCTGATATTTCTATAAAAAATTATTTTCTCGATTTAAATTCGTGATCAGAAACGTGAGAATAACTTTAACGATTATTGATTTTTATTTTCTTTCTCTTTTAAGCAGACAAAATAGGTGAGAGAATGTATGAATGGGATAGGACATTAGAGTCTTCGGTACTTTACCTTATTGACTAAGAAAAAAGATTTACAAAAAGGAATAATAATTAATTAAATGTTGTGTGATTTGGAAAGATCTAAATTCAGATTACTTTTCAGTATTAAAGTTTTATTTTAGGACTAATGCTTTTACTAATACTTTATTTTCGTCCCTTAAACTTTTTAAAATAGGAAAATCTCCCCACAAGAAGCCCCCTAAAGGACTGCCTGGAATAATTTTTTTTTTTTTTTAACCTTACCTTGTCACTTTCCTTAAAAAAATATTAATTAAAAATTTATTTTATCAAATTAATTTTATTTATTATGCTTTAAAAATATAGTTTGAATATATACACTTTGTTTAGTCATTTAATAATAGAAATAGTATTGAAAAATATAATAAAATAATTTTAGTTTCACAAAAAAAATAACTAAACTGAAACAAATATTTTTAAAAAGACTATCAATCAAAATAAAATAGAGAAAATACTAAAACATTAGTTAAAATTTATATGATTTCACTTTTGAGAACGGAAAAGTTAGAAGGAAAAAAAAAGGAAGTAGGTTTTGTTTTTAAGGAAATGTGCTAATAAATGTTTCCCTTAATTATTGAATTTAATTACATAGTCATCTTTAGTTGGGAATTCAATGAGTCAGTTAAAAACATAATAAATGCTGGTGACCAATTGTTTATTGCTTTTAAACGGTTGATATTGTGCAATTTAATCTGTACAATAACTTTTTTTAAGTCTCTTCAAAAATGTAAGGTAAAATTACGTGTTTTCTTATAGAATCAATCATTGATATTTGTGTACGAATAACTCATTCATGTTACACTTTCTAACTAGCGATAGAATTATTTTGTATGTAACAGGGTATGAATTCGAATAATGAACAATAACTGATGTAGGAAAAAACTTGAAAGTTCATTTAGTTGCTTTGACTCAAACTCTATATATGCATTAGAAATTCACTTAATAAGGAGGATAAATAATAGAGTTCAAACTCTGTAGAATTTCGAACTCAAATATATAATACTTGAGTTTTAGTTTTGTGTTTGGTCAAGTAATCAACCAATAATATTTTCATTACGACCTCTTAAGATGAGACCCTTTTTAATAAGTGTATTTGCTTAGTATACTCGAATGCCTTTTCTCTTAACATTAAGGAGTCGTTTGGTGTGAGGTATAAGGGATAAGTAATTCCGCAATAAAATGAATGATTATTTTATCATATGTTTGGTTGGAATTATTAGGGAATATCAGGATGACTTATCTCACTATTTACACCATAATGATTGGATAAATTACTATGCATGATAAAATAAGTTATCTCAAATAACTAATCTCAGGATAACTATTTCCCAACCAACCCACCCTTAACTAATTAAAAAGAAAAGGAAAATGACAAGTGGGAATCTTGGAAAGATCAAAACTCTGTAGCCCATTCTGACAGCCACACAAGTAATGATCTTCAACTAAAATTGTATTAAATGTGACAAAATGTCTGATTCACACAATAGATCTTGAAAAAAAATAAATTACTGAAACGTTTTTTTTTTTTTTATAAAGATGGGAGTGTTGTTGTTATTGGTAGTCGTAGTGTTATGCTCGTTTTTTGTTTTAGACTTTTGTTGATATGTAACATTGCAAGTAGATCACATATAAGTACTTCCTCTGTTTCGAAATAAGTGAATTATTAAGATATTTATTGGTGTTTTAAAATAAGTAAATCATTGAATTTGTTTTCAAATTTACCCTTCGACCAATTAACTTTTGAAAAGGTATTACAAGGTCAACTTTTTCTTTCTTGAGATAAAAATAAAAAATTGTGTTAAATTTATATCTTTAGTGCCTTTTTCTTAATATTTTATTATGAAACGGAGGAAGTATTATTTTGAAATAATATTGTTCTGTTACTATATACTGTTATGTTACTCTTTTTCCGAATGTATTTTGTCTTGACACGAGTATCTATCAGAAATAACCCCTCTATCAGGTATTATGTTATTTTCTACGAAGACATTTTTGAGTTTTTTTTGTACCTCTATAAGCACTACCTACGCCCTACCCTCCCACACTTCACCTTTGTGAAAAAACACTACGTAGTTATTTAAGCATTTTATTTTTTCTTTCAATAATTATATCTATAATCCAAAATTTACCTTTCGATAATTCTCCAATTTTGGGACTCAAATTCATAAACTTGGAGACCCTAATTAAAAGTGAAGAGATCTTTTTCATCACACTACGCCCCTCGATAGGAGTCTCCCACTACTACATGAACCATTCACCCCTCTTTCACCTCTTCTATATAAGTGAAATAAATCTTTCGATTCTTGTAATCTGGCTTCTTAAAGTAAAAAACACAAAATTGAGCTATTTCATAAAGGATAGTATCACTTTTAGTGAAAACAAAGGCATATACACAATTTTCTATTATTCACATTGGCTTGCTATATGGATAAATCTCTTCTACTATAAGATACATAGCTCCTCTTTGCACAAAACTAAAAAGAACATTAAGTTCTTTCCAAGTAAAAATTAATCATCTTTAGAACCTAGTACCTCCTCCTTAATCCCTTTAACTTTAGCAGCAAACTCATCTCTATTACTCTGCAGACACAATATCACTTCAAACCGTTAGAACGACAAATAAATTCCAAAGCAATGAATCAGTTACTTTGAAATTCCGAATGCAGGAGGGATAATGAGCTACATTTACAAGAGCGCCCAGCGACAACATCATCATACCAAGGGTAATCCCACAAGTAGGGTCCGGAAGGGTGGTGTGTATGCAGCCTTACCCCTACTTGTCAAGATTGAGAGGTTGTTTACTTCACCAACATACCTACAGTAATCTCACAAGTGGGATCTGAAGAGGGTAGAGTGTACTCAAACCTTACCTCTACCATGAGAGGTAAAGAGGTTGTTTCCAAAAGACCCTCGGCTCGAGAAGACGACATAACAGGAGTAAAGAAGTCATGTCAAAATAACAGGAGCCGAAGACCCTCGCTCAAGTATCAAAAACAAATAAGTGAAGCAAATACAGTAGCGAAGAAGCTATGCTGAAATTAGAATTTCAAAAATTCCGATTCATCTTTTAGGAATTGTTGAAAATTGCTTAGGGAGAAACGTGAGCAATAGTGCAGCCATTACTTTGAATAGTAGATAACGGGCACTGAACCAGAGAGTGTAGCCAAGTCCCACCACTTCGAGTAATTTAGGAAACTGAAAAATTATACAATACAGAACTGTCAGCAACGATGAAAACATATATTTTTTTTTAAAAAAAAAAAAGAGTTGATCTTGATAGAAAATAAAGTACGAACCAAAGGTATAGAATCGATGGCTCCAAGAATTGAAGTTG
The DNA here is from genome assembly GCA_030864225.1 of Capsicum baccatum var. pendulum. NCBI lineage: Eukaryota > Viridiplantae > Streptophyta > Magnoliopsida > Solanales > Solanaceae > Capsicum > Capsicum baccatum. The sequence goes on along the minus strand of CM061561.1, from coordinate 259,633,711 downwards.
TCAACCAAAGAGCAGTGACAGCAACACCACCAAAAAGGATAAGTGAAGAGGAATCTTCAGGATCATACTGGAATGTACAAAATCTTTGTGTCAGCAATTGGAAGGAAATCAGAGACATAGACAAGGCGACAAAATTTATATTCAACAGCATGAAAAAGTAAAATGGTAGCAATGATGGTTAGCTTCTTTCAATTTTCCAAATTGTTACAAGATGAGTATCATATACACATAGCTTCCGCATATCTTTACATACAAAAGTTCCATACAGATGTTGCATTTGGATGTCAATATGTTGAGCAACAGTGAAACTCGAATTCACGAGATCCTTTGCTAGACTTCGTAAAGCAAGCACTAAGAGGGCCACATACAAACAAATTTGAGAACACAAGAAAAACAGTCACCTATCCCCCAAAACTACCAAGTACATTGCATAATGAAGAAAAAAGAAAAAGGAGAATTGCACGCTTCAACGAGCCACACTACCTCAGCCATATAACGTATCACAAAAAGAGGATGAACTATGAATAAGAGGAAAAAAGGACGATATGATCCATAAAGAATAACATGGAAGGTGACGTTGCACAGGTAACCGCTCAGAATCGACATGATTGTCGATGTCGATGCTGATGCATCTTCAAGCCTTGTGACTTTCAAAAGCTGAATTTCATCATAGCAACGAGATTTAATACTAAATATTACATCTAATGAAGACTCAATGTAAAAACAGAAGGGGAGAAAAGAAATTTTGCATGATGACCCACACCACTTGGTGGAAATACACTGGGCTTGTTGTTGTTGTTGTTGTTGCATGATGACCCACACAGGAAATTGGTCACAAAGTGTTATAATAGGGAACTGGTGAAGCAAGAAAAACCTCAACTAAAAAAGATTGCAAGAATTTAAACAGAATGATAACTTGGATCCATCAAAAACCATCTATAATTTGTTGAAACATGTCTTGCAATTAGACATGTTTCAACAGGTTTAGAAAATGTAGTATAGAAGAAAGTGATTAAGATGTGACTGCTCAGGTAACCGCTCAGGATCAACATTGTTGTTGAGGGTTTCACCAAGTATCAAAACTTTCAACAAGTTCCGAGTTTCATCACAGCAGTTGGCTTTTAATAATACAAAAGCATTACTAACCAAGAAAGAGAACAAAAACATTATGTATTTTTCTTGTATAGGTACGAAAGAAGGTGGATAAGAATATAAAGAATGCAGAATGATTGAGGTCAAGGAAGTTAGGAGCATTGATTTTAGATTGTAGAGAAGAAAGTCAAGAACAGGAATCAGCAGCAACTCAATTCAAAATTAATAGGGATCCTCTATATAAATCCTCTGTTCATTTGCGCTTTCAATATTCAAAGTATTTATCATAGTCAGACTACTATTTATTGAAACATGGGTTGCAATTGAACATGTATTTCACAAGCATTTCAAAATGAAGACAAGAAAAGGAAGTGATTAAGATAACACTGCTCAGGTAACCGCTCAGGATCAACATAATGTTGATGGTTTCATCAAGTACCAAGACTTTCAATAAGTTCTGAGTATCATCACAGCAGTAAGACTTTTTCATCATAATAAGAGACCACTAGACAAAAGACAAAAAATTAAGCTTTTTTTTGTTACATTTGAAAGAGATTAGGGGATAAGAATTAACAAAATGCAGAATTATAGTGCTGAATGAACTTATTAGGTGGCTTTGATGTCAGGTGGTTGAGAAGAAATTCAATTAACAAACACCTCATTCCAGTTGTTAGTGTCAGTTATTTGAATCCTATGTCTCCTCTATCCGGCTATTTCAATATTCAAAAAGTTCACCCTATTTAGATGTATTTCACAAGCACTTCACAATATGACAGACTACAAGAAGCATGAAGATATGACTGCTCAGGTAACCGCTCAGGGCCAACATTACTGTTGACGGTTTCATCAAGGTGTCACACTTTCAAAAAGTTCTGAATCTCATCACAGCAGTCAGACTTCTGTTGATAAAAAGAAGAACCAACAAGAAAGAGAGATAAATGAACCATTTTGCCAACATATGCAAGGAAAAGTGCCCCCGTTGTTTTGTATTGAGGCAAAGTTGTTCTTATTTTATGTAAGGAAAACAGGATAAGAATTCATAAACTGCAGACAATTCACTGCAGAACCTGTACTTTATAGGAACTTAATCCATGTATGAGCATCATATTTGAATTAAGGTATGTGTGTTTTAGGGATTAAGAATGTCTCGATTAACTTCCTTAATAATTTGATTTGTTGGAAATGATGCCCCAAAAAAGTAGTTTTCTAGTATACGTTTTAAGACATATACCATGGTTTATTTTTTATTTCTGTATGTATCGTTTTCTCTCTTTAGATATTGCAATTTTAATATTTGTTCCCATTCTTTGAACCTTATGATCTGCTGTTTGCAGTATCGCCCAAACCATTAAATGTGTACTTGATGCACCAGAATGACTTGTCAAAGAGACAATATGCAGTAAATTCTGATTTCAGCAACTTTTACTGAGACAGCATACTCTTAAAAGATGGAACATACCTTAATATTTAGCTTGTCAAAGAACTTGGACAGTTGTGAATCAAAATCCAGAGCAGAATCTTCGATTGGTGCTTCAGCTTGAACAGCTCCATCATCTTTCTCTTCAACTTTCGGAGGTTCATATGTCAAAGCCGCAGAAGCATCCTTCTCTTTCTCTTCCCTAGAATCTTCAATCTGTGCTTCATTCTGAATAGCTCCATCATCTTTCTCTTCGACTTTAGGAGGTTCATATGTCAAAGACGCATAAGCATCCAGCTCCTTGTCTTTACTAGAATCTTCCACTGGTGTTTCATCCTGAACAGCTCCATCATCTTTCTCTTCAACTTTAGGAGGCTCATCTATTAAAGCCGCATAAGGATCTGTCTGCTTGTCTTCTATTGGTGCTCCATTCTGAACAGCGCCGTCATCTTTCTCTTCAACTTTAGGAGGTTCGTATACCAAAGCCGCATAAGGATCCGTCTCTTTGTCTTTGCTAGAATCTTCAATTGGTGCTTCATTTTGAACAGTTCCAATATCTTTCTCTTCAACTTTAGGAGGTTCATATACCAAAGCCGCATAAGGATCCGTCTTTTTGTCTTTGCTAGACTCTTCAATTGGTGCTTCATTTTGAACAGTTCCATTATCTTTCTCTTCAACTTTAGGAGGTTCATATATCAAAGCCGCATAAGGATCCGTCTTTCTGTCTTTGCTAGAATCTTCAATTGGTGTTTCATTTTGAACAGTTCCATTATCTGTCTCTTCGACTTTAGGAGGTTCATATATCAAAGCCGCATAAGGATCAGTCTCTTTGTCTTTGCTAGAATCTTCAATTGGTGCTCCATTCTGAACAGCTCCACTATCTTTCTCTTCGACTTTAGGAGGTTCATATACTAGAGACTCATAAGGATCCGTCTCTTTGTCTTTGCTAGAATCTTCAACAGAAGGAGGTACATATAACTCATAAGCCTCGGTCTCTGATTTAGCTCTAATAGCCGAGCCTTTCCGGTAAAACAATCCTGAAGCATAAATGCAAACCATAATATGTCAAATAATCACTCTTCCACCTCCGTTATTCAATCAAGTGTCAAACAACTAAAGAAAACCAATACCAAAAAGCTGAACTTTATTTTCTAAGTCGCTAATGAAGCTTAGACAAATTACCAAAACTAGTAGTCTATATAATGACAAATCTGAGCAACTCTTAACAAGAAGAAATACATTATTTTTTGTTTGTTAGCCTAAATACAGTCTCTTGCCATCATCTCAGAAAACAAAAAACACAATTTGAAAACATTTATGAGCCCATTACACATAGTACTTACAAATAAAAACTACGAAAATATTAAAACGTTGTTGTAACTCGTAATTCTTTTTTGCATTGGTATAGTTCAGGGTAGCAGGTATAACATATAACTATGTAATCGTAAATTAGAACATACAAGTATTCTAAGAGATGAAAAAAAAAAATCCAGTGTTTCCGATGTTTCTTACTACTTATGGGTGCCGTATTTACGTTATGAAATCTTGTTCTGTGTGTTACTTTATATTTGTGTGGTGTCTCGCGTCTTGAGCCGGGGGTCTATCGGAAACAGCCTTTCTACTTCTTCAGAGGTAGAGGTATGGACTGCGTACATCTTACCCCCCCAGACCCCACTAGGTGGGAATACACTGGGTTTGTTGTTGTTGTTGTTGTTACTCATAAATTGGACAGTTCTCATTATCAACAAGCAGACAAAAAGAATTTAACTTTAACACAATTTTTTTTAAAAAGAAAAAGACTAAGAGACTTCTAGGAATCAATGAATTGGATAAAAATACAGAGAAAAAGAACCTGAAAAACAGGAAACAGAAAGGGATTTTACACAAATAGCAGGTATACAAATTCACTGTTTACTTATTCAACCTGGTAAGCCGGTAAGCAAATTCACCGTTTACTTTTCTAACCGGTATGCAAATTCATTGTTCACTTTTTCTACCCGGTAAGAAAATTCATGATTTACTTTTCTAACCCGTATGCAAATTCACTGTTCACTTTTCTGGTCCGTATGCAGATTTATCGTTGACTTTTTCTAGCAGATCCCCAGATCCACTTGGTGGGAATATAGTGGGTATGTTGTTGTTGTTGTACTTTTTCTAGCCGATATACATAGATTATACATGATCATCCACATATTGCAAATTGATTGTTTACTTTTTCTAGTCAGTAGGCAATTTTACCATCTACTTTTTTTCTAACCAGTACGCAAATTCACTGTCTACTTTTTGTACACGATATATATAAGATTATACACAATAATATACATATTATACATAGATTACACATCCGTCAGCTACATTTTGCTTAATCACTTAGGTTAATTCTTCATATGAAAAAAGGAAGATGATGATCATACATAAACAAAAAAAAAGAACACATTTTTTTTATAACTGTGGTGTCCGGACCAGCTTTCGTCCACCTCGACTAAAACTCAGATATTTACACAACATAGCAAAACATTTTATTTTTACACGAACACAGTAATCATACAAAAACAACAAAAAATAATTTTTTTATAACCGTGGCGTCCATGCCAGCTTTCGCATATCTCAACTAGAAAAACAGATTTTTACCCAACATAGCAGAACTTGTTACACAAACATGCTGATCATACATAAACAAAGAAACAGTCTTTTTTATAACCATGGTGTCCGGACCAACTTTTGCGTAGTTAGACTAGTAAAACAGATCACACATAGACTAAAAGCAGATTCCTTTATAAATGTGGTGTTCGGACCAGCTTTTGCATACCTCAACTGGTAAAACAGATATTTACACAACATTTTACACAAACACACTAATCATACATAAACAAAAAACAATTTTTTATAACAGTGGTGTTCAAGCCGGCTTTCGCGTACCTCAACTAAAAAAATCAGATATTTACACAACATAGCACAACATTTTACACAAAGACACTAATCATACATAAACAAAAAACAATTTTTTTTATAACCGTGGTGTCCAAGCTAGCTTTCGCGTACCTCAACTAAAAAAAACAGATATTTACACAACATAGCACAGCATTTTACTCAAACACACTAATCATGCATAAACAAAAAAAAAATATTAAATAATTGTAGTATCCGGACCAGCTTCCGTGTACCTCCGCTAGAAAAAACAGACATTTACACAACATGGCACAACATTTTACAGAAACACACCAATCATACATACACAAAAAACAAAATTTATTTTTTATAACTGGAGTGTCCGAACCAGCTTTCGCGTACCTCCACTTTAAAAACAGATATTTACACAACATCATACATAAACAAAAGGACAAATTATTTTATTTTTATAACCGTATTGTCAGCAGTTTTCGCGTACCTGGACTAAAAAAAACAGATATTTAGAGAATATAGGACAACATTTAAGACAAACCTTGATTAAATAGATGTTTAGGGGGTTTGTTGAGCAGAAGAGAAGGTCTCCATTGGAGGTGAGGTTTGTTAATAAGCCTATTACTTGGAAGTTTCGAGAAGGCTCTAGGTGTACAGAGCTCCATTTTTTTGTGAGTAAGGTCAAAAATGAAATTAGAGGGTTTATATAGGAAAGAAGGAGAGGAGGAGAAAGGGCTAGGGTTTTAGCTTTGAAGTGTGGTGGTGATCAATGTGTGTGAATAAATGTTGGAATGTGAACCAGGTGGAGAGAAATGAGTGAGTGAGAGAGGGGGTAATGTGATAAATATATCTTTGTTTTATTTGTTTGAGTTGGGCTTTTGGAATTGGGAGTTGGGACCATCAATATCATTCTTGGGCTTTTCCTTTTCTTTGGTTTTTGTGAGAGTAGGGATGGAGGGGGGGACACGGGCAGTGGCGGACCTAAAATTTAGGGGTTGGGAAGGGTCTAAGGGAGATTCGAATACAAATTAGCGCCCTGAGTTTTAAGATGCCTCAATTATCTTCTTGGTTTTGGTGGGAGTAGGGATGGAGGAGTGGGGGCAGTGGTGGAGGTAGGATTTTTACAAAGTGAATTCACAAATGAACATACGAATTAATTGAAGGGGGGTCGATATCTACTATATATACATAAAAAATAATTTTAACCATGTATATATGATATAATTTTTTATCAAAGGATCCGAACCCCCTATCCCAAGCGTAGCTCCGCTCTTGGGGACAAGGATAGTGACAGACCCAAAATTTAGGAGCATGAGTTGTCTAAGGAAGGGTCAAACACTTATTGACGCCCTGCGTTTTAAGGTGTCTCAGCTTTCTGCTTGGTTTTGGTGGGAGTAAGGGTGAAAGGGAGGTTTAAACACATATTGACATCCTGAGTTTTAAGGTGTCTCGGTTATCTTCTTAGTTTTGGTGGGAGTGGGGGTGGAGGGTTGGGGACAGAAACAGTAGCAGACTTAAAATTTAGGGGTCGTGGGGAGTCTAAGGGAGATTCGAATACAAATTGACTCCCTGAGTTTTAAGGTGCCTCAGCTAACTTCTTGGTTTTGGTGGGAGTAGGAATGAAGGGGTGGGGACAAAGGCAGTGTCAAACCCAAATTTAGGAGTCATCATGGGGTATCTCAAGGAGGCTCAGGCTCAAACACATACCAGTTCCCTGAGTTTTAAGGTGCCTCAACCATTTTCTTGATTTTTTATGGTTTTTTTTATTTTTTAACTCATATTATTTTTATATATTTCTTATATAATCATACATAGTCTACGTTAGGTTTAACGGGTGTCCAAATATCATAAAAGTGGACCTAGGTTCACCATGAGGAGGGGAGGGAATTAGTAAATCGTTGGTTTTATCAGAAACAACCTCTCTACTCCATAAATATAGGGATAAAGTCTATTTATATCTTACTAATTTTTTTAATCTTACATGTAGAATCATATTGAATATGTTATTATTATTGCTGATTTTTTGGAGAAATAATAAACCCTCGATGTTTCTCATATCAATTTTTGATCTCCAACCCTTGAGATTCCATTTTCGTACTAATGCCAGGTATGTTTATTGAATTCTAGTATTAACGAGCGAAAATCATCGAGGTATCTGTGTAAATAGATATAATACATGTAGTAGCAGATATTTATAAAAAGAAAAAAAAAAGAATGACAATAGTTATTATAAAAACTCAAAATTACCCATCTTTTGAATGCATGTGATGCAAGTGGATCTCACTAGGATGTCTGTTTTGACACCATCATTAACCTGTCTTCACTTATAAAATTTATTTTGCACATACAGTATACCACTTCTCATATATAGTGTTTAAAATTAATTTTGACAAAATCTAACCTCCAATAGCCCTTGACCTCAATGAAATAAAATTACATAGATTGCTGTGAAGGGATAAGAACTTGTCTAGACATATTTTTACTTAGGCTTATAAGCCAGGCCAATCTACACAAATACCACTTGACATACATATGTTAAGAGGATCTAGTTGAATCACCAATTTTCATAGAAACATCATAAAACTATTTTAATTGAAGTATCTAAATGAGAATTGACAACAATTGTAAGGAACAATCTATATATTTGACGCTAAGAGTGTTGTTTTTTTTTGGCGCGATGTCCGGTATTTATATGAAAGTTTGATTAAAATTTAAATTCACGACTAGAAGTTCCACGTATGAGGTAAAACACTCACTAGTAAAGACAACTCTGTACACAAGGAGGTTCGAACTCGAAACCTCTGATTATGAATGAAGGAGTATTCTTGATGCCAAGAGGTTTTTTTCACTCGATGTCCAGTATTCATATTGGAGCCCGATTAAAGTCAAATTTGCATCGGAAAGTCCCACATATGGGGCAAAACGCTCTCAAATAAAGGAGAGACTCGAACTCGAAACCTTTGGTTAAGGATGAGGGAGTATTCTTGACGCTAAGAGTTCTTTTTTTCCACCTGATGCCCGATATTCACATTGGAGTCTGATTAAATTCAAAATTGCGTCGGAAAGTATCACGTGTGGGGTAAAATACTCCATAATAAAGGTGACTCTATATTCAGGAAGACTCGAATTCGAGGCCTCTTATTAAAGAGGGAAGAGTATTCTTGACGCAAAGAGTTGGCTAAGTCGACTGGGTGAGCAATCTCCTACTTGAGTTTACTTGAAATCGATTTCCTCGCAAACAGCGTTCTTAGGTAGTCCATTTAATATTTTAATATAAGTATAAGAATTAAGCAAAAAATAATTAATTCACGTGGATCCATAATTTATACACCAATTAAACAGCCCTTTACTTATTATTGTCTCAAAAAATTGAGATTCAGAAGTTGCTGTGCACGTGCATACTCACGTGCCTGCTTAAACATCTAATAACTCAGCTTTGTCTTTTTGTAATCAAATCTACTAACAACATTAGCTAATTAACACTTCATTATACCCAATCAAACATCAAATTGCCTCACAACAACACACTAAATATAATTTATTAGTACAACAACAATATATTCAGTATATTTTCATAAAGTGGGATCTGAAGAGAGTAAATCGTACGCAATTTACACCACTACCTCAAATGAAGTAGAGAGGTGGTTTCCGATAAACCTTCGGCTCGGGTCAAATAACAATCTAATTTAAAAAAATATATAAAAAAAACAACAAATTAGAATAACGCAACGCTGGATAATAAAAGAAACAAGACACCAACAGAGTAATATGATAAATTATTTATTCGAGATCAAGGCACAGATACAAACAAAACACTCCTACCTATTATTACGAACAAACTCCTAACCACTAACCATCTACCCTAATCCGCTTCCTACGCACATTCCTATCAAGGATCATTGTCCTCCATAAGTAGTAACTGTTCTATGCCATGCCTAATCACCTCCCTCCAATGTAATTTAATTGTATGGTCAAGATTTAAAGTTACTCCATATAAATTGACGATATAAAGGATTTTTCACATTATTAATTTCATTTAACTGCTTATAACAATTTATTACTTTTTCGATGTTGTATAGATCCATGTTTGATTCCGTGACTGGTGCATTTCTCGTTTGGTGTGAGGTATAAGGGATAAATAGTCCCGAAATAAAATAAAAGATTATTTTATTCCATGTTTGGTTGGAGGTATTAGTTAATACCGGGATAACTTATCTCACCATTTACACCATAGTGATGGGATAAGTTATCCCATATGGATGGTGGGATAAGTTATCCCGGACAATCCCGAAATAATAATTTTCCAACCAAACGACCCCTAGGGTTTTACGAGAATCTAGGGGCGGATCCGCGTACATTTTTGGGGTGCTCGAGCACCCACTAAACTCAACGTAGAAGAGGTATAATTATATAAAAAACAGTGAAAAAATGATAAAATCTATAATATATTAAAAATGTGAAGACCATTAGAAAAATGATTTGAACGTTTTCCCCTTCATTAAAAGTCTACACTTTAAACAAAATTGTCTTTTTACTATTTTTCTTCAATTATTATATCATTATATTACAATATTTAAATTAAGAATTTCTATAATATATAGTAAAAAAAAAATATCCTTTGAAAAATTTTTCTTAAAAAACATCAAAACCAACAATTATCCTAAAGTTCCCAAAAAAGAAAAAAAACAAGTTATTTTAACTTTTTAAGGAAAAAAAAGTGGACACGTTTTTAGGAAATTGGAGATTGGAGAATTTTTTTTCATTAATTGATACCATAACAAGTATTTTCCTTTTCTCAACATAGAAATAAAGATCTTTCATATTTTAATTTGATACCATAATTAATTTTTCCTTTTTGCAACACAAAAATAAAAATCTGCCATATTTAAAAAAAAAAAATTATAGAAAAAGGTATTGGAAAATTCTTTTTTTATATAATAATATAATAACATGCACAATATAAAATTTATTGGCGGAGATATTCTAATAACTATTTTTTTGTAATGAGCTCTAAAGGTGTCATTTACAATCATAAAAAGTTAGGTTTAATTGTATCATTCTAATATTTCGATTATCGTATTATTTTGTTGTAGTTTTTGTTATGTTCAAGTCTATGTGGGATGAATGTTTGGTCGAACTTTGAAAATTTTACGTTAAGGTTATGTTTGATGATATTGTTGTAGTATTCTCGAATACAGTAGTTTTTGTTCAGTTATTATTTGTTGTTTTTTCAAGTGATAGATCAAAAGTTGATTGTGAAAATTTTGTGTTAAGGTTATGTTTGATGATATTGTTGTAATATTCTTGAATACAATAGTTTTTGTTTTGTTATTATTTGTTGTTTTTCCAAGTGATAATTAACGTTTGATCGAACTTTGAGAATTTTTCTTAAGGTTAGTAATTAATCACACTATTATCATATCTCGATTATCGTATTATTTTATTGAGTTTATAGTGGTAGATGAATGTTCGATCAGGCTTTGAAGAATTTTTGTGATAAAGTTAGATTTCATCAATTTATTTTGTTGTAATTTCTGATCTATCACTATCTGTTGTTTTCGTTATTATCGTGATGTGATAGTTCACATCATAGATGACGATCAAGATATTTTAATACTTCACATATGACTTGACATGAAGCACACGTGCAAAGCACGTACATTTGACTTGTATATAAAAAGGCACCTAGAGAGCAAAAACATGATTAGGTGCTCTGGCTTTAGACATAATTTCATGTCTCACATCTTGGGATTGAATCCCAGCAACTGCATTGTTTGATAATTTTTTTTCAAAGCACCCACAACCTAAAAAAGTTGGGTGCACCACTGTGAATCAGTGATTCAAAAGTAAATATACAGACTAATTGAAGGGGTTCAACATCTACTATATATTAATAAAAATATTTTTGATGTACGTGGCTCCACCACTATACCGAGCCATAAAGTTGTGCATCTGAGTTGTGAGGAGCGCTTTATCCTTTAAATGGGAGACTTTTTGATGCAAATTTACTCTCATATAATATATATATATATATATATATATATATATATATATATATATATGACATCAAAAGGAAAATGGAAATGCATTAACTTATTTATTAATTAACTTATTTATTAATAATTAAATTAAACATTATGCACGTGCATGTAAACACTGAACAAAAATGAAAATGCATGTCTAATGCTTCAACAACACAAACCTGACAACTATGTGAAACAGACAAAGCACCCAGAAATTCCAACAAGGAAACAACAAATGATGAATTTGATACAACTCATTAGTCACGTGATATGTTATGACTAGTTATGTTACAAGTTTTCATAATCTTTTTCTTGGGTGTTTTATATTTATATTTGTAATCTTATAATCATATATCTATATGAAACCCTATTGACAAATATTTGATAGTTAAACTCTTCAGGGCAATATCACCACTAAGAGAAAAAAAGATAAAATATTTCGAGTTTAATACTTATCTATGATATATATTTATATCTATATCTATAATGTATAATTTATATTTATAATCTATCTATATTTATATCTATAATCTATATTTATAATATATTAAAAGTGTGAAGGACGGTGACGAACACAGTATTTAATTAAGGAATGTGGGTGCTTACTACAGAAAAAAATAAAAAATCATCTCAACCAGATTTGAACTCGAGCACACTTACTAGTAGAGAGCTTTAAGATCAACCTAAATTCCAGTGCACCTAAACAACTACGTGTTTAGTGGTGCTTTTATAAAATTTATACCCATTTTCGTACATTTTTATGTAATTATACTTATTTCGCATTGAGTTTAGTGGGTTTCGGAGCACCCAAAATTTATGTGTAGGTTCGCCCCTGGTGAAGGGCCTTAAAAATATTGTTTGAACTTTTTGTCCTTTATTAAAAGTCTTTTGCTTTAGACAAAATCGTCTTTTCACTAGTTTTTACCTAATATTTAAGAGTTAAAAATTAATTAAATATATTTATTTTAAAATATTTTCTTATTTGAAGTGATCAGAATTAATGACAACAAATACTCTTTTCATTTGTTTAAAATCTCTAAATCAACTACATTTGATTTTAAAAAGATTTCAAAAATCTAGAAATAAATATAAAAACGTTAGAATAAGAAAAAATTAAAAAGCATCAATTTTCTTAAAGTTTTAAGTATGCAATAAGAATGTAATCAATAATTTTTTAAAGATCTGAGTTTACAAATTAAGAAACTTTTTAAATATATATATAGAGAATCATACCACAAATATTATTCAAATTGATCCGTCTTTCTTAGTATGTGGAAAGAGGTATTACATGACAGACGTAAAAGTGATGATCCATCAACCACTTAAAACTTCTAGTGTTAAAATATATATGTACTTACATTAAAATATATGTTTATATTTACATTATTATATTAAAATATATATGTATTTACACTAAAATATATATTTATATTCACATTATTATATTAAAGAGTGAAAGTTATTTGAATTTTTTGTACTTTATTAAAATTTTTTGTAATAGATAAAATTATTTAATTTTCAATGATCAAATATTAGAAGATTACACTAGTATCTTTCAATATCGTATGACTTTTTGGTTCGAACCTTTCATTATTTTCTCTTGCGTATGCATTCACATATTTAATTATGCATGCTCTGTACATTATTCGTCTACATGATAATTATTCCACCAGCTAAAGCTGACGTGTTAACAAAAGCTATGTATATGTATTTAAGTATTATAAATTTCAAAAGTATTTTTAAATTGTATATGCATGCTGTGTACTTTAGGTGTTACTTTTTGATTAATTATTTCCATTTGTCTAAAATGCAAAAGAGAAATTGTGGTCAACTACACAATTATCCTTTAGGGGCATAATAGTTATTTCATGAATTAGATTTTATTTTTTTATTCAATATCCGATATTCGCATTGAAGTCTGATTAATCCGAATTCGTATTGGGTACGGTTCCATTAGGAGTAGCTCCCTATCATAAATTTAAGAACGTAGTGCAATGGATGGGCTGCTCCTCCCTTAGCCAAAATTAGAATTATTTGATGCTTCATCTATTTTAGCAATTCATCAGACAAATCTTTTTGATAATATATCTTCTTTTGTTTTGATTTTTAAATATAATTTAAATTTTTAAATATATAATCGACAATTTATTTTAAAAATTAGTTTATCAACTAATTCACTCAAATAAATTGTTAAACAAAAAATATTTACATTTTAATTATAAATCTGTAAAATTTACACGTATTTGTTCAATTCTCAAAACTAACAAATTATCGTAAGTCAATTGTGTTTGATATTTATACTAGAACACCGTCTAATCTCAATTTTTTTAATATACTATATAAGATTTGAGTTTGAAAACTCTAATTAACAATAGAGAAATCTTATTCATCCAATCACAACCTTGATCGGTACCAACAATATCAATAAATTAATATTTTTGACAATCTTGATTATTTATCAACATAATATAATATTTTTGAGAATAGAACAAAATTTATTAAAAAAATATCTTAACAATTTATTTAAAAAGAATAAATTGTTAAGTGGAATGTGACTCTCATCCTGCTCAGCTGTACAAGCTCTATCCTCAGTCTCATATTATTATTAACCAATTAGACACAAACACCACTCTTACTCTACGCGCTTCTTCCCTACGTGTACCTCACAACCCCCTTTCCCTCCACCATGAATTTATTTGGTGTGGAATAATTTATCGGAGAAACTTGAAGGAACGATAAAGTTATTTTTATACTATTTATAGGTCGTGGGTTCAACCTATGAAATCAACCGCTAACACTTGCATTAGACTAGAATGCTTATATCATATTTCTTAGGGGTTATTTGGTTGAAAGCGTATTATTTCGAGATATATTATCACGTGATTAGTTATTTTGCGATAAATTATTTCACCATATATATAAAATAACTTATTTCATCAATATGGTATAAATGGAGGGATAAATAATTTCGAACTACCTAATTTTATTTTATCATATTATTAAAATTCATTATTACGTAACAATTAAAAGTCTTTGTTTAATGATCGATTCAGTGTGATCTAACCATTACTTTTTTTTTTCCACATTTTATGCTTATACATTTTAATCACTCTCTTATCTTTTATCATGTTTTTTTTTTATGATAGCTACATGTCATATCTTAATTTTTTTTCCAAAGTCTATTTATCAAATTGTTAATGTATAATAATATATAGCGATGAAAAAGGATATAATCTATTCAAATATCACCTTTATCAAAATAATATAGTACACCAAAAAACAATACATACGATACATTATAAAAACCAAATACTTCTTTTATTTATTTTTATTTATCACATTTCATTTTACAAAAAAATAATTTAACTAAATCTCAAAATTAAATTGAAGTATATTAATTTAATATTTTAAATTTAAATTTAAATATTTAAAAGTTATATAAAAAATACTAGAAATTTCGATTCTTCTCATATTATTGTGATTCAATTCTATATCTTAAAATATTTGTAACCAAGTGAGTATCAGTAGCGCGTACTCAAGTTGAACTTACACGTGCAAGTGGGCGTTACAATACTAATTCACACTTCCCTCCGACTATAAATATCCTCCCTTCAAAACATTCAAAAAATCCGCAAAAGCCCCAAAAAATCTCCGGCGAAGCCTCCGTCACCGACCGCCAATGGCCGCCGTACCGGAAAATCCAACCCGCGAACAATGCCTCTATTTAGCAAAACTCGCCGAACAAGCCGAACGTTACGAAGAAATGGTAAAATTCATGGAAAAACTCGTAGTCGGATCCGGATCCGGGTCGGAGTTAACAGTCGAAGAGCGAAACCTTCTCTCTGTCGCGTACAAAAATGTGATCGGTTCACTACGAGCAGCGTGGAGGATAGTATCGTCAATTGAGCAGAAGGAAGAAGGAAGGAAGAACGAAGAACATGTTGTGTTAGTGAAGGATTATAGATCGAAAATTGAATCGGAATTAACTGATGTATGTGGTGGAATTTTGAAGATTTTGGATCAGTATTTGATTCCTTCAGCAGTTTCTGGTGAATCGAAAGTTTTTTATTTGAAAATGAAAGGTGATTATTATCGGTATTTAGCTGAATTTAAAGTTGGAAATGATCGCAAGGAAGCTGCTGAAGATACTATGCTTGCTTACAAAGCTGCTCAGGTAGATTTATTATTGCTTTCTTCGCTTTTACTCGTCATTTTTCGCGCTTTACGGGAATTAATTTGACCAATTTTCGAAGCTAAATTGAATTAAATTAGTTTAATATTTAAAATTCAGACGATCGAGAACTATATGAAAAATACTGTAAGTTGGATGAGTATTTGATTGCGTGTGCGGTTTCTGGTGAATCGAAAGTTTTTTATTTGAAGATGAAAGGTGATTATCGGTATTTAGCTGAATTTAAATTTGGAAATGATCGTAAAGATGCTGCAGAAGATAATTTGTTTGCATATAAAGCTGCTCAGATATAGTTATTAGTCTCTGAGTTCGCTTTTACTTGTCACGCTTCGCCTTACGAGAGTCAATTTGAGTAATTTTTTCGGCTAAATTGAATTAGTAGAGCCAATTTAGAGAGTTTTGAGTAGTAATATTTGGAGCTAAATTGAATTAATAGTGTCGATGTGAGTAATTTTTGGAGCTAAATTGAATTAATAGAGTCGATTTGAGTAATTTTCGGAGCTAAATTTAGTTAGATTAAGAACTATGCTTGCCTGCAAAGCTGGCCGGGTATATTTGTTATTCACTTCGTTCACTGTTACTTGTCAGTTTTGGTTGAGGAGAGTTAGTTTGAGTAATTTTCGGAGATAAATTGAATTTGATTAAGGATGCTATGCTTGCCTATAAAGGTGCTTAGGTATATTTTATTACTTGCTTCGTTCCCTTTTACTTGTTAGCTTTTAGTTCAGGAGAGTCAATTTGACTAATTATCAGTGCTAAATTAAATTAGATTAATTTAATATTTAGACGTTCGAAAACTATATGAAAAATACTATAGGTTGCAATCCGTATCATATTAATATGATGAAAAATATGTTTTAAAAATGCTAGTCAAAATTCATGTGATTTGACTCTTGAGAAGCGAAATGTGATAAGTAAAAGTGAATGAAGCTAGTATTTATTGCCCTTTATTCAAAATTTAGAATGAGAGATTTGATATAACTGGAAAAGTTGTTGTCATGTGTAAGCCGTGGAAACAACCTCTTGCAGAAATGTAGGGTAAGACTGTGTATAATAGATCTTTGTGGTTTGGCTCTGCGCAGAGTGGGAACTTAAGTGCACTGGCTGTCTTTTTTGCTCTTAATTTAAAGTTCAATCTAGATAAGCCTGGATTTGTTAATTTATTTGTTTTTTTCAACTTCGAGTATTTTGAATAGTGATGGAAAATTGAGTCTGCGAGTAGTTTGAAAATTCAAACTTTAAGCAGTTCGGTGTTGAACTTTTTTTCATGTGGATTTGCATTTATTGGTAGTTTGCGCTAATTTTCTAATTTGTAATCTTAAATTGATGGAAACGTGTATTAATCTGCGTGTAACCTGAAATTCAAAGCTTTAGAAGTGGATTTGACTTTGCTAGGTTGAAATTTTATGCCTTTTGGATTGACTATGGTGGAGGGAAACTAAGTCAATGGTGGTGAACTTGCGTGGACCCCATCAGTGCATACGGCCATGTATAAGCAGAATTTTCCCTTTAGATTTCAGTGCCTGTAGGAGAGTGCATTAGTGAGTATACATACCTGAAACTCATCGAGAAATTTCGTCATATTATGACTGATAACTTGGGGCATGCAGGTGGTGGAATAAAACTGAGAGTCAAGTGCTCTATTTTGTTCAATCTTTTATTCGAGCTCACAAGTTATTTTCGTGCTATTTTGTCTATTTGATATTGGGGCATCGTGGTAAACCCAGGTGGTTTTGAGTTTATAATCTCGGATATGGGTTACAAGTAGATCTCAGGTGGTCAATTGGATATATTTGTAACATCTACAGCTACTGTTATGTTTTCATTCTTGACAAGAAGTTGGAATCATTTTGTCTCAGTAACCGTATTTGAAGGGGAGCCTTGGAGTAACTGGTTGCTGCCCAGGAGGTCACGGGTTCAAGCCTTGGAAACAGCCTCTGGCAGAAATGCAAGGTAAGGCTGAGTACGATACGCCCTTGTGGTGGGGCCCTTCCCCGGACACCGCGCATAGCGGTAGCTTTAGTGCACCGGGCTGCCCTTTTAACCGTATCTGTTAGAGGGGTCATTGCTTTCCTTTTCTAATGATAGAACTTCAAATAATCGGCTTTCTTTGTAAAACCCGATTTCTCAGGAAGAAAGGGCTCCTCTGTATTTCTTTTCCAAAGATATGACTTTAACATCAATCACTTTTGGTCCTACACAAGGGGATTCATAGCTTCACTACCTTTTTTTGATTGAGATGAGGGAATCACTCTATCAGCTATTGCACTTAGCCAGTTCGATTTCTCTTTAATTTATGGACAGTATTACAAGTGCCCCATTTGCAACATTTCATTATTTCAAAGCATTAACTCCGTAACAGATCTTCTTGAACATTTTTCCAGCACCAAATGCATCTACTTGACTTTTCCAAGCAAAAAGGTATCCTCACAGTTCTTCTGTCTTTTGTGAGGAAAAACCAAACCTATTAGGTACGTCACAGTCATTTTTTTTTTTTTGGAGAGCTCACCCTTTACTGTTGGGTCTGTAAGCCAGTAAAATGGTTAAGTTTGCGTGGGTAAGGAAATCATGGAGCTTATCATTAAGTATAGCTTTTCTTTGTTTGCTTTTATTCATACCTCTCTGGAATAGAGGTAAGGTCTGCGAACTCTCTACCCTCCCCAGACCCCACTTTGTGGGACTGCACTGGGTATGTTGTTGTTGTTTATATTCATACATCTTCATGTGTCTGGCCTAACTTATATTCACTGAAATATGAAGTAAACTTTTCCAGCCTTTCCTTCATGTGCTGCTCTCTTTGTTGAACAGACATGGGTACCCATGTATGATGTACGAATCTTTCATCTCCCACATTAATGAACTGATGTTTGGAACTTCTTGATTTGTGTTATTTTCCAGTAGCAGAGCTGTTTCTCTCACCTGCATAAAGTGAAAGTGTTCCGACACTTCTGTTATTCATTTTTTCATTTACTGTGATTGTATTTAGGACATTGCTCTTGCGGAACTTGCCCCAACACATCCTATACGACTGGGGTTGGCTCTCAACTTCTCAGTGTTCTACTATGAGATTCTGAATGCTTCAGAAAAAGCATGCAGCATGGCTAAGCAGGTTAGTTTCTTTTCCTTCTATTGTGTGTTCATTTTCTTCTTCCTCCCACAACAGCGCCAGTAATGACACCGCAGTCTAAAATGATAGCCATACCTTACCCCAGATTTTCTTTGCATTCCATGCATAACTGCATATGTTTACATTTTATATATTGCTAATACCCATTTTAGAATGTTGGCAACAAATGTCATCGGAACCAGTTAAAGCACTTAAACAGAAGATATTAACTCTGACGTGCTAAAATGTTCAGAATATTTTCTTTTTCTTTCATCTATTTTCTGGGTCAGGTCTGATACAAGAAGTATATGAGGCATAACTCTTTGGTAATCGGTAGAAAACAAAGAAACAAAAGTTTGTTACCGTGAGGTAAATAAATCTAATCTAGGGAGAAATCTGCTGATGTTTTCTTACATAGTTGTTTAGTATATGCTTTGATCTGATTGTGATTCAAATCTGTATATTTGTGCATTCGTGCTCCACTTGGTTAACAGATGTAGCAGCCCCTCGATCTAATCATCTAAATCATAATAAGGATTTGTTTTGATGATATGTTTTTAGCTATGGAGCAAAATACCAAAGATCCTCTGGTGTTTTTCTCTTGTGTTGCAGAAGTGTGCTTGTGAAGAGTTCTTCTAAAAAAAAAAGTGTGCATGTGAAGAGTTGGTTTATCGAGTACTATTTGACGTCAGGGTCATTCGGGTGAAAGTGTAGCAAATGAATAATGATCCCAAGTATGCTGGAACTATATAGTGCACAGAGTATTAGATGCTCCATCCACTAATGCAATCTGGGGTGGCTGTGAACATTCCATCACGAGAGTGAGAGAACTTCTCACTTTTGTGTGGAATTAGATGCTCCATTCACTATGCTTATTATTATGTGTTTTGGTGGTGAATTGAGAATAGAAATGACTTTTCCGTTTACTGATTACAAGGAAAAACGACTTCTCAAAAACAAAAAAAGAAGGCATATTTCTGAGTGGTGTTCGTTTAAGTAGTTTGAAAATGTCATGCACAAATTTGTGGCTACTATTAAGGCTTTGTGAATTTAGTGTATAGATCTTTGACCATGTGGCTATGGTAAAGGAGTACTGCATCAACAATGAATGCCACACACATTCATTCTTTTGCTTGAAGTACCATAATATAGACTACAAATTACGGGTAGAATCAATCCTTTTCTCCAATTGTCTGATGAAATTCGTCCCAATTTTGAGATGAATAACTTCTTACTGAAGATTAACTTTACCAGAAATTTAGACGCAGACTTGAGGCTCATAAACCTTTTAGTGTTTCCTGCAACTGCCTAAAAAATTGGGCAAGAGGTTTCACTTTATTCATTTTAGTTCTTTTGCATATAAAAATGACTACCAAATTTCATTTTTAAGAGTAGTCTTGACTCTTGAGCTGATTCGTGATTCATCGTTTGCTTTGTTACAGGCATTTGAGGAAGCTATTGCTGAACTGGACACATTGGGTGAGGAATCCTACAAGGATAGCACCCTTATCATGCAGTTGTTAAGGGACAATCTCACTCTCTGGACTTCTGATATGCAGGTACTTCATTATTCATTGAATTATTGCATGGTATGTGATATACTTTCCCTTTGGGCTGGTTGTGGACTAGGAGTGACCAAACCTCGACACTCTGGTTTGTAGCCCCTCTGAGCTACAAGCCCCACCACATTTCCACTGGATCTGTTCTGGTGGGAGCACCCTGAAAACCTCTCCCTAGCCACACT
This sequence comes from Capsicum baccatum var. pendulum, assembly GCA_030864225.1. Classification (NCBI taxonomy): domain Eukaryota; kingdom Viridiplantae; phylum Streptophyta; class Magnoliopsida; order Solanales; family Solanaceae; genus Capsicum; species Capsicum baccatum. The sequence goes on along the minus strand of CM061561.1, from coordinate 259,613,236 downwards.
TTTACCCTTTAGTCCATGAGGACTGGACACCCATGTTCCAGGACCATACAAGCTTGTTACATGAAACACACCAAATCTAAAATAAGCACCCTGGGAAGAAATGAACGAATTCTGAAGATCATTGGCAAACCAGTTTTCCTATACGTTTATAACAAAAATATTTCTCGAGCCCAGTGCACCCAATATATTGCTGCATAACTGAATCTGCAAACAGACTCCCACAAAATTCTATTCAGACTGCAATTTCAAATATATCCAATCCTAACGAGAATACTACCATTCGCTTCTTGCTTGTTTTAGAGTCGTCGTCATTTTGCTTAATAGAGAAACTACTACAACAACATACCCTTATCCCACCTTACCCCCTACCTTTTGAAGGTAGAGAGGTTGTTTCCCATAGACCCTCAGCTCAAGTAAAGCAATAGAGAAACTAAAACGTTATTATATTATGCTTAATGCAGGAGCAGATGGACGAGGCTTGACGAAACTGCTCCTCTGAGCTGGGCTCAAATGTCACACAAGCAGTCTGTAAAATCTACATATGCTACTGATAGCTTTTGTATTTGATACATATCCTGCCTACTGTCTTTCAAACTTTTGTTTCATACTTTTGATGATTTTAATTTTATTTCTCTAGCTTTCCTTTGTTATTTTCTTTTATTTGCCTTTCTGAGATCCTCTTCCTTAGTGAAAAAATAAATAAATTCTTGGAGTATCTCAAAGAGTCGATATTATCTTAGCCAATCACGAACTAATACTTTAGTTCGTATATGGTTTATAATAGCAATGTTTTGTGGGTTAGTATTTTCATCAAATCAAACAAATATTCAAACTAAAGGGAAGACAATGTTCACAAAAATTAACATGAATGTTCTTCTGAAAATGCTTTCTCCAAACTAATCCAAATGAGTGTATATAATTTTTAAAAAACTAACTTTTCCCTTTTTTCGTGTAATAGTTTCTGAAAACTGAATACAAAATTCAAAATGCCACCTTAATCACCAAAAGTTTCGGATTCGATCTCTGAATACTAAAAATAACCGAGTAGAGAGCCTCTTCCTTTAATGTAATAACTGGTGTGTTTTCTTCACTTTAGCCCTTAAATAATTTTAGCCGTCGGAGACCGGCTCAATAAACTTCTGGATTATGCTTTCTTCATTAATTATCTAACTTATTCAAAATGATGTCGATGGGGTCTTAAGCGACACTAATCTAAATTAGTTGAGACCTAAATGCAAGATTCAATACAATAACAACAAATTTAGTGTAACTCTACGAGTGGAATCTGAGGAGAGTTGTGTGGATCAGTTTTATCCCTACCTTGTGAGGGTTGGGAGATAGTTTTCGGTAGATCCTCGGCTCAAATGAAGTATAACAAACAACAATATGTAAAGGCGAAATATGTTTGGGAGCAATAATTGTGTAATTAGACGAGTGTAGGTAGCTAATAATTGTGTTATTATTGGTTTTTATTAAAAATATCGTATTATGATTTTATTATAATATATTATCGAGTTTATTATATAAATTATAAATTTTGTGTCAAATTTAGGCATAATTTTGATAGTTTTTAGAATTTTTATATATATTTAGTCGTGTTTCATGTTTTTCAAAAACGAAAGTGAAATGTATTTTAAAAAGCTAAAGTCAAACATATTATGAAATTTCAACCAGAACTCACTCAAATATAATATCTTAAAAATACTTGAAAAGTTATGAACAAATATTTGCTCCCAACCCTAAAAAGTTTTAAAAAAAATTCTCCCGTGTTTTGTTTCTGTTTTAAAGTTCAATTAATTCGCATTTATGTCGAGCAGTTTCATATAAGAGTAAAACGATTTTTTATCAAAGTAACTTCATAAGTAAAAGTTAAATTTAAGATATCTGGTTAAGAATAGAGTATTTCGTACTACTACCACTTCACTAGTAGTCCTTTCTAAAAGTTGCTTCTTAATTTTGACCATATTAAAGACCAATATGGTCCTCTTTTGCAGTTTAAATTCTTAGCTTGGATTTCCTTCTATTCATTCATTATATTGTTGAGTCCTTTTCATATTTTGTTTCTTTATTTCCACTATTTTTAATATAAATTTTGATCACATTATGAAATCTTACGTTTTATTTATTTATTTATTTATTTAAATTCAAATAATATCAGTAATATTGTTTCTTTCAATAATTTAATTTGGACGTGAAATTAATATTAGGATTCTACTTATGAGTTCGATATAATTCAATACTCCTAGAGTTTGTATTTGAGTTGAGCAAATATTTTATTATAAATAACTGAGTAATTCAAAACCTAATAAGCTATAAACTCAAATCCTATTTCCGCCTTTAATTTTGAGTAATTCATTTAAGTAAAAGACCTTAAGCAATACCACACGTTTTTGTTTTTAATTTGCTCTTTTAATATTTGTTTACAAAAATTAACATGAATGTTATTCTGAAAATGTTTTCTCCAAACTAATCCAAATGAGTATACAATTTTAAAAAATTAATTCCCCCCTTTTTTTTGTAATAGTTTCTGTGAAAACTGAATACCAAATTCAAAATGCCACCTTAATCACCAAAAGTTTCGGATTCGATCTCTGAATATTAAAAGAATTTAAGTTTTGTGCGTCAGTTACAAAATATTCTCACAACTTCCGGATTATGCTTTCTTGATTAATTATCTAACTTATTCAAGTCTTACTCTTATCTTGTGAGGGCTGGAAGACAGTTTTCAGTAGATCTTTGGCTCAAATGAAGTATGTATATCAAACAACAGCATGTAAAGCAACAAACAATACAATAATTAAAGCAAAAGAAACAACAACTGTACTAAAACTAAAGAATAAGATAGTAGTAAAGTAATACTAACAAAACTGATAAAGAAGATAGACACGCTCGGCTATCTACGAACTTCCTATCCTAATTTCCAACCTTTACATCTTCTTATCTAGGTCATATCCTCACTAAGCTGCATATACGCTGAACATACAAAAAGGAATCACTTCACTCTATTGGAAATGGCAATGTAAGCAAAGTGGGCCACTGAGGAAGTTTGAGAAGAAAGGATGAAAGCAAGATAGGCCCAGTTGAATAAATGTTTGTTGGATAATTAAACAAATAAAAAAACAAATTCCAAGAAGTCATAAATGTTTTTTCTTCCACTACTAAAACCCACAAAGGAAAAAATAATTGAAGCCAATGTTGAGAAAGACTTGTGGTGTTCCTTCAAGAAAGTTAGAGCAAACATTACTATGATAATGTCACATTATTCTCTTCCATATTTATATGGTCCTAATAATCCAATATTTCCTCTTTCATCAATCATCCTTTGACCACTTTTTTTTCCTCCAAAGTATAGTGCAGAAAATGGTATATTAATAACGTTTATATTAGTAATATTAATATTAGTTATACTGAGATTTTTTATGCAGTATTTAATTTAGTGTGTTAAAAATAACATTATTGCATAATCTCTTTGAAAAAAATATTTGTATTAAAATATTTGTTTATAAAAATATTCTCCAAAACTACAGTGGAAAGAATTTGGAAATGAATTTGAGCGGCAATTGCATTTTTAACTCTGCTGATGTGCATTGAAACCCCTTGGCCCTTGCGTTCTACTATCATCAATTTTCATGTATTAGTTCTGCATACCTTAATATTAAATAAAGTGTATAATTTATATATAGGTTGAAAAAGTGTATCAAATAACGTATTAATAATATACAAAGCTAATAAATGTCCTGTTTTTTCTAATGCACTCTATTAGACCGCCCTAAAAAGTTTTTTTTTCTAAAAAAAAAAAATTCTCTCGCGTTTTGTTTCTATTTTAAAGTTTAATTAATTCGCATTTATGTCGAGCTATTTCATATAAGAGTAAAAAGATTTTTTACCAAGGTAACTTCATAAGTAGAAGTTGAATTTAAGATATCTGATTAAGAATGGAGGAGTTCGTACTACTGCCACTTCACTAGTAGTCCTTTCTAAAAGTTGCTGCTTAATTTTGACCATATTAAAGACCAATGTGGTCCTCTTTTGCAATTTAAGTTCTTAACTTGGATTTCCTTCTATTCATTCATTATGTTGTTAGGTCCTTTTCATATTTTGTTTCTTTATTTCCATTATTTTTAATATAAATTTTGATCACATTATGAAATCTGACGTTTTATTTATTTATTTAAATTCAAATAATATCAGTAATATTATTTCTTTCAATAATTTCTTTTGAAGGTGAAATTAATAACGGGGTTCTACTTATAAGTTTGATATAATTCAATACTCCTAGAATTTGTATTTGAGTTGAGCAAATATTTTATTATAAATAACTGAGTAATTCAAAATCTAATAAGCTATAAATTCAAATCCTATTTCCGCCTTTAATTTTGAGTAATTCATTTAAGTAAAAGACCTTAAGCAATACCACACGTTTTTGTTTTTGCTCTTTTAACATCTGTTACAAAAACATAAAAACTGGTTGAAAAAAAAAGTTGATATGACAACTTGAAAATTAATGCTTCCAACCAACTCATGAAACAAGGAGATGAAAAATTAACTAAGGTATTTGTAATGACATGTGTAACATGGGGTTGTGGTACAGTGGATGGGGCTGCTCCACCCTTAACTAGATATCGAGGGTTCGATTCTGGGTATGAAGAAAACTTTGTTGGGAGCGCTGCCATCTTAATGAGCCCTGCAATGGATTAGTCGAGACTCCAATGCGGGCACCGGACATCGGATATCTAAATGTATGTCTTTTCCCATGTCATGTTCATCAGTAGTATGATCGTTTTATTCAAATTCCAATATGAACATTTTTAATGCATTTCAGATATTCGAACGCGTTAGAAATAAACACGCTACGATTCCTACTAATGTATTTCACACATTGAATGTTTCTACAGAAATAAATATGGCATTTCACATATTGACTTTGGAACACGTGCTCTTACAGATCTAGTTGGAGGAATTACACACAATATTTTATATCGATCTCTTCGAACCATTCTAAATAGTTTGTTCAAAAGGCCTCAACTTTTTTCTCCTTTTCCTTCTTTGTTTCCATCTCTATTTATTCATGTTCAATAATATTTGTTAAGTTTGAAAACTAATTAATAATTTATCCATTTTACCCTTAGTTATTATTACAGTTATTATCCAATACAGAATTAATTATATTCAAATGGTGATATGATAAAATGACCCCTATAAGTCAATAGCGAACAACTATTTATGGACGGAGGGAATAATCAAAATGTTTTATGAACACTCATATCTATCTGATGATAATTGGAAGTCTCACAAATTTCATTTTGTCTATGTATGAAATTGATGAATAAGTGTTCCACGCACTAAATTCAATGTGTCAAATTTGCAAATAGACCAGCCTTTTTCTCAATTTCTCTATCTGAAACTAAATGAATAAATGTATTAACCTATTTTTTTTTCTCTTGGAATAATGGTTTACTTGACCATTAAATGAAATTGCAAGTTCGCAATATTAACTTCTCCAACCTTGGTCTTAAAAAATTTAAAATGTCAATCACTCCTGGCTATAAAATAAAAAATTAAAACCTTATTTTTTTTCACTCCTCGTAAGAGCTCCAAGTTGCAGTTAGTGCTTACCATCCAAGCAATTCCTTTTGATTTGATTAAAGTTTTTTTAAAGGGAGAATACTCACAAAAATACCTGAAGTTTGACCGGATTACCAGTTGCGCATACTGAACTTTGCGGGGGGTCCTATGATCCCCAGACTTTTTTTTTAGTATTTTAATGGCATATATCTGCCACTTGGACCATTGCGTGCAAGTCACGCGCAGAAAGTGTTAAAAAAACGTTATAAACCTTTTTTTTTTGCCGAACAACCCTTCAATTTTCTAATTTTTAAAATTTTTATATTTTTTTATTTATTTTTTCATTCTTTTTCTTGTCTCTTGTCTCTTCTTTCTTCTTTCTTTCTTTTCTTCAACAATGGTTGCTCCATTTGTTGAATTGAAATTGAATTCTTGAAGATTCTATTTCAATTTCCATTCTTGAAGATTAATGAAAGATTCCATTCAATTGAAATTGAATTCCATTTCAGTTTCTTCATTCCATTCAAATCTGGAATTCTTGAAGATTCCATTCTTGAAATTGAAATTCAATTTCAAATTCAAATTTTCAGTATGAACAAATTTGAATAATTCTTGAAGAAAGTTTTCAATTTGAATTTGAAATTTGAGTTGGAAGGGACTTGAAATTTGAAACTCAATGAAAGATTCTATTGAGTTGGCGTAATTGAAACTTGGAATGGTTGCTCCATTGTTGAATTGAAATTGAATAATGTAGTACACTTTCGTTGAAGACTCCATTGTTGAAGTCAATTATTTAGGAATAGTAATTGACTTCTACAATCGAAAACTTTTCTTCAATTATTGAAGTCAATTTTCGATTGAAATTATTGTGGAAACAAATTTGTGGAACTGGAAACAAATTTGAATCTGGAAACAAATTTGAAGTTGTGGAACTAATTCGAAATTGAAAACAAATATTCTTGAAGTTGTGGAACATTCTTGAAGTGATAAGAATGGACATTGACTCAATGGAATCATTTGGAATTTGATTTGTAGGAGAAATTTGAGTTGTGGAATCTTTAATATGGTTGTAATGGTGAAAAAATGCTGAAAACTGATAAAATGGAGAAAAAACAGCGCGTGTACTACACTTTCTACCGTAAAATTGAGTACAACATTTTTTGGGGAATTAATTCCACTTTAAAAAAGTCCGGGGGTGGGGGAATTAATTCCACTTAAAAAAGTATAGGTGTGTAATAGGACCTCCGCAAAGTTCAATATGCTCAACTGGTAATCCGGTCAAACTTCAGATATTTTTGTGAGTACTCTCCATTTTTTTTAAAGGGGATGTCAAATCAACAAAGACCAAGTAATATATGAAGCAGAGGAAGTATTTGTCGTTTTAGAAATTCAAAATAGTTTTAATTATTTTTTAAAATCGTTTTACCCATATCAGTAGTTATAGACCACAAACATCTCAACTATGGGGTGATGTTACGATTATTCGAAACCAATGATGAGTAAAATAGTTTTTAAAAAACTCTCCTAATTAATATTTCTTAAAGGATCTATAGAATAGAATAACGACAGATAAATGACTACAAATAATTTGAGATGGAAGAAATATTTCCTTATCATAATCTTACAATAAGATACCATCAATAAAGAGCATTCAATAGATGTATTGAAAAAATAAATTGAAAAATAGTAGTAGTAGTCTACTAATTTAGGATCACGAGCTTTATGTAATAAAACCAACATAATAACTCAAAATTAAATGTGACGAATTCTTTTTATTGACCAAATGTGTGTATAGTCTTGATCTAGAATTATAAAATCACTCTATACATATATAATGAGGGAAGATGTGTTTAGTTAGTTAAAATATTTTAAAATATAATATATATTTTTCGATTAGTAATCAAATAATATTTTTTGATGCTAAATTACTTGTTAATGAATATAATCTAAGCAAAGTGCTAGAACAGTAGACAAGTAAAAAACGAATAGAAAAGACAATGACAATCTTATTAAGCTATCTCCAACGTAAATGTTTAGCAATGCAATTGAAAAATAAAGAGCTTGTGTTACAATTTAGAGAGTAATAAAATTCTCGTGATGAATATCAAATATGTGATTGGGGTGAGCGGTGGTTTTATGTTCTAGTATATATATATATATATATATATATATATTTAAATTTTCTAACCCTAACATATATAGGATTTTGATCAAAACTATCGAATTAGCTAAAGTGTTTAACCGTATACTAGCTCTGTTCTATCTATTAGTATAATATAAACACCTGATACCGATAATTTTTTATCGTATAAAGTACTATAAAAAAGCATTTTACTGACTTATATGTTCAAAGTGCATGTAGTACAAGTAGTATAGTACAAGTATGGAGGAATAACATAACGTGATGGTAATAGCTTAAAAAAATTGTACCCTATTTGATTCTCCTTTAACAAAATAAATAAATAAATTCTATTAAACTAAGAAAATTTATAGAGATACATTTTATATAAAATAAGGCACTGTAGATTTGCCACAGCACTTCCCTAATTAATGCACAAAAAATATTATTTTCTCTCTCTCTTTTATGGAGTATAATATATAGTCTATATAATAGAGAGACTATATTATATAAAGACTCATTGGAAAAAAGTCAAATTGTATAAACACTAAAATAAAACATATATAAATGGAAGCAAAAAAGAAAAAAAAGAATCGTCTCCTGTAATCGAGGATTTCTCATTTGATCATTCAACTAATAGTTATTATCTCAAAAGTCATTTTCTTTATTGAAGGAAACTAGATTCAACAAGAAAGATCGATGATTGTTGGAAGTAATAACGATATTAGATGAGTGATAATCTAAAAAAACCAATTTCAAAACGATGTTTCAGTCGAGGCACAACATCTTTCTAGTGAAATATATATATTAAACCATGGGTTTGTGAGTTTCTTTTATTGAAATTTATATATATGTTTAAATAAATACGAATCTAGATGTGTCCAACCAATTAATTTTTAATCATATCACTAAAAGAAATTTGAAAAAATATTTTTAGATGAGCAAACAAAACTAAAGAGCATGGTGGAGCTTCAGTAGGACCTAGTGAAGAATAACAAACTTGTTGGCTCAGATCCGTTGTGTTCAATTATGGATTTTAGAATTTTTTAGACTATTATTGACACGCCGTGTCAAATTAGGTCTTGGTCTTAATTCGTATTTCAAAAGCGAGTTCGAAGAATTGAAATAAGAATTGTCCAAGCCTTATAAGGAGTTCAGAGATCTTGCACGTACATTTATGAATCGAGGATATTTCCACCCCTCAATTGGGCCCGGGAGCCAACATACCATGTCAACTGAACTTTTGGCTTAACTCACACTCCAAAAACTAGTTCAAAGAATGAGGATTGCTCGAGCAGTATAAGGAATTCATCCTGGTCCAATATGGAACATTCTCATTATATGTCCCAAACGTTTTTTTCGAAACTGGAGTGTGACGCACATTTATGAATCGGGGGGTATTTCCACCCCCTCAATTGGACCGGGAGCCAACATACCATGTCAGCTAAACTTTTGGCTTGACTCACACTCCAAAAACTAGCTCAAAGAAGGAGGATTGCTCAAGTGACAAGCCATATAAGGAATTCATCCTGGTCCAATATCGAACATTCTCACCGTACGTCTAAATTCTAAATCCATCACTATATCTCGAGCCGTTTTAATAAAGTGTGTGTATATGGGGGTGTGGGTGGGGGGATGGAGATGGTTCATCAATTTCCCTCCAAGAACTAGCTCAATTATCAAGTAGTCAGGAGAGCAACATTGGTATGTCAAAACTCTAAAGTGAAAGCAGAACATATATCGGACCACTAATTGGTAAAATCTTTGGCCATATGCATAGCAAGTCATGTTGCAAGATTTAACCATTTCCTTTCACTACTTCAACTATAGGTGTGCATACATGTAACATAAAAAGTTCAAAATAAGTAAATTTTCGACTGACGTTCAGTTGAAATTAATCCATCGGAAAAAAAAAACACTTGTCGGAGATGTTTTCAACGAACTTTTGGTTGGAAATTCCAATTTTCCCGATGGATTTATGATGTACACGTTCATCGAAAATTGACTGATTTCTAGTAGCACATAAAAGGATTTCATATAACTAAACTATAATGTACTCCTTTTCACTTCCACAAACAAAAGTGATGAAAAAAGCTGCAAAATAACTTGGTATTGGTGCACCACTACACACGTGACATGCTGTATAACTTTGATATATATATATATACATGGTTGTACTAAAAAGTTATGGGGTTAAAAAGTTAGTTTTAACAAATGCAAAATAGTAAAAATTGTAAGATAAAAAGGAAGATACTGCAGAGAGTATCTATGCTTGGAGAAGAAAAAGAAAGGGTTAAATTTTTGTGTTTTTGAATAAAGTCTATATGAGAAAAGAAATAGGCATGCATGCCTTCTATATTCAAGATTGATCCTTTATCTTTTCTCATTTGGTGTTTGATATAGCATTGAGGCTCGACTAAATTTGAATTCGCGCATTGTAGGATCTATTTTATATGAAATCTGACTAAATTTAGATTTATACGTTGCATGATCCATTTTTGATGGGGCTCGAATAAATCTAGATTTTCATGTTGTGGGCCCATTTTTTGTTGGGCCCAAGTAAATCCGAAATCGAGCCTTGTAGGACCCATTTTAAAGGAGCCCAATTAAATCCTAATTCATGCATTGTAAAAGCTGGTTTCTAAGGATTTTCGATGACTTAGAATTGTAGCGTTTTGGTTGAAGTTGAACTATATATTTTTTTTTACTCCAAAGTACGTAGAATGTCATTTTCTGCCGGAAATATAGCAGCAACCGTCATTGATTTTGTAAAGAAGTGATCCCGTGCCTAACTCAACTCCAAAAGTCAACTTATTAGGACAATATATATAATTGTCTATCCCTTTTTCACGAGGGACTCTTAACACTCCTCCACACGTCCAAGAGCGTGGGCAATATAATATGAGGGTCCAACATCGGTAAACAGGATACACACGGTTTTAATACCATGAAAAGAATGAATCTTGAGTCTAACTCAAACATCCAAAACCTAGCTTATGAGGAAAAAATTATCCAAAGCCATATAAAAGACCAATTATCAAGCTGTTTTTCGACGTGGGATTCTTGACATTTTTCCTATTTTGGAAGCCATACGATTTATCATTTTTCAAATTAGTCAAAAGAAACGATACATTCGGAAGAATTCTTTGATGGTTCTCTAAAAATGAAAAATATCATATAAATTGAGACGAAGTGAACACAATTTTTTGCTTTTTTTTTTTTTTTTTTTAATGTTCCATTTTGTGTTGTTTATGTTTATTGGGTGTAGAATCGACAATACTATAGGCTTCTCCCCCTTAAATTCCTCCTTTACCCTAAACACAAATGCCCATTTCCTAGCTAAAATGATATGTTTGATACAAGTTTTACTATTTCTAAATTTAAATTAAGATAATATAGTCGAGAGAAATTTTATCGAAATAAGTTTATATATGTCTAAGACGACAACACAATCGAGTAAATTTTTAATGGCACTCTGAAAACAAAAAATACCACATAAATTAAGATAAAACGAATACAACGTTCTTTTTTTTATCCTCCATTTTGTGTTGGTTATGTTTCATGTGTGTAGAATCCACACTACTATAGACTTCTCCCCCAACAAATTTCTCCATTACCCTAAACACAAATGTCCATTTGTCCATTTCTTTCCTAACATGATACACTCGAAATAAGTTTCACTATTTTCTAAACGGAAAAGGCTCAGAAATTGTAACGGCATGAAAATTTGATAAAATATGTGAAATTGTGATTTTATGTGATTTGACTGTTTTACCTCTCCCCGTAGTTGCATTATGATATTTCTGGGGTGTGGGAGTGATTGACATGATTTTTCATGCATTTTGGTATCATTTATGCAATATTGTGGTTTTTGATGGCTTTGAGAGCTTTATTTTGAACTTATGTTGGTATCTTTTGATCCGTATGACGGATGGCCGAACGAACTGCGCCAGCAGCTCCGAAATATCGATTTTAGGCTACATAGACCTTTGGTTCGGGCCCGGGTGCACCCGAGCTCATTTCGACCTATTGATCGGAAAGTTGGAAAATTGTAAATATGGGTGTGGGACCCACATTTGATCGAAACGACCTCGGATGGAAAATCCGACTTCGCCAGCAGATTTGAAATGTCGATTTTAGGGTGTTAGCATGTTTGGTATGATTTTATGCCTTTTAAATCTCATTTGGACTCTCGATTTGGAAAATTATAATTTCGGGTTACGGAGGTCAACTTTGTGAAAACAATGTTTTTTTTAAAATCTGATATCTTCATCGCGTATGGAATGTCGAATTTAGTATGGTTGCATAGTTCGTTTGTATATATCGGACTCTGAACAAATTCCGGACATCCCATCGAAATCCGTTTCGACTTAAGGAAAAAAAATCCCAGCAGTTATATTGCAAATTTTCTGCAATATAGACAACTTTTTCACCCTTTTTGGCCTATTTTGTTCATTTTTCATCTTGCCTCTTGAGAGTTAGACCTAAATAGTTTGGGAGCTTAAAAGTGAAGCTTGTGGGAGTTTGGTAAGCTAGATTAACATTTATTTCTTGATTTTATTACGATTTTAAGGTAAAAATTCATCCCATTTTCTTAGTACTTTCTTAATAAATTCTTCAAAATTTCAAAAATCTTAGGCATAATTTAAAATTTAAATTTCATCCCTTCCACTTAAATAATATTTTTATCTTATAATTACTAGTTTTTCATTAATTTAACTTTCAAAACAACTCCGATTCTTGATTTTAACCCGAATTTCAAAGATTTTTACCCGGTAAGGCTCAAAAATATATTTTCTTCGATTTGAACTTCATTTTTTACTCGATTTAACTTGGGTTTGCAGCTGTAGGTTCCTAAAAATATGGGGAATATGTTTTTGAAGTAAAGTTTCAATTTTGCCCTTCTTTTTCGAAAATCCATTTTGAAGGTCCATTTTGACCCCGAACCAAAGTAGTCAATATGGGTGTCGTTGGTTTTGTCTTGACGCATAGATTTCATATTTGATATTTTTAGTAGAGTTAGGGATTGTTCGTGAAAATTAAGGTCGTGGGTTCAAGTGTAGCAGATCGATTTCAACTTTCGCGGTAGGTTATGGCTTAACTTTTCAGATTGAGTTGGGTAGTAAATGATGGTACAAAATGCATGTTAAGGGTGAGAACTAATCATGAAAAATGGCTATCTATGTGTTGTGCCCGTGTGAGGCCCTATATGTGATGTAATTGTCGAAATTAAGATATTATGCGATATGTTTAACCGTGTGGGGTCCTATGTGATATTGATAGCCTTGAATACATGTGAATAATTGTATTGGGTTGTTTAATGTGGTACCACTGACGTATTGTGATTATATTCATACTTTATTGGCATATGAGACGTGGAAATTCATGGATGAAACGAAAATAATAAGTGGATATTGGCTCATGTGGTTGTGGGAATGTATCATTGTGGTTGGTTGTGGAAATATATCATGTGATTGGTTATGAAAATACTCATTGTGATTGGTTGTGAGCATTACATCTTCATATCATACTCATTCATGAAATATTGGTACCACCGTGGCAACATCTGAGAAACAGTGACAACACTTCTTTTTTAAAATATTGTAACACCTTATAAAACCCTTTTCGAGGGATGTGTCAGAAAGAAGATATGAGATATGTGGATTGTATATGGGTTGATGAACCCCCCATGGGTCCTACGTCGAGAAATTTTATCTCCGTAGGTGTATAAGGGGATTGTGCGACGATCTCGGAGGTTGTGTGATGACCTCGTGCATCATCATCATCATCAACATCATATGCATTGCACTTACTTTATTGTGTTTATGTTGTGTTGCATTGACTTATGGACTTGTCATCTATGTATTTGTCTTACCTTCATTTACTTGTATTTGATGATATTGTATCTATACGTTCTCTCTTGTTCTATTTATATGTGACATAATGTATACTTGTGTTCTGTACATTGGCGTATTGTTGTAATATATGTGAGATATATTAGAACTGTTAGTGCAAGCGGTGTGGGGTGGGCTACCGTTGTGGGACATTTTCTGATTGTAGGTGGCGTGCCCTTAGTGTATATTTTGTATGCTTTGTTTACTACTTTGCTTGATCGGCTTATGATACCTACTAAGTACAAGTGGACTATACTCATGCCTACTGCGTCCTTTCGGTGCAGGTCTTAGCATTTTTTGCTTTTTTTTTCATACTCCATTTTGTGTTGTTGTATGTTTAATAGTGTGTAAAATCCATGATTGCATAGACTTTCCCCCCACAAATTCCTCCTTTACCATAAAGGTAAGTGTTCATTTCCTAAGTAACTCAATACACTCTAGACAAATTTTATTATTTTTAAATTTAATTTAAGACGATATAGTCAAGAGAAGATTCACTATCTCTAAATTTAAAATAAGAAAATATAGTCCAGAGAAGTGTCAAAATATCTAAAAAAATTCAAAATAACTAAAACGAAAATACAATTGAGAGAAGTTTCGATATATTTAAGACGATTATATAGGCAAGAGAAGTTTTGGTATATCTTGGATCCACAAAAAAAATAATATCCTATAGAAGTATGTAATAATTTTTGAATATGTAAATTTAAACACGCCTCTCTAAAAATATTCCGACTCGGATCGGGGTCCTGACCGTGACGAGCATTCCAAACCAATAAAGGTCTGAGATGACCATTAGCATTATATCATAAGCATATTCATATTTAAAGTTGCGGAAACAAAACCATAAAAAAGGGTTCAACATTTAAATAAAGAAACATCCATGTCTTAAAAATCAAATTCAAACAATTACCCAACACCTGTATGTAAAGCCTCTAACTTTAAGAATAACTCCTAAGTTGGGATATGATCCCCGACTATACCAAAGAGAAAAAAAATGATAGAATGAAAACATAAGAGAAATGAACAATCGCCTTCCGGATGATGGAGGGCTCACCATTTATCACCAGCTGTCCAATGGAAATATCGAACCACCTAACGCTGCACGGGATCACAAGAAAAACCTTCAGAACCTACATTATGAAACTATGTAGTGTTCGGAGATGATCAGTACGACGAGTATTGATATGTAATCCAAGGAGAGGGATAAAATATTCAAATTTATCAAAATCAGTTATAAAACATATATTCGACAATCATAACTGTAATAGGATGCCAGTATAGAGGCAAGGGACCTGTTACATGATCATTTTAAACTTTGTCCTGAACTATATAGTTTTCACCGTCATTTCTTCTGCCCACGAACTATATGAGTCTAAAACTCCCTAACCGCAGGACCCAACACATATTGGTCGCACGTACTGAGGTTAGGCAAGAGTCAACAATAGACTGAGCCACCATACATATTTTATTCATGTTAAGGACTATCCTCATTTTGAGGATACTAGCTGATTATTAGGTTAAGGAGCAATATCCCTATGCCGCCAAATATAGGTTTCGAGCGTTAGTCACAAGGACTTACGCCTTTACGTTGAAGCTATGTAATTTCCTTTAGAGCTCAATTAAAACATTTTTCACATAACATTAATCATGGAATCGTTCATTAGGTATATTCATCTATTGGAACCATTATACCAAGATTTACAAGCTGTTCATATTATGCTATTTCATTTCTATTAAAACATTTTTGACTTCAAATTTCACCTTAAAATTCATAATCATAGTCCCCACTCCCCAAGGGATTTCAAAAGTCATAAATATAGCCCCCATGGGCATTCAAAAGTCATTTAAATCTTTGCCCATATTTACCATGCATTATTCAAAAGACGAAGTAAAATTCATAGTTTTATGCAACATCAAGTTTTGAAAAGGGGTTGAGGGTCATACTTTTATCTTGCAAAATCCTTAAAGGCCGTAAATTCATGTTAACAAGTTCATCATTTTCATAGAACATATTACATCTCAAAACCTATTAGTAGTGCTTAGAAAGCCCCTAAAACAAGAAGAGAAATCAATATAAATTTTTTTACAACAATCTCCATCATAAATGAAAATAGTTAAAATACATACTTTGTGATGATAATAAATGTAGGGAGTATTCAATATATCTTTTTGATGAATAAAGTTTGAATCTGAGTTTGGAATTTGGAACCCTAAGTGTTCTTGCCTCTAAGAATATTTTGAGGGAAAAGGAAGAGTTGCTGATGTTTTCTTTTTGCGAATCCTCGTAATTCAGTGTTCAAAAAGGATTTTAAGTATATAAGGATCGGACCTCATAAAAAAATAACCAAACTACCCCTAAGATTACTCAAAAAATTTCTCATAAACAAGTCCCCAATACCTCACTTACGGCCTCCATAAGTAGTACCTACGACCCTAAGTAGGGTCATAGGTATTAGATCCTTTTTTTCAGCTCTCTGGACCAACTTACGACCCCCAACTTACTGTCCGTAAGTAGTACTTATGGCTCATAAATAGGGTCATAAGTATCTGACCTTTTTCAGCTCTCAGGACCTACTTACGAACCCACTTACGGTTCCCATAAATAGTACTATGTCCCGTAAGTAGTACTTACGGCCCGTAATTAGGTAGACAGCTTGACACGGCTTCAGTAAAATGACCATAATTCTTACACTGACATCGAATTAAGACGAAACTGGATGCGTTGGAAAGCTAATTCAATTATCTATCATTTGGTGGGTTTTGAGCTCAAAAAAACTATATAATCTAGGAGTTATACTCGTTTAAAGTTGACTATGGCAAGACATTTCATGAGAAATCAATTGGTAAGGGAGATTTTGACTTGACGGAGAGTTTGGAGTTACTTGAGGCCTTAATACATGTATAAATCTCTTCCAATACTATGAAGAATATGATGTTTGTGTTTTATACATCATTGGGTGCACGACGGTTCTAAAATTTTTGGGGTGTTACAAAAAACGAAGAAAGTACTACATAAACTGAGACTAATTGAATATAATCTTTTTTCACCCTCCATTTTGTGCAGATCCACAATTGTAAAGGCTTCTTCCCCCCACAAATTTCTCCTTTACCTTAAAGGCAAGTGTCCATTTCCTACCTAACTCGATACACTCGAGACAAGTTTTATTATTTTTAAATTTAATTTAAGATGATATAGTCGAGAGAAAATTCAATATCTCTAAATTTAAAATAAAACGATATAGTCA
Source organism: Capsicum baccatum var. pendulum (assembly GCA_030864225.1). NCBI lineage: Eukaryota > Viridiplantae > Streptophyta > Magnoliopsida > Solanales > Solanaceae > Capsicum > Capsicum baccatum. The sequence goes on along the minus strand of CM061561.1, from coordinate 259,596,410 downwards.
GAAGTTTTGAAATATCTAAAATGACGATATGGTTGAGAGAAGTTTCGATATATCTAAGATGATGATAATAGGGAGAAGTTTCAGTATGTCTTGGATCCATGAGAAAAACAGTATCTTGTAGATGTATATGATAATTTTTGAATACCCTCTAAAAATAAAAAAAAGTACCACATAAAATGAGACGAAATAAAAATATTTTTTTCATCCTCCAATTTGTGTAGAGTTCACAATTTTATAGATTTCTTCCCCCACAAATTCCTCTTTTACCGTAAATTTAAGTGTCCGTTTCCTACCTAACTTGATACACTCGAGGCAACTTTTAGTACATTTAAATTTAATTTAAGACGATACAGTCGAGAGAAAATTCAATATTTCTAAGTTTAAAATTAGACGATATATTCAAGAGAAGTTTTGAAATATCTAAAATTACGATATGATCGAGAAAAGTTTCAATATATCTAAGATGACGATATAGTCGACAGAAGTTTCAATATCTCTTGGATCCACAAGAAAAATCACATCTTACAGAAGTATGTAATAATTTTTGAATATTAAAATTTAAAAATGCCCCTCTAAAAACGAAAAAAGCACCACATAAACTGAGATGAAATGAATATAATATTTTTCCTTTTTCATCCTCCACTTTGTTTAGAATCCACAATTGTATAGACTTCTCCCCCCACAAATTCCTTTTTTACCCAAAAGTTAAGTGTCCGTTTCCTACCTAACTCGATACAGTCGAGACAAATTTTATTACTTTTAAATTTAATTTAAGACGATACAATCGAGAGAAAAATTCAATATTTCTAAGTTTAAAATTAGACGATATATTCAAGAGAAGTTTTGAAATATCTAAAATGACGATATGATCGAGAAAAGTTTCAATATATCTAAGAGGATCATATAGTCGAGAGAAGTTTCAATATCTCTTGGATCCACAAGAAAAATCACATCATACAGAAGTATGTAATAATTTTTGAATATTTAAATTTAAAAATGCCCCTCTAAAAACGAAAAAGGTACAACATAAACTGAGACGAAATGAATATAATATTTTTCCTTTTTCATCCTCCACTTTGTTTAGAATCCACAATTGTATAGACTTCTCCCCCCACAAATCCTGTTTTACCCAATCGTTAAGTGTCCGTTTCCTACCTAACTCGATACACTCGAGGCAACTTTTATTACTTTTAAATTTAATTTAAGACGATACAATCGAGAGAAAAATTCAATATTTCTAAGTTTAAAATAAGACGATATATTCAAGAGAAGTTTTGAAATATCTAAAATGACGATATGATCGAGAAAAGTTTCAATATATCTAAGAGGACGATATAGTCGAGAAAAGTCTCAATATCTCTTGGATCCACAAGAAAAATCACATCTTACAGAAGTATGTAATAATTTTTGAATATTTAGATTTAAAAATGCCCCTCTAAAAACGAAAAAAGTACAACATAAACTGAGACGAAATGAATATAATATTTTTCCTTTTTCATCCTCCACTTTGTTTAGAATCCACAATTGTATAGACTTCTCCCCCCACAAATTCCTGTTTTACCCAATAGTTAAGTGTCCGTTTCCTACCTAACTCGATACAGTCGAGACAACTTTTATTACTTTTAAATATAATTTAAGACGATACAGTCGAGAGAAAAATTCAATATTTCTAAGTTTAAAATTAGACGATATATTCAAGATAAGTTTTGAAATATCTAAAATGACGATATGATCGAGAAAAGTTTCAATATATCTAAGAGGACAATATAGTCGAGAGAAGTTTCAATATCTCTTGGATCCACAAGAAAAATCACATCTTACAGAAGTATGTAATAATTTTTGAATATTTAGATTTAAAAATGCCCCTCTAAAAACGAAAAAAAGCACCACATAAACTGAGACGAAATGAATATAATATTTTTCCTTTTTCATCCTCCACTTTGTTTAGAATCCACAATTGTATAGACTTCTCCCCCCACAAATTTCTGTTTTACCCAATCGTTAAGTGTCCGTTTCCTACCTAACTCGATACAGTCGAGGCAACTTTTATTACTTTTAAATTTAATTTAAGACGATACAGTCGAGAGAAAAATTCAATATTTCTAAGTTTAAAATTAGACGATATATTCAAGAGAAGTTTCAAAATATCAAAAATGACGATATGATCGAGAAAAGTTTCAATATATCTAAGATGACGATATAGCCGAGTGAAGTTTCAATATCTCTTGGATCCACAAGAAAAATCACATCTTACAGAAGTATGTAATAATTTTTGAATATTTAAATTTAAAAATGCCCCTCTAAAAACGAAAAAAGTACAACATAAACCGAGACGAAATGAATATAATATTTTTCCTTTTTCATCCTCCACTTTGTTTAGAATCCACAATTGTATAGACTTCTCCCCCCACAAATGCCTGTTTTACCCAATCGTTAAGTGTCCGTTTCCTACCTAACTCGATACAGTCGAGGCAACTTTTATTACTTTTAAATTTAATTTAAGACGATACAGTCGAGAGAAAAATTCAATATTTCTAAGTTTAAAATTAGACGATATATTCAAGAGAAGTTTTGAAATATCTAAAATGACGATATGATCGAGAAAAGTTTCAATATATCTAAGAGGACGATATAGTCGAGAGAAGTTTCAATATCTCTTGGATCCACAAGAAAAATCACATCTTACAGAAGTATGTAATAATTTTTGAATATTTAGATTTAAAAATGCCCCTCTAAAAACGAAAAAAGTACAACATAAACTGAGACGAAATGAATATAATATTTTTCCTTTTTCATCCTCCACTTTGTTTAGAATCCACAATTGTATAGACTTCTCCCCCCACAAATTCCTGTTTTACCCAATAGTTAAATGTCCGTTTCCTACCTAACTCGATACAGTCGAGGCAACTTTTAGTACTTTTAAATTTAATTTAAGACGATACAGTCGAGAGAAAAATTCAATATTTCTAAGTTTAAAATTAGACGATATATTCAAGAGAAGTTTTGAAATATCTAAAATGACGATATGATCGAGAAAAGTTTCAATATATCTAAGAGGATGATATAGTCGAGAGAAGTTTCAATATCTCTTGGATCCACAAGAAAAATCACATCTTACAGAAGTATGTAATAATTTTTGAATATTTAAATTTAAAAATGCCCCTCTAAAAACGAAAAAAGCACCACATAAACTGAGACGAAATGAATATAATATTTTTCCTTTTTCATCCTCCACTTTGTTTAGAATCCACAATTGTATAGACTTCTCCCCCCACAAATCCTGTTTTACCCAATCGTTAAGTGTCCGTTTCTTACCTAACTCGATACAGTCGAGGCAACTTTTATTACTTTTAAATTTAATTTAAGACGATACAGTCGAGATAAAAATTCAATATTTCTAAGTTTAAAATTAGACGATATATTCAAAAGAAGTTTCAAAATATCTAAAATGACGATATGATCGAGAAAAGTTTCAATATATCTAAGATGACGATATAGTCGAGAGAAGTTTCAATATCTCTTGGATCCACGAGAAAAACCATATCGTATAGCATTATGTAATAATATTTGAATATTTACATTTAAACATGCCCCTCTAAAAACAAAGAAATACCACATAAACCGAGACGAAATGAATATAACATTATTTTTCATCCTCTACTCTGTTTAGAATCCACAAGTGTATAAACTTCTTCCCCCGCAAATTCCTCATTTAATTACCCTAAAAGCAAGTGTCCATTTTCTACCTAACTCGATACACTCGAGGCAGATTTATTATTTTTAAATTTAATTTAAAGCGACACAGTCGAAAGAAGATTCAATATCTCTAAATTTAAAATAAGACGATATAATCAAGAGAAGTTTTAAAATATTCAAAATAACAAGATGGTCGAGAGATGTTTCGATATATCTAAGATGACGATATAGTCGAGAAAAGTTTCAGTATGTCTTGAAACCACGAGGAAAATAACAACTTATAAAAATATGTAATAATTTTTGAATATTTAAATTTAAATGTGCCCATCTGAAAATGAAAAAAATAACACATAAACTGAGACGAAATGAATATAATATTTATTCTTTTTCCATCCACAAATTCCTCCTTTACCCTAAACCCAAGTGTCCATTTCCTACTTAAACCTTTGCTTCTCTTCTTATAAAAACAGTCTCCAAACCCCACAATTTACTCTCTCTATATACTCTCCTCCTCTGTCTGTTCTTCCTATTTTTTCTCTATAATATTTCCTTTTTTAAAAAAAAAAACCAAAAAAATGAACAAATATATGCTAGTAATTACATGCAAAAATCTTTAGAAATCTTTTTTCTTGAAAAAATAGTAATGGGGTTTGCTTCAATCTTGTAAAGATTGGACTTTTATCCCCCCAAAAAAAAACTTTTTTTGCTTTTTCCTTGAAAATGGTGTTCAGTCTTGTAAAGAATGAATTTTGATTAAAGGGGTTTTAATAGAATTAAAAAAAATATTTTTTTTTGCTTAGTTTTTAATGGAGGAAGATAACAATTTTTGTGTTATTGATGATCTTGATTGTTTGGTGAATGATGATGACCAAAAAAATCAAGAAAAGAGTAAAGTTTTGAGCTTTAACAATGACAGATCAGTGGCATTGATTGATTTATTGCCAAGTCCTTTAAGTGAAGAAAGTTTTTGTGTTATGGTTGAAAAGGAAAAAGATTTTTTACCAGAAAATGATTATCTTATGAGATTGAGAAGTGGTGATTTGGATTTGAATGTTAGAACAGAGGCTGTTAATTGGATTTGGAAGGTTAATTATATGTTTTTCTTGTTTTTGTTTTTGTTGTTGTTGAATTTTTTGATTTTCTTGAAAATGTTGGTATTGGTTTTGATCAATTTTTTTAATGTTAATTGGATTTGGAAAGTTAACTATATGTTTTTTTTTTTTGTTGCAAATTTTTGCCTTTCTTGAAAATGTTGGTATTGGTTTGATCATTTTTTGTTAATTTAATGTTAGAATATTAACTATAACTATATGTTTTTTCTTGTTTTTACTTTTGTTTTTGTTGTTGAATTCTTTTTTCTTTCTTGAAAATGTTGGCATTTGTTTTGATCATCTTCTTTTTTTTTAATGTTAATTGGATTTGGAAATTAACTATATGTCTTTTTATGTTTTTGTTGTTGCAATTTTTTTCCTTTCTTGAAAATGTTGGCATTTGTTTTGATCATCTTCTTTTGTTAATTTAATGATTTCTTTAATACTTCAATTCCATTTTAATTTTGGATTAATCTTGTTAATTTGATCAATCTTTATATTTGCATTAATCTTAATCTTATGTTTATAACTTTTCTTGGATTTAGAAGGTTAACTATATGTTCTTTTGTTTTTGTTGTTGTTGTTGCAATTTTTTTCCTTTCTTGAAAATGTTGTCATTTGGTTTTGATCATTATTACTGTTAGTTTAATGATTGCTTATTGTGTAAAAAGAACTTTATGTTTTCATTAATCTCAATCTTATTCTTATAATCCTTTTACTTGTTGGTTTTCTCATTGAGTTTCTAGTTCTTTCCTGAAAATAAAAGTTTTTTTTTTTCAATCTTGATCATTCTCTTGGATTGTCCGTTTATATTAGTAGTCGTCGTATTGCTCCTGTAATTTGTTGTCATTCGATTACTGTAACTGTCACTATATGTTGATGACTTGTACCTCGATTATCGTATTGTTCTGTAATAGTTTCTGTTCATTACTATTTCCGTTACTTCTTTCGTTTGAGTGCTTTGGACTGTTTTTCCATTTTAATCAACTTTATGTTTGCATTAATCTCAATCTTATTCTTATACCCTTTTTTGGTAAATGTTGATTTTTCATTGAGTTTCTAGTTCTTGGATTTTTCTTGAAAATGCACATTGATTAGTAGGAATCTGTAGGAATCTTTTGATTGATTGATTGTTAAAGTTACAAAAGAGTAAAAATGTGAACTTTTTTTGATGTTTATACAAGCTTTTTGTGGCATTTTATTTAAGTTTTACTTTGAAATAAAAGTTGAAAAATGCACACATGAAGATTCTGATAGTAGTAATTATTTTTCTGATATGGTTTCTTGTGTTTTTGTGACTTGCAGGCTCATGTGCATTATGGGTTTGGAGAGATGAGTTTTTGTTTGTCAATAAATTACCTCGATAGGTTTCTGTCTTCGTATGAATTGCCAGTAAGTCTACTTTATATAATTTTGTCTTACACTTTGTTTCCTTGTGTTTGAACTTTACAATGTTGGTTTATTATTCTGCATTCTGCTAAATTGCTTTTATGTTTCTTGGATTTACAGAGAGGTAAATCTTGGATAGTTCAGTTGTTAGCTGTTGCCTGTTTATCCCTTGCAGTCAAAATGGAAGAAATTACTGTTCCTTTGAGTGTTGATTTACAGGTGAATAAAAATGTCCATTCAAGAACTTTCTTGAATTATTGAGGGTCTATCGGAAACAGCCTCTCTATCTTGTCGAGGTAGGGGTAAGGTCTGCGTACACTCTACCCTCCCCGAGACCTTACTCGTGTGATTACACAGGGTATGTTGTTGTTGTAAACTTACTTGAATTAGAATGCTTTTAGTAAAGATTGAGTTTTTTTCTTGTTTTGTTTTTTGGGAACAGGTAGGGGAGCCTAAGTATTTATTTGAAGGTAAAGCAATACAAAAGATGGAACTTTTGGTGTGGCGAACATTGGGATGGAGAATGAAGGCTTATACACCTTGCACATTCATAGATTATTTTATGAGAAAGATGTATCTTGATGAAATCCCATCAATACGATCAGTTTCTAGATCAATTCAACTAATAATAAGCGCGACAAAAGGTTATGCTTTCACCACTCTGAGTACTTTTCGATATGGTTGGAATCTATGTTGCTCGTACTCTGAAAAAATGTTGTCGCACCTGTGTCGGAATTGTGTTGACATTTTTGAAGAGTCCGAGCTGCGTATAGGTTGGAATTGAATTCAAATCGTACCATTTCTTGATTCTAAGAAATCATTAAGTGATTGATCAGAGTCTTTGGTTGGGAAAATTGAATGCAGGTATTGACTTCTTGGAATTCAGGCCTTCTGAGATTGCAGCAGCAGTGGCAATGTCTGTATCATGGGAAAGGCCACAAGCAAAAGACATTGATAAGGCAATGTCTTGCTACTCCATACAAGTTCAAAAGGTGAAAGATTTTGCGTTGGTGCCCCACCGATATTATAACTCTTGATTCGTTGCCCCCCCCAGGCTTTCTTTTAGTGGAAGTAGCCCAACCGTGATGTGTAGATTAGATGCTCGTCACAAGCTCAAACATTGGTAGTGTTGAAGTTTGAACACATGGTCATACTGTTGAGTGTTGTCCACTGAGTTTCGAACCGTGCCCCACGTATTGATTAGGTGCACGTCATGAGCTCAAACGTTGCTAATGTCTAAGTTTGGACAAAGAAGCAACAACCCATTGTCCATTGAGTTTCGAACCATGCGCCACTAACCGTGATTCTTGATGCACTAAAATTTACCAACTTGGTCTTATATATTAGTTTATTAATGTGGGGCTTCATTTTTTTTTTCTTCTTTTTAATGACAATGCAGGACAGAGTGATGAAGTGCCTTGAACTGATTCAAGATTTGACATTGGTTAGTGGGACTAGTGTTACTACTAATACTGCAGCAGCAACAACAACAGCAGGTTTTGCAGTAGCATATGCACCTCAAAGTCCCAATGGGGTGTTGGAAGTTGGTTGCTTGAGCTATAAAAGTGGTGAAGGAACAACAACAGTTGGTGTATGTCCAAATTTATCGAACACTGATAATCCAGATGCTAAAAGGAGGAAACTTGACACAAACATCATTCCATGAGGGGGACTTGAAAGAACAAAAAAGTCATCAACTTTGGAACATTTTTAAATCTTTTTTTTAGTTTTTAGAGCTTCAAACCATCAAAGTCCAATCAGTTTTGGCTAAATGAAAGTGATGTTGTGGCTTTAAAAGTCACAAAAGCATTGAGGAAGAGGGGGGGTGGGGTGGGGGGGTGGGGGGGTGGGGGTCCATGTTTTTAGCATGAAAAGAATTGTCACCAGCTGTTAATAAATAAATCTGAGTTGTCAACAACCTTAGTAATAGGAGGTTGAAGAGAAGGATGGAGTTTTCTATCTTCCATATTTTGGGTAATTTTTAAAAATTTTAAATGAAAAATATATAGTATGCAAAAGAGTTTGGAAGAGGGTTGGGATGGAGGTGGGGGGAGAAAAAAGAAAATAGAGGACTAAAGTAGTATAGTTAATGGAGGCTTATTAAGTGGTGTTATTGCTTTATTATTTCTATTATGTAATGAATTCGAGATGTATTTTCATGGTACTATGGAATAAAACATCCAAAATGGCCTTGTGCTTTTCTTATTAATGATGCATTTGTGTTGTGCAAAATGGATCTATATTTTTTCATACATAGGATGCTGTATAAGAATGTGTATTATTTTTTTTTTAGTCAAATGATTGGGAATTGTTTGATCGTCGTTTCATGAGGAAGAGTTAAAATAGAATCAACTTGAATTCAGGATCGAAAGTACAGGTCTTTTTAGTAGCAACACATGATTAGATCATCAACAAAACATATATGGATTAAGTTCAGTTTGCCACATCTTGGACCTATTTAGGTACTTCGTTGCCAAGACAAACAAGTAAAGGGTCATTTAGATACTCAAATGACTCTTCAAGGGAGAAGAGATTTGAAATTTTGTCAATCAAATATTGTAGGAATTTCAAGGTTGAGGAGGTCAAGGATGCTATTCGTACGATGCGTAGGGGTAGAGCGACTGGGTCAGATGAAATTTCTGTGGATTTTGGAAGAGCACTGGTGAGGTAGGTATGAATTGGCTGACAAGGTTGTTAACATCATTTTTAGAACGACAAAAGATGTTTGAAGCTTGGAGATGGAGTACGGTGATTTCTTTATATAAGAACAAGGGGAACGTTCAGAGTTGCAATAGCTATAGAGATATTAAGTTGTTGAGTCATACTATGAAGGTTTGGGAAAGAGTGGCGGAGTTAAGGCTGAGGAGGTTCGTGACTATTTTCGTGAATCAGTTTGGTTTCATGTCAGGTCGCTCGACTACCGGTGATTCATCTTGTGAGGAGATTAGTGGAGCAGTTTAAGAAGAGGAAGAAGGACTAACACATGGTGTTCGTCGATCTTGAGAAAACGTACAACAAAGTTCCTAGGAAGGTCTTATGGAGGTGCTTAGAGGTTAGAGGTATACATGTGGTGTACACTAGGTCGATATAGGACATGTAAGATAACAAAGATTCCTGTGGGGGACGGTAGAAGGAGATTAATAACACATTCCTGTTTTGACTGATTTGCACCAGAGATCGACTCTTAGTTTGTTTTTATTTGCCTTGGCGATGAATGTTTTGACTCGGCATATTCAAGGAGATGTGCATTGGTGTATGTTATTTGCTGACGATGTAGTGCTTATTGAGGAGAATCGGGGAGGAGTTAAAGATAAATTGGGGGTTTGGAGACAGACCCTACAGTTTAAAGGGTTTAGGTTGCAGGACCAAGACGGAGTACTTGGATTGTAAGTTCAGTGTTTTGGCGCATGAGGCTGACGTGTTAGTGAAATTAGATTCTCAGGCCATTCGAAAAAGAGATAGTTTCAAATATCTTGGATCTATGATCTAGGAGAATAGAGAGATTGATAAGAATGTCATGCATCGTATCGGTGCAGGGTGGTTGAAATGGAGGCTCGATTTGGGAGTCTTGTATGATAAGAAAGTGCCTCTTAATCTTAAAGGTAAGTTCTATAAAGTGGCAGTCCGAACGACTATGTTGTATGGAGTGGAGTGTTGTTCAGTTAAAAACTTTCATATCCAGAAGTTGAAGGTCACGAAGATAGGATGTTGAGATGGATGTGCGGACTTATTAGGAGGGATAGGGTTAGAAACGAGATCATTCGAAAGAAGGTGGGCGTGGCTTCATTGGAAGACACAATGCAGAAAGTGAGGTTGAGATGGTTTGGACATGTGATGAGGCGGAGCACGGATGCCCCAGTACGGAGGGGTGTGAGACTTGCTACGGATGATTTCAGACGGGTAGAGGTAGGCTGAAGGAATATTGGAGGGAGGTGATTAGGCATGACATGGAGCAGTTACAGCTTACCGAGTACATGACCCTTGATAGGAAGATGTGGAGGGCGTGAATTAGGGTAGAGGGTTAATGAGTAGGTGTGTGTCCTTACTAGTAGGGAGGGGTGCTTTGCATGGCAATTTTACCTGTAGTCACAGCGTTTTGGATGTGTCTTGTAGTTTCTTACTCGTGGTGTTTTAGGGATGTTTGTGATTTTGGATAGATAGTTCATAATATTACTCTTTGGTTGTCTAGATTCTTTTATTATCTAGCGGCGTGTTACCATAGTTTTTTTATTTTTATGCCCTCTGCTTGATATACTGTTATTTGTCATGAGCCGATGGTCTATTAGAAACAACCTCTCTACTTCATCTTAGGTAATGATATGAAATACGTACACTTTACCCATCCAAATTTCACTTTATGAGAATACAGTGTTGTTGGAAATATTACATAAATTATTACCAACATTTGAACTGAAACTATTACAAAGTGGGGTCTAGACTATTAGTACAGAATTATTGAAACATTACACTATACTACTTTTTGGTGGTACACTTTGAATTGTCCATCAAATACAACTTAAATAATTACCAAACATTGTACTAAAATTTTATTTTACATAACCAACGACCACAAATGTATTAGCAGATCTTGTTCAAATTAATATCTGATTTTATTTATTTTCATCTTCTTTTTTTCCCACAAAATTTAAAGAATAATTAGACTTTTGCAACGTTCATAATAAATACTTACTCTCACCCCGGTTTACATTAAACCAGCTCAACTTACTATGATTAAGAGACTTAATATAGTGTGTGTATGTATATATATATATATATATTCGTTTATTAACAGAGGCGGATCTAGAATTTAAAGGTTGTGGGTTCCTAACTTATAATTTTTCTCACTAGACCAATAACACACTTTATTTGTGGGTTCCCAACTTATAATTCTTATATATTTACTAGTTTTTTCAATATAAATTCAAGAATCGTATGAAAGTTATGGATTTCCGAGAATCCGCATGTAAAGCTGTGCATCCGCCCCTGTTTATTAATCATGTTACGTTATATAAGTGTATATAGAGATGCATATCAAATGTCTATTCATTTGATATAAATATTTCGAAGCGGATAAGTTTTTATTAACGGGAGGGACACATATGTGCCACATTCAATTGATAAGATCCATAATTTGAATCAAATTTTTTAAAAGTTTGTTGAATTATTGGCATTGAATAAATTGATAGATCATGGTCATTTTCTGTCATGTTATAATATGGATAGCTCTTATCAAGAGCAAGACATTTCAAAATTTGAAAGACTACGTTCCAATGAACTTATCATTTTATTCGCGATGTATTCTATTATTCTCTATATTTTAGTCGAGAATTTATCAAAAATAATTTTTTTTAATCCAGCAAAGGTAAGAACAAAGACATCGCATCTTACTCTTTTTAAACTTTACTTGTAGAGTGTTATTGAATATATTATTATTATTATTATTATCGTTGTTGTTATGCACCAAAATGGAAAACAATTTTTGAAAAGGAAATAGTATTATAAAAAAGGACAGGCAAAATAGTGTCCAAAGTTTTTATCGATTATGAAGGAATACCAAGTCTTTTATTAAGGGATTGTTTGTTTTGCGAATAACTTGTATATATCGAAATTATAATATGAGAACTATAATATGAAAAGTTAAATAATAAAGACGTCATTTTGTAAAAAAAAAACAAATCTCTTTCTTAAACTAAAATGATAAATACAAGATTTATTAATTAAATTATTTTAAATGCTACGTCAATTTATAGACAATAATTATATTTAAACTTTAACTTTTACACGGATTAATTAATTAAATGATTTTAGAAAGAAGTGTTTGAAGAATGTCATCTTTATCTTTTGATTGTTTTATCTCGATATTAATTAAATCTGCGATTGTTATTATACATCCAGTATTGATATAAAAATATCATCAAAATTTTGGCATAAATAATTTCTAAATTTTACTTATAAGAGTATCAAAAATTATTAATCAAGCAAATGATAATGCGACGTCGTTTGGCTGTTTCTGGTAATGATTGGCTTTATGTACTTTTTGGGGATCCGAATTGGCAATATTGGGCCATAAGCTATGGCCCACATCTGTTTCCTTTGACCATATAGCCACGTGTCTAAAATTTAATTTACACTTAGGACAATTCGGTTCACAAGCTCGTGCAATACATAGAGTATACTGTACGTGTCTAAAATTTAACTTACGTACAGGGTAATTCGGCGCACTCGATGCACTAAAACTCCGGCTATACGAAGATTATACTCTACATGTCTAAAATTTAACTTACGTAAAGGGTAATTCGGTGCACTCAATGCACTAAAGCTCCTGCTATACGTAGAGTATACTCTACGTGTCTAAAATTTAACTTACATAAAGACAATTCGATGCATTAAAACTCTTGCTATACGTAGAGTTTAAAGAAGAGTCGGACCACAAAATCATCTATTGTATGGAATATTATTTTGAAAAAATTTCTTAAGTAGCATTATTACCAGCCTTTTTATAATATATAGCAAAAAATATAGCAATATTTTTCTTTCAAAGTGTATCAAAGTATATTGTTTTTGTGGGGATATAATATTTAATATAATTGAAATTTTGCAGGTACAATATCTAATTTTAATTGTATATATGAACTTTATGTATGTATTGTGAAAGAAGAAATTGGATTTATGTGTACTCAAGTTTTCACATTGTATATACAAGCCAATTGTATCGAAGATCGACCGTATTTAAAGGGTATGTGTAGTATATATGAAGTATTGTATGTTGTATATATGTATGTGTCAGGGGCGGCTCAAGCATATTCGTGGCCTAATGCGAAAATTAAACGGAAACCTTATAATTTTAAGAAAAAATAGCTTTCTTTTAATGAACTCTATTTTCAAAATTATATAATTGAGTTTTCCTATTTTTTTTTTAAGTAATAATATAATCAATGCATTTAATATTTCTTGAGATATCGTACACTAGATATATGAACTTCTTCTAATAATTCTTTCTTTTTATATACAAAAATTATTTTTTCTATAAATAATATTCAATTTTTTTTAAAAAAATTTATTTATATTATTATAAAAATTGAGGCCTCTCAAATTTGGGGGCCTAAGACGGCCACCTATTTTTTTACAAGGTAGAGTCGCCCCTGATATGTGCGAACCATAAACTTGACTAAAATAAGTATTATCTATATATTATATATGTATATCAGGTATTTATTGTCGTCGCTATCGAGCTAATGCTCACAATTAGGATTATTAGATACAGTAATACATGTATTCGACTATAGAAATACATAAGTAGTTATGTTAATTGTCTACAGTACCACTATAAAGAGTTATAAAATGATCGAAACTACTAAATTTGATAATTTTCTCTACATTTTTTTCTTTTGAAAAACTTTTTTTTGGCCAAATATTATATATATATATATATATATATATATATATATATATATATATATTATTTGCAAAAATTCTTTAATCTATGAGAATATATAACCTCAAGGGTCATTTAGTTTACCATATTACCCAAAATACGTTCCATCACAAACACATAAATCATACGATGAAAAATTGTTTATTTGTAAGATGTCTCTCAGCAGTGACGAAATCAAAATTTTCACTAAGGAAGTTCAAAATTGAAAGAAGTAGGCATAAGAATAAGTCGAAGGGTGTTCAAAATCAATTATATATACACAAAAAATAATTTTAATCATATATAAATAGTATAATTTTTCACTGAAGGGGTTCGGGTGAATCCTAACCATAAGGTGGCTCCGCCCCTGACTACGAGTAATGTTTATATATACCAAAACAATAATAACATACCCAATAAACTACCACAAGGTGGCGCCCGAGGACACTAAAGTGTATACAAATCTTATATTACCACTACATTATAGAAATAGAAAGACTATTTTCGACTCTATTTTCGAAGGACCCTATGCTCTTATATATACTCCCTCTGTCTCCAAATAGTTGCTATATATAAATTTTGCACAACTCTTAACGAAAAATTAATAAGGGGTGCAAATTGACTAATATGATCCTATTATTTATTTAATCTTGATTACATGAATCTTGTTCAATTAATAAGGATATAACTGAAAAATGATTAATTATCTTTTAATCTTTTAAATATGATAATTATTTTTAAGATAAATTTTTTAATAAACATGTGGGCCAACTATTTTAAAATGAAAAGAATATTTAAAAAAAAGACATATCGGCAATAATAAGAAATGGAGGATAGTGAGTAGACTGGTCAACATCTTGGTTTGCTCATTTATAATACTGAACTGACTAGCTCTACCTCACTCAGTTTGTATATAATTAATAAATAAATAAATAAATAAATAAATAAATAAAAGACATATCTGAAGCATATAAGAAACCTTGGGAATGTGTGAAATTATTTAAATGATTTTTGGATTGTTCCTTTGTTCATTATTTATCTCACATGTAATGAATATATTCATATACTCATCACAAGTCTTATAAGTATTCACTCTAAAATTCATCGACTTTTTTTCTTACATATTTGGCTCAAAATCTTTTTACTAATATTATGTGTATCACTATTTGTTGTGTATTTATATCTTACTTTTATTTCTTCAGTGAATTTTTATTTATCATGTTTCGTTTTATGAGAATTGATTTGACTAATCTCAAGAGTTAAATTGAGTAAAATTAATTTAATATTTAAATTTGAAATTTAAATGTTGAAAGGTTATACGAGAAATACCACAATTTGCAATTCTTCTCAAGTTAATATGATGAAACAATACGTCTTTAAAATATTGATCAAAATTCATATAGTTTGATTCTTGAGAAGCAAAATGTGATGAGTAAAAACAAACGAAGAAAACACTATAATCTCTCATTGAGTACTTTTCTTTCAAATCGAGGGTCTAAATCGATCGTAAATTACATTGGAATTATGAAAGGGGGCTTTGGAGTAACTGATAAAGTTGTTGTCATGTGGCCAGGAGGTTACAAATTCAAGCCTTGGAACCAGTCTCTGACAGAAATGCTAGATAAGACCACATACAATACTTATACACCCTTGTGGTGAGGCCCTTTTCCGAATCCAGTGCATAGCGGACACTTTAATCCACCGGACCGCCCTTTATTACATTGGAATTATATTGTTATTGTTGTTGTATTTGGATTTTGGCTCAAAAATTTATGTTCCAAACCTAATCCATCCTACTTGATCTTGTGGAGGAAAGGTTTTGGAACTCTATAAATAGAAAGATCCCCTTTCTTATACAAAAATACAATAGTATCCATAATGTAGTGGTTTAAGAGTTTTGTCTAGGGGGGACATTTCTTACAATAAGTTTTGTGTTTTTCAATTTAGTTTTTTAATATGTAGGTCGTTTGACCAAATATATTAATAATATATATGTTTTTAGTATACTTTTATTTGTCATCTGAATTATCATCTTTTGATGGCAAACTTTAAGATTCCGCATTACACCCTCTTGATTTCGAACCCAAAACTTACTATATGGGATAGTAATTCCATTACTTTAGTACAAATGGTAGGAAAAAATAATTTCAGAACTAACTAATACTTCAAACAAAACATGATATACAGTAATCCCAAATTATTTTATCTCAAAATTATTACCGTTATCTCGTGTACAGGGGTGACTCAAGGGTGAGGCTAGTAAAACCTTTTCTTTGGGCCCGCAATATCTCAATATCTGAAACATTTTTAACTTTTAATTTTATAATTTTCTTTTCTTTTTGACAATATTGAATATAGTAAAAAAAAAAAAGACTATCATTTACTAGAAATATTTTGAAACTTTGAATTAAACTAGTCAAGTCTTTATAATGATAAATAATATGTTTATAACAACATCCAAGGTAATATATGGAAAATGCATGGTTAACCTCTTATTGACTTGAATCAATCCTTACTATTATAAATAATAATATTATTATGTAAAATATAATACTACAGTAACAATAAAAAAAAATATAATATTAATTTTTTATTTACTATGTATATGTATATTTTTAAAGTTTTGCTGTTTTGCTTTTGGTGCTTTATGTCGGAGGAGGTGTACTTTGGTCTACTGTTTTCTTGTTCGGTGTTTTGGTGCTGGTAGTAAGCTGAGCTACACTGTCCATTTCATTGGCTTAATTTTGCCATTCAAAGAAATGTTGATGGTATTTAATTACTTCATCTAACATATTTACAAGTACTGTTCATTGTTTATTTTCTTTGGTTCTAATGTTAATTTTTATTTAACTTCAGGCTTCATTGGTCGACAATTGCGTATTTAATATTCTATTCATGATATATGACTACGAGGTTAATGGATCCCACGGGTCTGTCGCCATGTATTTTCCTTTTATACTAGTTATTTTATGTTTTTCCATCATGCGATGAGTTCGTATCTCTTCATATTTGTATATACTCAAAAGAATGCACATTTATTTTTGTTTGATGGTTAATATTTTTTTTCTTTAGATGGAGTTATGGTTGCTAGTGGTTGTGACTTAAACAAACATAAAAGTATTTTAAAAGAAATATGAAAAGAAAATGAAGTTTAATTTTTGACCAGGATTCTAGTCTTGGTTCTCTAATTGTATTTTCTTCCAAGTTCAAGAGACTAATACAAACTAATTATTAATTATGATCAAGAAAACTATGGGTACTGAGGAGAGTTATATGTATTAATCTATATATAAAATTATTGACACAATCTATATATAAAATTATTTAGTATTTGATATTTATTGACTTGATTAGATCGAATTCGTATTGCGTATGACTTATTATAGGAAATGTTTCAATTAGGTATTCATTATCAAGAATTGAATTCGAAATGTCGTATATTTGTAACTTCTTTGTTAGTAATTAATATTCCGTTACATGCCTCATTTTATAAAGAACCTCGAAGTAGCTTTATTTCATTATATTTCATTGATCATATCGCAATTACATTCGTTTAACATCCATTGATGTCATTGACATAACAAATGTCATTTCTAGTTCATCGCTTTGAGATGAATTTAGGGTGAGTGATATATGAATTCATCAATTAAATCGATTGAATTTTTCACTCGAATTACATACACGTAATATTAAGAAAATTAAAGCATATACTTTCTATAATATTATATGCATTCTGAATCACAAACTCTAACTGTTTAAATTGCAATAAGATGTGGTATATCACATGGTTTATTTGCTTACGAGGTTGAATAAATTGGCCGGAGGATTAATATCAATTGTGGTGGAATGGTTAAAATTCCTCCACAACTTCACACGTTAATTAACTAGAGATCTTGGATGAGATAATAAAGACTATTTTTGATAGACCTCTAGATTAACGGTATGTAATCTGTGATAACTTATTGTTCACCTTGTTTTGAAGATAAATAATACTTATAGCTTTGTCATGGTAACATACTGTCACAATTAATTATTTTCATCCATTACACTTAACAATTCTTTAGGTTAAAAAAAAAAAAATTAGTATTAGAATTCATAAATCATAATGTACTACCGAAAGCATAGTATTGTCAGATTGCACAATCACTCACAAAGACCACAAATGATAATGTTTTTAATATTTGCTTTTACTACTTAGTATAAACAAATAATAGAAATATACCTTTTGCATAGATGGAGACAAAGACAGTAAAAATTAATGGTAAATTAGTGTATACTTAATTGAGTTTTGACTGACCAAAAACAGCTAATCATGGTCAAAACTCAAGAGCCTCCAAATGAATTATTTTAAATAAATAAAATATTTTAAATAAAAAAAGGAATTATTTTAAAGAAAATAAATAAATAAAATAACTTTTGGCCCTCCATGGGTAGTGGAGCTATTTCGTAGATCCTAATTATCCTATACTTGTATTAAAAAAAACTCAGTAAATATGTAAATAAGTATAAAATCAATCGTAAATCTAATAATTAAAACAAGCTATGAATTTGATGATTAATTCAAAACCTATAAATTTCAAATTTTAGTTCCGATGACAAATATAACTTATCAACTACTAGTTCAACCAAACTCGAACGAAATGTCAATATAGAAGGTTTGTTTGTTGAATTTGAAAAAAGGGAGCTACATGTGTAAAAAGAAGAAGTAAGGCTAGTTCGTGAACCTTATAGGGAAAGAAAATTGAAATATACTCTGTGACCTGGTCTACTTGATACACACGATATCCTAATGCACTCACTATTAACCGATGATCATAGAAATATAAGCGTTAGAAGTAGTCGAGTAGTCTTCGAGTTGTTGGAAAAACGCTTTATAAGGGAATTAACTTGCAACTAATAACTCTAAAAAACTAATAGATGTGACGATAGAAAGACTCAACCGGATTATTGGAATCTCCAAGATCCTGGAATTCTCTCTAAAATTGATTTTAAACCCAAACAACTACAAAGCTTGAGCGCTATTTTCAATGCTTTCAAGTTAAGCATAGCTTAGATAAATCAAAAAGAATTGTTTCTTTTCTCGAAGAGTGAAATAAGAATTTGAATTAGACAAGTGATCTTT
Source organism: Capsicum baccatum var. pendulum (assembly GCA_030864225.1). Taxonomy (NCBI): domain Eukaryota; kingdom Viridiplantae; phylum Streptophyta; class Magnoliopsida; order Solanales; family Solanaceae; genus Capsicum; species Capsicum baccatum. Next base: position 259,577,698 of record CM061561.1, on the reverse strand, counting down.
CAAGTTCTGTGGGTACGATATCTGAACTTAACATCCTATACTACTTGAATAACTACATATACTTGCATGCGCGACTAAACACAATAAATTTTTGGCTCTTTAATAAATTAATCTATCAAATTTAAATTCTAAATGTGACTCTTTCTTTAATCATTTATCAACCAATATTTAAATTTATATGAATGAATTCCAAGGAAGAACCTAAAGACAAGTGCCTTGAAATTGCAAATACTTCTTGTTGAATGGTCAATTCGAATGTCAAACTAACTTCAATCTAGTTATGATTGCTATTAGCTTATAGGATTACTACTAAAGCTTCATTAACAACTTTATTGTGTTTCTTGGAATTGGATATTATTTTTTAAATGGACATTTAACTTCTTACAGAAAAAGAAAAAAAGGTCAAGAATAAAATATCAAGAAATGATATGTTGATTTTATAAATTTATACATAAAATCTTAATAGCTCAATTATTTACTATCTGAATTTTCACCTCATTGGTGATGATTCAATTCCCCATTTTGTAATTCTCGTGCCACTTTTTTTTTTTTTTTTTTAAATAAAGATTTCATAGATTTATAGTGGAGTTAAATTAATAACAAAATTATAACATTGAATATCTAATTCATTTGTGGTTGACTACATAAAATGTGAGTTGAGGTTTGTAACCATATATTAATAGTAATAGTTTTAGTGCATAACATTTAATTTTCTTAATAATATATTCTTATAAATTATAGCCATATAAATATTATTCCATATTTAAGACCATCAATTAAAAAACACAATGGAAAATAAAGCACATGAATAAACAATTTTAAAATGGTAGAGGTTCAATTTTTTCCCATGAACATGGTGAGATGATCTATATTTGTCTCCATTCATATTTAAGGTTAAATTAACCCTTAAATTTGCCCTTATTGATTAACGATGAAAGTTTTTCAATACGGGTTTATGAGTGAAAGTAATCAAATTTTCGATTTTATCCTACAACTTTGAATAATAAGGTCATTATTTTGGGGTCAAGAACACCATCATTGAATTCTTCTCAAAATAATAGCAATGCCAAAGCTTTATATCAACCTCCTAATGTTAAAACAAACTAAGGTACCCAATATTCAACTTCTAAATGATTTATGGCAATATCATGAAGACTAAAGTGGTTTATAGTGGTTGAAAACCAATGGTCTAGTAGGTAAACTTGGTGATGAAAAATTGGTAAAGATTAATGTGTGAGAGTGATCACCTAAATGAGGTTAGGTTAGGTTTCTAAGTGGAATTTTCATTGTTTTCTTTTTTTAGTTGATGGTTTATCGAAAACAATCCCTTTATCACGCAAATGTAGAGATAAAATTTATGCGCATTCTACTCTGTTCAGACCTAAATTATTGGTATTACGCTGAATATGTTATTATCGTTACACTCTATTCAATAAAATACCGGTCAACGAGATTCTTGCCTAGCAAATAGTAATTTATAAAAAGAATCTAATGTCTTGCTTGCATAGGTCCCTCACCTCTCATTTATTGGATCACACGCTCTATAGAACAAATTATCAATCAATGTGACTAGCAAACACTTCTCTACTGGAATCAATCTCTCTACCTTGTAGGGATACGAGTTACGATATCATACACACTATTTTTTTAGACTTGACTCGAAAATTACACTGATTATGTTAGTATTATTATTGTGCCTAGCAAATATACTTGCTTGCATTGGCCCCTCACCTCTCATTTATTGGATCACAAAATCTCAAACTACAAACACTACAATTGCAAAATTTTTGTTAGGTGGTTGAGAAATTTAACAGCCCTTAGTCCTTAGTCCTTTTCCCCATTGTGGCAGCAGCCCTAGACATCACCTCAATTTTGTACTATCAATTAGTATATATTTTTTTGGTTTCTCATTCGATGTTCGGTATCTACATTGGAGTTTCGATTAATTCGGATCACGCATTGTAGGGCCCATTCTGGGGGTGAAACTTCCAACAAGATTTTCTCCATACTTAAGGCTCAAACCCAAATCTCTAACTAAGGGTGGAATAACAACCTATGTTGGTCTATCAATTAGTATATGATTCTTGATGACAATTATCACATTTTTTTAACACATTATCCAAAACAAGGACTTTTCTATGAGATGGTTAAAGGTTTTTTTTTTTTTTTTTTTTTTTTTTTTAAAGAAATTCAGAAGCACTTTCTAGTATTATAAGTAGGATTCCTTTGTGCTTTTGAATGGATTGGAGGACAGAATCTTAAAATGGAAAGTATTTTTTGTTTAATAATAATATAACTTGAACAAGAATTTTAATTTTTAGTTAGTGGGGGAATATGGCAGCATTTTGTCACCATAGAAAGGGTATTATTATTTAAGCCTACGCTCTATCGAAAATAATTTTTTAATTTGAGGCTCCACCTTTTTTTAGATTTCCTGAGTACTTATGTTGTTGTTGAAGGGTCGTGATAACACAAATTTGATCTCTCCATTCTTAATAAGAGATGTCGAGTTGAAACCTTGAAATGAAAATAAGAACCATGATCATAAAGAACTCTTCTCCTTTTAATGAGTAATACACGATTCGAAGTGGAAACCTCTTTTAGATTCCATTGAGTACGTTACATTGTTATTGTTGAAGGATCGTGATAACGCGAATGATCGTCCATTCTTAATAAAAGATGTCGAGTTGAAACTTTAAAAATGAAAACATGATCATAAAGAACTCTTTCCCTTTTAGCGAGGAATACACGATTCGAAGTGGACACCTTTTTTAGATTCCACCGAGTACGTTATGTTGTTGAAGGGTCGTGATAACGCGAATATGATCCATCATTCTTAATAAGAGATGCCAAGTTGAAACCTTAAAAATAAAAACAAGAATCATGATCATAAAAAACTCAAGTAGTACACAATTCAAAGCGGATATCAGATACCGAGTGAGTGAACAGAAATCCGTGGGCTTTTCTATTATTAAAGTTTTTGGGTCCTTGTTGTAAGAAAAGTATAAATGAATCTAGCAAATATTAATCACTTGTCAGGATAACATATGCTAGTCTTTGACCAGTCTTATGTTTTTTATTTGTAACCTTGGTTGTTCCTCCGTTCACTTTTACTTGCGACCAATTAATTTCTAAAATATATTTTTAATTTAATTTATCACTTTTAACATATCAAAAGAAACAAAAATTCTATTCATATTTTATCCTTAATATTAATTATTTATTGTTCAAATTATTTTCAAGACGTAATACTTATTAAACATCAATTAATAGGAAATACTATGATAAATAGATATGCCAATAATTATTTTTTTAATGAACATGTCAGTCAAAATGTGACAAATAAAAGTAAATGGTGGGATGTTACAAAGTAACATCTTGGGACTTGATAAATTCCTTCTTCATGGTAACAACTACTTCACTTTACTATGGGATAGGACCAGTACAAAGTGACATCGTGAGATTTTATTTTTTTAAATTTTCTGTTCGATATCTGCTTTATGATGCTTATGATTCGATTAATTCAAATTCATATCGCATCAAAATCATTGGAGAAGAAAGTCTGCAATACCATAATTTTTACATCTTTACGACTCAAGCCTGAAACTTTTGATCATGATTATTTCCACGGCCCATGACGATAACATTTTTTAAAACGTAAATGCTCAGCTTGATCACATGAAGAATTATACTCGTCTTTTAACTTGCCAATTCATTTTTCATTTTTTAAAAATTTTGTTGGAAGGAGGGGATGGGGGTGTTATGGAGTAAAGTAGGCATACATCAAATTAGGGACGGAGCTACACTTGGAATAGGAGTTCATCCAAACCTCCTTCGACGAAAAATTATACTATATATACATGATTAAAATTATTTTTTATGTATATATAATAGATGTCGAACCCCCTTTGGTTAGTTCTATGTTCATTTGTGAACCCCTTGGTGAAAATCCTGGCTCCGCCGCTGCATCAAATTGCGTTAATATATCATAGTTAAGTGTTAAATTCTGATTTAGTAGTAACAAAACACACTCAAATTAGGTGGGAACAGCAATATCTAAGAGGTGCTTTTACACTTTTGGATTTTTTTTTCCAGTGTTACTGAGTTATATTTGACAATAAATGCTACACCAACATTTACAATTAAAATAAGGCAGGCCATTTCACTTACTCAAGGGTCAATCAGTGTCTAAAAGGACCACAATAATATTGAAGAATGAACATAGAGTTGATATTCACCTACAAGAAAACAAATTTCAGATCATCTGCATAACACTTAGCTATGATTATATCTGCAAATGCTACAGACAGTCGATGAAATGTAAAACAAACTCAGGCATGTTGCGTCGCAGGATTAATTATCTGCTACTAGCACTAAATGCACCTCATACATATAATGATACATCGATGAAACATTCATTTATTTTTTCATCAAATGGTCCTGAAGGATGAATTTCTTCAATCAGAAGAATGTTTTATTGCGTTGTGAAGGAACAAGTGAAAATGCTAACTTGGATCTCTAAGATAGTTTTCTTCTACATCTATGTTATGTCAGACCCTCCGAAAGCTATGCATTCTTGGAGGATTTGACATGAGTGTGGTAACCATTTTGGATGATCCGAGAAACATAATTTTACACATACCCTTCTGAACGGGTATTCTAAAGTTGTGTACCTTACAAAAAATTGAGTCGTCCCATGCTCTCGTGTTATTCTTTTAACAGCCGGGAATAGGGCAATGCCGTGATTTGCTCAATCTGGCTCCCTGCTCCTCTGCTATACTTTAAAACAAATGTACAGTTTCACGCGAAAAAATTGAGCCGCGTGTTCAATTTAAAGAAAGTCTGGTTGGCCTGTGGATGTCAAGCAACGATGCCACATGCGGCTGTTAGGGTCCACAACCTTGGGCTGAGCAATGACTTCTGGAATTGGGAAGTACACATAGTGAGTATTGCATATACCCACTGTGATGCCACTGAATCCAGCAAACGCACCATGAACCTATCAAACGCCCGAGCATTAGTTAAATTGTCAAATATCATCTAATGTAAACCAACAAATACCAAGAATATTTATTAATATAATCACTGAGTGAGGTTGAGAGACTTACAGCATTTTGACCTAGTACAGTGCAGAGAATTCCATCTGATGCATTTGCACGGCATGCACGGATCATGTATGTAGGATCGATGTATTTTACATCAGTTGTAACCCCAAACTCCTTGAAGTACTTCTTGATCTATAAGAAAACAGGTATACCATCGTGAATTTACTCTATAAGAAAAGAAGGAACACGCACAAAAGATTGTCGGAATAAGAAAGCATAGAGACGGGGATGAAGGAAACTGGAAACAGTGAACTATGAACAAATGATTGTATAACGCTCTTATTGGACAAAGATACAAAGGGCCATTACAAGTGATTCTATTAAGTTGCTTTAAATTTTTCTTTTCTTCTACTTCAATAAATCGGTTGTATGACTTCGTAAACATGATGAAAACTCAAAAAGGTAGCGAAGTTCCTAAAAGCCAAAGGTGCAGGCGACTCGCATGTACATCAAAACTAGTCAAGAAATATCTAGTAGCAATCCCATAAATGTGTAGCTTGCCATCCACAAACCTGTTGTTGTATGTGAACACCAATATCTCCAAGTACAGCATTTCCAGATGCATCCTTTGCATTGGTTTTCTCTAGGAAATCCTACAAGAAGGTTGAGTAAGATAGCAGCTAATAATATAAGATCCAGAAGTGATACTTCTATCTGTTTTCATTGCTCGAATCAACTATAAATGATAAAACGGCGACAAACTTGGAAACATCTAAATGATTGTTTAGGACTTTAAGTTCTATTACTTTGACAAAATAAAAACTGGAGAAAAGTAAAAAGCAAAGAAAAATTTGTGTGCAGTGACTCTCTATTAGATAATTTTTCGAAAGCCGATGGTCAGTACTGTTCACCCTTCCTAGTAGAATAATTAAATATTCATTTTCGGTAGTTAATAGTTTTTCAAGTCTTTTTGGAGTGTTAATTAGTAGAGAGGATTTACATACGTTCTGTTGGTTAGGTTATCATTAAAATAAATTTATTATAAACATCTAATAAGGTGGGAGTGGCCACAGTGGTGGACAAGATGAGTGAGGTGATACTGAGATGGTTTGTGTGAAGAGGAGATGCATTGACGCCCTGGTGAGGTGGTGTGGGAGGTTGGTTATAGTCGGTATGAGCAGAGGTAGAAGTAGACCGAATAAGTAATAGAGAAAGGTGTTAGACAGGACATGACACACTTGTAGCTTACCTAGAACATGCCCTAGATAGGAAAATTTGAAGATCGAGGATTAAGATAGAAGGTTAGTAGGTAGTCGAGCGTTGCCTAGTTTTCCTTTTCAGTATTTTTTCATTATTCTCCTACTAGCTTGTTCTTCAATTTTGTCCTCTCCTTGGCTTCGGTTATCATATTATATATTGTTGCTACTGTTCTCTTCTACATTGTTTCAGGATGCATTCTTTACTAATGTATTTACTTTACGTACTTGTTTTTTGATATGCTTTACTTGAACTGATGGTCTATCGGAAACGGCCTCTCTACCATCTCAAGATAGGGTAAAGGTGCATACACACCAACCTCCCCAAACCGCATTGGTCTGATTACACTGGGTGTGTTGTTCTATCTAATCAGTACAACAACGACAATTACTAAGCATCAATCCTAGACTGGTAGGCTCAGCTATATAATATCAATATCCACTCTTTTGGACACCGTTCATTGAAGTCGGTGCAATTGATCTGCTAAGATAACCAGGAGGTTCTCTGACACTAGAAATCCTTTACATTTTCACTGACAAGCAAATTTTTAAACAAGTCACTAAACAGATTAAAAAGACTATGAAAACACCAGACATAGGAGAGTTCCCCAACATGAATAAGCAAGCCTTAATTTCAAATTAAAGGGATATCGCCTATTAAAATGTTTTGCTTTCACTATATTCTGTTCTGTTTCTAAATCCACATAGATTTCAATGTTTAGTAAGTCTAGACAACTTACTTCTCTCATGTGTTTTAGGTCTACTTCGTCAGTTTTAAACTTTAGGCAATCGTAGTGCCACCACCTATGGATCGGCATTTTAAGGTCCACATCAAACATGACTAAACCATCTCAGCTGGCCTTCTCATTATCCACTGTATGCTTGTACCTTGGCAGAATGTGATCATTTTAAAGTATTTTTTTTGTTATATTTTGGCCTGTTGATAAATTTGCAATCAATAATAGAAAAAGAGAAGAACACAAGGTAATAGCTAAGACTGAAACGTTTCGTTTGTCAATTACAGACGAGAACAGATATATAGAGTTATAAAATTACTGCTTAATTCATGTCCAAATGCAGCAGAGACGAGAGAAAGCAACACAACTAACCTGCCCAGCACCCTCTGCTACACAAACCACGGCTGATCCCTTTGTCTCAAGCAGATATTTTAGATGCTGCAACACGCCATGAGGCCCATGCAGATTAAAAGGCACCTGAGATCAAATAGACATGATCTTATTGAGAAGGCCGTCCTTAAAAATAACTGATCACATAACAACTAATTAAGATTAGACTAACCTCTGGAATCAAGCATATGTCTATCTGTCCACTAGCTAGCGATGCGTGCATAGCTATAAACCCACTGCTACGACCCATCAACTTCACAATTCCGATACCATGATATGCACTATGTGCCTACAGAAAAGAAAAGCCCTTTATGATATAGTAAATAGATTTCAGGGAAGAGTTTTGATGCATGATTGTCTCAGTTGATGGCAAAGTAAATGAGCAATCTTTTTCTACAGATACCATGAGATACCTTCTGGAGGAGTAAACTTCAAAACATTTAAGGGGAAAGAAGCAGGTTGTCAGAACAAAGGACCGATTAAAAAGTTGATAGGGATTATAAGGAATTCCAAGAATGAAATCAAAGGGATCTGACAAGAAGAAGCTTGCAAGTTTGTCAATAAATCATGACTAAATTGGTCTCAAACTTTTATTGAGATTTTTGAGAATTCAAATGCACTTGAAGACACTGAAAAAGAGAAATAGATTACACTGTCAGCAGAATTAAGTCAGAGAAAATCCAGCAGATTTTCAACGGGAGCAAAGCGTTGGAAGGGTGGAAGCAAAAGGCCGGTTATTTATCAGTAATGTAGGGATTTCGGCATACTTTGCAACCTTCTTGTCCATATAGTGAAACATCCTTTACTTCTAAAAAAAGAAGGGTAAAGTTTTCGTTTATAGATGAATCAGAAGCAGGGGAATCAAAACTTATAGCAAGACTGTAAAGTAGTACCTCAATATAAGCAGAATTAATGGCTCTCTGTGCTTCTTCAACAGCAGTATCAAAACCAAATGTTTTGTCCATAAGCATAATATCATTGTCTATAGTTTTTGGCACACCAACTACAGCTACCTGCATACGTCTTCTACGACACTGCACATCAAGTACACAAAGCAAATTATAATTCCTAAGTGACATCATTACTTCAAAGTTATACCATTGGAAACTACTGAGTTTATATATTTCTTCATGGAGAGGAGAAAAGACAGACATGATATTATTATCTGTTATGACGTTTTTCCTCTTTGCCGACCAAGCAAACTTTCAATTTGATGTGAGAACATATTGTCACAAAGCATATCAAGATACCCATTATTCGTCTAATGAGAGGAGACTACAGAAAATCATGTATTCAAGAAAAGTCAGTTCTTTAAACAGTTTTCTGCTACACGGCCATCCTAATTAAGATCAACAGACTCCAACATAACAATATTAACATATCTATTGGTCTACAAGAGCATCATATATAGAGGCGACAATTTGACAACCTCATCATGAATTGCGTTTGCACCAGCGTGTGTACCATTTCCGCCTAGCACAAAGAGCATGTTTATTCCTCTTTCCTGAAATTAAGACAAGAAGTGAATCTTAGATAAAGCCAGCACAATAATTCTGGTGCAAGTGAACTATAGAGTCAGTCAAGAACCTGGATGCTATCCACGATGTCAGAAACTTTAGGTCCTCCACGTGATACACCTAACAAGCTTCCACCAGATAGATGAATATTTTGTACCACTTTCCTGGATAACTGGTAACAAAATATATGACGACTTATATACTTAAATTACGCCTTTTGCACTTAACTCTAACATACAACAATAACGAACACAAGGAGCATCTGCATAGGGAGTAACAAGGAGCAACTTACTGGCATTTCAGCCAATTCTTCGTTTGAAAACCCACGGTATCCAAATGGAATCCCCACAATTTGCTTCACACCGTATATCTCAAGGGTGATAACTATCTGCGTTCATTGGAAAAACAGGAAGGAGGAGAATAAATAGATAAAACACCGATGCTGTACAATGAACTAGCATGGCTGAAATTTTTTAAAAATAAGAATGAGCAAAATAACAAAGTATATGTTAAGACCTGTCGAATAACATCATTAAGACCTGGGCATAGCCCACCACAGGTTACAATAGCTGCTTTCACCTCCTCTGGTTTGAAATATGTTTTCTCTCGAGGACCAGCACGATGAACCCTAAACAAGATAAATCACATATTTACAACTTATAAGGTCAACAAGCTATGAATTTCAAACTAAATTCCTTTGTTAAAATCATTTTATCTCGGGCCAGAGTGGTAATTCTTATAAGACAGTCAAACCTCTATTAGGTGACGTTCAATACATCTAAAAACACCACAATGACTTACAAGAAGTTAACAATTTGTTTTGTTCAGTAAGATTTTATTTTGTAAATAGACATTAGAGACTTTCTGGAGACATTCAATAAGGCCAAATATTTTCTTTTTGCTTAAAGGATTCTTAGCTCCTTAGTTCTGATAAAAAAAAGGATTCTTAGAGCCTTAGTATCGGTATCAGAACGATCAACGCACAGGTTATAGTTATACAAATAATTAAGTTTTGCATAATAAATGTCATAATTGTGACTTCTGTTCTGCTGAAGATTCATACAACATCAACTAACATATATACCCAGTAATACTTAGCAATGCATATGTCCAGTTATAATATTATTAGAAGACTTATTAAGAGGAGTTGTTATTAGAGGTGGAACATCAACTCAAGTATAGCATCTTCCACTGTCTATTTCCACTTCAATGAATTGAGAAAGGACATCTTTGACTCAGAAAGGTAGCATAGAAATGGATCAGACCTAAGTTGGGGATAGGTAGGTCGAATGATGAAAAAAGGAAAAAATTGATAAAGGATTTAACTAATAGCAACATGAAACAAAAGCATGTGGATGTCGAAGATGATTCAATCATCTTAGTGGTGGTGTAGTATTGTATAGGCCACATTTACATAAACTATTGCCATGTAACTTGTTGCTACAGAAACCGTAAAGAAGCTTACCATTGCTCTACCCATGTACAATCAGGATCAATGCACTCAGCGCCAGCAGAAGTTGGAGAGGAATAATTAATAGTCTGAAAAGTAACAGAGGTTTGCATGAATGGATTAGCAAAAGATAGAGTAATAAGGCAACAAAAAGGAACATGTGTTCGTTTCTTCATCTGTATACAACAAAATAAGCAGCTTACTTTCTTAGCTATCATTGTTCCACAACAAAATAAGCAGTTTACTTTCTTAGCTATAATTGTTCCAGAAAAAAATAAGCAGTTTACTTTCTTAGCTATCATTGTTCCATTCTAACAGTTCACATTGCTTTCAAAAAAATAAGGGCGGAGGGAAGGAGTATGCATGGCCCCTTTTAAGTCTCCATAAAAAGACAATGAAATAATACAAAAGGCTTCAGGTCCAAATCCCCACCCCTCCTGCAACTTTTCTCTGTACTGCTAAGGTAGAGAAACAATTAAAAAAAGTAAAGGACAAGAACCAATTTATTTTCTGCTTTTCCATAGAGGTCGATGCTACTCTTTTTAACAAAGAAACCTCTTGCCATCATAAGGTGCATTGACTCTCAAAGACAAGTCAAATATACATACAAATTGTTGTTTCTCCAGCTTATGTTGCACCCCTCTATACTCACCAAGGAATGTACTATGAGCCCCGAATGAAAGGGAAACATAGAAAAAAGTACTTGCAACTTCGAAATTGAGACTTTTGGCTTTTGATATTTCTTCTTTCAATCAAGAACGGTCCAGACGAGACCTGGAACTCCATTCTGCCAAGAAAGTTTGAAATTGTCATCTATCAAAGTTTTGATTTTAACAATCAGTACAGTCTCCCAAGCTAGTTGGGGATTACTGCTCTAAAACAGTGCCTGTGTTATTTTATCGAATTCAATGGAGAAAAAGGTTCATAACCATAGAAGCAATTTTCTCGATCTACACCAAATTAAACACTACTTAAACCTTAATCAATAAAGAGCAAAGCTTTTCCACATCTAGATTGAAGAAATACCTATCTATTTGAGACACTAGGGCTGAACAATATCTGACAATTATTAAGCATAAATAAGCTTTATAAGAATTCTGAACAAATCCTTTACCCGCAAATCATGTGGGAGTGAAAACTCGATCAAGAATCTCACTATGTTTTGCATGATTTTTAGAAGTGAAATTAGTCCATTTTGGACATCAAATTCACCAATGTTAGATTGATTAACACCATTGGTACAGATTATAGAAAGTTGCCTTTTGCCACTATGATCAAACTGGAAACGGGCTATCAATGGATGACGAGTTCTAGACTAGAAGGAAAGAAGCTTACTTTAAGAAGTACTCTATCATTGTTATTGATGTATCCATGCCATTCTTCATCTGAGGGATAACCTTGTGCAAAATCCTCAGTGACTGGAGTCCTGCAACACAATTGTTGCACTAAAGTTAGTAATATTACTATCAAACAAGTATTTCTTTCACAATTATTGAATACCATCTAAGGTATCTCTTGGCAAAATTTAACTACTGAATCCGCTAGCCGACAACATTCCAACAAATTATACACCAAAAAAGTTGCCTATTTAAGATACTCAATGATGCCAGATATATTTGAGAAATGAACCAGTTGTAAATCAAGCAGAAAGTTAGCCGATTTAAGATAGTTGAATAACTATACATTGAATTCTAAACTGTAAATACTGCATCCGTCCACTTTTACATAGTTTACTGTCGATCTCGAGACAGTTAGATTTGTAGATGGGTCAAGAGCACGTGTTAGGGTCTTTGGCTTTGTGTTAGTAGCGTGAGTTTGTAAGAAAGTAAGTAAACTGAATAAATAACGTAAACAATGAACAAAACAGAGATTGAGGACAAATCTGGAGGACAGCGTCGTCCACAGTCTTAATAGTTATGAGCGAACTATGACCACAACGCAAAATGAGCGAGCGTGACAACAAGAAAACAGTAAAGAAAGCTAAGGCATTTATACAAACAAATCAAGCCATTTATACTCCATTTCAAAAAAGAAAAATGAGAAACGATAAATAAAAGAACATAGATATAGTCAATAGCAAAACTAGAAAAGAAGAAATAGCACAAAAAAATCAATATTTATGAAAATATGAGCATTTTAAACTATAAAGTTTGTATTTTTTTTTTTTTAATTTGCTGAGAATTCCATCCATGCATATGTTTTATCGGTGGCAAATGGGCGGACTGAACTGAATTTGAGTGAGTCAACATAGACTGAGTTAATAAATACAGGTCAAGCCTAATTCCTGCTAAGTTTTAATTGTTTTATTTATACTTTTATATCTTTTTAGTATAAAATATAATTACTATTTTCTTTATTATGACCATATAAAACATGTTTTGATAAAATTTCTAATGGAACAATTTGGCTATGTGTCAACCCATCGGATAATAAATAAGCGAGCCAATGATCAGCTCAAACTTGAAACAAGTCGTGATTTCATGAGCTAATTTTGCCAATCAGCTCAAACTTGAATGGATTATGATTTCATGAGCTAATTTTGTCACGTTTACATGAGCTATGTTCTGTTTATTCTCAAAAGGTGCGATAAAATACACAGCAAAACAATGTTATAAAAGTAAGAACTACCTCATTTTGAGACAGAAAGTGGAAGGATACGAAACAACATCAGGAGAAACATCAGTAATATGAGGTATATTAAAACAAGCTTCGATTTCTCTTTGATACTTCACTTTCCATTCCGAATCACTGAAATCAATTTCCTTACTTACTTTCGCTACTACTCTCATTCTCATTTTCCGGCAAGTTACAAGTGGCAACTCTGTTAACTTAACGGAACTGATTAGTAGTAGCTCATTATCGACGTAAATAGTCATTGATGGCTGAATCATGCTCTTTCCGATCGCCAGCAAAAGCGAATTCATTGAAGCAAAATATATGCTTTTACAATTATACTCCTCTTCTATTTAACCGTATTTAATTCTCAATAAAACATCTACTAAACAGGAATAACTCACTCAACTATACCTTTTATTTAATAATTTTTAGCGTAAAATGAGCTAAAACAACACTTATTTTAATATTTTTTTCAGCTTAAAGTGAGCTAAAAGACACTTATTTTGAAACGCAGAGTCAAATAAAACATTAAAAATAAAATTCAAACAGAGTGTTATGATGAAAATACCTCATTTTGAGACAGAAAGTGGAAGGATACGAAACTGCATCGGGGAAAACATCAGTAATATGAGGAATATTAAAACGAGCTTCGAATTCTCTTTGATACTTCACTTTCCATTCCGGATCGCTGAAATCAATATTGTTAGATACAACAACGGCGCTTTTTGCTTGTGCTACAACTCTCATTCTCATTTTCCGGCAAGTTAACGGCGGAGACAACGTTATTAACTTAACGGAGCTGATGAGTAGTAGCTCATGGTCGCCGTAAAAATTTGTTGATGGTCGGATCGTGCTCGTTCCGATCGCCGGAGAAAGTGAATTCATTTTGTGTAAAATGTCTAGGAGTTTCGAAGAATAACGTAGAAAAGTTTCTGCTTTGTTTTTGTTTTTTTTCTCTTTTTTTTTTTTTTGTATAAAGAGGGAAAAAGGAAAGAACAAAGTCAAAAGTGGATTTTCTAGTTGTTTCGCTTTTTTTTCCCTCATATATATGGAATATATTTCCATTTTGAGAAGGGAGCTTCGACTAATCGGTAAAATTGGGTGATTAAAATATTAGTAATTTAAGTTTTGAAAATAGTTTTGGGCAAAATGTAAGGTAAGATTGTGTATAATAAACTCTTGTGATGGAACTATCTTATAAATAACAGAAATTTTTAGTGTACCAATCTGTCTTTTTCTTTTATATATACATATTTTGATTTTGAGTGGAGTTTACTAGGCCTTCTAATTAAATTGAGTGGAGTTTACTACGCCTTCCAAATAAAGACATTTTGGTGGAGTCTTTTCCATTCAGGGTGAATTGTGATGGTCGTTTGGTTCAAAATCAGGTTATTTTGAGATTATAATCGAAATTATAAAAGTGTTGGGGAGATTTAATTAAAAATTTTATCGAAAAATTCTAATGTATGGATTAGGTTGGTTATTGCGAATTCGACTCCTGCTAAAGACATTCTTTTTCTTTAACTTTCTGAATTCTATTGTCAAAAGTTGTAACTCTGTCATGACTAGGACTATAATTAAGATTGCCTTATGGGATTGTCACATAGCAATACAAACATTATGTTGCTAGGCAAAGTTGTTTTGTTATGTTCATTAACTTCTTTTTTAGACAAATATTTTAATTTTCGAATAGCATTCAAAATCTAATTCAAATGATTGCGTGAAGTCTGGCATCCGGTATGCGATCCCACTAAACAAGGCACTGTCCAACAAAAGCGACTTCGTACTAATGCTCGAACTCAGAACCTCTGATTAAGGTTTCTATGAGATTTTTTTCTTTTCGTAAGTAGCACTTTATTTACCAAAGTAGCAGTTTGGACAAACCAGCCCCAACAGTTGCTGCAGCAGAGGTAACATAACTGTCCTCTTGGTGGTTGTGCACCATGTATATTGCAATGAATAGAAGGCTTGCAACTAAGGACAGATAGGCTAAATGGGGCGTTGCAGATTCTACGACATGTCCGGTATGCTAAGAGGTTGATGAAGTCATTGATCACACTTTTGCTGGCACAGTGTGGACAAAGCTTTTGCTGTGGCAAGGAATACAAAGGAGTAGCATGAAAACAACTTCCAAGGAAGGACTAACAGAGCACAAGTCTATCTCATGACACTGGCAGGAACTGCTTACGTGTGGATGGAAAGGAACTGTCGAATTTTTCAGCTCAAACAAAGGATGGTGGAGAGTACATGGACGAGGATCCCATCAAGCTTAGACTAACTTGTAGTTTACAAGAACTTATATGTAAGAGAAATTACTTTTCTCAACCATAACAAAATGACATGCTTAAACAGTTTCGACTCTGCAGACCACTCTGCTGAAATATGGACCAAACTGCTTACATGGTTTGGCATCACCTGGAGTGTTTATGGATGGAATCAGGAACTACAAGGTACTTTCAATAGATCTGTAGACACCTAATTTTATCCCTTCCGAAGTTTAATTTTATTCATTTTTAGTTCACCTGTCCAACCCCATATAATTATATCCTACAAAAATACAAAAATAAACAAAAACAATACCTCTAACTAATTTATCTTATACTAACAACCTATCCAATCAAAAGCTTCCACCTCCCTACCCACTCACATTTTTATCCTCACAATAACAAACTAAAAGAAGGGGCACAAGAAACTTCTAGGATTCTTCATTCATCTTCTATTTTCCTACTCACAGAAACCCACTCAAAAAAGCACTCGTCATCTTCATTCATGCACCACAGATTCCATTAGAGAACACAAAAAATTTCCAAAAATTCTATTTTTTCACATAATTATTCACAATGCTTTCCACTCATCCTCACGCCTCTCATCCATTAATGACCCTCACAAAAAAACACCATTAATCCTCACAGAGCACTCATCTTCAGGAATTCGATTTTTTTTACTGAAAAACGAACACCCACCACTGACACTTGCACACACACATTCACGGATAGGGGAAGACACCCAGCGGATTTTCACGCAAAAATCCTAGACCCCCATCTACACTCACCGGAGATAACAACAACAATACAAATTCCCGCTCACGAGAGGCACGCACACAGTAATAACACCAGGAGAGGGAGAAAAATGAGAGAGAAGAGAGTGATGCGCGAGAGAGAACAGGGAGAAAACAAAATCGGGTTTCGGGTTACTGTTTCGGCGCCATAGTCGCCAGATTTCGACTGGTTTCACTAGTTTTGCCCTTCGCAACTCACTGGAGCTCAGTTTTGATTGGTTTTCAGTTCATATCGATTCCGTCTTAAATCTCCCCATCTCATCATCTCCTTTGATTTCAAGATTAGTTCGTGAACGGGACTGGTTTGTGCTGTTGTGATTTTCATCTCAAGTTCTTTGGTATTCGTTACTGGTTTTGGGTTTAGTTTTGGGTTTCAATTTCTCAATACCGAGCTGGATAGATTCGTCGCTGAGGCTTAAGTTGAAGTTATCAAAGGCGGGTTCTCTTTATTTCCTCAAATAATATTAATCAAAAGCGGTATTAAGGTCCATTCCTCAACTCTACTATTCTTATTATTATCTCGAATGTGTTTAAATGTTGGTGGTATGGTGTGTTTGTGAGTTTGTTTGAGCCATGTTGATTATCATTGTCTTGGTTTTTATCTCGAAATTGAATACTTGAGAATTGGGTTAGTTGTGAGATTGATAATAAATAAGGGCGGAATTACGAAATTGATAAAAAGGGAGAATTTAGATTAATTTTGGTTTATTTTTGTTTGTTTAATTCAGAATGAGCATGGATATTGTTGGAACGCAATAGAATCATCATATGTCGAATGAATAGGCAAAAGTTTAGGTTCGGGAAGGCAAATTTAAGAATGATGTTGGATTGAATGCGTGGAATGTTGAATGTGTTGAATGCTTTCTAGTTTATCTTAGGAAATTGAAATTGTATTCATTTACCGGGGAATGCCCCGAAGGAATTGTATTTATTCACCGGGGAATGCCCCGAAGTATCTTGTACACGAAGACGGCACACGATCAAGGCCCGGAACGTCGGGTGGAGTTTGGTTTATGATCAACTTAGGATTAGTTTAGAATAGAGTAGGTTTACATTTCCGCATTTTTTTTTATGTTTTGGGTCTGTATAATTGGACTGTACACTATTTTTTGGGATTCGTATGTTTGGTTTGTTTGATTGATTATTTTTTTTATGTGTTTTGTGTGGTTTATACATCCGTAGTGTCAAATTAGCCGATATGCTTCACCAAGCGACCGTGGTCGAACCACGAGATCGAGGGGTGCCTAATACCTTCCCCTCGGTCAACAGAATTCCTTAGCTGGAATCTCTGTTCGCGGATCAGTTTTAGAGTCAAACTGTTTTGAAAAAGGATTTCCAAAGGTAACTTGGCACACCTAATTTATGTCAAGTGGCGACTCTGAATAAAAAATGTAAATAATCCTTTTTCGAAATAAAAATTCTTCATTTTGTCACTTAATAACAAAAAACCTTTCGAAACTTAATCCATAATCTTTTGGAGTATGAAAAAGGGGTGTGACAGGATCAAAAGGAAGAAGTGTTATTTCCTTCTACGGGTATGCAAAATCTGTATATGCAGAACAACAACTTCAACTAGTTCAAGTTTAAAACAAGAACTCAATGAAGTACAAAAAATACCCTTAACACAAGATCAAAGTGATCTTTCTTGTTTTTAAAAGTATATTTTATTTTTAGAAATCAAGATGAAACAGAAATGGCTAAGTCGTCTGAATTCACGGAATTTCCTTAAGGAAATAATTTCCCTCACTGTACCCGAGGTTGTGAAAGTTTTTCTCCCAGGATAAAATGATCAAACAGACCAATTGTAGCGGTATCTCAAACAACTGGAATATCTTCAAACGCACAGAACGTTTTGATTGATCACACAGTAATTTTGAAGACAGGAAGAATTTTGTATTCTGTAAATTTCGTATCTAAACCTGTGAATGAAAACATGTTTATATAGACATAAATGCCTCTTTGAAAAGGTGTCATTGGTTCAATTAAATGGTCTGTTCACGAAACAGTGTACCAGTTCACGAAACAGTGGCACCAGTTGGCACCAGATCTCATCGATCGATCATTTGCCGAATTCAAATCCAAATCTGAATCTGAATAGTGTACCAGTTCATGAAACAGTGGCTTCGATGAAGTATTCGAATTCTGCATGCATGTATAAATGGAGGTTCGAAACACTGCAGGAAAAAGAAATGGTTTTTTCGAAATTCAAATAAAGTTTGTCCAAAAAGATAGATCTCATCGATCGATAATTTGCCAAATCCAAATTCAAATCCAAATCCAAATCTGAAGTCGAGCGACGACGACGAAGACGACGCGAGGCATCTCTATTTTCCTGCCTCACTTATCATGTGGAGTAAGTGTTCATTATTATAAACACTCAAAAGTTCCCTTCTCCCATTAATGTGGAAGACTTAGTGAACTTTTCAATTTTGGGAGTACACTTTCCAAATCGGTGTCTCCTTTCCTCCACCATTTTTCTCTCCATTTTTCATTCACACTTTGAACCCAACAATCCCCCACATGAATAGAGAATGACTATTTTTTCGTAAAAGTGTTACAAGTATGTGATCATCAAACAAAGACTGATTGCATCTGGATAAGTGGGTTTCCCTTTGAACTTTCCTTAGTGAACATGCATCGAATACACTCGGTCAATCAGTAGATTTGATATCTTTAAACCGCCGAGCTTTAATGTACACCTAGACAATACATGTCATACAACCAATCTTTTAATGTTTATGGTTCTCACAGTTTTGCTCTTTTCAACCATGAACACGTCCCGATTTCATGAGAGCTTAGAGAATAGACCTTTACTAACATTCTCCTTGAAGAGGCTTCCACTTCGTCCTCATATAGGTGATTTCTAAACGTTTAATCCTATAGATTAAACTATTTGGTCAAATCTGCCAAATTTAGATAATCATTAAAAGACTTTTCACTTTAAGTCTTATCCTTGATTACTATACATTGTCTACATCATGAGAATGGGTTGGGTAATTGACAATGTTGAACCCGTCAGACACAACTTTGTTTGATCTCCTTGAACCTAGCTCTTGGGATCTCCAGTCTGCTAGGTAGAGTTACCGTTATGCTGACTTGTCCTAGGCCTTAAACTCATTCCCTTGGATGTCCTTTCCACTCCTTCTCTATATAGGCCTTTTGTAAGTGGATCTGATACATTATCCTTTGACTTTACATAGTCAACAGTGATAATTCCACTAGAGAGAAGTTCCCTAATGGTATTATGTCTCCGTTGTATGTGACAAAATTTACCGTTGTACATCATGCTCCCTGCCCTACCTATTGCCGCTTGGTTATCATCGTGTATACATACTGGTGCCACTGGCTTGGACCAATAAGGAATATCTTCTAAGAAATTTTGGAGCTATTCTGCTTCTTCACCGGCTTTATCCAATGCGATAAATTCAGATTCCATTGTAGAGTGAGCAATACAAGTCTGTTTGGATGATTTCCAAAAGACTGCTCCTCCACTGATAGTAAATACATATCCATTTGTGGATTTTACTTCGTTCGATCCGGTAATCCAATTTGCATCACTATATCCTTCAAGTACCGCAGGATATTTATTATAATGCAAAGCATAATCTTGAGTGTATTTAAGATACCCCAAAACTCTTTTCATTGCCATCCAATGAGTTTTGTTGGGATTACTCGTGTACCGACTCAATTTACTAATAGTACATGCTATGTTTGGTCGTGTACATTTTATTATATATATTAAGCATCCCAATACTCTTGCGTACTCCAATTGTGAGTCACTTTCACCTTCATTCTTTCGAAGTGCAAAGTTTACATCCAATGGAGTCTTGGCAATACCGAATTCCATATATTTGAACTTGTCAAGTACTTTTTCGATATAATGAGACTGTGATAATGCTAACCCTTATAGAGTTCAATTGATTATTATACCTAAGATCACATCTGCAACTCCAAGGTCTTTCATATCAAACTTGCTCTCGAGCATTCGTTTGGTTGCATTTATGTCAGAAATGTCTCTGCTGATGATCAACATATCATCTACATATAAACAAACAATGACTTGGTGATTTGGAGTGTCTTTAATATATACACATTTATCACATTCATTTATCTTGAACCCGTTTGCATTGTGGTTTAGTCAAACTTCGCATGCAATTGTTTAGGTGCTTGCTTTAGTCCATACAATGACTTAATAAGTCTACACACCTTATTCTTCTTTCCTGGAACCACAAAACCCTCAGGTTGTTCCATGTATATTTCTTCCTCCAATTCTCCATTTAGGAAAACGGTTTTCACATCCATTTGATGTATTTCAAGACCATAAACCACAGCCAAGGCAATTAACATTCGTATCGATGTTATCCTTGTTACTAGCGAGTATGTATCAAAGTAATCAAAGCCTTCTTTTTGTTTGAAGTCTTTTACTACAAGTTTTGTCTTGTATTTGTCAATAGTGTCATCTACTTTCATTTTCTTTTTGAAAATCCATTTTGAACCTAAAGGTTTATTTTCGGGAGGAAGATCAACCAATTCTCATGTATGGTTGCTTAAGATTAAATCAATCTCACTATTGACTGCCTCTTTCCAAAAGGATGAGTCTGACAACGACATCACTTCTTTAAACGTTTGAGGCTCATTTTCTAAGAGAAATGTTAATCCAAATGAAGTTGACGTTCTTTGACGTGTACTACATCTTAGATTTTCTTCATTATGTACATTCTCACTTGGTTCATCTCGAGGTCGTTTAGATCCTCCACTAGACTGTTCATGTCTAAGTTTATACGGGTAAATATTTTCAAAGAATTCAGCATTATCTGATTCAATTACCGTATTTTCATTTATATCCGGATGTTCGGATTTATGAACCAAAAATCGACATGCTTTACTACTTTTAGCATATCCTATGAACACGCAGTCCACCATCTTAGGTCCTAGCTTAACCCTTTTAGGCATAGAAATTTGGACCTTTGCTAGACACCTCCACACTTTGAAATATTTCAAGTTGGGTTTCCTTCCTTTCCATTTTTAATAAAGAATTGATTGTGTCTTACTATGGGGAACTCTGTTGAGTATACGATTGGCTGTAAGGATAGCCTCCCCCCATAAGTTTTGCGGTAAACCAGAACTTATAAGTAAGACATTCATTATTTCCTTCAAAATTCGGTTTTTCACTTCCGAAATTCCATTAGATTGAGGTGACTATGGGGCCGTAGTTTGATGAATGATTCCATTCTCTACACATATTTGCGCAAAGAGAGATTGATACAAGTACAACCACGAAGATGGACGCATGAGAGAATGTAATGAACTCGGGGCTTGGAGTGTGCGAGTGAAGGACTTAAAACACATCAAAACGACCCTAATATCACACTTGGAGTGTAAAGAGGAGCCTTGAAACACAACAAGGCAGCCCCTAAATACACTTGAAAGGAGCCTAGTTCTTAAAAGGGCATTTTGGACATTTTGTATTTTATTTGTAACCTAGTATAAATAGAACATTGTAGGGCTTTTAAACATAGATTATTCATGATGTTGTAAGTCTTGAAACACAAAGAAACACAAGTCCTCTCTCCTTGAGGCATCAAAACTGAAATTAGGCATAGAGAGTGTAGAATCACTCTTGTTGATCTCATGGCTTGGAAACGTGATGCTTAGGAGGTGATTCCGACCTTGTGTCTTCGTAAGAGATAGGTGAACGTTGTGTGTAGTGTTAAGGGTCCAAGAGTGGAATATGCTCTTGGGTTCTTAAGATTATACCTTCATTATGTCTATCTAACTATCCCTTTACTTTTATAGTAATCTTGTAGTAGTTTGTGTTCTTGTAACCGTTTCTATCTCTAGTTAGTAAAATCGCGTGTTGTTCCTATCTTGTTATTGTTGTCCATCTCGTCATATTGTTTTTGTTTTGGTGTATTTACACCTTCAATATCTTGTTGTTATTGTGTTTTTATTGTTGTTGTTGTGAATCCGAGAGTGGTCACCAAAGGGGTCCTCGATTCTTCAAACTTGTGGATTGATTTGGTGTTTGTTTCATATTTTTCTTGTCTTTATTATATCATTTGGAATCAAAGCATGGCTAGATCTTGTTCCTACAAGATCACTCTTGGGCTTGCTTGATTAGAAAATTCAAAAAAAAAATTATTGAAAAGCTGAAAAATAAAAAATAAAATGCAATCTGCTCGTGTTGTGTTCTTGGCCGAGAATTGCGTTCTTGTTGTGTCTTGGCCGAGATTTTTGTTTGTCGTGAGTGTTTCTAGTGTTAGATTTGTTCTTTACTAAAACTTGAGTCCATATCTAAGTTTGAGCTTTATTGTTGTTGTCGTGAACAAGTAAGACCGTGTGGTGGACATTATTGTTGAAAAACTTGACTTGGCCATGTGTGTTGTTGTTGTTGTTGAAAAGAGTGTTGTTGTTGTAGTTCTTGGTGAATGTTGTTGTGTTCTTAAAGTTCTTCACAACCTTCATCTCTTGTTAAAACCGAAGACACAACACTAAAGAGACTTGGATGTTTGTTGTTGTGGATTGGAGTTGGCCATTGAAATTGTTGTTGTTCTTGAAGATTGTTGTTATTGTTCTTGGTGTGGTTGTTGTTGTTCTTGAAGTTCTTCACCTTCCTTCATATATTGTTAGAACATAAAGTGAGTACTAGATCCTAAAAGGTAAAGGAAAAAGGTGTATGTACTTGTTAGTCTTGAAAGACCCCCAACCACTAAAAGACTTCATATCACTTCTCAACTACTTTTTCATGATTTAAGGAGAAGTACAAGAAAAAGTCAAGTCTTGAAAATTGAAAAAGGTTCCAAGACTTATTTTTCCTCCTAAAATAAATTCCACCAATCTAAATTAATTTTTGACCAAGACTTGAGCATTTGAGAATAACCACTTGATGAAATCGAACCAATACATGGCCACCACGTCATCATTGCTACTGTTCACGTAATATTTTCGAGCTCAAATTTTAGATTTCTTAGTTTCATTTTGTTGTCTCTTAGTTTCGTTTAATTGATCCTAGTACTAATTAACAAGCTAGTAAACTTCTACTAGGTTGTCACTTAGTTCTAGAATCCGTTGTTCGTGTCTACGTTTCTTTTGTGCTTTTTATCTTTTGTGAATTCGTTGTATCTTGTTGGTTCAAGTCTGTAAGAAAATTTTCTTTTAAGTCAACTCAAACAAAAATCTATTCCGGGCCAAGGTGGACTCCTCCCTCAATCACTCACGAAGTACAAGCTGGCTTTCAACACTTGTGAAACTAAGTGTGGGGTAAAAATTGAGTGTGAGAGTATGGTGAGCCATTTTTGAGCTAACAAGTTTGTTTGTTTTGTTGTTCGTTGTTGTCTTTTCTTAGGTACCATGGTTGTGACCAATTTTGATGCCACGTTTGATCGCATCACCGCCAATATTAAAGACATGGAATGGCACGTTGAAAGGCTACGCCAATTGGTATCCACACTTATCCCAACAAATTCAAAATCTAAGGTCCAAACACCTTGTGGTGAGAGCTTCCCAAAGGAAGTTGCTGCCCAAACTTGTGAAGGACTTTCACACCAAGGTAAAGATGAACGTACTCATGAACGTCAAGGTAAAATAGCTATCTCTTACACTTTGGTACATGTGGATGATGGACGTGTGACTAATAAGCCATTGAGTGTGAGTAGTAGCTTACCTACGTATGAGTATTAATTCCTTACCACTTGTGGATAATGTACATGTTGTGTGTGTGGATACACTAGTTAATCCTATAGATGACCGAATCGACACTTCTAGTAAGATCGATTTGTGTCCACCTAGTGTTGAAGCTATTGTGTTGAATGAAAGTACATCGTCGAGTGAAATTTGTGTTGACCAACTTGTGTGTAAAACTTGCCCACCACTTAAGAATATGTGTGATATGATTAATGAGTCTCAAGTAAGTGAAGAGTTTGAAAATATTGGTCAAGAAAAAAAAAATGAACCCGTGAGCCTATGTTGTTGTAAAGATTCTAATGTTTTCTTGGCTCATAGGGTTAATCGTGTGCTTGACATATCTTTGAAACTTGATAATAATTTCTTAGAGAGTGAAAGTTCCAAATCTGTCCGCGGGTTAGATCATTCACTCTTTAGATACAATGTCTTGTTTGAAGGTAGTTTAAACACTCCTAATAGGCCTAGTGGTGAAAATGATGGTATAGCTTGCCTTAGAAGCTATAGCCCAATGCTAACCCAGTATGGTGTGACAATATTCCTCCTAAAGATAGAAATCTCTTCTTGGAAGATGAGAGTACTCTTAAGGGTAAGGAATGTGTGGTCTTGGAAATTACTTTTTTTTCTACTTTGTGTGGCTTTTCCGAGGACACCATAGTAGAAGTAGAACTGAATGCCACATTTCTATACTCTCTCTTTACTTGTGATGATATGTATGCCAATGTAGAGAGTAGGCCATGTGGTTATGGTAAAGACTACGGGAAATGGGTGTGTTGTTTAGACCCGTGTCTATGGCCACTCTTCCCATTTGATCCCGGTGCCATCTTAGGGTGGGGAAGATTTACTCTCGGCTTAGGTGCATTTCTTTTGGGTGCTTATCATAGCCAAGTCCTTGGTGAATTTGTCGATAGCTTCACAATGTTTAACACTAAAGACTCTTGATTATATGTCAAATATGAACCACCTTGGCATGTCGAGACTTGTTGTTGGCCGAGACTTGAACTCAAAGGGTCCTCGGTTTCTTTTTTTGGTGTGGCCTGTTTTGAGTATTTTGAGTGCATATCATTATTGTTTATTTTTTCTAATCCTAAACCTCATGCCATGAGGAAGTGTGCTTGTTTGTATTTCTTTGATTTTGCAAGGCATGGATTCGAGGTCGAATCCTTTTTAAGGAAGGGAGGATGATACAAGTACGACCACGAAGATGGACGCATGTGAGAATATTATGAACCCGGGGCTTGGAGTATGTGAGTGAAGGACTTAAAACACACCAAAATGACCCTAATCTCACACTTGGAGTGTAAAGAGGGGCCTTGGAACACAACAAGGCAGCCCTAAATACACTTGAAGGGATCCTAGCTCTTAAAAGGGCATTTTGGACATTTTGTATTTTATTTATAACCTAGTATAAATAGAACATTGTAGGATTTTTAGACGTAGATTGCTCATGATGTTGTAAGTCTTGAAACACAAAGAAACACAAGTCCTCTCTCCTTGAGGCACCAAAATCGAAATTAGGCATAGAGAGTGTGGAATCACTCTTGTTGATCTCATGGCTTGGAAATGTGATGCTTGGGAGGTGGATTCCGACCTTGTGTCTTCGTAAGAGATAGGTGAATGTTGTGTGTAGTGTTAAGGGTCCAAGAGTGGAATATGCTCTTGTGTTCTTAAAATTATACCTTCATTAAATCTATCTAACTATCCCTTTACTTTTATAGTAATCTTATAGTAGTTTGTGTTCTTGTAACCGTTTCTATCTCTAGTTAGTAAAACCGCGTGTTGTTCCTATCTTGTTATTGTTTTCCATCTCGTCATATTGCTGCTTTTTGGTGTATTTACACTTTCAATAGCTTGTTGTTATTGTGTTTTCATTGTTGTTGTAGTGAATCCGAGAGTGGTCACCAAAGGGGTCCTCGGTTCTTTAAACTTGTGGACTGATTTGGTGTTTGTTTCGTGTTTCCCTTGTCTTTCTTGTATCAGAGATTCATATTCTCCGCCCCTATCACTTTTTATCATTTTGATCTTTTTGTCTAACTGATTTGCAACTTCAGTTTTATATTGCCTAAACGCATCTATTGCTTCATCCTTACTATTTAGCAAGTAGACATAACAATATCTAGTGCAATCGTCAATAAAAGTAAAGAAATACTTTTTCCCACCACGTGATGGTGTTGACTTCATATCACAAATGTCAGTGTGTATTAAGTCTAAGGGATTGAAATTACTTTCAACAGACTTATAAGGATGCTTTGCATACTTCGATTCTACACACGTTTGACACTTTGATTTATTGCATTCAAAGCTTGGCAAAACTTCTAAGTTAATCAATTTTTGTAACGTTTTGTAATTAATATGGCCTAAACGTTCATGCCATAAATTATGAGACTCAAGCAAGTAAGAAGAATTTAAACTTTTATTTATTTCAACATTCATTACATTCATCTTATAAAGGTCCTCGGTGAGATAGCCTTTTCCTACATACATTTCTCCTTTTCTAATTACAATTTTTCCAGAAACTGTTACACATTTGAATCCGTTCTTGTCTAGAAGTGAAATAGAAATTAAGTTCCTACGTAATTCTGGAACATACAAGACATTGTTAAGTGTCAAGACCTTGCCTGAAGTCATTTTCAAGCACACTTTCCCTGTTTCTTCCACCTTAGCAGTAGAAGAGTTAGCCATGTAGATAATTTCTTCTACTTGAGCCGGAGCAAATGATTAAAACAACTCTTTGTTGTCACATACATGGAGGGTGGCACCAGAATCCATCCACCATTCGCGAGGATTCCCTACCAAGTTGCATTCTGAGAGCATAGCACACAGATCATCACATTCTTTGTTGGACTCAACCATATTAGCTTGGTTTTTTTTTTCTTGCCTTTCTTAGGGGTAATAGACTACATATATAATTATTAAATACATCTGGGTTATTCTGTAATTAGTTATTCTTCAGTTCTCTATATATACAGCTGTAACCCCTTCAATATCAATAAGATCAATTATTATTAAATTATATCATGGTATCAGAGCTAGGGTTTCTTCTTCTGCCCAAACCCTAATCTCTCCTCTTTTCCGACGTGTGTGCGCCGCCGCCACCGTCTACACCACGCCGCACGGCCTCCCTCCTCCGCCGTAGGTCGGCGCCATGGACAAGGTTGTTGATCCTCTGTCAAATTTACCGTCTGGAGTAAAATTACTGCTCAGGAATCTCCACAATCTAATCCCCGAAAAATTATCTGACAACAACTACCCGGCCTGGGCACTTAACGTCCGCACCGCCCTTGCAGCCAACTTGCTGCTCGGATGGATTGACGGTGCGGAGAAGCCGCCGCCCGAGACAGCCGAGGAGGACGGCGTCATGCTCCCAAATCCCGACTACCTTCCGTGGATGATCGTAGACACTCAAATCCGAGCCTGTCTTCTCGCCGTTATTAGCCCCTCTGTGCACAAACACGCCCGGGGTTTTCTCACATCGGCTTCACTTTGGGACGCACTAGCCACAAGGTACAACTCTGTGTCCACGGCTCATATTTTTCAGTTGCGTGACAGATTGCATACTCTTCGGAAGGGAACGAAGACGATGACTCAATACCTTGATGATGTGGCCTCTATTCTATCTGACCTAGATGCTGTGAACGAGATTATTCCTGAACGAGACGTGGTGAATGCCGTGATACGTGGTCTTCCGTCTGGCTATTCCTCTCTCAAACAGCATATTCGCCTCTCACCTGTCGAAATCACTCTGAATCAACTGTCTGGATGGCTTAATGCAGAAGAATTGAATCTAGACATGGAACACAAATTACTGCTCGGAGAAGCCAGTTCCACCCCTGGCGTCACGGCTCTTTACTCGGCTGGCAGCGGGGGCTCGGCCAGGGGTCGCGGTGACGATCGCCGTAACCAAGGGCGAGGCAGCGGCGGCGGTGACCGTCGGAACGCCGGGCAGCAAGGCAGAGGCGGGCCTCCACCGAGGGACGGCTTCCAGTCAGGCCGCGGACAGGGACGAGGAAACCAGCGGGGGCCCACACGAGATCTTCCGACGTGCCAAATTTGTGCTAAACGGGGCCATTCTACGGCTAATTGCTGGTATCGTTATGATGACTCGCGGAATGTAAATCGCCAGTCCGGCGGATCAAGGGCGATGCATGCGTCCACAAACGCTCAATCTGGCGATTGGTATCTAGACACAGGTGCTAACACCCATGTGACGTCGGATTATTCACAACTTCAAGCTCCTCATCCGTATCATGGCTCAGAAACTATTACAGTAGGCAATGGTCAATCCCTTCCCATCACAAACACCGGCCCTGGGTATGTCTATACCCCAAATGGTAAATTTCATCTCTCAACCCTTCACCACGTCCCTTCCCTCACATCCAATCTTTTATCTGTTTATCGCTTTACCAAAGAAAATAACTGCACCCTCATTTTTAATGACACCAATTTCCAGATAGTGGACAATACCACGAACCGGGTGCGGTACACGGGCCGCTGTGAGCATGGGCTATACACTCTTCCATCCAGGTCTCCGTCTGTTGTGAGTTAAGCCATTCTCTCGTCCACCTGGCATCGCCGGCTTGGGCACCCATCATCCGCCATCACCAAATCCATTTTATCTTCCTTAGGTTTTAATTTTTCAGAGAAATTACATTGCGAGTCCTGTTCAGTGTCTAAATCTTGTCGTTTACCTTTTTCACTGACTGAACACAAGGCCACTGAGCCATTTCAATTAATTCATTCTGATGTTTGGGGTCCAACCTCAGTTCCTTCTGTTCAAGGTTTTCGTTATTATATCTGTTTTGTTGATGATTACAGTAAATTCACTTGGCTTTATCCTCTGAAATTTAAATCCGAAGCTTATACTATTTTGTCAACTTTGACCGAATGGTTCAAAATCAATTTAATGCCAAAATCAAAATTTTTCGAAGTGACAATGGCAAAGAATTTGTCAACAATGCATTTGGTGTTTTTCTTCAAAGTCTAGGGGCTCTTCATCACACTTCATGTCCATATACCCCTGAACAAAATGGCGTTGCTGAGCGCAAACACCGTCACCTAATAGAAACAGTTGTTGCGCTCCTCCATGATTCCACCTTACCTGTTTCCTTTTGGGTTGATGCCCTTGCTACTGCCAACTACCTCATAAATCGCATGCCCACTCACACTCTCTCCAACTCCACTCCATATGCCCGTCTCTACAATCATCCACCCGACTACATCCATCTCCGCCCGTTTGGGTGTCTGGTTTATCCCTGGTTGCGTCCACACACTCAACATAAACTTCAACCTCGGTCCACCCCTTGTGTCTTTCTAGGCTATCATCCCACTATCAAAGGTTACAAATGTTTCGATCCTGTATCTCAGAAAACATATGTTTCCCGTCATGTTCGTTTTGTGGAGGAACAATTTCCTTACACAAGTCTTTCCTCTACTCATACTCCCCCAATCCACTTGGCATTGTGCCATTATTTCCGTCCTTTTCACACGCTCATGCTCCGGCTCACTCGGCACCTAACCCGGTACCCCACTACGCCACTACCCACCCGTACCAACCACCTAGCCACTCGAACCAACCAAACACCCAGCCGACTGCCACACAACCCACCACTTCCCTACATCATACTCCTAACACACATACAGCCACCCCATCCACCGCTGCGCATCCCAGCTCCCACGGCAGCCCCACCCAACCCCCGTCCACACATCATACAACTCCACCACCCCTTCCTAATCACCCTCCACTCAACACTCACCCTATGACAACCCGAGCCAAGGCCGGTACCTTCAAACCCAAAGTCTACCACACTCAAATACCCTTTGATGCACATCCCATAACTGAGCCTACTACATACAACCAAGCCTCCAAAAATAGTTTCTGGTGCCAAGCTATGGATGAGGAATTTCAGGCTCTGAATGAACAACGTACATGGGATTTGGTACCTCTGCCTAGTAACCGAAAGTCTATTGGGTGCAAATGGGTGTTTCGCATCAAACGAAATTCAGATGGATCTCTTTCTCGCTATAAAGCACGTCTGGTTGCAAAAGGGTATCATCAGGAGTATGGTGTGGATTATAAGGAGACCTTCAGCCCTGTTGTTAAGCAACAGACTATTCGTCTGGTCTTGTCTCTTGATCTTCACTATGATTGGCCGCTTCATCAGTTAGACGTCAGCAATGCCTTTCTTCATGGTCATCTTGAGGAAGACATCTATATGGTTCAGCCACCAGGATATGTTAATCCCAACCGTCCTCACTATGTTTGCAAGCTTCGCAAATCACTGTATGGCCTGAAACAGGCCCCACGTGCCTGGTACACACGCCTCTCTACTTTTCTGCAGGGTCTTGGTTTTCGCACCTACCATCATGACAACAGCCTCTTCACCCTTCACTGTTCTCGAGGGACAGTCATCATTCTTATCTATGTGGATGATATTGTTATTACAGGCAGCTCGTCATCACTCATCACTGAAATTACTGAGGCTATGCATCGTGACTTCAAACTTAAGGACCTCGGTCCTCTGGAGTTCTTTCTTGGCCTCGAACTCATCCGCAAATCGGGAACCATATTGATGCATCAGACACAATATACCCTTGAACTTCTAAATCGAGCTGGAATGACAGACTGCAAACCCGCGGTCACTCCCATGGCAGTCCGCCAATCCCCAGGGCCGAATACTCCCTTTGCCGATCCTACACTATATCGGAGCCTCGTCGGTGGACTTCATTATCTTGCTGTTACTCGTCCGGACATCCAATATGCAATCAATCGAGTCTCCCAATCAATGCATGCTCCCACAGAACAACACTTTCAGGCCTTGAAACGCATTCTGCGCTATCTTAAAGGTACTCTTCAATGTGGAATTTTATTTCAAAAGGGCTCGTTTGATATATCTGTTTTTTCTGATTCGGATTGGGCTAACGACAAAGATGATCGGAAGTCCACTACTGGATATATTGTTATGATGGGACCGAATCTGATTTCCTGGTGCACCAAGAAGCAAACGCGAGTGTCCCGTTCCTCCACAGAAGCAGAATATCGTGCCATGGTTGCGGGTGTTGCTGAAGCCATGTGGTTACGATACCTTACAGATGCACTTGGCATTCCCCCGACGAAACCACAGATTTATTGTGACAATCAGTCCACTATTTGTGTTACCAAAAATCCAGTCCTTCATGATCGTATGAAGCATGTTGGGTCCGACTGTCACTTTGTTCGCGATGAGGTACTTGCAGGAACGATGGCCACGCACTATGTCCCATCTACTGACCAGCTTGCTGATATTCTCACCAAGCCTCTTCCGTTACAGCCTTTTCAGTATCTCTGCTCCAAGCTGCCCCTCGTTACCGCGGATCAGCTTGCGGGGGGATAATAGACTACATATATAATTATTAAATACATCTGGGTTATTCTGTAATTAGTTATTCTTCAGTTCTCTATATATACAGCTGTAACCCCTTCAATATCAATAAGATCAATTATTATTAAATTATATCAAGGGGCATGACAATCTATGTACTTGTGGCCAATCTTGCCACAATTGAAGCATTTTCCCTTGAATTTCTTCTTGGGTTGATTGCTTCCTAGTTCAATTTTCTTCCTTTTCTTAGAATTGTTTTGATCATCTTCTACAATATGTGCTCCATTAATTGTAGAATTCCCTTTTGACCTTCTCTCGGCAGCCTTATTATCCTCTTCAATACGCAGTCGGACAATAAGATCTTCAACAGTTATCTCCTTGTGTTTATGCTTCAAGTAGTTTTTGAAGTCTTTCCACAAAAGTGGTAGCTTTTCAACTATCGTTGCTACTTGAAATGCATCATTCACAATCAAACCTATAAAACAGTTTAAGTGAGTATTAAGAACCTTTTTAATTTGTTCAACTAAGGTATTTTTCAAAGATATACCTTCTACTAGGAGATCATGTATGATGACTTGCAACTCCTGCACTTGAGAAACAACCGATTTGCTATCTATCATTTTAAAGTCCAGGAACCGTGCAACAAGGAATTTCTTAATTCCCGTATCCTCTGTTTTATATTTTCGTTCAAGTGCCCCCCACAATTCCTTTGATGTCTTAGTTCCACTGTAAACATTGTAGAGGTCGTCTTGGAGACCACTCAGAATATAATTCCTGCAAAGGAAGTCTGAATGTTTTCAAGCTTCTACAATTACGAAACACTCTTTGTTCGAGGTTTCCTCGGGTACCTCAGGAGCGTCTTCGCTGGTGAACCGTTGCAGATACAAAGTGGTGAGGTAAAAGAACATCTCTTGCTGCCATCGCTTAAAGTCAATGCCAGCAAATTTTTCAGGCTTCTGCGTCGGTGCCATTGTAGGCGAAGCATTTGTGCGACTTGATGTGGCAATATTAGTTGCCCTCACAGACGTTGCCGCATCTTGCATTTGACTATCGCTTGTCATTTTTTCTGTCACCACAAGACAGAAAAATTTAGTATTTTCAGAATACTACTTATAAAGTTAAATAACTTTTTAAACTTTTCTTCTTGTTTCTAGTTAACGATGAAGTTTTTATAACTTCAAATCGCCAACCGAGTGAACTTAACTTGTGATGAAGATTTTATGTCTTCTAATCACTAGTTAAATTCAAGCGGAGTAGAAAGCTTAAAGTTTTAATCTCCAAAAACAAGTAATACAGATTCTATAAATTTATTTCCTTAAGATGTTTATTTCCTTCTACGGGTATCCAGAATCTGTATATGCAGAACAACAACTTCAACTAGTTCAAGTTTAAAACAAAAACTCAATGAAGTACAAAAAATACCCTCAACACAAGATCAAAGTGTTCTTTCTTGTTTTTAGAAGTGTATTTTATAAGATGAAACAGAAATGGCCAAGTCGCGCGACTTTAGCAGGCGCTCTATACTACATCTGACAGGAACGCAATCATAGAGTAAAAAAAAAGCAGCCCGGTGCACTAAAGCTACCGCTATGCGCGGTGTCTGGGGAAGGGCCCCACCACAAGTGGTGTATCGTACGCAGCCTTACCTTGCATTTCTGCTGGAGGCTGTTTCCAAGGCTTGAACCCGTGACATTCTGGTCACATGGCAGCAACTTTACCAGTTACTCCACGACTCCCCTTCAACGCAGTCATAGAGTGTTCAACAGAAATCCACAAAGCCCTCAACAAGTCTGTCGACTGGTGATACAGGAAACTCATTCACGCGGTAGCAACTTCTCTAGATTACAAACAGACTTAGGGAGCTAAACTTTTATCCTTAGACGTGATGTATAGGAAGGGGAGCCTTAGAGTAACTGGTAAAGTTGCTGCCATGTGACCAGGAGGTCACGGGTTCAAGCCTTGGAAACAGTCTCTGTCGGAAATGCAAGGTAAGGTTGCTTACAATACACCCTTGCAGTGGGCGCTCTTCCCCGGACCCTGTGCATAGTGGACTAAGCTGCCCTTTTTTAGACGTGATGTATAGGTTTTCTTAGAAAGTAGAGTTGTAATGTTCCCAAAAAAAAAAAAGAGCATCTGGTGAAATGCTTCATGAGTTATCTCCTGCTTGGCTAATTTGATGATTACACAGCAGACTATGCAGAAAGAGAGGTTCAACAAAAGGAAGAGGCAAAACTAGCCAACAGAAGTCTATGATAAAAGATGTATTATATATATAAGTGCCTCAGATTCCGTATGCATCGCTAAGCTGCTAATTAAGTTCATTGATGCAAAAACGATACAATTAGAAAGATAATCCGCTATAGGTGCCGAGGACACTGAGTTTTCGTATAAATAAATCTTCAGAATCTTCAACGGCAACAAGATGTATGAAGGTGACTGTGCGCCATCTCATAACTCACACGACTTGCAATGTGTTTGCTTGTAGCGCCTCTTGCAGGCATTTTACTGCACCGGTGTAATTTAGAAATCCCATAAACCAAAATTCATGGTTATCAATAGATATAACTTGGAGGTACTTTTCTGATGCATTGGTTATGCTTGACGAAGGATTAATTGCTTTAAGCTTATGCAACGGGATAATTACCTGCTCAGATCAATAGTAAACAAGGGAAATGTGAGTAAATACGGTTCCTTGTGCTCAAATGTGTAATTCAAAGTTCTGCAACAAAATAAATAAAATCATGAACCTGATGTACGTCAACCTCTCAAAGCATAGAGTCTAGTAATCAATATGGCAGTGCATGTAATAGATCAAAAACCATACAAGAGACGTAAACTGCACTAGGCAAGCCTTGTGCGGCAAGCTTGACTCAGAAGGCCAACCCCTGCTATCTCAGGCAAGGGGCTTCGAACTTGAGACCTCCATTATGGAGGTCCCAATGCAAACCATCTGAGCCACCCCGAAGGGTCATGGCACATAATGAATGATGCGTAAAAATATCCAAAAGGAACAAGATATTACATCTCATAATAAGTAAAACCAGGTAGGAACTTGCTTTGCGCAGAGGTAAAATGCAAACGAGCAGATTATATGGAACTAGTTACATTTCAAGAAAATGATTCAGCGTCTTTAGGAAGCTAAAGTAAATAACCACGCGAGACTGATAACTAAACAGATGGAACAATTCATAGCAAAAACAGGTTTTTAAGTACTTCAAGTAGTATTGAATGTATAGAGATATACCTTATAATAGCTCCATCCAACTTTGTCTCCGATTTTGTAGTGAAGAGGGCTATCGCTGCAAAATGCAAGCTTTGCAGTAGATAAATAAAACATTCCCATTACCGGACCAGCTGATGTAGATAAATAACAAGCAAATGAATTCTGAAGTTGCTCCTCAGGATCTGCCTCAAACGTTTGGCGGAATATGTTTTGATAACCACCTTCAGCCAGAACCTTTGTTCCCTGAGCAATTCTTCCTAAGGCAGCATCAGCAATACTTGGGCTCGTTTTAACTATACAAGTCAACGAAAGATACTAAAATTATTGCAGCCATCGATTTCCTTGAACTTTTTACTAAAAGAGCGCAACTCCAACAACAACATATTTGGTGTAATCACACAAGTGGGGTCTTGGAAGGTATTGTGTACGCAAATCTTAGCTCTACCTTAGAAGGTAGAGAGGTTGTTTCTCATAGACCTTCGGCTCAAGGAAAAGCATATCAAAGCAGTTTGGGAAA
This sequence comes from Capsicum baccatum var. pendulum, assembly GCA_030864225.1. Classification (NCBI taxonomy): domain Eukaryota; kingdom Viridiplantae; phylum Streptophyta; class Magnoliopsida; order Solanales; family Solanaceae; genus Capsicum; species Capsicum baccatum. The sequence goes on along the minus strand of CM061561.1, from coordinate 259,542,851 downwards.
AGAAATATAAAAGTGAAGAAGCCACGACAAAATACTAAATATAGCATGACAAAACATATTGCAGCACATTAACTACAACAAAATAATATCATATTTGCAGTCAAGAAACAACATATAGTAACAAAGCTGAAAGATCAAGAAACTATAAGAGTACTACTACGACTACTAGTATAGACAGGTAAGTGAAACAACACTCCACTACCTACTAGCCTTCTTCGCTAATCTGCGTATTCCATAGCCTCCTATCTAAGCTCATGTTAAACGGATATTGCTTGGTTTTTTTTTTCAGCTACTCATATGATAACATTCATCATTAATACACATAAAAATAGGGCTTTTATGTCATCTATAAGTTCCTCCAAAGAGGTTTTTGCTAGACAACAACAACAAACTCTTTACCTATACTATATACGTTGAACTAAAAATTACAAATCACTCAGGGATGGCCACAAAACGAAAGAACAAGAAGTTAAGCCTTACAGTGTTGCCATGTATCGCCAGCGAAATCCTCAGCCTTCTTTGTTGCTTCACCAACCTTCTTTCCCCATCTACCAAGTACATCTTTGACGCTCCCCATTTTATCTAACATAGATGAAAATAATATCCTCACAGTCAGATGCAGGCATCGAGTTTATCTGAATCTAGTACTTTTAACATGCAACATAGATTTATGTATGAAAGTTCACTAATTTCGCAACAAATAGAAGGTACGAACACGTTGTTTTAAAACAATACTTACTCCCTTTGTTTCAATCTGCTTGTTTTACTTTCCTTTTTAGTCCATTTAAAAAAAGAACTCGCTTTCCTTTTTGACAACTTTTTAATACTTTCTCATGAAATGCTTAAAAACACAGGATTAAAGAACATTTTCGTACCATTTACAAAATCTTTAGGTTAACACCACATAACCACAAAATTCAAAAGTTTGTTTACTTTCTTAAAATCCATGTATTTTTCACTATATAGCGTAATTTCATTAACTCAGTACTTAAGGTCTTCCCTAAGGTTGGCTCTTAGCCGTGCTCCTTTTCTAAAGTCAAAATCAGACAAACAAATTGAAACTGATAGATTAATTTAGAAACTTTAAGATTGAACTCATGTATCCCATGGAATTAATCGAGGCGCGCACAAGCTGTTCCGGACACCACGGTTATCAAAAAGAATCCTTGACTCTGTTCACAATATCTATTATTCATGTATGTATACCAGGTAAGACCGCATATAATACACCCTTGAGCGCGGCGGGGCCCTTCCCCCAACTATGCGCATAGAGGGAGCTTTAGTGCACCGAGTTGCCCTTTATGTATACATAGGCATGTGAATTTGAATATATGTGTATATTATATGTATATCGTGAGAAAAAGATAACTAACTTTTGATATCGACTGAACCAGAATCACCAACCGGAACCTGAGAATGATCACTGCCATCGTTTATCCCCTTCACTGATGAATCCGTCACCAATTTCTCGCTCCAATGCACCAATTTCTTCGATTTACTCAATACATTCCCCGATTTCAGGCCTTCATTTTCCTTATCATCACCAATTCGAACATTCTCAATATTATTTTCCTTTTGCACATTTTCCAAACCTTGATCCTGATCCCGATCATTCATTATGATCTTGTTCTCCTTCGCCCTCGTGTTATTTTCTGCAACATCGACATGGAGCTCCTTCGCCATATGAGAAAAAAAAATGTCGAATCGTCCGTGATAACGAGGCAGTTTTTTGATTTGGTTACGATGGGGGAGACAAAGGAGAGGGAGAGAGAGGCCGGAGAATTTTTAACGCGGGAAGATAACTGTATGGAAGGTTAGTTATATTTGAACCTCTGGTTGGTTTACCAGCTAGACTATTTTTATCTTTTATATACTATTTATATATTTTCTAAAAATAAAAGGGAAATAAAATAATTTTGGAAAAAAAAAATTAAGTTGAATATCAATGGGACATCAAGTTTACAAAATATATTGACACGATATTTAGAAAAAAAAAAAAAAAGATTTTTAAAACTTGTGTTCTAAATAATCCTTGAATATTTTTTAGGCCAAGTACATGCAAATCCTTACAGTCATCATGATCTTTTATTTAAACACTTCAACTGAAAATTGTTAGTTTACATCATATGCTCAATGTGTCTACTAAATATATAAATTTTTTATTTAGACACTTAAACTGAAACTGTTACTCTAAAGTCTAAATTATAACACAATGTCTTCCAAACACACTTGTTGATATGACATAATGTGTATTTTACACCTTTTTTTAGTGTGTAGTGTGAAATATTTGAGTTATATTTTTACTTAAAAATGGTGTCTTTTTGGTTCTTCATTTGGTGTTCGCCTTCTCCTCTTCTCTCTATTATCTCCTTTCTCTACTTCATATTTCTATTTGTGACGAAATCATAATTTTTATTTAGCGAAATCAAAATATAAAAAAAAAAATAAGCGAAGAAGCTAAGCGGATTCAACATCTACTACTACATATAACTAAAAAGTAATTTTAACACCTTACATGCATACACAATGTAACTCTTTATCAAAAGTATATTCGGATGAACCCCTTGCACTCAGTTGACGCCATCCCGAGGACCCGAGCTAGCTTCTACCGATAGAAGATTCCACTTCATTTCATTTTATTATGATCGCAATTTGTTGTTTCTCTTTTAACTGAAAATCTTTTATTTTGATTAACGAAGTCCCTATTTATTTTGTTCGTTACGACATGCATTTTGCGTGTCTCATAAATAACAGTTTTATTTGAGATGTCTAAGTAAAAAGTCGTAACATTATGTATTTGACCTATTGTTTAAGACGAATCATTGGAAAATTGAGAAGTATTTATCATCCCTTCTAATCAATGTTTTTTTAAGAGATGTATAAATGACAAATATGACTAAGTCTTTTGAGACGGACGACATATTACAGGTAAATATGAAATTTATATTAAGCAACAACAAAAATCAACAAAGAAACATCAGAAAACAAAATATCTGTATGAAAATTAATTCATACTGTCAAAACACTTGTGTCCTGTCTCAAAGTTGTTGAATTTTTTTCAATAAATCCAAGCATTACTGCAAGGCTGCTATCATCTGCAAAGATAAAATAAAAGGCATAATATAATTAAGTAGATTTATTATCAATAATACAAAATCTAAGATTAAGCTATTGAGTTCTACCGAACTCGTAATTAGATCTCTAGCTCCACCCGAGTTACTTCAAGAAAATGTTTTAGTTGACTTTTTAATAGTATTTACATTCATATTCTAAACAAAAAATTATAAAAATAAGACTTAATCACCTAGTTTTGGTATTGTATGTCCTTTAGAATGGTGAATCACTTGTGGATCCACAAAACACTCCAGCAGAATTTCACCATCTTTTTTCTGGTAATCTGTCTCTCCTTTAAGAAGAAAAATAAATGCATTTATATTAATTGTAAAAAAAAAAAGGCAGTCCGGTGCACTAAAGTTACCGTTATGCGCGGTGTCCGGGGAAGCGCCCCACTACAAGGGTGTATCGTACGCAGCCTTACCTTGCATTTCTGCCAGAGGCTGTTTTCAAAGCTTAAACCCGTGACCTACTGGTCACATGGCAACAACTTACCTTGCATTTATATTAATTGTATTGGAAAAAAATGAAATGTTAAATGAAATACTCTATTTTGTTCATGAGGTATTCTTTCAAACTCGTTCTGAAAAACGATTTTCTTGAGCCAACGGTCTATCAGAAACATTTCTCTACCTCACAAAGTAGGGCAGGCAAGGTAGAGTGTATGCAGACCTTACCTTTATCTTTAGAAGATATAGAAGTTGTTTTCGATAGACCACGCCTGATATTATGGTAATGTGAAAGTACCTAAGAAGTGAAGGGATGGACAATTGATTGGAGATGAAAATGCATTTGCAGCCAATTTTGGTACACCAAATGAAGGTCCTCCAAATTTAGCCCCTGATATTAGTATCACAAACTTTATTTCTGGTACTTTAGTTAGAGCTACTCCTTCCCTTTGCATGCCCGGTATCGCGGCACCTAAAACTGCTCCCTAATTCCGCGAACCAAAAAAAAATATGACGAAGATAAAATGTTAAGAGGACGGTAAGAAAAGAGAGATCAGTTGTAATATCTAACTAAGCATATTGATCCTTCAATTTGTTGAAGACAATGAGTATCAGTCATTACACTATATTATGGACTATGCGTATTCTTTGCAATCTTCAGTTTCAAAAATAATCTAAATATAATATGTTTCCTGTATAAAGGGACCAAAATGAAGGGAACCTTGGAGTAACTGCTAAAATTGTTGTCATGTGATCAGGAGGTCACGGGTTCAAGCCTTGGAAACAGCCTCTGGCAGAAATGCAAGGTAAGGCTGTGTACAATACACCCTTGTGGTGGGCCCTTCCCTGGATACAGCGCATAGCGATAACTTTAGTACACCGGGCTGCCCTTTTATATAAAGGAACCAAAATGATGAGGAGGATAATAATGTTCATCATGGAATGCTAAGTTTTTTTGTCCTATTTCTGCAAGGATTAAGTTGATTAAAAGCGTGTTGTTTGCAATACAAAAATATTGGTCCCAAGTCTTCATCCTACAAGAAAAGATTATAGATCTTATCGAAGCCAACAACAACGTACCTAATGTAATCCCACAAGCGAACTCTGGGGATGGCAAAATGTTTGCAGACCTTACTCCTATCTTTTTGGGGTAGAGAGGTTGTTTCTGGTAGATTCTTGGGTCATTCTGGTGATTTCTTGTTGAAGCCATCATATTTCTGGACTGGTAGTACCACTAAGTCTAGGAAAGCTCTTATAGCCTAAGTTGCTCGGACTCTCCAAAAATGTTGCCGCACCTGTGTCGGATCCTTCAGAAATACACTATTTTTGGAGGATCCGACACGCACCCGTAGACATTTTTGAAAAGTCCGAGCAACTTAGCGTATAGCGTGGAAGAGATTATGTATTCTAAGAGTGCTGGTGGTCTAAATTTGCTGGGCATACAAGGATGGAACAGAGCTGCCATTTATAAGTTGTTGTGGAACTTTGATTGGTAAAAAGGATAAGCTATGGGTTGCCTGGATGTATGTGGTGTTCAATGTAAGCAGCCTTCATGGCTAATTAGCAAAATCCTAAATGCAAATAACTACTTGGAAGCAGGCAGAGACAAAAACATTAGGTGATTTCTTTTCATTTGTCCTAATCGTGGTGGTAAGAGTTACCTGGTACTTGTTGCTAGTGGGAGGTAGAAAGGTTGTTTCTGACAAGGCAGATAGCAAAGACTATGTTGCTCAGGATCTTTAAAAGTGTTCCCCTGGTGCATATGTTGGATACTCCAAAACTAGTGCATTTTTGGAGGAGCCGACACCGGTGCGACAACAGTTTTGAAGAGTCCGAGCAGCATAGTTACTGGATAGCCTCGAACATGCCAAGTAATTTTGAGCCGGTGTGGTCAAAACTGCGGCTTTTTTGGTAGTTTCATCGCTACTTGGTAAGTAAACATTATTAGTTACCAAGAAAAAAGGGAGATAAAAAGCACACTTTAATTAATTGAAGGTTAAATATGCTTAGTCCGATACAACAAGGACAAAACTAAGAACTACTATCCCTTAAAAATAACAAAAGTAGTTTTTGTAAGATCATTTTCTCTTATTCAAATTATATACTAAGAGATTATTTTTCTCGTTTACCGCAACAGAAAAGAAAAACGAAGAAAATATAACTTGGTAAATCTTACCTGTGAGAAACCAAGAACACCATCAAAAGGTCCATGGTTTAACATAAAATCTTCTATATACTCCAGGCATTCTTCAAATTTGTAAAACTTTGTGAAATCCTACAAGAAAAATGCAGTAAATTTTTACAATTTTGATGACATTGATAAGTGGTAATTAAACTTGACCAAAATTCATGTTGCTGATTTGGATTATGAAGGGGCCGGGGGAGCCTTGGGGAAACAGTAAAGTTATATTTGTGTGACGTTCTTTAGAAACTGAAGTCATACTTGGGCATATGATGATACAAAAATATAAACTCATGTCCCGCAAAGAAACTAGACATAATAAATAAATAAGTAAACACTCATCTCATCCGACAACCTAAGTAAGCACTCTAGCTTTGAGCATGCAGACGTACACACGTCAACAAAAATAATTTGAATAAACATAAGATATGAAGCAAATTAAAAGTGTTTAAATACCTTATTAGATTGAAACCATTCAAAGTAAGGAGGATCAAAATAACCTTCAAGTGCAGATTTTCCCTGAGCTGGAAATGGTGCATCCAAATACACCAAATCCAATTTTCCGGTGACTGATTCCGGCCATCGGAGAATTAATTTCTTCAGTATTTCACCACTTCCTCTAAATCCATGGAGACATAAAATTCTTAATTTTTTCTCCATAGTAGTAAATTTTTTTATTTAATTTCTTATGGAAAAATGGAAGTCCCACTAAGCATGTAGTATTATTTAGGCACCTATTATTATTTATTTGTGTATGTGTGTATGGCGAATTAGTTGTCACGTTGTCTCCATGATTTAGCCAAAATTGACCATAGTGTTGGTTGGTGGGCTTTTGTATTTGTCTTTTTCAGAAACATACAAATGAAATTATTGGAGTTTGAATATGAATTTGTTGATATTTAAAGAAAAAACTGGTACCATCATTTTCACAGCATCAGTTGAATATTTTAATTTATAAAATAATTATTTAGACACCTTCAAAGTATTTAAGAGGCACAATTAGGACAAAATTTTAGTGTTTTAGTTATAAGTTCAAATCAAGTTGATGTATCACGTATTTAGATCTACACTTTTAAAGATAGAGTGGTTACTAATTGATAATTGAGACGAAATTTGAATATCTTATTTTTAGTTTAAAACCTTAATATTCAAAAATTTTCTTTACTTCCTTAAACTCTATATATCAAGTCACAAAATTAAACAAATAAATTGAAATAGTGTAGTAACATATTATTCTTAAAATATAATTTTTTATTGTACTGAATATTGAGTAGAAAATTAGGCGGAAAAAAAATTAGGCGCCAAGCTTCCTTGGATCATGGTGTGTTATTCGGTTTAGTAAAATTTTATGGGGTGGAGTTCGCTTTAATATCATGATAAGAAAATGAATTTTAGGTGTAAATTTCAAAATTATGCTTATGAGGTAAAATTTGTCCAAGACCTTAAATAATTATATGATATCAAACAATAGTTAATGTTACTTAATCATGATTAATTAATAAATAAATTACTTAATTTAATTAGTTATGATAAAAAAAAAATAATTTGATATATACACCGGATGCTTATAAATTTTTATCAATAAATAAGTGACCATGTTAGTGCTTTAAATTTTAAAACAACGAAAAATAAGTCAATTTAGCCCAACTATTCGGAATGAGTTTTTTCTTCTTTTTTTTTAAATTCAAAATGAGATAGCTTCATCATTGTTCCTAAATTATTTTTTTGGGGATGGGTCGTTGAATCGTGAATGTGTGAGACATAAAAGAACAATATAAGAAAATAAGTAGTATAAATATTTTTGTAAAGAATAACAACCTCTAAGGATAAAATTGCGTATGCACGACTCTCTCAAACCTCAATTGTAAAATTACACAAAATATATTATTGTTGTAAAGACTTTCTATTTTCACAAATAAAAATGCCGATTGTACAGTGGAGGGAAAGTACGTCTTAGTTGAAGGACAAAGTTGACGTATTTTCTCTTATTTTAGCCGGAAAAATACTATAAATTATTTAAAAGTTATTTTTGAGCTAAAAGACGTAATGAAAGGTAAATCAAACCTATTCAAATAATTTAGGTTCAAAAAAATTTCTAACCCTTTTCTCACATAAATTTTGGTGTTTACTTGTGATCAATTCCATTACAAGATATCACAAAGAATTATTGTTCTCATACCAAAACTATAATGAGGACAATGCAATTTTTCGTGTTGTGTCGACGTTGTTGACTTTTTTTTCAATAAACCCAAGCATTATATCAGTGTTCCTATCATCTGCAAGGACAAAATAAAGGTATAATTAGGTCTAGTTTGTTTTTATTAAGATTAAAATATTCGAATATGAATGCATATTTAAATATTAAGATTTACATTACAATCTAGGTGTTCGAATCTTAAAATACATTTGAATAATGTGATGTTGTATTAAGTCCTGATGAATAATGGATAATTAGGATTGTGTTATTATCAACATCGGAGTATATATAACTTTGTCTTTATTTAAAAATTAATAAACATATAAGTTATATAAAATTCTAAATCAATCTAATGATATTTTAATAAAATAATTTTACAAAATTATCTTGATAAGTTGGAAGTGATGATGGTCAGCAATGCTGATTGTGAATAGCAATTAAGGATAATAGATAATGACGATAGTTCTGGATAGTAGCTAGTGAAGATGAATAACATTAATGATTGTTGATCATGTAGTTGAGGGCGACAACTAATTATTACGATGATAGCAATAACTGATGGTGATTGTGATCATGATAGTTGATGCTCGACTGTTTTAGTTGATTTTTTTTTAAATATTGGTAAAGTAAAAATCACATTCATATTCCATACACACACGGCACACCTGCAAAAAAAAAAAAAAGACCATGAAATTAATTTCAAAAAACAAAACTACTCACCTAGTTCTGGTATGACATGTCCTTTAGGATGGTGAATCACTTGAGGATCCACAAAACACTTCAGTAGAACTTCACCATCTTTTTTTTGGTAATCCTTTTCTCCTTGATAAAGAAAAAAACAAGAGAATTTAACACCAATTGAATTGGATAATTGATCAAATGTTCAATAAATAGTAGAAATATTTAAATAAATTTAAAACATAATTATATGAAAAAAAAAAAAAAAGATTGATCCTAAAAGGGAAAATAAAGAGGGATTTCATACACACATAAAGCCTAAGAGTGAAATTGGCTTTGGCAGGCAGTGTATTATATCCCTACCTTTAAAATGAGATTTTTCAACGTAAACTTAAATTAGTCAGACTCCAAATAGATCATTGTGTCATTTGTACTTTCTTTTTTTTTTAATTTCGAGTCAGGTACCTGTATTAGAGCGCTACTAATCTGGATTCGCATCGAATAGGGTCATTCAAGGATATATATAGCACTCCTATTTTTCTATACCTAGGACTCAAAATCATGACCACTAGTTAAGGGAGAAGCAACCCTCCATCCACTGCATTGGTGGTCTTTATACTCGATTTTGTTCATGAAGTATTCTCCCAAAAACTGTTTTTTTAAAATGATTTTCTTGAATCGAGGATCTATCGAAAATAATCTCTCTATCCCTAGTGGAAGACCCAAGAATTTGATGAAGAGTACAAATTTTCTTCACAATTGTGTTAATGGTGTGCAAAACTAAATATACAGTCATAATAGCTAAACATTTAACCTTTATACACCATATAATTTTCCTGTGAAGTATGTGTCCGGACAACCTATATCACCTAAGGTCCGCCCATATTCAGTGGAGAACCCAGGATTTAAGAATAATGGGTGCTTTAAAACTTTAAAAATTGAAAAAAAATAAAAGTGCACCTCAATGAGATTCGAACTCGGGACATCCCTTTCAATAGAGAACCTTAAGATCAACCTAAATATCAATGGACCCAATTAACTTTGTGTTTTAGTGGGTATTTTTATATATTTTATACCTATTTTTATATATTTTTTATATAATTTTACTTATTTCGCGTCAAATTTAATGGGTGCCAAAATATCCAGAATAAAAGATAGATAAAAGATTGTTTCAGATAAAGTCCGAGTCAAGTAGATAACTTCAACTATTATGAAAAAGCAAAAATATTCTACACCTCATAATTCTAAAGTAATTTTGACTCTTTATGGTTGAAAGAAATTGAATTATGAAAAGTACCTAAGAAGTGAAGGGATGGACAATTGATTGGAGATGAAAATGCATTGGCAGCCAATTTTGGTACACCAAATGAAGGCCCTCCAAATTTAGCCCCTGATATTAGTATCACAAACTTTATTTTTGGAACTTTTGTTAGAGCCACTCCATCCCTTTGCATGCCTGATATTGCTGCACATAAAATAGCTCCCTATTTCCACACATGCAAACACCAAAAAAAATAATTAAAAAACAGATTAAAATCACATGATTTTTTGTTAACTAAGGAGTCGTTCGGTACAGGTGATCAGAAAAATAATTTCGATATAAAATTTGAGATTTACTTTTATCTCACATTTAGTGTGAGAAATTACTTAGTCCCGAGACTATTTCATTTCCCCTGACACTTTGTTTGGACGGTGGTTATCCATGGTATAGTATGGTCAGGGTCGGCTCTATATATAGTTAAAAAATAGGCAACCGTCTTAGGCCTCTAAATTTGAGGGGCCTCATTTATTTATTTTTACAATAATAGATTATAGGCTTTTTATAAAAAAAAAATATTAAGAACTATTAGTAGAAAAAATAAAATTCTTATACAAATATAAGAAATTATTAGAAATTTGATGTATTTAAACTTTAAAGTACTATGCCTCAAGAAATATTAAATGCATTAGTTATATTAACGAAAAAAGTTATGAAGAAATCGACTCTAAAAAAATACTAACAAGTTTGCATCTCAAAATATCTAAAAACTAGACTAGAAAAGAAGAAGAAAAAAAAAAAAAAAAAAAAAAAAAAAAAAAAAAAAAAAAAAAAATATATATATATATATATATATATATATATATATAATATTCTTAAAAATTTAAGACCTCTGTAATACCCCAACTTAGATAAGGAGTGTCACATCGGCAAAACACAGGAGGGATGATGGGTATATAAGTAAGCAAATCTTATTCCCTGGTGATGCGTTTTAAAATTGTGAGGGTCTAGGCCCAGAGCGGACAATATTACTAGTGGTCTGAGCTAAGGGGTTTCTCGGGCCTTCTTGGTTCGGGATGCCCGTCGCGGTTAAGGCCTTGGCTCGGGTCGTGACAGTTCAATTTTCACCTTAGGCCACCAAAGTGCTTGAGCTGCCCCTGAGTATGGTATGGTTACTAAGAGTACCATGTTTGTTTTGATTGTTTCTTATATATATATGATATGATATGATTTGATTCCATGGTTAGGTAACCATGAAAAACTTCGCTTTATGTAACTACTGGTTTGATGGTATCCATCGTTACTTTATTTTTTTTGTCATTTCACCTTTACTTATTATTTAAAAAATCCTATTTATCCTTTATCCTACCTTATCATAGTAGTCATATCTCGTATCCTACTTTTCTTGTAGGTTTATTCTTCAAATTATTAATGTATGAGATTATGTAAAGACGAAAAACAATACAATCTATCTAAACGTTGTATCCATTAAAACAATACGGTACCACACAATACATATCATACATTATGAAACAATACATACCAACCACCCAAACAGTGTAAAGATTAAATGTATTTTATCTGATATCACAAGGATCATAATAAGAATCTACTAATATTGAGGAACCAAAGATGTTATTATATCCAACTATATGACAGAAGTAATTTTATATAATCATTTTCCTCGATATTATAATTATAATTTATCATAAGAGATTATTTTCTCGTTATTGCAAGAGAGAAGAAAAAAAAAACTAGTTAGATGAAGCTTACCTGTGAGAAACCAAGAACACCATCAAAAGGTCCATGCTTTAACATAAAATCTTCTATATACTCTAGGCATTCTTCAAATTTATAAAACTCTGTGAAATCCTACAAGAATATACAATAATGTTTTAGACAAAATATTTCCTCTACAAAAAATAAGTAAATTTCTTAAAATAAAAACATGATTTCCTCAGTACCAACAAGAATTATGATGGTGTGATAATTATTCATTCATTTTTAGTTAGAGGCTTCGAGTTCAAGCCTGGTTGAATACGGAATTGTCATTGTTAGAAACTTTTAAATCTCATTATGGGATTTTTAACGGGAATTCAGATTCAGTTGGACGACCCTAATACGAATATCGGACATTGAATGATCTATTCTCTCTCAACACCACCCTCAATCCCCACTCTTTGGCCTCCTCTTCTCACCCTTTAGTATTTTTCTAAATTGCATATAAATATTTTTAAAACAATATAATTTTATCTATTTATCAAATACCATAAAATAAGTATGAAAATAATTTACCTTTTAAAAAACCCATTTTTTTCTCAAAACTATTTTTCATATAAAACATTTTCTTTCCTTCCAAACACATCACCCAAATTCGGATCTTGATCTAATCTTCTATATTATGTCCAAACAAATAAGATCGTTCCATCCTTAATAAACATCTCAAGCTAAGCCCTCGTAACGAGGAAAATTTCCTGTCATGAACTATTTTTCCTCAAATTGATCAGATCATTGAAATTCAAATACACAATATATAGTTAGCGGAAAAGAAAAAGAAATATATATATATATATATATATATATATATATATATATATATATATATATATATATATATATATATATATATATATATATATATATATATCAAGTGTTTAATTAATACCTTATTAAATTGAAACCATTCAAAGTAAGGAGGATCAAAGACACCTTCAAGTGCAGATTTTCCCTGAGCTGGAAATGGTGCATCCAAATACACCAAATCCAATTTTCCGGTGACTGATTCCGGCCATCGGAGAATTAATTTCTTTTGAATTTTAGCACTTTCTCTATAGCCATGAAGACATAGAATTCTTGTTTTTTTCTCTGATTTTTTTTCCATAGTATTTCTTTTTTTCTTATGGAAAATGGAACACACAACTTAAGTGTACATGGCTAATATTATGGTCAAATATAATTTTAAATTTAGAAACTTATATTTGTAAGAATTTAAAATTTCAAGATCTATAGCCAAACGAAACGAAAGCAAGCATATAATAGATTCTAGGTTGTCACGTGATCTTCACATTCAGCCAAAATTGACTATGCTTAGGGTTGGTTGGTGGGCTCTTATATTAATATTTATATCCCCATAAAGGGATTTGGAGGGGGGGGGGAAGAGTTGAAAATATCTTAAAATAGGATATTTTTACCCTTCGTTACGCTTTTGATCAAAATGGTTATGGTCGTTTGTCAACTAGTTCGAAAGTATCTTTCAAAGTAATAAGAGCTAGGAGAATAGGAGATTGCTAAGGCAGTAAGCATCATCCATCTCCAACTTTTGAGTTTGTGGGTTGAGTCTTGAGTCACTAAGAGAACAAAAAGGTAAGATTGAAGCTCCTCAAAGGAATTAAAATAAAAGATTAGATAGGTCAAAATCACCCTACTTACTAATAATTGCTCCAAAACAGAAGAAAATGACCAATTTTACTCTTGAATAATTCGAAATAGGATAGTTTTATAATGCCATATGGTCCATAGTCCATACAGAATATAACGATTATATTATACACGTGTAATATTAGTTTGAGAATAAATGGAGCAATATATATGGTAAGCTAGATTCCTATAATCAATATTAACTTGGTTGAGATTGAAACGAGTAATTATCGTTATCCTTTGCATACATGAGGAGTCCACTGACAAGAAGAGATAGTGGAAAGATTAAGCCCAATTCTTACGATAATGATTATAAGCATAGTTGAAATTTGAAGAAAATAGTACATATGTGTATAAGTAAGATTGTACTTGTATAGTGTTTTTATTTTACTTGAGAATTCAAAAAGTAATAGGACTAATTTAGATTCACACCAAATATATACCGATTAAAGTTTGAACATGAAATCTCTACTTGACTTTGTGTTTAAAGGAATCGAGATTAGTCAAATTAATTTAGTATAAACATTCCATGCGAATAATAAGTATAATTGATACACAACGTGTTTTACTATACAGTACATCACAAGAATTTACATGAGCCATTACTCAACACAACCTAAAGGATGGCTCTTCTTTGAGGTACAATTTTCTACAATTGACAAGGTAAATTAAGGTACAAAACCAAACCATACATAACCTGTTTTTCTACACAAATTTCTCCAATTATGTGACCATAGTACCACTAGCTAACCATACATTTATATTTTTACAACAATCTTTTTCTTTTCTTCACATACTTAGTCTAATGTTTGTCTCTAAAATGGTTGAGTGTAAGTTGTGCATCAGATTTATTAGCCCCACCATTAAATACTTTAAAGAACTCTGGATAAGTAAAGGCTCTAAACTCGGCCGGTTCAGTGCGAACCAAAGCAGTGGCCGGTTTTATTAAAAACTCGAGCGATGGACCCAGAAATACACCAATTGTGGTTCGAGCCTCTAGCCGGTGTGTGACCACGCGATGAACCGGAGTTATGAACTTGTCATTGCTCATTACCTGCACAAATATTAGAAAAATAAGTTTCTTAAATATAAGGAAAAGAATTTCTCATATGAAAAATACAAAATGAGTTCCATAACTAGCATTTTATGTTGATTGTATCCCCCTTAACCTCCACCTCAACGAGCATTCCCACCCCTCATCCCCACTCCCCCACGTTCATCCTTATAGTGTTTGTCTAAATAATATATAAATGCTTTTACAACAATATTTTTTGTATACTTATCAAATCGGAAATAAATAAGAAAACCACTTATTTTACTAAAAAAAATATATTTTCTAAGATAATATTTTCCTTCCTACCAAAACACACCCTTAATCTTCTTATATTTGATAATTAACCTCAAAAGATGTGTACCAGAAATGATTCTCTATCCTACAAAGATAGGGTTAAGGTTTGCATCCAATATCACGATCTGACCCCACTTCCACTTGTTAAATCACACTGGATGCAATCTTTTGAAACCAATAACAAAACCTTTAATTCCATACATTTAGCCTAAGTTGTTCGGACTTTTCAAAAATGTTTTCTCACCGATGTTGGATTCTGATCCAACACACACTCATTGATATTTTCGAAGAGTCCGAGCAACATAGCATGCATTTAGCACTAAAAGGTACCTTCAATTGTATACCAGGAATAACAATTAGAGAATGAGGAACATGGTGAACACCAATCCATTGACCATCTTTAAGTATTTGAAGTCCAGGAACATCACATTGTTGAAGCAATGTTATGAGATTTGGATCAGAATGTACTGGCATACCTAGTGTCAAACTTGGATTTGGACATGGGATATGATGATTCACAGATAACAAATGTGTTTTACTCACTTCACCTTCAAAGTAACCTTTTTCTAGTCCTAATCCTTTGCATATCATGTCCAAAATCTTGTAAAGTAGCTTCCTTGTTTCTCTTGAATACTCACTCACCACTTCTCTGCAATAAAAGAAAAAAAAATAAGACAAGGATACTATGTTACTTTAACTCTTACTTTGACTGGATTTAGAAGATGAGAGATGATAAAGTTAGCTTATGAAAACATGATTGGTTGGCTCAAGATTGAACGAGTTAATGGATTGGGCTGTGACCCACTCTTTAGCTCATGTTGACCCAGATATCTCAATTCAAGTAACTTTTGGGCGAGTTAATTACTAACTTGTTCTTTTTAACTCGACTCATTTTGATATGTTTCGGCTCAACCCACCCACCCACCATCTTAAATTAAAAATGTGTATGATGCACCTAACTATCGAATATTCCGTGGCCCTAAAAACGTCGGTGGGATATATGAATTTATTGCGAGTTCCTTCCTATGTTTCAATCCATGCGGCATAGTTTGAAACGATGTAGGGTCTTAAATAGAAACATATGTTTTAAACTGATAATCTAAAACATATCACGACATTTCAGTCGGTAAAACTAGTGAAATTTATGTTCTTAAATATGTCATAACATATGTATAATTACAAAAGTCTCTCATTAAGGAATAAATAAAAGTGCAAAGTTAATTGTTTTTCAAATTTAAAATATTTTGCTCTTTTGAAAGAGATAAGCGTCTAGTATCCCCGAACTATGGTCAAAGTTGCTACGACACACTTCAATTTCACAGGATCCTCTTACTCCCCTGAACTCAAGTTTAGCATATTTTTTCCACCCTTTTATGCTGACGTGGCACATTTATTACGTAAAATAGGGCCCATGTCAGCTAAAAAGATTGACAATAGGACCCTCGTGAAATCGGAGTGTGTCGTAGCTAATTTGGTCATAGTTCAGAAGGGGTATACCAGATGCTTTACTCCTTTTAAAAACGTCTAATAAAAAGAAGTATCCCATAAACTGAAACAAAAAAAAACATATACACATATTACCGATATTTAGGGGGCTTATCTGGCCAAGACTGAATATATTCCTCCAAAGGATGGCAACGATGGGTAAAATTATCTCTCCAATAGTGAAATTCTTCAGTATCATATGCAAATGTGCTAGAATAAATCCTGCAGCTTTTGTTGATGTCATTTGAATAAAACTTTGCCTTGTATTCACTAGGCAATTTGAAGAACTCCTTGTACATATTCATTGTAGCATACATTAGATTTTCACATACTCCATGGTTTATCACCTGATCATCATATATGGAAAGAAAAATAAGTACTCCATGCTTTTACCGTATTTTCTTTTCATATTTGTTTTGATATGTTTTATTTGAGTCGATGGTTTCGGTGATGTCTTTAGTTTTGAATAGATAGTTTGTAGTATTACCTTGTGGGTGTTTGTTTCTTTATTATATATCCAGGCTGAATATCCCATTCTTTGTGTGCTTTTTATGTATTTCGTTTGTTTGCTTGATCATACCGTTATCTATCCTGAGTCGGGGTCTATCGGAAATTAAACAGCCTCTCTACTTCATCCGAGTTAGTGGTATGGACTGTGTACACTTTACCCTCCCCAGGCCCCACTTTATAAAAGTACACTGGGTATGTTGTTGTTGTTGTTGTTATTTGAGTCGATGGCCTATCAAAACTAGCTAGTCTCTCAATCTTCATAAGGTAGGAATTAAAGTTGGGTACATACTACTCTGTAGTTGTTGTTGTTGTAGTAGCAGCACTTTAGTAAATATGTATATATGAAAATTGACAAGTAATGTTATTGAGTTGAGGATCTATCAAGAATAACATCTACCACACAAAGATAGATGTTATGTTCGGACAGAATAAGCAATAAAAAAAAAAACAAGAAGAAGACGCTCAGATTTACACATAGTAGTTTACGAAAAATTCTGCGCACGCCACTATCGATAAAAAATTCGTATACACAAATATTTCTTAGCTACAAATTGTACCTGAAATATTCCAAATTCTTGGCATGCTCTAATGACTTGTTGAACTATTTCATCAGGATGATTATGAGCAAAGTCTATGAGTGGTATATCATGGCAAACAGGAAATTCAAGCTTTCCTGGTCTTCTTTCTGGTGGGAAAATATACTTTTTAGGCACACATTCAACATTTGACCAATTTGAAATCAAGATTTCCATTAATTTCTTGTCTCTTCAAATGAATTTTGTTATGTGTTTGATCTATTTGTACATAGATGATATGAATAAATGACAAATGAAATAGATTTCATCAATGAATAGTAATAAATTTTATTTTATTTGGTTTTCATCTGGTGTTCGGTATCCACATTGAAGTCTTGATTAAATATGTATCATGCACTACAAGGCCTATTTTCTGGGGCGACGCTGCAAAGAGAATATATTTCTCATCTATAGGAGCTCGAATTTGAGACATTTGGTTAAGTGCGGAGAGATCTCAATCATCTCACCACAACTCATGTTGGTAATGATACTATATATTATATAAACAAATAAATGATTTTGTTGATTTTAAATAAGAGATTGTACTATATACATATACAAATAAATGATTTTGCTGTTTTTAATTAAGAGATAGTACTGTAAATACAAGCAAATGATCTGTTGTTTTTAATTAAAGGATAGTGCTATAAATACTAAAAAAGGAGATTTCATTTTCATTAAGTGAGGACAAGGCCATTGTTAAAGAGAATCAAATTTCTAGATTCCTTTGAGGTATTAAAAGAGTAAATTTCAATCTCGACAATATGTTTTTGTGTTAGGAGTGTATCGAAAACAACCTTCTACTTCGTCTCTGAAGTAGAGGTAAGGTCTGCCTACGCTCTATCGTTTTCAAACCTCACTTTATGGGACTATACTGGATATGTTGTCAGGGCGGCTCAACCTTTTTTTTAAATAGGTGGCCCGCCTTATGCCTCCAAATTTGAGGAGCCTCATTTTTTAAAAATAATAATAGATTATATTTTTAAAAAAGTTATTAAATATTATTTGTAGAAAAATAAACTTTTTGTATAAAAGAAATTTAGAATGAGTTTGATATATCTGGTTCAAAGTATTATATCTCAAGGAATAATGCATTGACTATATTATAATTAAAAAAGAATTATTACATGAAATCGATTATATAATTTAAAAATGAACTTTATAAAAATAATTAATTTTTCTTAAAAACTTAAGGCCTTCGTTTAATTTTAGCCTTAGGCCACGAATTTGCTTAAGTCGCCCCTGTATGTATGTTGTTGGTGCTGGTGGTCGAAAAACAATATGCTTTTGTCTTAGCGAGGATGTATCGAAACAACCTTCTACCTCGCCTCTAAGGTAGACGTAAGATACTCTCTTCAAGCCTCACTTTGTGGGATTACACTGAATATGTTATTGTTGGTGGTCCGGAAACAATATCATCTTTCACATTTTGCTATAGGAATGTCCAAATGACGAATAATGTAAACCGTTGGAAAGAGATACATGAGGCACAAGTACACTTTCAAATTATATCCGAAGTTGTTATGATTCATTCTTTCTGTATTTTTGTGTTCCTTTTATGCTGACATGACTACCAAGTCAGCACAAATTAAAAGAGCATAAAAATATTCTGCTACTTGACAGTCACGTCATTAAATAGAAGCACAAAAATACATAAAAACGAGTCTAAAATGATAATAAGACTCCCATAAAATTTAAATATGTTAAACCTACTTTAGATCCACTAGAGCATGTAGATCTACTAGACTACAAAGAAAGAAGTTGGTAGCAACACAACTCTTTCTAAACCACTAGAGACAGTCACCTACAATAATCAATCTACCTATGCAACATTGTAGAGAGACGTTCGACTCCACGTATCAACTTTGTATATGTCTAAAGTTCAAACCTACATATATGAAATTTGGCTTTGGCAAAAGTTCAATCTTTGCATGTCTAAAGTTTGTTACTTTGGACATCTTTTATGAACTCGTGCCTTGGCAAGTCTAACGTTAGACTCGTATATGTGTGAAGTTTGTTATTCTAGATACGAATTTTTCAACTTCACTCCAATAATTCTAAAGTTGATTTTAACTCGATAAAATTTATAAGTACAAATAACATAAATCTTGATAATCTGGAGCTTAATTACAGAAATCTTAACATTTGTGTGATTATTAAAAATCTTAATTTTAGGTCTGTCGAGATACATAATTAGTTCTGATACATCCAGCGAAGATACATTTTTTTCTTTATAAAGATATATAATTATCTCTCGATACATTTTTTTCGATTTTGGTTCTGTCAAAATACACAATACATTCAACGAAGATACATTTTTTCCTTGTAAAGATACGTAATTAGCTCTCAATACATTTTTTTTATTTTAGGTTTGTCAAGATACATAATTGAGAAAAGACATCTTTTTCCCCCGAACTTGTCCTTAAAACTCACTTTAGTACTTAAACTAAACTTCTGTTTGTTTACCCCCCCCCCCCCCTCCTCCTTCCTTAACATCTTTAAAATGTATTAATTTCACCCTTCAAAACTGAATATAACTCTCACACCGGAGAGTGTGTTACACTCGCTCACACATCAGCGCCACGTCAATGTCACGCAAGCAAAATATTTTTTAAATACATATAAAATAAAAATAAATATATATATATATATGATATTTTTAAATATTTTAAATAAAAAAATACAACACCCTCCCCCCCTACCTTTTATCTTCTTCAAACCTGCAGATTCTATACACAGGAGGAGAAACCATGAACAAGAAATTGGAGGGGCCATGAACAGACCTAGCTCTAACTTCCTCCACTTCCACTTTTCCTCCAATCCTCTCCAAACTCAGCACCTCTGCTGGCAACTTCGGACAACCACCACCGTTGTCACCACCACGGCGGCTGCCACCACCAAAATTACACTAAAGAATTTCATAAAGATTCTTGAAAAAAGGTAAAAATATATATTAAAATGTATAAATTATGTAAATTTAAGTACAACCCATTTCCAGAAACACTAAAAACATTGAATTTTTGAAAATAAAATTGATGAACAAGAACAATAACAATAATCTTTATTTTGTCCATTGACGCAAAATCGACCCCCACATCCCTTGATTTCACCCATGAACACCAGAAACAACATTCAAAATACTCCATCCATCACCGGAATTCACTGTTCCGGTGAACCATGTTGCAAGTTTTTCGGTGATTTTTTCTTTGTCAAATAAAAAATTAACTTGAGCAAATTCAACAATGGACTAAATACAAGTACATGATCACAAAAACACATCAATACACAAAATCTCAAATTCAAATTCATTCACATTAACCAAAACACAAAATCCCAAAAACTCCCAAATTTTCAATCTTCTACTCAAAATGTTTACAGAAATGGCATAAACAGTCCCAAATTCAGAATGGCATAGATGATATTCGTATGACATGAAATTCTTGGCCAAGAACCAAACTTGTTCATCAATCTTGAAGCCCTTTTGATTGTCGAAAAATGAATTTTTGAATCAATTAGACTTCATAGGAAGAAGATTACGAAGAAACGGGATGGAGGTATGAAGAAATGACGTGTTGGAGGTGGGGTGGGGATGGGGAAGGGGAGTGATGAAGAAGATGAAAATGTCTTCACGAAGAAGAATGTCCTTTGATTTTTTTTTTAATTTCAGCAATAAAGTGGCCCTTTAAAAAAATAAAAAATTCACTCGCCTTTTCTTTTTTTACCATGTCAGCCATAAGGGTGAATTTAATTCACTTGAAAGTTGTTAAGGGGGGTAAATAAACGAAAGTTAAGTTTAAGTGTTAAAGTGAGTTTAAATGACAAGTTTGGGGGGGGGGGGGGGGGGGGGGGGGAGAAGATGTCTTTTCTCTACATAATTAGCTCCCTTATACATTCAACGAAGATACATAATTAGTTGAAATTTTTGTAATTATATTATAAAGGTGAAAATTTATGTAAATATGATAAAAGTTAAAATATATACTTATGTTATTTTCAAAATCTATAAAAGTTCATATACTTTGCCTATGGCTTAAATAGTATTCCTCAAATCGACTATCTGGCACTTGCCCCATTAAATGGTCAAACCACTGAAATCTAGCCCATTGTTTTGGGTGACTACTTTTTGGGCTTAGTTTATGAGATCTTATTGGGCCAGTTTAAGAGTTTAATGTATGCTTTTTCTTTCTTAAAAAAGGTGTTTCTGGACCGGGGCAGATCTACGGTAGCGAAAACCTCCACCCGCTATTGCAAGTCTTAATGGGTGTTTGGCTTAACTTATAAGTTGATCAAAATAACTTATAAACTATTTTTTGATTAAAAAGGTGTTTGACAAATTTTACAAGTGCTTAAAACAAGTTAATTTTGACTTTTTTTAAGCCAAAAACAAAAGGTAGCAAATCCTAACTTATTTTTTTCTAACTTATAATTTATTCATATTTGACCAAGTAATTGACTTTTTGCCCTTATAATTTTCATTTATTGTTGTCCTTATAATTTTCATTTATTGGTGTTCGCTTGGCGGGAAAGAAGATTTACTTGTGTGAATGAAAAGTTAACATTTCTCTTCACATAAGCAAGTTAGTATAATTTGATTTATTCCTTAGTGGACAATTAATGTGAAGAGAATAATTAGTGGACAATTAATTGAAAAAAATATGTAATATTTCTCTTCACATTTCTCTCAAATTATACCAAGGACAAAATACGTAACATTTCTCTTCACATAAGCAATTATACTAACTGTTGGCCAATTATCACAATTGTTTTCACATTTGTCTTGCCCATCTTTACTAATTTAAAATTTCTAACTCCAATTTACACAAATACTTATAACGTTTGGATAGATGTGTCATTTTCTACTACTATTATAATGTCAAATATAAAATATTTCACCATAATATCACAATAAATTCAACAATGTAATATAAGAAAATTAAAATAATATTTGAAATAAATATTATTAACATAAACATGAAGAAACAAATTATCTTTTAATTGCACATCAACGTAATACGAAATCTTAACACAACCATGAAGAAATAAATAATCTTTTAATGTATAACTATCTTTTTCAAATACAAACATTCAACACTTAAACTCTTAAAAAATGATTTTTTAGCACATAAATTAATAATCATTCATGAATTATATATATATATATATATTAACATCTATAGGGGTATTTCAGACATTTTGACCCCAAAAAGTGCTTAAAAGCATTATTTACCAAATAATCAATAACTTTTTTTCAGTTTCAACACTTTTATCCAAACAATTAACTGTTTATTTTTAAAATAAGTTTAGCACTTTTAAAGAACTTTTTTTCAGCCATTTTTTTTCCAGTCTATCCAAACGGGCTCTTATTATTATATTAGAAAAATTATTAATAGATTTAATATTAACACGTGGAAATTCATAACTAAGTAGTGGGATGACTCAGTGATAGCCGTAGGAGGGGCACCCTAAGGTGCGTGTCATGTTTCTGTTGATTGTGAGTTCAAACCCTGTGGAGGTTTTCTTTCCTTCTTTATTTATTTAGACGAAAGTTAAAGGTGAGTCTTGTAGGTGGACATATCAAATCTTAATAAATCATGGATATATCAGATACAGGTAGATTTAGCATTTAAAATTTATGACTTCTTATAGTGAAAAGTGTCACATAAATTATAATAGAAACAGTAATATATAGCGATAAGTCGATAACTAGATTCAGAAATGAATTTCTTAACGTTTCACCATATAACTGGAGAATTTTTAATCTAAAGGAAGTTATAGTCCAAGATACAGCAACATGTATAAATTTAAGTAGGAAACTCATAAAAATAATGAAATTTTAGGATTTTTTTAAACACATATATTCACTCTTTCTTTTTTTGTTTCTTAAGTTCAACTAAACTTTTGGGTATACTGATGCTTCAACCAACCAATTAACATACAATTAGTCATCATCATATGTTGTGCTTGACAACTATTTGCCAGTTACTTCAATGCCTTTTCTAACATCACATAACGTGTGTTCATGATTTCAGTAGAGTCACTTAAATTGATTAAACACTTATTGAGCCATATGATTGGCCAATAAATTAAATAAATTCCTCAAACTTTGGTTCATAGGGGTGTGCAAAAATTAATTCAAACTGATAAAATGAATAGATAAAAATGCTATTGATTTATTGGTATTGGGTTATAGGGTTAACAATTTTTAATGGTTCTGTAAAAAAAAATTAGTGGGCTATCGATTCGGTTTTCGATTTTTAAGGTTTTGATTAATGGTTAAATCGGTAACCCAATAAATTATATTAAAATAATACTTTTATTGACTTTTGTATAAATGACTTTAGATTTTGTATGCATATCTTATTGTCGTTTGTAATATATAGTTGTTGTCGTAGTTCTTTTAATTTGTGTAGACTTTATGCATAAAGATAGTGTAGAATAAATGAAAAGAAAGAAAATAAAGAAATATTAGGGGAGTATTATCGATTAAACCGAACCGATAAAGACCAAAACTGTTTGACTGAAAATCAATAACGAATATCTTATTGGTTTGGTTATCGGTTTCGCATGTTTAAAAATCGAAAAATCAATAAACCAAATCGTTAATGCACAAAATCGAATCGAACCGATCGATGCGCACCCCTAAGAACCTTTTGTACTTAGTAATAAAGGTGGATGAGTTGGTTGGACAGGTAATCTCTCAAATATTAGGTTTCAGATTCAACATTTACTGAATATTTTTTCAATTAAGTTCGTCACATGAAATTTATCTAATGTGACTTTATTTCTCCTATGAATTTATAAGAAATTATATAAAAGTAAAATTTACTTTGCGCGCATATAAAGTAGCGGTTACAACGAATTCCTTTGCAAACAGCAACAAAAAATGTGTGACTTCATATATCAAGAGGCTAAGAGCAGAATTTAACAATAATTTAGGGACTAAAAATACTATTATCAACTTAATCTTTAGTTAATAAATGAGTTTTTTTTGTATATTTTCATGTAGATAATACATTATATTTAACAACTTATAGAATATGAAGTAATATTAATACCAATTTAACATATCACATCTATAATTATTAAATGGTGAAACGATCAATAATAACGATAAATTCATGAATATTCACAAGTGAAGAAATTAAAAAAAATGCAGAGTTTATTAATTAAAAATTTAGTGTACTTAATATAAATTTGTAAAAATAAAATACTACTACCGAAAGACTAAAAAGAGTTATTATATCACTATTTTTTAATGATTTATGGTCAGGGCACCGACAGCAACACATTATAAAATTAAAATGTAGGTCGTTTACCAGTTCAAATTAACTATTTTGTTTAATTTAATAGAAAATTAATTTTTTAAAATTTTAGTTTAATAATTCCCATGTCCAATGATCTTACCTGTTAAACGGCTATAATACAGCTAAGCAAAACACACTCAGGAAGATAATATAATAATATAAAATTAATATTATTTTATATGAGCCAGAGTTTGTATGTCTCCTTCATTGGTCCCACATTAAGAAAATAATGCAAAAATTAATTAAATTTTAGTTTAATTTAAAATGATCAAATAATCATTTGCCACGCATATTGACACTAAATATTAAGCATTTGATGTAGAATAACATCATACAGTATAATCAGGCGGAACCATCTTTGCTTTAGCAGGTTCATTTGAACTTCTTTCAACAAAAAATTATATAATTTGTATACTTTTTTTATTCTATTTTATGTGTCGTCATTTGATCGGGCACAAAATTTAAGAAATAAATGATAATTTTATAAAGTTTACAAAATTCTTACTCTTAAAGTTTACTTTTTAATTATCTTTCTTATAAAGTGGGATCCAGTAAGAATAAAATGGGGATGATATCATTAAATAATTATCAAATAAAGAAAGACGACATTCTTTTTGAGACAGATCAAAAAGAAAATGACGACACATAATATGGGACGGAGAGAGTACTATTTTTATATGATTAAAAATATTTTTTTATGCATATATAGGAGATATTGAACTCCCCTTTGACTAGTTCGTATATATGCTTCTGAACCCTCTCAATGAAAATTCTGACGTTGCCAGTGAGTATAACCGCATAAGTGAAGTATGAGGAGAGTGGGATATATGTAGATTGTATTCCTACTTTTATGACATACAAAAGTTATTTCTAACAGACTCTCGACTTAACAGAATCACAATGACAATCAATTAACGATAGCTAAATAGCAAAATAAACAAATTAGATGAAGCAATAGGTAGTAGCGAAAATGTAGTCACGTTAATTTGACCATAGTTTATATTGAAAATGATGAAATAAGTACTTGACACATATTGAAACACTTAGATTAAGCATTAAGTTGTAGGATATAATTAGCATTAATTAGAATCTAATTAAATTATTTGAGATTGGTGGTATTAGTGTTGGAACTTAAATGTTAAGATTAGAAATTTGCCGACCACGTTAATGTTGGTTGGACGGTCTTAGTGTTGATATCAACCCTTTTTTTTTAAAAAAAGTGATTCGATATTCGAAATTTACTGGTCTGAACGAATTTTACATAATACAAATTTGATAGTAAAATTTGATAGTAAAGATGAACTACGTCCAATCGTCCACTTTATCCTCTTTGGATTCTAGTTTATGGAAATATATGAAGTATAATGTTATTATTGTTGTTGTACAAATTCGAGTTAATCAAGGGTCCTAAAACGAGTATTGGACATTGAAAAAAATAAACAATTCGTATAGAAAAGGATTTTCTGCGGCGCAATAATTCTAAAAATGAAAAGATCGTCAATGATTTTGAAAGTTTAACGTTCAATATGTAAAGAATAGATAAATATGAAAATAAGTTGGACAAATGATTGAGAAAATTATAAATACAAGTAAATTACAACTAAGTAGATAATGACATTTTACTTAACATGAGAAAATGACCAGCAAATTGTTTTGTCTTTCTTTGGTGGATTTTAGGTACCTCTTCATTAAAGAAAAAGGAAATGGTCCCATGGCATATTTGTCAAAACAAATATTTGGTTACATATATGTTGTGTGTGTAAATTAATAGTATAAAGTGTTGAATATTTATGAACGGGATTTGTATTGAAGTAAATTGTGTGAGTTTAATTTAAAGCGAAAAATATCACATCATACTAAAAATATTTTTGATTAATTAATTTTAATTTGTTAGAGTTTGTGATTCGAATTTTATTGATCCGGCCCTGAAAAGATTGTGGTGCGATCCATATTTGAGATTTTTTGGAGGGTTTGTGGTGGTAGCGTAGGGATCGGGTCGATAGTGGGTGAGAATATGTCATTGATTTTTAATTTCTCCATCAAAGATTTCCACATAAAATCTGTGTGTTCTTCTTGTTTTCTTTTGTTTGTGGTATTGCTTATTCCTATCCGTTCAACAACACAATCAATAGTTCAACGAGATACGTAGTAAAAATAGTGAAGCGAATGATATGTGACTCGATTCAGTACCTTTATCGGTCTACAAGCTGATTTGTTATTTTTACCCGTAGCTTTGAAGACGCACTTATACACACAAAAAAGTGTGTATAAGTATATAATATTTATATGTATTCAAATACACTATATTTATATGAAAATGTCAATTTATTACTCAGATTTCACACTTGAAGGATGTATAATTGTTTATGAAACTTCACGATTGTTCTATCTTTAAAGAATATTAAAAGAACTATATTTTTCTGACGATAACATTTTCCATAAATATGCAAAATCCTTTTTTAGCTTTAAAAGTTAGTTCCAACAAGTTTCTGAGAAAGTGCTTGAAGTGCCTAAACTAAAATTAGAAAGATTAGGTGTTGCATTGTTGTAAACTTTTGTTCTCTTCTCAAAACTACTTTATTTTTATATTTTAAAAAAATTGACTCGATTGGGAGTATTTTTTAAAAATATTTCTTTTGATAATTTATTATTACAGTTTGATAGAGTTAAAATGTCAATTACAAATTCAGTCAAACTCAATCGTTTTTTGATTGAATTTATAAAAATTATTAAGTAATTTCGAATTCTCACAAACTTAAAAGAATTAAAATTTAGAATACATGAATTTCAAACATCTTTAATAACAACACAACCAACTCCTAAATTATGATTATATTTTTGCAACCGGATGTTTAATGTTCGCTATTTGAAATATTGATTAATTTAGATTTACATTATATAAAATCTATTAAAGGATAACATTTTTTTGATTTTTTTTTCTAAAAAAATAATTTAAATTCGAGAATTTTAATTAAGAGTAAATGAATCCCATCCTTCACAAATTATGGTGGTGAATTATGAACTATGAGTCATTTTTATCTGTTCATGCACACTAATGCATGGAATATAAAACTGTATAGCATTACCAACAGACATACACACCTATATTATATCTGTATTTCAAACTAAACAATTGATTATAAATTTAATAATATATTATACAAATAATTTCCTCCAAGACCAACATGATTTGTCTTGGGATAGTTGCTTTCATTCTTAATCAAAATTTTCGAGTTTAAGCTACTCAACATAAATATATATATATATATATATTTTAAAACATTGTCATAAAATTAAATTTTGCAATATGTGAATTCAAACTTAATTGAATTCTTATATAAATATTGAAAACTAAATAATAAATTATGAAAATTTTATCAAAAAAATCATTCTTTATAAGAGTTTGCAATGCAAAAATTCAAATTTACAAACGTCAAATATTGAGTGATCATGAACTACAAAAAGTTCATTTTATTGGAAAAGCAGTTCTAAAAAATAGCCATATAATACATAAATTTAAATTTAATTAAATATCTAATATCATGAATGAACGACAAACTGCACAAATTCCTTCCATGCATCAATAATAACAATAACATATTCAGTTTATTTTTATAAATTAAATTATGAAAAAGGATAAATATAAACGATTTATATCGTTATTTCAAAAATGAGATTAAAAAAAAAACTATTTTTAATAGACATTTGACTAGCCTTTCAATGCGCGAACTTACTAAAAATTGTACAAACCCACAACATAAGTTTCACTTATTATAACAAATTTCATCTCTTCAAACATATTATAAAAATATTATTTTTTAAGTTAATACATATACATAACTTTCTATGTCGGCCTTATTATGATTTTTATGTATATATTGGCTTTATTATGTATGTGAATAGAAAAAGAGTAAAGTAATAAGAAAATAAAAGAGAGCGTAAATATTTATAATAAAATTGAAATTTATTTTATTTTGAAACTTAATAAGTATGAATATTACAACATCATACCCATTGTAGTTTATACACCAAATATATAAACTACAAAAATTTTCCTTCAAAGGAACCTTCCTTTTTCTCTTCACCTCCTTATATATATTCCTCTTCACAGTTTCTTTTCTATTCACTTTCCATTCCAAAAATACAAATAACTCTCTTTTCTCCCTTTCTCAAATTCAAAAAAAAAAAAAAGAGAAAACACAATCCTTTGGGCTTTGTTAATCCAAAAAAAAAATGGCTTCATATTTCACAATTTTCCTCTTCTTATCCTTTTTCATTGCTTGTTCCACAGCACAATCACCAACTCCGGCACCAAAAATATCTCCAGCAGCTACACCAGCTCGAGTACCCGCACCAGCACCAGTAACACCATCGCCACCAACATCAACTCCAGCTCCAGCACCAGCACCAACAACAACGTCACCAACTCCATCTCCAGCAGCATCAGCAACTTCTCCATCTCCATCTCCTGCAGGAACCGGCGCCGGTTCACCACCGGCGCCTTCACCCGCTGGTTTGGGCGGTGCGCCGGCGGAGCAGCCCTCCTCCGACAACACCCCGTCATCGCCGAACGCTGCTAACAAGGCGGTGTTCGGCGGTGGTGCTGCTACTGTGTTTGCTGGTGCGATCATTGCGGCTGCTTTGATGTAGAAGCGACACGTGGCGTGACACGTGGGTTGTTGTTTTGATGGACGGTTGAGATAAGTACACGTGTCTTGGACTTTTGGATTGGACGGTTGAGATCTGTTTTGTAATACTTATCTCTTTTTTTATTTTGTTTTGTTTTAATTATTTTTGTATTTTTGTCATTTATTTGTTCTGGTACATTGTGGTGTTTTTTGTTAATTATGTTTTTTCATTTTAGAGTGAATTATTATTCATGTACATTCAAGTAAAAATAAATTTGAGTTTATATTCTTTTTGTTACTGTCCTTTCTATTATTTGTTTGTTAGCGTTTTCTATTTCGATTAATTTGTATTGTTATTTCTCTCATATGTGTTTTCTTAGACTGGTACTAGTTAATCGTAGGGTCTATTCAAACATTTCCTAGCATTTTCAATCACTAATTGTTTGGTATTTTTCTTATAATTGGTTAATTAAATTAAGACCAAAATTTTTTAAGGCTTTGTTAAGCACAGATCTTAGGAAGAAAAAGTGTAAAAGCAATTTAGAACCATGTTACTTACTATTCTCTCTCTTCCCATATGGGTAGGTGGTTAGAAATTATTGATACAAAATTATTTTAAATATAAAATGTGATACTTTTGAGTTTGTCTATTTTTCTTGTTACGAGTGAACTTTATTACATAAATTGAGATATAAATAATACTAACTTTTTACAATATTATACGAAGGTAGATTGCATAGTGAAGTCAACACGCTTGCCGGTCTATGTTTGCTTGCCGTTTATATCAAATCACAACCTAACTCGCATGAGATTTAACAATTGAAGCTATTGTTAGTTTTTTGGAGCGACATCTTTTAATAATAATAAATGTTCTTGTTGTCAGGGGTGGATCTACAGTGCTGGGTGGGTTCTCTCTGTCATAGATTCGATAAATATATTAAAAAATAGGATAAATTAATAAAATATTATAGATGAGAACTTATAAACAAAAATAACATTGGCTTGATGGTATAAAATGGGCCTTTGAAGTGCTTCGTTCCGTGACCATGGGATCAATCCTTGTTGGGTGTTATCTTTTTTAATTATAACTTTATTTTATCGAAAATTCACAAGTTTGAAATCCTAAATTCGTCAGCTAATACAATCACAATCTAATACTGCATTCAAGGTGTGGCCCAATACAATCACAATCTAATGCATTTAAC
The DNA here is from genome assembly GCA_030864225.1 of Capsicum baccatum var. pendulum. Lineage (NCBI taxonomy): Eukaryota > Viridiplantae > Streptophyta > Magnoliopsida > Solanales > Solanaceae > Capsicum > Capsicum baccatum. The sequence goes on along the minus strand of CM061561.1, from coordinate 259,512,501 downwards.
GCGTGGCTTAGTAGTTTAATGAAGTTGGATTGAATACCATGTGATCTTAGGTTCAATTTTAAATATAGACAAATGCTAGATGATTTTTTTTTTTATTTGTTCTAGCATTGATGAGCAGGTTTACCTAATACTTGCTATTGGTGGGAGATGATTGATATTTCGTAAATTTAATCAAGGTACGCACAAACTGATTCAAAAATCACAATCCAATTTGTACGAGATTTAACAATTGAAGCTATTGATAGTTTTAAGGGGCAACATCTTTCTATAATAGTTATGCCTGCGTACAAATAGAATCATAATTTAATTTGCATGAAGATTTAGAATTAAAGTTATTGATAGTGAGATTTAGTAATTTAAGTAATTGATAGTTTTAGCTATCTAATTTGTTTGGGATTCAGTAATTGAAGTTATTAGTATTTTTGAAAAGTCAACATCTTCCTATCATAGTTAATACTAACACAACTAAATACAATGGTAGAAGTTTGATGGGACGAAATCCTCCTATAATAATTTGCAATTGCATGAGAAAGTAGCTTATTACAAGCCCTTCAAAACAAAAGCAGTTAGATACATGCTTGGTGGCTTTTTGGTCAAGTTTCTCAAATCAGCTTATAAATATATATATTTTTTTAACAAATACTTTTGGTGATAATTAATTTGTGTAAAAAAATTTTAAAAATATTTTTTGACGAAAATTAGTATTTGATCAAACTTTTAAAATTATTTTTAATATATTTTTCAAAAGAGATTTTGTAAAAAATATTTTTTAGCCTATGAAAAACTATTCCCGAAAAGCGCTTATTTTTTTTTTCATAAGCTTGGTTAAACATTTTTTTTTTTTTAAAATAATCACTTTTAAGAAAAATTAAATACTTTTGAAAAAAAAAAGCTTGGACAAATAAATTATCTCATTATAAATAAAAATATGTATAATTAGGGGTAAGTAGTACCAATAGACATAGTAGACTTTGGGAGGTTGAAGTCAAGATTGTTAGCAAACAAACCTTGCACATGAAACGCCGATAATTGCTTATAAAACATTCATATATATATATATATATATATATATAAAAGGCTTTTGTTTGTTAGCAAATAAATTAATGCAAATTGGTGTTTTTAGTGGACTGACATTTTCAAAAGAAAAATATAAAATAGTTGTTGTGAATCTCAAAAGTTGTCCATTTTAATTCAATACTTATAATAAGTTATTAAAAAAAAAAAGGTAAATAAGAGTACTCGTTTTGCTTCGTTCTTTGTTTCTCTCTATAAACAAAAGTTGATGAGATTGGATTAAAATAACAATATATTGAGAATAATTTACTATAAAAAAATAAAATATTGAGTTAACAAAAAATTATTTCGCGAAACGTTACATGGAGAAGTAACAAGCAAATAATTTTGCTAGTTATTTAGCCCATCAAATCAGAATGGTTTAAAATTAGGGTAAACAATATAAATTTTAACACTTTGCTACCTAATTATTCTCTTTCCTAAATTTTTATATTAATTACTTAATATCCCGGATATGATACATAAGTTTGATCTGAATACATAACCAACAGATACATAACTACCAAACTAATTGACTATAAAAAAGAAAAATAATAATAAAAGAGTAAATAATGGAACAATTTATGCGATTCTAATTGAGCAATTATGTTTCCATCACAAGCCTTTTATCTTTCCCTTTATACCGCAAAGCTTCCTCCTTTAATCTTTCAATAGCTCTAACAATAATTAAAAACAATAAATAAATAATTAAATTCCTAAAATAATTCAAAAAATTGAAAAAACAGAAGAAAAAAATTGACCATTCTTTAGGAGAACCATACAAAAGGACAGTTCACGTCTGAAAGCTTCGATTTCTCTGAGTTCTTCTTCTAAAGCAACAATAAATTGATTGATCTTTGTTCATTTGTTAGAGATGTCATCCATGACAAAAACTTCAATTAAAACGTTTGAAATTATTTTTGGGACATAAATAAAGTTCAAATAAAGTTGAACGTATCGGATGAAAAAAACAATACAAATCAACTTCAACATTTACTATGTATCAAAAGTAATGATATATCTCATACTTATGTATCATACTCATAATGTTGAATGTATCCGGTGTAAAACAAACTAAAACTTGCATACAATTTTCAAAATGTATCATATAAATCTAAAATCTCGACAAAATTAGATCTATGTATCATAATAAGTATATTACATGTATCAAGTATAAAAGTGAACCATAATCACATATATGTTGTATTATGTATCACAAAGCATTAGCCTTGAATCTATGTATCAAATGCAGTATACTGAATGTATATATTTATAAAGAAACAAAAATCACATGTAAAATTTATGATGTATCAGAACGCATGTATTGTCACGAAAATTGATTTTTTGTAACTTACTTCTTCCTCTTTACAGATGAAATAATTGATAAATTCTTCATCATAGCCGGGTCATTTTGATATTTCAATCGATTTTCACGAAAATTAACGTCTTTCATATCATAATGAAATGGTGAAAATTAAAAAAGAAAGTTAATGGTTGATATATTTGCATCGTCAAATATTTGGATCGACCATTACCATCTTGCATGTTGCACTGATGGACTTATTGACGTTATTCATAGACTACTGGTGTTACCATTTTCAACAGCTACTTCATTCAACATGATAATGAAATTGTGGAAATTGTTAGATTTAATTTAATAGATGAGAACATGGTGGAAATTCAAAAGAAAGAAAATGAAAATTGTAACTTGAATATTGATGTAAAAGATGAAGATGAGAACATAGTGAAAATTCAAAATGGGTGAGTTGAGAAAATTGTGAGATATATTTGCTGATTTTTGGGCTTGATTTGTGGCACAATAGAAGTTGTGGGTGGGTTTTTTAGATGTATCAGAAAAGAGATAACTATTTTGAGTAAAAAAGAAATTTTTGTAATTAGTTTGGTTGGATGAGATTTAAGTAATAATAGAAACTTAAGGTGTGGTTATAAGTAATTTATCCTTATAAGAGTACATTATTCAAAAAGACAATTCAATCAAAAATTATTTAACGAAGTCATCTTTATCTTTACCAAATCATTTCAAAATGCACTAATTGGCTAATAATTTCAATAATTATTATATATTAATTTAAAATCAAACTAAAATTTTATAAACTTTCAAATTTTATATTCATCTTGAATTAGTAGAAAACATGATGATTCCCTCCTTGGATAAGCACTTAAAGCATAATGTTATCCATCTTTTAAACTGTTAAAAGTGGTGTCAGTTGGTATTGGTTGTAACAAAATATTCTTTCCAAATATCTATAACAAGTTAACAACGATAATAATGATAATGATATATTCAGTATGCTTCTCTTTGTACAAGTGAGGTTTGGTGAGGATAAAAATATATTTTGAAAGTGACTAAAATTTAAAGAAGTTTAAATTGATGATTGAATTAACTATATAAAAAGGGGCTATTATAGAAGTTTTCTAGAGATATTTGTCATGTGAATGGAATATCTTGGGGAACATGGACAGCACAAATTGTGAAATTGTAATATTTCAAATTGAGAAAAATTCATAAATAGCTAGATAGAGTGTAATTATGAAATATAGCTATAGTTGATGTATCATATCAAACAGGTATCAGTTACATCAGTAAATTGGAAGTATTTAGACAACTGATATTAGTTGTATTAAGACATATTATATCAGTTGAAAACGTGTGAAAAAATTCTGTCAATGTACATGTGTATTGTGTATTTGCTATAAAATCCAAAATGTATTGTGTATTTCTATAAAATTCAAAATACAGCTACATTTCATAATTTTTTGAAATTATAACTATGTATGGTAGATACAGTCTAAACATTTGCCACGTTGCGTGATTTTTTTTTCTTTCGAAAATTTGACGCCTTCGAGAATAAATGCTTAAAGTTATAGGCCCATTTGTGCCAAAAATCATTGTTAGTTGAATAGCCCAATTGAAATTCAAGAAGGATTGGGCCAATTGGGTTACAACAGTACTGGATCCATTTAATCAACTCCATCAACAATAAATGTTTAAAGGTCCAAAAATTCTAGGCCCAAAAACATAAATCCCGACAGTTTGATCTTCATTATTGAAATTTCTGATATTTTGCACAATTATCAAATTTTTTGATTTTGGGTCTGTTGAGATACATAATTATCTCCCGGTACAACCAACGAAGATACATTTTTTTTTTGTAAAGATACATAATTAGCTCCCGATACATTTTTTTTTCAATCTGCGTCTGTCAAGATACATAATACATCCAACGAGGATATTTTTTTTTCCTTTGTAAGGATACGTAATTAGCTCCCGATTTTTTTTTTTAATTTTGGGTCTGTCGAGATACATAATACATCTAGCGAAAATACACTCTTTCTATTGTAAAGATACATAATTAACTCCCAATATATATTTTTTTGATTTTGGGTCTGTCGAGATACATAATTAACTCTAGAACTGTCAATATAGGCTTGGACCGTGAGGTCGGCCCAACCCAACCCTTTAATTAAGTGGGGTTGGGCTAAGTTTTTTCAGCCCATTTAAAAATGAGGCTTATAAGCCCAGCTTCACTTGACCCGTCGACCTCAGAGGCCAGCTCATGGCTGGGACATTAAAAATAATTATTAAATATTTTTAAGTTGGCCATTTATTTATTAGAAATCAGAATTTTGTCAATCTTTTCTAACTAGCTACTTTTTTTTTTTTTTTTTTTTTTTTTTATCTATTCTTTGGTTGATACTAATTTTTTGAAAGTTCTTAGTGTGTGTTTAAAATAGCTAGTAAGCTGCTTTTAGTTGTGAACTTCAAAAAATTGCTTTTACTCGTGATGGTTTAGTAGTTGTTGCCTTTGCTTAATACAATATTTTGTTCTTTAAATTTAGGCTCTCTTCTGTTATAATCTTGCTTCTTTTATGCAGATATTTTGTGTATATCTATATTTATCATCTTAATCATATTAGAATTTTTCTATGAAATTTGTAGCTAATCATCATTTGTTTGCTTATTACAGTAAATGTCATGAGCAAATTACAACTAAGGGATCGTTTGGTGTGAGATATAAGGGATAAATAGTGTAAGATAAAATAAAGGACAATTTTATCCCATATTTGGTGTGAGGTATTAGTTAGTACTAACATTACTTATCGCACCATTTACACCATAATGATGAGATAAATTATCCGTATAAATAATGAAATAACTAATTTCAAGATTAACTATCCCAGGATCAACTCTTTCCCAACCTAACGATCCTTAAAGGTATTAGTAAGATGCCTATTACATGCTAAAAGCAAGTAGGAGACATATTAAAGTGAAACCATAAAAGTTCGTGATAGTTTAGTGTAGACACGTAATTTTGTCCATCCCTGAAAGCATTTTTTCTATTTTTTACCTTATCCCATCATGTACCCTCAACCATCTAATCATACCCCACAAAAATACAAAAATACAAAAATAATAAGCTCCCTAACAAATTTTAACTTGTTCTAATCCTATCCTAACAACCTCTCTAATTAAAAGCGGACACCTCACCACCCCCATGTCCCTACCCCACCTCACCCCTTCCCACGTACCACCCCACTCACATTTTTATCCTCATAATAACAAACTAAGAAGAGAGGGCCCACAGGAAGATTGAAGGAGTTTTTCCATTTTGGAATTGAATACATAAGGGGACCACACTAACATATATGACAGATCCTCACAGAGCACAGATGGGATCTTCTCCAAAAAACACATATACATACAGACCTTACGGAATTTTTTTGGGGACAACAACAACTCAGATTAACCCACAACGCACGGACCTCCATTTTACTTGACTCTCATATGAAATTCACACATACACTGGTCAAACTATTACACATATATAGACGCCAAACACAAATACACACTGAGATCATGAATCAGAAAATCAAAGAGAGGAAGTAGTGAGGTCGAGGAATAGAGGGAGAGAGAGCTGTAAAATAGAGAGAGTTGTAAGGGAGAGAGAGAGAGAGAGAGTAAAAACGTGTTGGATAACTATTTTCCGATGAGCTTTCGCCAGAAATCGGCCAGAATCCGACACTGGAGAACACCATCGTTCTCTAAACCACCTAAAAATTGACCAAAAAATTCAGTTAAGTCAGAATCATCATAACCAGCACCTCAACTCTGATGAAATAGATCATAAAATGAGCTATATAGTAACGTTTCTTGGTGATATGAATCGGGTTTCAGGTGTTTTTTCTGCCTCTTTGTGATTTTTGAGTTTGAATCAGATTTTGGGGTATTATTTTTGACTGGTTTTAACTCTTTTCGAAGTTGAATTCAATATCGAGTTGGATTTCGTTTTGTGTCGAGGTTCGATTGAGGTTTTCAGATGCTGTCTCGACTTTTAATCACGTAATCTGACATAATAAAGCTCTAATTTAGGTTCTATTCCACTCCTTTCTTCTTCTTATATTATTGTTGATGATATTAGGTACATTGAATTGAATATCGTGTGTTGGTTTAATTCTTGTTGGTGATAGACGCGTGTTTGACTTGATCTGTAGTTAGTTACCTTGATTATGATTAATATGGTGAAATGATGTATTGTTTGAGAATTAAAATTGGTTGTTGGGTTGGGATTGAAAGCTTGATAGAAAGGGTGAATTTAGATTAACTTTTGTTTATTTTTGTTTTCGAAATAAGCTTGAATATTATCGGAACGTGATACAATTTTGATGTGTGGAAACAGATAGGCAAATGAAGGTTCGGGTAGGCGAATTTTAGGATTGCTGACTTTTGAATGTGTGAATGTTTGTTGAATGGTTCTTTCTAGTTTTAACGCACAAAAATTGAGAACAAATATATTCATTTTACCGGGGAATGGCCCGATGTTTATGTACTTATTCTTCGGGGAATGTCCCGAAGTATCTTGTACTTAGAGGATGTTCGTGATGAAGGCCCGAGGCGTCGGGTAGAGCACTAGCCTAGAATTGGTTTAGAATAGGATTTACATTACCGTATTTTTCTATTTTTGGATTGTAATAATTGGACTGGACACTATAATTTTGGATTTGTTTGTTTGTTTGTTTATTTGATTGGTTTGTATGTTTTTGTGTGGTTTATACACTCTTAGTATCGAATTAGCATATGCTCCACCAAGCGACCGTGGTCGAACTATGGGATCGAGGGGTGACTAACACCTTTCCATCGGTCAATAAAATTTCTTAACCGGAATCTCTGTTCACGGATCAGTTTAAAAGAGTCAAAAACAGTTTTGAAAAAGGATTTCCAAAGGTAACTTGGCACACCCAATTATGTCAAGTGGCGACTCTGAGTTTAAAAGTAAATAATTCTTTTCGTAACAAATTCTCATCTTTTGTCACTTAATAATAAAACCCTTTCGAACCTTCAAATAAATCTTTTTGGTTGTAAAAAAAGGGTGTGACAGCTCTGGCGACTCTGCTGGAAACTTTTCAGAATTCGAGCTTATTTGTTGGAGTCGTATCAGCTTAGTTTGACACTATAGGTGTATAGACATTTTTTTTGTGATTGTTATCTGTGTTATTGTTGTTGTGCGTTTTCCTGCTCTTTGTTTACAGTTTTTATTTATGTGTTACCACTATATATCTAGTATCATTTGCATAACCCGAGTCATTTTTTCTGCAACAAGTCCGTAGTACATGCTGTGTACATGACCTATAGTTGAGTCACCCTTATCTTAAGGGGGGAGCCGTTGGTTTGCATGGAGTAGGTGGACAGTTAAAGCAGCCACTATCGACCATACGCTCCCTCGAACATCCTTGTTAGTGAACCCCAGTGTTGGTCAGCCTTTAGGTCATACTTATGTGCATTATATTGAGACCTAGCGGGGCCAATTTGCATCTTTGAGGGTAATGGGGTCATTTGACGGACTGATTTGGGGAAAACATGTGTTAGAAATAAAGTGCGTAGGCAATGAAAAAAGTGAGTCGAAAAAAAAGAGTGAAAAAAAGAGTTTCATAGTTTTTACAGTTCTTTATGACTTTTGTTTTTCACAATTCAAAAAGATTTTTACCTTTCACACTCATTTTCTTAAAAATACCAAAAAGATTTTTCTTTCATAGTTGTTGATGTCAATGTTATGTGAATTGTCTAATTAAAAAACCCAAAAAGATTGTATATCTCATCATCCATCTTTAATCGCGTCTCTCAAGTCAAGTCTTATTTTGTTTTAATCCTTAATTGTCCAATCTGGACGAACTACGCACCCCTGATTCTCCTCTCTCGGGAGTGAGATACGTAGGTAGCCTATTGTTGGTTCGGGGTTTTATTCATAAATCCAAAAAGATTTTCTTCACTCTTCATTTAGAGTAGGTGTTTCATATACATTTTCAAGAGAAAACTACAAAAAGATTTTCCTTTAATAGGTTCAAGTTTCATTTTCGCATGAAATTCAAAATTGAAAACCCAAAAAAAGTTTCTTTGGTAAACATAGGTTTCATTTTGTATAGGGATGTTAAGCCTAAAAAATGCAAAAAAAAAAAAAGATTTTTGTCAATTCTTTTGACAGTTTGTTATTTTCTTTTCTTCTTAAATTTTCAAGGAAAAAAGTAAAAAAAGAGGACAAAGAGTTCAATTGGCCATTTTGGCACGACTTCATGAACTACGCACACCTGATTCTCCTCTCTTGGGGGTGAGATACGAGGCCCCTTTCTTGGGTTCGGTGATCTTTTCAAGAAAAAAAGGAGAGAGGTTTTGAAAAAATGTTGAACTCTAACATATTTGTTGCCTCTTGTTCAGTTAGTTTAAGGTTATTTGTTTGTTGCTTCCTGGCTGGACGTCCATATCACACCAAATCTAAGAAAGGGTTAGTTGTGTCCAACAAGGATATAGAGAGTGGCATCATGGATGAAACAAAGAGTCAGGAAATTGAGAGTTTAATGGAAGAGAATTTGAGACTGAGACAACAAATGATGGAAATGTATCGAGCTTGGGCTAGTGGGCTGCCTCCACCCCCGTTCCCCACTTTTGACCCTACAAGTACCTTGAATCTTCCACCAAAATCGCAAAGTCAGTTTTCTATTGTTGTTGATGCACCACAGCATGCCTCAGAATCTATTCCAAGTCAAATGCACCTCAATATTTCCACCACTCTTTCTTTAGCTCCTCAGTATAAGTCTGCCACATTCACAACACCATATACCGTATGTGCTTTTTTTGCGCAACCTTTTACTAAGAATTCCACTTTGGCTATCAATCCAACGATTATGCTTCCCCATTTCACTAGTGAATCCACGTTCAATACTCTTGATGATCATTGTTATACTCTTGAGCCTACCATTAAATTAAGTGGACCGCCAAAATTTCTTACTAAGAAGCCTAGCATGCTAGAAGAGCTTATGGGCTATAAGATGTTTCATATAAAAACTGGGGCATGTCTTCAAGTTTTAAGCTTCCTCCCAACTTTGAGACATCAAAATTTGGGGAGTCTGATGGACATAAGGATTCTGTGAAACATTTGGGACGACCTTGCAATCAACCAAGGGAAACTGAAGAAAAGAAAAAGAAAAACGCACCTATTGTCATGCCAGGGCCAAAGCAGAGTATGAGAAGTCCAACCCAACAATACTATCAGCCTCAATCCCGAGCTTACATATTAGATCCACATAACCACTTGCAACAAGGTTTCTTTCCCTAAAATCCAAGAAATCCCATTCTACTTCCTCAATATCCTTTGAACAATGCACAATTGTATGCTCATCCAACTTCTTATCCACAATGGCATGCACCTGTCCCTCAACATATTCCTTGACCCCCATAAATTTACCAAGAAACCTCTAAATCCATGTTTCATCCGAGGCCAGAGTTCGCAAAGAGGGGGAAGGAAAAAGATAATTTCACTCCTATTGGGGAATCCTATGCCAGTTTATTTCAGAGATTGGTACAACATGGCATGATCACTCCTCTCCTTGGGTATACTCATGACCCACATTCAAGAAGTTTTGATCCTAATGTACGATATGCATATCATTCTGATGTTCAGGGTCAAAGTATTGAAGATTGTCGTGCTTTGAAAAGAAAAATTGAAAAGATGATTCAAGATAAATCAATTATGGTGTAGAACATTGACAGAGATAAAAGATCTAGTCATGCTGATATGCAAACCAGTGGCTAAGATGTCAGGCTGAGCAATAGAGAAGTCACCCCTCCCTCCTAGGAAGAGGGTTGGTAGTTTGTTTTGTTTTATTTTCTGTTATTCAAATTATTTCAGGGTTGTAGTTCAAGATCTATCTTGTTTTGTCCCTTTGTCATTATGTTCAAACCCTTCTATCCTTCATTTTTATTAAATGAAGTGTCTCGTTTTTCTTTGTGTTTTAAATATGTGTTATTTGTTTGTTTTTTTTACATAGTACATTTTATGTTGACTCTAATGATATGACATGCTAGTAAAATTTACAGCCAGATCTTAAAATCCAGTTTATGCATGAGCATTGAATCAGAGGGTTAAAGTTAGAAAAGAGAGCGTCTGAAAATAGATACAGTGCTGTGGCATTTGGTGATCAAGTTGAAGCCTTCTTTGAAAATTAAGGAAATTATTTTGAGAATCGTGAGAATAACTTGCTCAACATTTGAAAGACATGTCTCAATTAGGTCAACTAGTGGATGTGTGATCCTACATCAAAAGGAATAAAAAAATTAGCTCCACTAAAGCATGAGGAATGTACAACAAAGATGGAGTTTGCAGAAGAAGTAGCGACGCACAGTCTCAGTTAAAATTAGTGCTGTAAAAATATCACAAATTATCGTCATCTCTCACTTTCATATTGTATGATATGTTCTTACATTTTCAAGGATTGATATGACAAAGGCATTTCATTCTGCTATCCAAACATCGTATCATCCTTATTTTCCCCCCATTTGAGCCTTAGTTTTATTTTCTTTCATACATCTCTTTTGAAATTAATATAGAGTCAACAAAGCTCAAAAGAAAAGGTGTCGAGCAAAACAATAGAGACAAAAAAGTTTCAAAAAAAAGAAGAGAAAAATGTGTCCAAAAAGAGAAAAAGAAGAGCGTTGAGATAGATAAAGTTAGAAAAGTCCCAAAGAGAAAAAGAGTCAACAAAATTAAAAAAAACTTAGAATCAAGTGAAAGAACAAGGTGCTAGAACTACGCGTGACCCGATTTTCCTCTTTTGGGGGTAAGATACGTAGGCTGCCCTACTCCAGGCTCGGTCCAACCAAATAAACAATTTAGAGTCACCCATTCAAAAGAAACTGGGGCATAAGTTAATTCTTATTGTTTGAGTCTATTCCAAAAGCTGTAAGTCCCAATCCACTTCAAGTGTCGATTGGGCCTTACGCCATCCTTTATTTCTAACCCTATCCAAAAGCCAAGTCACAACCAAAGAAAGACCTTCAGATCAATCTTTGAGGATGTTAAGGCTAAGCATGCAAGAGATATGATGATGTAGTTGGGAACTACTTGTCTTCCTCAACATAAGAAATCAGGAGAGAAACAAAAATGAGAGTCTTATTGGTGAAAACCCTCACAGGAACCGTAAGATGCTGGTAAGTTGAGAGAGATAAAAATGAGAGAGTCTTATCGGTGAAAACTCTCATGGTCACCATAAGACAACTATGAGTTAAGGGAAACGAAGATAAGAGAGTCTCATTAGTGGATAACCCTTACAGACACCATAAGACAATGGTGAGCTGAGGAAAAGAAAATGAGAGAAGCTTATTGGTGAAAACCCTTCAAGGCACCACTAACCGAATGGGGTCTTAAATACAATTGACCTAAGGAAGCAACTAAGTTCCAAGGCCATTAACTCAACAACAACGGGTAGAAAGTTTGGATTAAAAGATCAAGCTGCTTAAACCCAAATGCATGGCATAATCATTAGTGTTGACTGCCATTTTTAGATGAATTTTTTGTTTCTTTGTTTAAAAAGGGGACATTCATTGTCTTTTCTTTCTTCTCTTTATTTTTATTTTATCTTTCTTGAGTCAGTTATCCAAATAAAAATTGTCATTATTTTTTTTTATTTCTTGTCTTTGAGTCAAGTCCGTGTCAAAACAAGTGAGAAAAGATTTAAAAATCGGCTACCAACTGCTTCAATTACAAAAACGAGACAAAAGGCCAACACATGAAAGAGATATGATTGTGAATCGAAATAAGGCATACAGAAAGTTCTGTCAACAGACAAGTCTAGGAACTCAAGAGAATACCAAAGTTTAAAGGGTTTATCTGAGGATCATGGCAAAGCAAAGATACTGTATTTGTTTCAAAGTCACTCTTAATAATCTGAGTTTGGTCAATGAAGCCACAAGTCAATGACACAGGGTAATGGTTGGAAGCAAGATTAAATGTGATGACGGCAAGAGCGTTTTCCACGAAAGCCAAAGCCACAAACCAGCTACCATGTTTTTAAACTCACAACCTTTCTTTGGATGAAACAGGAACAGGTTACCTTCAAATCAAGGATTTCTAATCCCAAACAACAAAGGCCATAATTTCTCACTTCTACAAAGGCAAGAGGCAATGTTGCTGCACAGGTTTGATAATCCAGTCATGGTAAAATTCATCATCTTATATCCCTAGGAGACACACTTTTTTGTCCAGGGATTTTGGTTTTCATTTGCTGGGTGATACACTTCTTAAATTGAACCTTCACTCCTAGAAAACGTACCATCTATTCAAGTCACCCCTTTGATTCCTATAAGATGTACCTTTTAGTCGAGTCATTCTCTTTGATTCATAGAAGACGTACATTTTAGTCGAGTCATTCCCTTTGATTTCTATAAGACGTACCTTTTAGTCAAGTCATTCCCCCTGACCCCTAGAATACGTACCTTTTAGTCAAGTCATTCCCCCTGACCCCTAGAATACGTACCTTTTAGTCGAGTCATTTCCCTTGATTCCTAGGAGACGTACCTTTTAGTTGAGTCATTTTCTTTGATTCCTATAAGATGTAACTTTTAGTCGAGTCATTCCCCTTGACCCCTAGAAGACGTACCTTTTACTCGAGTCATTTTCTTTAATTCCTATAAGACGTACCTTTTAGTCGAGTCATTCCCTTTGATTCCTATTAGACGTACCTTTTAGTCGACTCATCCCCTTTGATTCCTATAAGACGTAGCTTTTAGTTGAGTCATTTCCTTTGATTCCTATTAGACGTACCTTTTAGTTGAGTCATCCCCTTTAATTCCTATAAGACGTACCTTTTAGTCGAGTCATTCCCTTTGATTCCTATAAGACGTACCTTTTAGTCAAGTCATTCCCTTTGATTCGTATAAAACGTACCTTTTAGTCGAGTCATCTCCTTTGATTCCTATAAGAGGTACCTTTTAGTCAAGTCATTCCCTTTGATTCCTATAAGACATACTTTTTAGTCTAGTCATTTCTCTGGATTCCCATAAGACATACCTTTTAGTCGAGTCATTCCCTTTGATTCCTAGAAGACGTACCTTTTAGTCGAGTCATTCCCTTTGATTCCTATAAGACGTACCTTTTAGTCGAGTCATTGCCCTTGACCCCTAGAAGACGTACGTTTTAGTTGAGTCATTCCTTTTGATTCCTATAAGACATACCTTTTAGTCGAGTCATTCTCTTTGATTCCTATAAGATGTACCTTTTAGTCGAGTCATCTTCTTTGATTCCTATAAGACTTATCTTTTAGTCGAGTCATTCCCTTTAACCCCTAGAAGACGTACCTTTTAGTCAAGTCATCCCCTTTGATGATTCCTATAAGACGTACCATTTAGTTGAGTCATTCTCTTTGACCCTTGGAAGACGTATCTTTTATTCGAGTCATCTCCCTTGATTCCTGTAAGACGTACCTTTTAGTTGAGTCAACTCCCTTGATTCCTATAAGGTGTACCTTTTTAGTCGAGTAATTTCCTTTGATTCCTATAAGACGTACCTTTTAGTCGAGTCATTCTCTTTGATTCCTATAATGATGTGACTTTCACAAAATTCCTTTGATCATAAACTAGGGCAACATTTAGTTCTTGTGTTTGGAACTTCACTTTTCTGTCAAATGAAATATATTCATAATAATCTTTGTTTGGGATAATTTTCTTTTTAGTTTTGATGTGATTTCAGGAGCCCTCCTGAAGAACAGGGCGAATAAATGAAAAGTCAAGTAACATGGTGAATAAGTTGAAAGTCAAGCCATAAAGTGAAGAAATTGAAAGTCAAACGATTGAAAAATAGCAAGTCAAGAACCAACCTGAAGAACAGGGTGAAGAAATTGAAAATCAAGCAACAAGGTGAAGAAATTGCAAGTCAGGAGCCCGCTTGAAGAATAGGGTGATGAAACTTAAGTTAGGAGTCCAACAGAAGTTATATAGATAGGGTTTTGTAATTTCATTTATGTTTTAACTTATAATTTTCATTTTGATGTAATGACAGAGCTGCGGACTGGAGCCTCGACGGGACCTCACTCGACTCTCCAACTCGGTCGTCCTTCTTCCTTTTGTTTCTTCCCTGTGAGTAATGGTCGGTTCAAAATTCTGTGTCGTTGTCTATTTCTTTGTATGAAAACACTTTGTGTTTACATGCAAAGAGGGGCATGATTTAGACACATAATTTTGTCCCTCCTCGAAAGCATTTTTTCTATTTTTTACCATATCCTACCGTGTACCCTCAACCATATAATCATACCCCATAAATATACAAAAATAACAAACTCCCTAACAAATTTTACCTTGTTATAATCCTATCCTAACAACCTCTCCATTTAAAAACGGACACCTCACCACCCCATGTCCCTATCCTACCTCACCCCTACCCTCGTACCATCCCATTCAGATTTTTATCCTCACAATAACAAACTAAGAAGAGAGGACCCACAGGAAGATTGAAGGAGTTTTTCCATTTTGGAATTGAATACATAAGGGGACCACACTAACATAATGGCAGATCCTCAGAGAGCACAGATGGAATCTTCTCCAAAAATCATATATACATACAGAGCTCACGAATTTTTTTTGGGGACAATAACAACTCAGATTAACCCACAACACACAGACCTCCATTTTTCTTGGCTCTCACATGAAATTCACACATACTGGTCACACCATTACACATATAAAGATGTCAAATATAAACACACACTAAGATTGTGAATTAGATAATCAAAGAGAGGAAGTAGTGAGATCGAGAAACAGAGGGAGAGAGAGCTGCAAGGGAGAGAGAGAGAAAGAGAGAGAGGAAAAAAGTATAGGCTGACTGTTTTTCGATAAGATTTTGCCAGAAATCGGCCGGAATCCAACACCGGAGAACACCATTGATCTCAAAACCACCTAAAATTTGACCAAAAAATTCAGTTCAGTCAAAATCGCCATAACCAGCACCCTAATTCTGATGAAATCGACCAAAAAATGAGCCATATAGTGACGTTTGGTGATACGAATTGGGTTTCTGGTGTTTTGTCTTCCTCTTTGTAATATTTAAGTTCGAATCAGATTTTGGGGTATTATTTTTGACTGGTTTTAACCCTGTTCGAAGTTGAATTCAATACCGGGTTGGATTTCGTTTTGTGTCGAGGTTGGTTGAGGTTTTCGGATGCGATCTCGACTTTTGGTCACTAATATGACACAATAAAGCTCTAATAGAGGTTCTATTATGCTCCTTTCTTCTTCTTATATCATTGTTGATGATGTTAGGTGCATTTAATTGAATATCGTGTGTTGGTTTAATTCTTGTTGGTGATAGAGTGTTTGACTTGATCTGTAATTAGTTACCTTGATTATGGTTAATATGGTGAAACGATGTATTGTTTGAGAATTAAAATTGGTTGTTGGGTTGGGATTGAAAATTTAATAGAAAGGGTGATTTAGATTAAATTTTATTTATTTTTGTTTTCGGAATAAGCTTGAATATTGTTAGAACGTGATACAATTTTGATGTGTGGAAACAGATAGGCAAATGCAGGTGTAGGTAGGCGAATTTTAGGATTGCTGACTTTTGAATGTGTGAATGTTTGTTGAATGGTTCTTTTTAGTTTTAATGCACAAAAATTAAGAAAAAATATATTCATTTTACCAGGGAATGCCCTGAGGTTTATGTACTTATTCTTTGGGGAATGCCCCAAAGTATCTTGTACTCGGAGGAGGTTCGTAATGAAGGCCCAAGGCGTTGGTTAGAGCACTAGTCTAGAATTGGTTTAGAATAGGATTTACATTTCCGCATTTTTCTATTTTTGGATTGTAATAATTGGACTGGACACTATAATTTTGGATTTGTTTGTTTGTTTGTTTGATTGATTGATTTGTTTGTATGTTTTTGTGTGGTTTATACACTCTTAGTGTCGAATTAGTCGATATGCTCCACCAAGCGACCGTGGTCGAACCATGAGATTAGTTTAAAAGAGTCAAAAATAATTTTGAAAAAGAATTCCCAAAGGTGACTTGGCACACCCAATTATGTGAAGTGGCGACTCTGAGTTTAAAAGTAAATAATCCTTTTCGAAACAAATTCTCATCTTTGTTTATTATGTCAATTGGCGACTCTGACTTGATTGTAAAAGAAGGGTGTGACATCTAGTACTTACAATATTTTTGTTTATCATGTTTTGGATTGATTTTATTTTTTCTGAAGGGCTGGACCGTCCCAACCCATGGTCCACTTAGGGCTGGGTTGGGCCAAAAGGCCCTTTAGTTAAAAGGGCTAGCTTGTCCTAACCCATTTAATTCTCTATCCAACTAGGATTGAGTTGGGTTGGGCCAACCCATTTTCACAGCTCTACTTAGCTTCCAATACATCCAATGAAGATACATAATTAGTTAAAATTATTGTAATTACTATTTTAAGAGCGGAGGTTTGTGTAAATATAGTAAGTTAAAGATGTATGTTTATATTATTTTTCCAAATATCTAATGTTTTATAGCATAATTGGGCCTGTAATGATTAACAACCCAACTGAGACTCGTAACTTTGTATATCATATTTGTTGGCCCGGGTTAAGTTCACAAATGACCTTCAATCTCGACAAGTGGTCTTGATTTCTTGACCCCGTTTTCATAAAATTTGCTCGATAGAGTTTTTGTTGCTATCAGGCATAAGTTGTGTTTGTCACACCCATTCTCTAACCAAAAAGATATAATTTAAAGTTTGAAAAGGATTTTATTATTAAAGTGATGAAATATGAACATTTATTTTTGAAAAGAATTATTTACATTTCAATTCAGAGTCGCCACTTGACATAAACTCTGTGTGCCAAGTCACCTTTGGAAATCCTTTTCAAAACTGTTTGACTCTTTAAAACTGATTTACGAATAGAGATTCCGGTTAAGAAATTCAGTTGACCGAGGAAAAGGTGTTAGATACCCCTCGGTCCTGTGGTTCGACCACAGTCGCTTTGTGGAGCATATTGGCTAATTCGACACTAAGTGTATAAACCACATAAAACACACAATAATTAAACAAACAAACATAAACAAAATAAATCTCAAAAATATAATGTCCAGTCCAATTACAGTCCCAAAATAGAAAATGCGGAAATGTAACTCTACGCTAACATACACTAATCCTAAACTAAACTCCACCCGATGTTTCGGGCCTTAATAGTGCACCGTCTTCAAGTACATGATACTTTGGGGCATTTTTTTGTGAATAAGTATAATCTCTTCGGGGCTTTCCCCGGCGAATGAATACAATTTCAACTTCATTCGATAAACTAGAAAACATTCAACATTCAATGATATCCCTAAATTTTCCAACCCGGACTTAAACTTTTACTTATTAAGCTTTCAACCTAAAATATGATCCTATAGAGTTCATAAACTTGATATTTATTTCAAATTAAACAAAGCAACAATTAATAAAAATTAACCTAAATTCACCTTTTTTTTTATCAATTTCTCAATTCAGCCCCAAAGTTGCTTTTAACATCAAATTTTTACAATTCACGATTACCATTTCAACAATCCACAATCATTTTTTCAATGAAATTAAGCAACAAATCAATGTCACCCCAATATTCAATCATGTCTTATGTAAATCAAACACGTATAATGAAATAAAATAAGAAGAGATAGAATTGGACCCTTAGATAATTGATCATTGATAATAATGAGTTAAATAAATCTAAACTCTAAACCCTGAATAGAAAAACCTCTACAGCGACAAAATCCAACTCGGTATCAAAAAATTTGATACTCAAAACTAATAGCGATGAACCGATTGAGACGAATAAAATTCAAATCTCAAACCAATAACAAAGATCGATGAAATCCATATAGAATAGCAACAACACAAAACAGCCGTACTCAAATTCGATGAAGCTCCGTTAAACCTGAATTAGAAATCATGAAAGAATAAACAGAGATCTCGATTGTATTCGGATGAAATCTGAAAGGAGTCAAAGGTTGGTTAATCGTTCCCATGTTGTTGGAGCTCCGATGAGATTCGACGAGTTTCGACAATGACCCAAATGAAAAAAAAAGGATGATAGGGGCATTTTTCGATGAAAACTCATCAGGAAAACCCTCTTTCTAACCGATTTCCTTCTCTTTTTACCCTTTTCTCTCATGGTTTTTTCTTTTCTCAGCCACCCTTCACTGTTTTCTGCGTGTCTATATGTGTCTTTATCGATGGTGTGTGCGGTGTATGCATATATTGTGCCTCAAATCCATCTATATGTGTGGAATCCTCAAGAAAACCCCTCGATCCTTGTGGCAGTGTGTGTATTATTCCCTCGAAATGAGAAAAAAATGAAGATCCTCATCCTTTTTTGTCGGTCCTCCTGTGAGTGTGTATATGTCGTGTATGCTCCCTCTATGAATATCTATATAATCCCAAAATAATGGGGGAGCGTGTGTTGGTGTGTGGGAAATTGTGTATGGCGTGTGGGTCCCACGTGAATGAGTGTGTGAGGTGAGTGAGGTGTCATGGTGAGGTGTGATATGGCATGGTGAGGTGTGATGTGGCATGAGAGTGATGTGTGAGGTGGCATGGTGAGGTGTCAAAGTGTTATACATTTGATTATTTTTTATCTTTTTAGTGAAAAGTTATCTACTAAAAAAAGTATATGGTAAGGTGAATAAAAATGAGAAAATATTTTTGGGGAAGGATAAAATTATGTGTCTACATCATGCCCCTTTGGATCTAAACTCAGGGTGTTTTCATATAAAGAAGCAGACAGCGAGGCAGAATTTTATCTCAATCATTATTCAAAAGAACAAAACAAAAGAAAGGAGGAAAGCAAAGTCCTGATTTTGGACATCATACTCATCCCAAGTTGTGTGAGAGTCAAGTTATCGGTATCTCAAAAGGTTGGAAGGAGAAAAACTATACCTAGTTTGAGAGTCGAGTGAGGTCCCATTGAGGTTCCGCGGCTTTGTCATTACATCAAAAACAAAAATTACATGCTAAAACATAAATGAAATTACAAAATCCTATCTATGCTGCTTCTTTTGCACTCTTGACTTGAGTTTCATCACCCTATTCTTCGGACGGGCTACTGACTTGGAATTTTTTCACTTTATTGCCTTTCAATTGCTTCACTTTGTTACTTGACTTTCTATCTCTTAACCTTGTTACTTGAATTTCAATTTCTTCACCATGTTCTTCAGGTGGGCTCTTGACTTTCAATTTCATCACTCTGCTCTTCAGGCGGGCACCTGACTTTCAATTTCATTACCTTGTTTCTTGACTTTCAATTTCATCACCCTATTCTTCAGGCGGACTCCTGACTTGCTATTTCATCACTCTGTTCTCTGGATGAGCTCCCAACTTGCAATTTCATCACCCATTTCTTCAAACGAGCTCCTGACTTGCACTTTCATCACCCTGTTCTTTAGGTGGGCTCCTGACTTTCACTTTCATCACCCTGTTCTTCTGACGGACTACTGAAATCAAAATCAAAACTAGAATAAAAATTATCCCTAACAAAGATTATGATAAAGAAAGATTTCATTTTTCTGAAAGTAATGTCCCATTTTCCAGGAGGGTCCTGAATAGAAAGTAATGTCCCATTTTTCAGGAGGGTCCTGAACAGAAAGTAATGTCTCATTTTCCAGGAAGGTCCTGAACATAAAGTAATGTCTCATTTTTTAGGAGGGTCTTGAACATAACGTAAATTTTCATTTTTCAGGAGGGTCCTGAACATAAAGTAATGTCCTATTTTTCAGGTGGGTCCTGAACATAAAAGAATGTCTTATTTTTCAGGAGGGTCCTGAACAGAAGGTAAATTTGCATTTTCCAGGAGGGTCCTGAACATAAAGTAAATTCTCATTTTCCAGGAGAGTCCTGAACATAAGGTAATATCCTGGATATGTTTTTCTAATGGTAGCTGAACTTAATGGATAGAACTTTGCCCATGTTTCATCAGAGAAAAATTTATCATTTAAAAACTTTGTGGTGGCTTGCAGCACTTGGCTTCCCAAGTATCTGCTCCAACACTCGTTCCTTTCATATTTGTTTTAGATTGCCGACACTTGTCCCTATCTTGTTGTATCATTGATCCGAACCCAGATTGAAGGAAATGACTTTGATTCAAACACTAAATTTCTACTATACCACACCTCTGAGATGCACCTTTTGAAACCTGATACTCCAACGAATCCAGCAACCTGTCGGTTGAGAGACTTTATTTGCTTTGATTTAAATTATGATCATGTTTCTTTTATGTGCGGGTCCTTGTCTTTTCCTCATGCAATTGGGAAGACTGATAGCAAGTTTTTAAATCCTTTCTAACTTGTTTTGACACAAACTTGACTCAAACTATAAAGAAATTATGGTGACTTTTATTTTGGTAAATGACATAAAAAAAGATAAAAATATGAATATGTAAATGAAAGTAAGGGGCAATATCCCTCTTTCAAAAAGAAAACTTATTCGAATACGACAATCAACTCTAATTATTATGATATGCATTTTGGATTAAGCTGCCTGATCTTTCTATCCAAACTTCCTATTTGTTGTTAAGTTCGTGCCTTTGTCACTGAGTCGCTTTTTCAAACTCATTGGACTCATAAACCTCATTCAATTGATGACATGTTGAAAGATTTTTGCCAACAAGCCTCTTTTCTTATTATTTCTCTCAAACTCGTCATCGCCTTACAATACCCGTGGGGTTTTTCACCAATAAGACTTTCTCATTTTTTATTTCTCTCAACTCACTATCGTCTTAAGATGCCCGTGAGGGTTTTCACTAATAAGACTCTCTCATTTTTTATTTTTCTCAACTTACCAACACCTTATAGTGCCCGCGAGAGTTTTCACCAATAAGTCTCTCTCATTTTTATTTCTTCATGTTTTTCCGTGTTGATAAAAAAAATATAATGCCAAAATATTTTCATATATCTATTGCATGTTCAGCATCACAATTCTCAAAGATTGATCTAAAGGTATTTCTTTGGTTGTAACTTGACTTTTGGATGAGGTTAGAAAGAAAACGATGGTAAGAGTCTCAAATGACACTTGGATGGGACTTACAACTTTTGAAATCGACTCAAACAACAAAAAATTAGCTCATGCCCCAATTTTTGTTGACTGGGTATTTCTAAATTGTTTATTTTCTCTGACCGAGCCCCGGGTAAGGCAGCCTACGTATCTCACTTCCGAGAGAGTAGAATCAGGTCACACGTAGTTCCAGCAGCTTATTCTTTATTTTGATTGATTGTTTTTATAATTTTTTTCTCTTATTGACTCTTTTTTGACTCTATTTTCTTGACATTCTTCTCTTTTATTTCCTTTTGACACAATTTTTCTCTCTTTTTTTGTGAAAATTTTTTGAATCTTTGTTTAATCGATACCTTTTTTTTGAACTTTACTGACTCTATCTTGATTCAAAAAAGAGGTATGAAAGAAAATAGAACTGAGACTAAAATGGGGTAAATAAAGGATGACACAGTGCTTGGATAAAAGAATGAAATACCATCGAACCATGCAATTACTAAACATGCCATCGAACCAACAAAGAATAAAATATCATATATAATATCTTTTGATTACATCAGTTTTGATGGCCATTTCTGTCATTTTTCCTTCTACATCTGTCAAATACAAAGCTCCATTGGGTAACACTTTCTTCACAATAAAGGGACCTTGCCTATTTGGGGAGAAATTTCCTTTTGCTTCAACCTGATGAGGGAGGATATGCTTCAATACCAACTGATCAACTTCAAAACTCCCGGGATGTACCTTTTTGTTATATGCTCGAGCCATTCTCTTCTGATACAATTGGCCATGACATACCGATGTCTTTCTTTTTTCGTCCATAAAACTCAATTATTCCAGTAGAGTTTTGATCCATTGATCATCATCAATCTTTGCTTCCATAGTTACTCGAAGAGAGGGAATTTTAACTTCTGTGGGAATGACTGTCTCTGTCCCGTACACAAATAAATATGGGGTTGCTCCTGTTGAAGTGCAAACAGTAGTACGATAATCTTGTAAAGCAAACGGCAACTTCTCATGCCATTGTTTGGACCCTTGTATCATTTTCCATAGTATCTTCTTGATATTCTTATTGGTCCAATCATGTCCATCCCCCAAGATATGAAAGGCCATGGAGTTGACATTGTGTACAACTCAGCATGAGCAGAATGTATCAGATCGCCATGTACCTGACATTGATAACATTTCCGTTTCGAACGAAACAAATAGAATTCCTCTCCATAGTAAGCCAATAATAGCCCGCTTGAAGTATCTTTTTTGACGAGACATAACTGTTCATATGGGTGCGCATACTTCGGAGTGTATTTCAACAATGATCAATGAAGCTTCTTTTGCATTTACACATCTCAAGAGCCTCAGATCAGGGATTTTCTTGTACAAGATTCCCCTTTTAAGAAAAATCCACTAGCCAAAAACCTAATAGTCATCTTTTGATAACTGGTGGCATGTGTTGGGTATTCTCCCGATTGCATGTATCGCTCTATATCAAAGAACTAAGGTTCGCCATCGAGATCTTCTTCAACTACATTACAATAAGCATGTTGTTCATGACTGTATATATGCACTGGATTGATATAGGCTTTATTAGGATGTTGGAGCATCGAAGACAAAGTGGCTAAAGCATCAGCAACCTTATTGTGAATTCTTGGAATATGCTTAAACCTTATAGATACAAACCGTTGACATAGGTCTTGCAAGAATTGTCGATACGGTATGATCTTTATATCCCGTGTCTCTCAATTGCCTTGAATCTGATGGACAAGCATGTCTGAGTTCCCCAACACTAATAATTCCTGAAAACCCATGTCAATAGCTAGCTTCAAACCCAGAATACAAGCTTCATATTCCGCCATGTTATTGGTACAATAAAATCAAAGTTGCACCGTTACCAAAAAATATTGCCCCAATTCAGAGATAAGAACCACACCTATTTTGATTTCTTTCTTGTTAACGGCTCTATCAAAGAATAGCTTCTAACCTAGATCCATATCTATAATGACTTTACTGACATACAACACCTCTTCATCAGGAAAATATGTCTTTAATGGTTCATATTCTCCATCAATAGGATTCTTAGCAAGATGATCTACCAAGGCTTGGACTTTCATGGCGGTTCGAGTCACATATATAATGTCGAACTCGATAAGTAATATTTTTCACTTCGCTAGTTTACCTATTGGCATAGGCTATTAAAATATATACTTCAAAGAATTCATGCGGGAGATGAGATAAGTATTGTAGGAAGAAAGATAATGCTTCAACTTCTGCACTACCCAAGTTAGGACGCAACACGTCCTTTCAAGAAGAGTTTACTTGGCTTCAGATATTGTGAAATTCTTTATAAGATAATAAGTAGCCTGTTCCTTTTTGCCCGTGACATCATATTGACCTAACACACAACCAAATGAATTATCCATAACCGATAAGTACAAAATAAAAGGCTTGCCAGGCTCGGGTGGCACCAGCACCGGAGGATTTGACAGATATCTTTTGATTTTATCAAACTCTTCCTGACATTCCTCAGTCCACTCAACCACAACACTCTTCTTCAGTAACTTGAAAATAGGCTTACAAGTGGTCGTGAGTTGAGCAATAATCCTGCTGATATAGTTTATTCTATGAGCAAACTCATCACCTTTGTTCTATATTTGGGCGGTGACAGATCCTGAATGGCTTTGATCTTTGAAGGATCCAATCCAATACACCGAAGACTGACTACAAACTCCAACAACTTTTTAGACAGAACGCCAATTACATAGTTTGCTGGATTGAGCTTGAGATTATACCTGCGAAGCCTTTCAAAGAAGTTTCTTAGATCTTTAACATGGTCTGCTTGATTCTTTGATTTAATAATCACATCATCTACATAGACTTCAATCTCCTTATGCATAATATCATAAAACATAGTGGTCATGGCTCTCATGTATGTTACTCCAGCATTCTTCAAACCGAACGGCATTACTCGATAACAATAAGTTTCCCATGATGTGATAAAAAATGTCTTCTCCGCGTCATCATCATCCATAATGATTTGGTGGTATCCGGCATAGCAATCCACAAAAGAGGCAACCTCATCTTTAGCACAATTGTCCAGTAGAATGTGGATGTTGGGCAGTGAAAAATCATCCTTCGAACTTGGTCTGTTCAAATCATGATAATCAATACATACTCGAATCTTTCCATCTTTCGTTGGGACTGGAACAACATTGAACAACCAAGTAGTATAGCGTGCCACTCGAATGAATTTGGATTTAAGTTGTTTCATCATTTCCTCTTTTTTTTTTATACTTATGTCAGTTTTAAGCTTTCTCAACTTTTCTTTGACAGGGGAGAATGTAGGATCAATTGGCAATTTATGGGCCACTAATCGATGCTTAAACCAGGCATATCATCATAAGACCATGCAAAAACTTATTTATAACCAATTAATGCTTGAATCATTCCGTATTTTAACTGTGGCAAAGCATGTGCACTTATTTTAGTCACCTTAACATCTCCTTGATTTCCAAGATAATTTGGCTGAGCCTCATTTAGATTAGGATTTGGCTTATCTTCAAACTGTTCTAATTCTTTGCTTATTTCTTCTAATGTCTTTTCTTCATCATATTCCCCCTCTTACTTCATTATATCCTGATTAGATTAGATTTTAAGATCGGGCTCATGCATGTCATATCACTAGAATCAACATAAAGAAAACTGTATAAGGAAAAGAAAAAACAAAATATATTAGACACAAAACAAAAGAAACATTGTATTTTATTAAATGGGAAAGATAGGAGGGTTTAAACATAAATGACAACAGAACACAAACAAGCAAAATTCTGAATTACAACCCTGAAATAACTTGGATAAATAGAATGAAAAACAAAACAAACTACCAAAACTTCGTCTTGATAGGGAGAGGAGTAACTTCCCAGTTTTTGAGCTGGACATCAGGACCTATGAACTACACATCTGTCTTACTGGTACCTTCTCCCACTTTAACCATGTCAACTTCAACCAACAG
This sequence comes from Capsicum baccatum var. pendulum, assembly GCA_030864225.1. NCBI lineage: Eukaryota > Viridiplantae > Streptophyta > Magnoliopsida > Solanales > Solanaceae > Capsicum > Capsicum baccatum. Next base: position 259,487,106 of record CM061561.1, on the reverse strand, counting down.
GTTCTGGAAGTCATCAACTAATTCAGCTTCGAACTCTATAGGCTCCATGACATTATTCTTGACAAACGACTTACTGAGTAACCACGTTTCCTTCTTCCTTTTCTTGGCCTTTTTCCAATCTTCAGCTATAGGTTTGAATCCTAGACCAAAAGTGCCCATGCTTTCACTCGGGCATATTGGACGAACTATACCATGTAGAGACACTCCTAAACCCTTTTCAAACTTAAATATATATTTCAGCATATCATTTATTATCATGACAGAAGTAGAAGACAACTGTGGCCCCGACATAACCTGCCGTTCAAAAACATGATCCACCAGCACTATATCAAAAGATTGATTAAACAATGTCTCCTCTACATATTTTGCTTCAGTAAAAGGCATAGGAGAATCATCATAGACGGATAAATCCCTTTTACCATGAATATCCAATTTTTGCTTATCGTGTTCAAATTTAATCATCTGGTGCAATGTATATGCAACCGCCCCTGCCTTGTGAACCCATGGTCTTCCTAATAATAAATTTTAAGAGGCATCAATATTCAACACTTGGAATTCTATGGAAAATTCAGCTATCCTATAGTCAGCATTAGCTTTATTCAACCAATGAAGTTTGTTTTTGCTCCATCGAAAGCCCTGACACAAACATTATTGGGTCTAATCCTCTCGTCACTGATATTCAACTTTGGTAAGGTGGATATAGGGCAAATATTAGCATTGTAGCCTCCATCAATCATGACATGAGTGATGTAGAAATTTTCACACTTCACAGTAATGTAAAGACCCCGATTATGCCTTGTACCTTCTAGGGGAAATTCATCATCGGAAAAGCTAATTTGATTTACCTCAAAGATTTTTCCAACATTTTTCTCAAGATGATTCACCGTGGTTTCTTTAGGAATATATGATTCATTCAACACCTTCAATATAATGTCTCAATGTTCCTTAGAATGCACCAACAAAGAAAGAAGGGAGATTTGAGCTGGAGCCCTCTTCAACTGATCGATAATTAAATATTCTGGAAGTTTCATATTCTTCAAGAATTCTTCAGCTTCTTATTCGGTGACAAGATTTTTGAGAGATGATTGCCCATTCATCATTGGTTTAGGCATCCTCAATCCTTCTTGCATAAGTCAAACCCCATACTTCTTCCACTTCATCCATGATTTCCTTCCCTTGATAAGTCATCATAGTCTGATTATACCTCTAGGGAACCCTTTTTATATTGACTAACAGGAGTTGGGTCACCAATTTAATGATAATAGGTTCTGCAAGTACTTCTATTACCAACAAAATAGGCTTGCTTGGAGCTCCAACTACCATTAACTTGGGTTTGTCCTGACTTAAACCAATAATTTTCCAACTTCTTTTACAACGATCATGGGTTTCCTCATGTTTTCTTGGGCTTTATCTTCCACTATTTCTCCTTGGCTCAATGACATTGCCTTAATCAAATCCACAACGTTCACCGATTTATGCTCATTAGATTGTATTTTAACAATAGGCTTGGAATACATCGATGATTATTTCCCACCATATATCAATTCCAATATATTGTCTTCAGTATGGGCTGGCAATGGATTTTGGTTAATGTTTGGCTCCACGCCTGTATCAAAATCTAATTTGCACCGATCAGATTTTGGATGGCTCTTTTCAAATACCAGTATTTCTCAATATCATGCCCCAATATGTCAGAACAATATGCACACCTTAAAAAATAATCAAGATTCCACAGAGGCAGATTTGAAAGCCTTTCTTGAATTGGGCTTAAGACCTTCATGTTCCTCAACCATTGAAACAAACTAGCATACAACTCCCTGAGAGGTGTGAACTCATTCTCGACTTACTTCCCTTTATCAAAAGTAGGCCTAGGATACAAACTAGATTTGGAAGGGTTTTTGTAATTTGATGGAGTTGAAGGACGATTATGAGGAGCTTGTGCATGCCATTGTGGGTAAGAAAGGGTTTGGGCATATGAATGTGTGCTATATACTGGGTATGGGGGTGGTGAAATAAAATATAGTAGGTTTTGTGGAGGGTAGTAATGATGGGGGGAATATATGAAGCTTGGGCTAGACTTACGCTTAGGACTGAAGATAGGGGTGAGACGGTCTTTCTGAATAGGCCTGTGGTCCAGCTACAACAGTTGCCACGTCATCTTTCTTCATTTTCCCTCCAAGAGTTCTAGAACCGCTTTGAATTGCTTGGGTGGTGGCCTTTAATACGACAAAACTCACGATTCATCTGGTTTTGATACCATCTTCTATCACCTCACCCATTTTAAGGACTTCGATAAATGGCTTACCCTTCGCCGGAAGCAAATTTTGAAAATAGGTATCATCTTGTTCCTGAATGAAGACCTCCACCAATTTACTCTCTTTCATCGGAGGTTTTACCCTAGTGGCCTGTTCACGCCACCATATCACATACTTCTTGAAGCTTTCAGTACTCTTCTTCTTCATGTTAACTAGGGATTTCTCATCAGGAATTAACTCCACATTATATTGAAATTATTGTACGAATTCGTTAGATAAGTCATCCCAACTATTCCATTTGTCAATGTCCTGATCCACAAACCACTCTGAGGATAAACCCGAAAGACTTTCACTGAAATAAGCCATGGAAAACTCTTCTTTACCTCCAGCGCCTCTTAATTGATTACAATAATGCCTCAAATGGGCTACTGAATATCCATGTCCATCATACCTCTCAAACTTTTGCATCTTAAAGCCAAGAGAAAGGTTGACACCTGGAAACATACATAAATCTTTATACGAAACACTTTTATAACCTCCAAGTCCCTATAAATTTCTCATGGCCTGTTCTAGACTCTTCAATTTTTGCACCATGACATCTTGTTCCTCTGTTGCAACAGGATTTTTTGTATTAAATAGAAATTCAAGTGTCTGAGTATATCTATAGGGCCTATTCATCTTCAAAGTAGGCTCTGGGGCATAATACTGATCATCTGAAACCTTTAAAACTTGATCACTGGCAGATCAACGAGCATGATTGATGGACGAACAACATGATTAGGAGATTTGGGTGGTGGAGAAGCCACAAACACAGGTGCAACATGTGGTGATAGATAGGCAGGGAGCCTCCGTTGAGGGACTGTCAGGGGCACACTAGAAGTGCTAGGATAATACTGTGGTGGCGTGAATCTCAGCGCATGCTGGGGTGTATCAGTAGGACAAAAAAACTACTCTTGAGACAACGATGGATAATTAGAAGTGTTGTCGAGATCATCAAGGCATGGAGGAGGAGGCATGCCACAGACCCAGGCTCGTTGTATCTCTGTCAGCTGTTGTCTGAGCCTCAATATCTCCTCATTATGTTCTGAACCTCCTTCACCGGGACTCTGGTTCGGGACTATTAGCAAATTTTCCACTTTTGTGTTGTCCATGGCGAGCTTTGATTTTGATCGAGTGAAATACGTATGACTAGCCAGAGTGCTACAAACCAACCACTTTTATCTAATATAATATGCTCATCAAAAACTAAACCCATTAGGATTAGGTCACACAACAAGCATAGAAATTACATTGTATATTTTTCCTAGATTCATGCATATTTCTACCAGCTTTTGAGGGTGCCGAGGCCATTTTAACATCATCCGGATCTCTCCCTTACACTCATTTGCTTCTTCACTCCCATTACAACTCGTTTTTTCTATTGTCGCCCTCGCTTTTCACTTCTATCTTATTTTGTATTAGTCTATTTTCTTTTATTTTCTTCTCTCATTATTCTCTCTTTCTTTTTCTTCTCTCGTTATTTCCTTTCTTTTTGTCATTCTTTATGTCTTTTGCTTTTCTTTAAAAGAGGAAAATTGAAGAAAACAAAGAAATAAAATAATAAGATCGAACCCAAAAATAGGTTGCATGTTGTACATGAATCAAATCTTGCGTAGTTCATGAAGTATGCGCAAAGTTTATGATTTTTTATTTTTTTAATGACGAAAAACAAACAAAAGAAAGTGCAACGCAATATCATCATATTTCATAAAAGAAACAACTAAAATGGACTTCGAATTTAAGACACCCTTAATACTAATCAACAAAGGTGGAATAACACTCTAGACCTACAGGGCAACATGCGTAACACTCCTAATAAAGACTTTAATGTTAGACCAAACTTGACTCCAACTTAACAAAGACACCACAATACACTAACAGAAAACAAAGGACAAAAAATAAAAGATAGAAAGTGCTCCTTTAAACTGCTACGCCGTGTGATGACCCTGGTTCAGATGGACCTGTCTGTGAAGTTTTTGCCTTCCCACTCAAACTTTGTAATATTTACTAAAATGACACTTTGATATTTTGGAAGAAACTTCTGGAACGTGTTCCTACCTCTTGGGGTGTACACCTGAAAAGACTTTTGTAACACCCTTTCATAGTTGTGATCAAACTTGATAGATGAACTCTCAATAGCTCTACTTTGGCACCTGGATCTTCCTCCTGATTTTCCTCAACTATATATGCTTCCCATATTCACCCTCTAAGTTCAACCGATAATGTTCTACTAATTTCCTCAACTATTAGTAATGTTCTGCTAATGTTCTACTAATCTGGCTCCTGATTGTAGCTAGATTTCATAGTTTTGAGTGTACCCCAGATTATCCAAACCTTCTATAAAGGTATCAACACCTAGAATTATCACGTTATGCCACAATTGCTCATCTTTACTTTCCCCCAAGGCTGGGCCCTTAAAGTACTCTATATCCTATAGAAGATCCATTATTAGTGGGATATCTTGTAATCTACCCAACTGACACATTACCCTTCTTGGATTGTAAGGTTCGGTGTGGTTAAGCCTTATCAAAACTAAAAAAAGTTACATTTGATATCCAACCAAGATTTTATTATGACGGAACCACATATAGGTACAAAGAACGTTGTCCTGAGTTCTTGGTTTGAGAAATTAGATCCAGGAATTGAATCCTATAGGCAATGAAAATTTATCAAAATGCATTCTCTGTTCCATGGCTTTCACTCGATCATCCAGACAATGATCAACCACATCGACTCTAATTAAAGAGGGCGCATGCAAATGCTCATCATCTATAGTTGCAATATCAGATTACTTCCCTAAAAAGATTGTATCCCTCCTTTTACTTCAGTCAAAGCCGTATATATTTCTGTTAAGATCATTGGTACAATGATAACCTCCCATCTTTTCTTGAATAAAGCCATCACCACTGATTGTAAATGAGTATTGATATGACTTTCATCTAACAGGAACACTAAGATACCCAATAGAGCCAGACAGATAACGTCGAGATGACATTGTTCCCACATCTTCTTGGTAGAATAGAATTCATCCCAAAAATAGTCAAAATTTTGGGGGACCCAAATCTAGTAAAAAAATAGTCAAAGGAAATCCATGATTGTTTGAGACATCCCAGACGCTTATTATCTTTCAATCCACAGCCTTGAAGAAATCTCTTGCCAAAATGATCTCGGGCTAAAATAATCTGTTGATCAATATAAGATAATTGAAACAATCGAGATATTTCTACCAGGGTAGGGGTCATGTAACGCCCCAAGTTTATACCCTGGATGCTACACGATGCTCATAATCTCGAAGGACCACAAGCTAACCCATGATTGGTACCCGTTGCAATAACTGAATAATAATATGATATAATGCGAAAAGTGGGCAAAAAATTACCTTAAGGTTCAATACTTAAAGTAAATAAAACCGAATAAGGTATCTTAATATGAAAACTGAACATCAATACTAAAAATACTCTAGTTTGAAAAGCCTCTAAACTGTCTGAAATAAGGAGTTGATGGAACTCTGATTGACTGCTGAACTACTGATAAATTGAAATACTAAAATAATAATGTGGTCCTCGAACTAAGAGGACTCACCACTGAGTATACTACTGATAATCTAGGCTGCTTAGAGCGGTCAGAAGCCAGTGTCTGCACATATGGTATAAGACACCATAGCGCAAGAGAAAGTATGCATCAGTACTTTGAATGTACTGGTATGCAAAGTGAGGTAGGCTAAATGTATGGGTTCATATGCATGAACTATAACTGACTGAGAAACATGAACATGACTGAGTGAGAATACATGCATGAGTACAAAAACTGTAACTCAAGTCATAGTGACACTAAATACTGAGTTTTGATAACTAGATTACTGATAACTGATATCTGAGGGTACTGATAACTGATATTACTGATAACTGAGTGACTATTTTTGATAGTCCTAAATCTGTAGAACTATCTAAGTTCTTTACTGAGTTGAGTGACTATATCTAGCAGTCCTGATTTTAGTATACTAATCTGAATTTATACTAAGACTGAAACTGCGGGAGGTAATCATCTATCTGACATGCCCTTTTCTGAACTGATTGGGGTCCAACCTGTAACCCCAGTTGGAAGGGTGTCAGTACCATGCCACGAGTAAAGACAAGTTATGAGTTAACCCTTTTCTAATAGGAAACTTTTCCGTCAACCCTCACTGGTAGGAAAACTCATGAGAGATGTGTCAACCCTTATCTAGCAGAAAGTCATCTCAACTTATGCTGGCTATGTAGTTCTAGAATACAAGGACTAATTCTAAGGATCACACCCTCTGATAACAAGTGACTCCCCATCCTTGGGTTCACTCAGTGCTAAATCCTTCTCCGAATTGAATAGACACTAAACTGATTTCTTAGTTCATACTAGGATTGACTGAACTGTTACTGTTCATACTGTAACTGAACTGAACTGAGTTTTGTTGAGTTTTGTTGACTGACAAAATACTATTGAATTTTGTTAACTGACTGAAAGCTATTAAGTTCTTTTAGCTGATTGAGTTTACTGAGGTCTGACCTGAATACTGAACTGGATTAGACTGATACTGATTTAACTAAGTTTTCCTGAGTTCTGTAACTGAGTGAGAGTACTATTGATTATGACGTGACTGAGACTATTCTAAAAAATGACACTGGCTCTAGGTATACAGCTAAATTATCGGGTATTAAATACCCCCAGGATTCGATGGCATAAATAGTAATAAGACATGATAATTCTTGGAAATATGGCAATAGTAAATTGTTTATAATGCAATCAATGATGCATTTCATCAAGCATTTGAAATTCATGAAATTGTACATAGATAGGAATGTATGTTAAAGTGTCATAAATACACTATTCAATTCACATAGGCATTCCAACAAACACTTGCAAGGCATAACTTTAACATGGGAATCATTTTGAACATGTAGTTCTAGCATGAAGTCATCATAAGATAACCTATGGATCACAAGGCACAATTTATTCACTTAAACATTTCAACAAACACTTGTGATACATTAGTTATAAAAAGGGGAATTCATGTTAGCATGCTATAATGGCATTACTTCATTCTCATAGACAATTTATCAAACACTTGGGAAGCATGGGTATTTCATATATCAATTTAACATGTGACAATATCATGGATACTATATCCAACTTTTAATTCAAGAATTTAACATGAAGTTCATATAACTCATCCCACAATTAAATAGTTTTTATGAACCTTGAGACAAATCATGAAATTAAAACCCAATTTGACATCATAATCAAGATTACACTTAAATCCAACATGAGATCTATAAAATCAACTAACTTATAGTTTAAAAGAGTTTCTTGAACTCCAAGGGTGGAAGGAAACCCTTGGATAAACACTTCACATACCTTGATGGTTGATTTTGAGAAGATTGATGGTGAAATTCTTGAGATTTGAATCTTGGATTGAAAATCCTAAAGCTCGTTCTTGAGAGAATTTGAGATAAAGTGTGTATATTTTGGTGAATTAGGGCTGAATTTTGTGTTTATGGTTGAATAAGGGTTGAAAAAATGGCCCATTTACCCCCACAACCTGTAATAAAATAATGTTGAATCGGGCCTCCCTCGCGTCGCGACCCTACTTGGGTCAAATACCCATCGCGATGTGACCCTTATCTGGGTTGATTGGATCTCGCGGCACGGGGCTATTGCGACCCCTCACTATTTTGGTCATTCAAACTCGCCCTTACACTAGTCGAAAAAGTTCAAAAATCACCTGAGATAACCTACAAGTGCCCTTGATCATAAATCAATTTGAAAATTGACAAACTAAGGTTGGAAAGGTCGCAAAATAAGATTTTCAACTTACAAAGGCTAAAATTACTCTAAGTATGAATATTTAGCTAAATTTTTTCTAAGTCTGGGACCCCTTAGCAGCTTTAAAGGACTGAGTTAAGCTTAGAATTTTGCAGGGTCTTACGGGTCAATTCACAACTTCAGAACCTAAACATCAAATTAGTTGGATCCCAAAAGTTCAACACAACCTCTATTAGATCTGGCCGGGGCGTGATATCAAAGAGTGTTATAACATTGCCTAAATCTTTTCCTAACCCATGCTTTTCAGAGTAGTTGAACATGACCTACCACTTTATTAAATTTTTGGGCACCTTAGCAACCGTCAGGACTTTAGACTTTGTAAACGGATTCATCTTGTAATAACACATAGGACATTAACTTAAAAATTCGATAAGATAGGAAAATATTCCCAACCCTTGGGATTTTGACGCGGACATGTGTCGAAGAGATAGACCAATTTATGACTCAAATTCATCGAATGGTACAACTAAGAGAAATAAGCCTACTTGGCCAAAACCAACTAACGACACTAGATTACGAGGAAAAATACCCTAGGCTAGGACAAAGACAAGGATCAAAATAGAAGGTTACCGGATCCATCGAGGGTTGCCTACGTATCCCGCCTCAAAGGACGAGAATCAGGTATGTTTAGTTCGTCCAAATTGAACCGAATCTTGACTTAAGAGACACGACCAAATACAGACGATAAAAAAAGGTCAATAAAATCTTTTTGAGTTTTTAATTTGACACTTCACATAAAAATAACACCAACAACTATGAAAAAAATCTTTTTGGTATTTTCGTTATAAGAAATGTATAAAACTTCTACCATTTTTGAATTTTTCTTTAATAAAAAGCTCCTATTAAGAAAAGTTTTTTTTTTTTTTTTTGAAAATTTCAAATTATGAATGCTTGCTAAAGGAGACAAAGAGAAATCTATTTGATATTTTTTTTTTTTTAGAAAATGAGTGTAAAAGGTAAAAAAAATCTTTTTAAATTTTTGGATTGTGAAAAACAAAAGCCATAAAGAACTCTAAAAACTACAAAACTCTTTTTTTAGACTCACTTTTTCCTTTTTTCTTTTTTTTATTGTTTTTTGAGATTTTTCTATACACTTTTCTTTAATTCTAGCACATGCTTTCCCCAAATCAGTCCGTCAAACGATTCTATTATCTTCAAAGATGCAACATTTAGCACATAGGGATGCTTTAGGGGTGAGTCTCCTACAAAAGACTAAGTGGGTCCCACTATGTCTCAATATGATATAGATAAGTATGAACTAAAGGCTGACCTACGCTGAGGTCCATTAATAAGACTGTTCGGGGGGAATATGGTCGATAGTGGTTGCGGTTACTTTCCACCTACTCCATACATCCAATGGTTCCCCCTCCTAAAATAAGGGTGACTCAACTAGAGTTCGTGTACACACCGTGTACTTCAGGACTTGTTGTAGAAAAAATTGACTCGGGTTATGCAAATGATGTCAGATATAAAGCGGTAACATATAAAAGAAAATTGTAAACAAGTAGCACATACGCATCAAACAATGATAAAATAATAACACAAACAAACTTGTTTATACACCCATAGTGACAAACTAAGCCAATAAACTCAAAAAAAAAATTTGAATTCTGAAAAGTCCCTAGCCGAGTTGCCAGAGCTGTCACGCCCTTTTTTTTTAACCAAAAAGATAGAATTTAAAGTTTGAAAAGGGTTTTATTATTAAAGTGACAAAAATTAAAAAAAAAATCGAAAAGGATTATTTACATTTGAATTCAGAGTCGCCACTAGACATAAACTCGGTGTGTCAAGTCACCTTTGAAAATTCTTTTCAAAACTGCTTGACACTTTAAAACTGGTTTGCTAATAGAAATTTTGGTTAAGAAATTTTATTGACCGAGGGGAAGGTGTTAGGCACCCCTTCATCCTGTGATTCGACCATGGTCGCTTTGTGAAGCATATCGGCAAATTCGACACTAAGAGTGTATAAACCACGTAAAACACACATTAATTAAACAAACAAACACAAACAAAATAAATTCCAATAATATAATGTCTAGTCCAATTATATAGTCCCAAAATAGAAAAATGCGGAAATATAGATCTACGCTAACTTACACTAATCCTAAACTAAACTCCACCCGATGTTTCAAGCCTTGATCGTGCATCGTCTTCAAGTATATAATACTTCGGGGCATTCCCTGGCGAGTAAGTACAATTTTCTTTGGGGCATTCCCTGGCGAATGAATACAATTTCAACTTCATGCGATAAACTAGAAAATATTCAATACATTCAACATTGAACGATATTCCTAAATTTGCCTACCCAAACTTAAACTTTTGCCAATTAAACTTTCGACCGAAAATATGATCCTATCGAGTTCACAAACTTGATATTTATTCCGAATTAAACAAAACAACAATAAACGAAAAATAACCTAAATTCACTTTTTTAAATCAATTTCTCAATTCCACTCCAAATTCTCTTTTAACACAAAATTTCAATAATTCACGATTACCATTTCAACAATCCATAATCATTTTTTTCAATGAAATTAAGCGACAAATCAATATCACCCCAATATTCAATCAAGTATAACGCAAATCAAACACGTATAATGAAACAAAATTAGAAGAGATAGAATTAGACTTTCGATAATTGATCTTCATTGATAATAGAGAGTTAAAAAATCTGAACTTGAAACCCCAAATAGAAAAACCTCAACAACGATGAAATCCAACTCGATATCAAAAAATTTAAAATTCGAAACTAATAGCAATGAACCGATTGAGACGAATAAAATTCAAATCTCAAACCAATAACGAAGACGAATAAAACCCAAACAGAATAGCAACAGCACAAACCAGCTATACCCGACTTCAATGAAGCTCCGCTAAACCCAAACTAGAAATCACGAAAAAATAAACAGAGATCCCTACTGTATTTGGATGAAATCTGAAAGGAACCGAAGTTGGGTTAATCGTTCCTGTGTTGTCGGAGCTCTGACGAGTTCCAAAGATGACCAAAACCAAAAAGAAGGGACATTAGGGGACATTTTCCGATGAAAGCTCACCAAAAACCCCCCTTTTCTAACCGATTTCCTTCTCTTTTTACCCTTTTCTCTCATGGGTTTTTCTTTTCTCAGCCACTTGTAATGCCTCGATTTTCTGAGACCGGAATGCCACACGGTGCTTATGACCTCGAGATATCACAAGCTAACCCATTATGATATCTGTATCTATGCACTGCATAATATACTAAAATAAATGCAAAAAACCGGCGGAAACTTGCCATAAGGTTCAAATTTTGAAAATACAACTGAGTAAAGTCTACCAATATCAAAACTAAACATCTTTCTGAACCTCTAGTCTAAAAACTCTGTAGTCTGAAAGCCTCTAAACTGTCTAAGTAAGGAGTCGGTGGGACATGTCCCTAACTACTGAAATACTGAAACTAGTAATAAAATGAAATAAGAACCATCCTGGAATGATAAGGACTCACTGTTAGGCCTACTGCTACTGACAGGAACTGAGCTGCTAAGGGTGTTCTAGATCTTGTGCTTCTGAATCTATAGTGTAAAGTAAAACACCTTAGCGCAAATGCATCAGTACGTGAGAATGTACTGAGTATGCAAGATGAGGTAAGGCTAAATGCAAGGGCTTATTCATGAAAAATTACTTAACCGAATAACATAAGAGTACTGAATGAAGACATATGCATGAATGCACAAACCATAACTGAAATCATTGTGACACTAAATACTGAGACTCGAATACTGCTTTGCTGACGTCTGAACTCACTACTAATACTTAGATATTGAATAACTGAATCTTCTGATATTGATAACTGAGTACTGAAGCTGAGATCAGTCCTATCTAGCGGGTGATCTCTGAATTTAATGATAAAGGGGAATGCTCAACTGAAATCTGAGATCAGTCCTATCTAGCGGGTGATCTTTGTATCTATTGATAATGAGAGTACTTAATGATATCTAAGATCAGTCCAATCTAGCAGGTGATCTCTGTCTATATAGATAATGAATTTGATTTAACATAGTCTGAGATCAGTCCTATCTAGCGGATGATCTCTGAATCTGATGATAATCATAATGATTGACTGTATCTGATAGTCCTTACTCTGTACTACTGAGATGGGTTCCTTTACTGAGATTGATTCTGAAACTGAGACTGTGGGAAATAGTTATCTAACCAACGTGCCCCTTCTAGCTAAATTGGGGTCCAACCTATAACCCTAGTTGGAGGGTGTCAGTGTCGTGTCACGGGTAAAGACCTCTCTTATGGGGTCATTCCTATCTAACGGGTGACCTCTGGGACTAGTCCTATATATATATAATACTAACGGGTGATCCCTGAGTATGGCAGTCCTATCTAGCAGGTGACATCTCATGCCTATACTGGCTACATAGTTTTGGAACTTAGGGATTGCTCCTAGGGATATCATTCCTCTCTAACGGGTGAGTCCTCATCCCTAGGTTTGCTCGATGCTAAGTCCTACTCTCAACTGAAAGATTCTGAACTAATTCTTTTTCTTAAACTGTACTAGACTGAGTTGAATCTGTTACTGATCATACTGATCAACTGAGTTAAGCTGAGTTCACTTAGTGTCGAAGACTAACGGAACACTATTGGATTTCGTTATCTGGCTGAATGATACTGAGTTCTAAATTGATTACATGAATGCTACTGAGATCTGAAGTGGATTATTGAATACTACTAAGATCTGGGCTGAGTATTGAACTGAAGCTGGAATGCTAATGATACTGAGATTTCCTAAGTTTTGTAACTGTCAGAGAGTACTAAGTTCTGTAACTGACTGAATTCTAAGAGTCGTGGCTTGACAGAGATTATCATGAGACTGACATGGGCTCTAGACTTGCAGCTGAATTGTCAGGTATAAATACCCACAGGACTTGATACATAAAAGTAAGACATAACCATCTTAAATAATCATGACCTAGGACTTTCATTCACCATAACAATCATTAAAGCATCTCTTCAAGCACTTGGAAATCTTAAACATGCGATAGTATAGGGAGACATGCTATTCGCTCATACTACATTCAACAAGGTCATACAAAAAACACTTAACATGCATTGAAGAGTACAAAATTGGGGAATTTCATACTAACATGTCACAGTTTATTCACTAAGGGTTTTTAACAAACACTTGGCATGCATGAACTTACACTTAACATGATCAAAGTTTGCAACTTGTATTCTAAAGCAAGAATTATAACTCAATCATAACATGAACATGAACTTTAATTCACATTAATCATGAAAAACTCGTAAAATCACAATCTTTGAATTTAAAAAGGGATTCTTGAACTTCTTGGGTGGAAGGAACCCAAGAATCAACATCTGCATACCTGAAAATCTAGATTCTTGAAGTTCTTGAAGACACTTGGAAGGATTATTGAGATTGCTTTTAAAACTTGGGGCTAGGGTTTTCTATTTTTGAGAAAGAATGATGTATTTCTTCAGAGATGTGAGTAAATAATGAGTAAATAGGTCTTTTAGGGTTTTAATGTCGTGTATAGGATGATTTGGGGCTTTAGAAATTTACCAAACTGCCCCTAAAATTAAATGACGGAACATGAATATGCCGATTTGTTGTGCTAGCGCGACGCGGTGAAATCGTGCCAGCTTACTGGAAACTGGATAATTGGAAAACTGCTTGATAGCGCGATGCGGTGGAAATCGTGTTGCCACCTTAGTTGAGAACTGAAAAGACACCGCGATGCAGTGAAATCACGGAGGCTCATTGTATTTTGACGATTACCATTTTGGCTGGCTCCGCGACGCGCCAAAGTACCAGGTGGTACACTGTCTCAGTAAACTGACTCTAAAATATATTTACCTTTGAAGCAAGATCTTTGATGTTCTAGAAATGAATTTGAGCTAGGCGAAGTGTGGGGTATTACACCACCATTCACTATTTTCTGCGTGTGTGTGTGTCTTTATCAATGGGGTGTGTGTGGTGTATGTATATATTGTTCCTCAAATTCATCTGTGAGTTTGGAATCCTCAAGAAAAATCTCTCGATCCCTGTGGCAGTATGTGTATTATCCCCTCAAAAAGAGAAAAAAATAGAGATCCTCATCGTTTTTCATCTATCCTCCTGTGAGTGTGTATATGTCATGTATGCTCCCTCTATGAATATCTATGTAATCCCAAAATAATGGGGGAGCGTGTGTTGGTGTGTGGAAAATTGTGTATGGCCTATGGGTCCCACGTAAATGAGTGTGAAAGGTGAGTGAGGCATGTATTTTCTTATGTGTATTCAATAAAAAATGGGGATTGATGTGTGATGTTTCAAAAGTGTTATGAATTTGATTATTTTTTATCCTTTTTGGAAAAAGATTATCAACCAAAAAAAGCATATGGTAAGGTGAATAAAAACGACTAAAAATATTTTTGGGGAGGAATAAAAGTATGTGTCTACAGTGTTCATAAAAAAGTTTTATCGATAAGAGAAAATTTCAAAATATTATAACATAGTGAATCTGCTCAAATGACCACAAATTTTGTGTTATAGACAAACATTAAAATTCAGACATGCTATCCAACAAATATAAGTTCTAATTTTTGTCTATAAAGCTGACTTTTAGAGTTTCTCAAGATAATGAACTCGTTTAGCTGGCCACAAATTTTATTTTATAGACAAAAGTTAGAACTATTGTCTACCGGATAACTGAAGTTCTTCCCATCAAGATTTTCAAATTAGGATCATTTATTAGAAAGATTTTACTAAGTGAGCCAAAAATAAAGTTTACAACTGCACACTTTAAAAGAAACTGGATGTAATTTTTTATGAAAAAAATTCAGGAATAACATACTTAGCACTTTAATTATGAGATACATAGCAACACTTTCATAATTACATGATATAGCAAGTTGTATTTTATATTTATGTAAATTATTGCAATAAAAATACAAATACAAATATTTTTTTACTGGCAATAATTAACTGATTTAAATAAGATAATATTACCTTAAATTAACTGTGAAGATTACAATCCCATTAAATCCTCATTAATCATGCATTTTTCGTTATTTGCTAACAACCCCAATAAATAGTTTCAGAAACGTGTTTCTTCAAAAAAGAAAATTCAGTTCAAATTGACTTGATTCTTCAATTTCGCTTTAATTGAACAATCAAATTGAAGTGTATTTTATGATGTTCAATATCAGTTTGAACAATAAGTTTCTTTTAATTCAACGAACAACACTACCTTCTTCTGGATAAAATTTTGAAATTTTGCTATTGTTTGTAACTTTGTGCTAAACTGTTGTTGAAGGTAATGAAATCGTATTTTTTTGTGATTATAAATTTTTTTCGAATCGTTTTTTCTACATATCTAATTGTTCTGCTTTGTTGAAGTTTTTAACTTCATCGTAAAATTGTTTGTGAATATTTTGTATATAATTTTCGAGTTACAGTCAATGCAACACAATTTGAATTGCTAGAACAAAAAATGATCAAATTCAGTTTTTCAAGCTGATCAAATTCTTTTTTCTTGTAATTTTTCTTGTTGAAATTTGAGAGTACATTGTATATACTAATAGATCTTTTATATATGTTTTAGTTGTGTTCGATTAAGGAATTTCTGTAATTGATTGTATTTAGCGTTAAACAGATACTTTGTCGTTGTATTTAGCCAGGAATAATTACTTTGGTTCTAAGTTAAGTGTAACAAATGTTTAGTAAATGTATTTTTTATTCTTGGTGAAATTCTAACAAATATGAACTGGTAGAACAAAAAAATAATAGAATTCAGTTTTTTCGAGCTGATTAAATTCTTTTGATAGAATTCTTTGTCATTGTATTTGATTCTGGTGGTTTTGGATATGATTGTATTTAATATTGAACATAAAATTTTTCTGTGTTTATATTTTTGGTTTAACAGATATTGCGTAAATGTATTTTTTATTGTAGTTGTTGGTTGTGTAACTTAGTTTACATTTATTACTGAAATATATATATATTTTTTTTGGAAAAGTGTGTGTTGTAACGATTGACAGCTTACAAATATGTTTATTTATTTATTTTGCTTAAAATCAGTTAGAGATAGGAAGCATATCAGTTCTCGTGAAGCACTCTGGAAGGTGGACGTATGAAAAAAATTATGAAGAATACGTCACTGATGCTATACTGCTGAGCAACATCATTCATTGAGCTGCATGATATTTTGGCATCTTACTTAAATGTGGACTTAACCAGCAAACGTATTCTAGTGGAATACATCTGTATGCATTGTTGAAAGAAGATCTGTCTGTAACAATTAGCAAACAGTGTTAAATACAACTAATGAAGGAGCTTTGGTGGTTGCTGAAAATACAACAACATTAGTTGTATTTGAGATGGATACGGTTCAGGTGATTATCTCAGACCCACATCACAAGTATGCTGAGGAAGACCAGGTTTACTTGACCAAGAAAATATTAAAGTCAGTCAAGAAGGATTATACAATTAGGAAAAAATTTCAAACATGAAGCGAAAGGTCAAGTAAGAAATGGTATGTACATTCTATATCATTTTGATAATGTTTAAAATGAGTTTGCATATGTATTTTGATAGTATTAAAATATGTGTGGATGCAGTTATACATTGGTTTACAAATCATGAAACTCTAATTTTTTATGTCGTGCATCTGGTATGGGAGATTCTGGAGTGTTTAGAATAAGAGAATTCATACCTCAACATACTTGCTCGGTGAAGGACAAGGTCTATCCAAAGGTGCATGCTACTAGTATATTGATAGGTGGCATGGTTAAACATAAATTCAAAAATCACAAATGAAAATATAGTGCGACCGAAATAAAAAATGACATAAAGAAAGAGTTTGGCATGAATTTGACATAAATTTTATGTTAGAGGGCCAAGGAAAGAGAGTTAGAAGAGTTTAGGGGTAAGCCATCGGCATCTTTCGAAAAATTATCATCCTACTTATATGTTTTGAACAATACCTATCCTGATTCACATATAAGAATGAAGAAAACAGGTGAGAATGATTTATTGTATGTATTTATAGCTCTCCGTTCATTCATTAAAGGATTCTATCATTGAAGACCTGTCGTAGTTGTTGATGATAGTCATCTATACTAGGACATTTGTAACTGCATGTATGATTGATGGAGCAGGTTAGTATTATTTTATATTTACATTGTAGACCTGCTCGTATGTTTATATGTATTTCTGCATATCACTTGAAAATATAAATCTCTATTGGATATATACAAATCTATATAAAAATACATATATTTCAAAAGTTTCATGAATGAAACATGTATAATTTATAATGTATGTTTGTGATTTATATTTACATTTTAGTTTATTTAATTGATACTATTTTTTTGGTACAACATATAGTTTGTTGGATCTGTATTTTTAATAAATACATATGCAGTTACTATATGTATTTTTATCTGACTACGCAAAATAGGTTTATAAATATAGGTCATATATTTTCTTTGACATATGGTGTTCTTGATTTAAAAAATGATGCATTTTGGACTTGATTCTTTGAGAATCTGCAGGAAGCGTACAGGGAAAGACAAACATGTGTGTTGTATCTGATAGGAATTCAAGAATCATAAAGGTTGTTACTGATGTGTATAAAAATGTTCCACATTATACATGTATGTGGAATGAAAAAACATAAATTTTTTTTACAGAAAGTCACACGATGCATTATAGAAGATATTTTATACAATGGCCAAATCCTATTCAAAGTCAGAATTTCACATGTTAATGAAAAAGGTTGAGGCAATTGATATTAGGGTGAAGAAATATTTAAAATTGGTTGGTTACAAAAAGTGGGATATGTCCCATGCAACAATTCACCAAGGATGGACTTTGACTTCAAACATTGTTGAGTCAATAAATGGAGTGCTCGTATCGGTTAGAGAACTTCCAATTTATGATTTTCTAGAAGAAGTTCGATTACTGTTTGAAAAATGAAACTGCAAAAATAGGCAGGAGGCTTCATATACATTCACAACCCTAACTGAAAAATTTAATGACATACTCAAAGAGAACAAGGCTTTATGTACTTGTATGATGGTATGATCTTTTAGATTTGTGACATTTATACTTATGAAAACATAAATAACATAATTAGTTGCATTCAGTTCTAAACTAATGAAAACCTATACAACATAAAATAAAAAAATATTAAAAAATATATTATATATACTGCATGTGTATTTTTGTATTGAAAAATCTTAACATTTCATATATATTTAGAAGCTCAATAAATATGATATATTTTGGATATATTTTTTAGTGCAAAATTCCAACACTGCATATGCCTTAATGTCTAAAAATAAATAAAAAATATTTGCGTTAATGAAGAAGATACTTTTAAAATTTATTTGTATTAAATACAGATGTAAATGTATACTTGTGCAGTAAAAATACATATGCTGGTGTGCTTACAATATATCAAAAAATACAATTTGCATCTTTTTGTATCAGTACATTTACATATTTTTTATGACATATTTGATATCAGATAGTACCAGCCACAGAATATGTGTACGCGGTGCATGACAAACAAAGGCACTTCATCATTTTCCTCAAGAAAAGAACGTGCTCATGTAATGTATTTTAACTCGATGAGATACTATGTGCACATGCTTGTGCGGTGTTGAACAATAAGAATTTTCAAAAGGGCCATATTGTTGTGATTTGTATAAGTCAAAAACTGAGTTGAAGATATATGATGTTCCAATCTATCCTTTACCATGCAAAGATGATTGGATAATTTAATTTAACGTACTTGGTGAAATAGTACTACCTCCGAAGTATAAACGCCCTCCAGGAAGACCTGCAAAGAAGGATCATGAAAATTTGGGCTAGGATATGTTTGGAAAGAAGAACATCAACTCATGCGGTGGTTGTGGAGCTAAAGGTCACAATAGGCGTTCTTGTAGGAAATATCGAAAATGATATATTTGTTCTTCTGTATTATTTCTTAAAACTTTCGTCT
Source organism: Capsicum baccatum var. pendulum (assembly GCA_030864225.1). Lineage (NCBI taxonomy): Eukaryota > Viridiplantae > Streptophyta > Magnoliopsida > Solanales > Solanaceae > Capsicum > Capsicum baccatum. Next base: position 259,467,962 of record CM061561.1, on the reverse strand, counting down.
GCATTCTTTATAAGAATGAACCATTTTTTTGGGCACGGTTAAATTTGAATATTGTATTTATATATATTGCAAAATCTGAACACTATGTGTTTTGAAGCTAAAACTCATGTACTTTTAACACTGTATATTTATTTCTAACCCATATGTATTTTTTAGACTCATATATTTTTAACACTGTACAACTCAAAATGATATTTGAACTCTATTAAATCTGAATACTGTAATTGTATATATTGCAAAATTTAAACATTATACATATGATATAAACTTCATATGTATTGTTAATGCAATGTATGAACACTCCATATGTATATTTTTAGTTAAATACATATGTTGTGTATTGCATTTGTATTTTTTATTGGAAAATCTGAACAACTCAAATTTACTTTGATAATAAATGAGCAAAGATTACATACCTATGACATATATTGCATATAATATATATTGCATATGATTTACATATTGTAATGTTTGTTCTTTGAAGGTAAATAAATAAACATTAAAATACTACATATGTATTTTTAAGTTAAATACATATGATGTATACTATATATGTATTTTTAGAGCAAAATCTGAACACTGCATATGTATTTTTAAATTAAATTTCACAATAAAAATGTGAACACTGCATATGTATTTTTAAACTAAATACATATAACTGTAACTGCATATGTATTTTTAATGAAAAATGTCAAAATTGCATATGTATTTTGGAGGTAAACCTCATTGTAACAAATAAAACTGAACACTATAGTAAAATATTTAGTACAAAATTATTGAAAACATATTCAAAATAAACGAGTAAATGAATTACTTTGATGCCGTTCAAAATAAGTATATCTGAAACACTTCTAAACAAAAATTTAGTTTGCACAGTTAAAACCCACATCCATACACCAGTTTGTCAACTATCCAATGTAATAAATCCATCAATCATCATACGTCTAAAAATTCAGTTACACTAGTTATTTTGCTTTGCCTAACAGGCCTTAAGGTTGCTTCGAAGTCACTATGAGCATTTGCTTCTTATTTTCGCATGTCATAGTCCCATAATAGTGCAACATATCTTGTACATAGTGCGTTAAAATTAAACTCAATCGAAGGAACTCTTTGCTCATATGAAAGACACTTTGTGTATATAATCATATACAGACCACAATCCCTACAAAAAAATTGATTAATAACTAAAATATATTCTATACAAAATTACAATTTTGGTATATGGATAATTAAAATACTTACAAGCTTCCACTTGATTGTTGAGGCAAGTTATCTTCAAATAACACATCAAAAAGATCTGAGGAGTCTTTATCTTTGTATCTCGGATGCTTTTGAAGATCAATTTCTTTTTTTCATAGAAATTACAAGCTTTAAGACATAGAGGGATAATATTGACTAATTTCTCAACCTCATCAAGAGCAGTCGCTAATAACCACTTGATTTATATGAATCATATAAGAATATACACCTCTCTGAGAAGGATAAAACTGCGAAAATCTAATGATGTTTTTCTTTTATATTGACTGAAATATAAATGTCTTTCACTGTTTTTCATGGCACTGCAACATGCATACGAAATTCATTGATGTATTTGTTAAGATGGGCCTCCTGTCCTCCCACATTAAGGTTTGGATCATCCACGGAGTAAACATCCATCACAGACCTGATTATGTTCATAAGATTGCAATTTATTGTGTTGTATTTGTAGGAGTTGTTGGGCTCATACTTCGACTTCTTTCTCAAGTAGTAGAAGCAAACATCAATTTGCTGCAGTAATTAATATCATAAATCTTAGAACATTCAAAATAAATTGTCTACTAAATTAGCATGTCTATGTAATGTAAAATAAATATGCATTTTTTAGTTTAGTGTCTAAAATTTTATAAGTTATATATATATTTTAACACAACAAATATAAATTAATAAAAAATATAATAAAAATACATATGTGTACTACCATATGTATTTGCAGGTAACATAATATGTATTTTAAGTGGTGTTACAACTGTAAAGAAAAAATTATCAAAATAATATACTAACTGAATCTGTTCTTGACTGATCAGCGAACTCCATAGTGTAGAATCAGTTTTTATCTTCAACGGTCTCAACTCCGAAATACATAATTGGAATGGTTGATTTGCCCTTCTTGTTATGTTCCACGTTTTTCGTCCTATTTTTTTTCAGTACATGATAAATCAAGAAAAAATAATGAAAATAAAAGAAATAAGTTGAAACAATTTAAAAAAAAAATATCTTTTAGCATGACCTTTTAGAAAGACCACAGAAATTCAGTCCATGAACTTCTTGACAATCTTCGTATCCACTATCCCATCAATCAAATGATAAACAAATGGATGTTTCGGAAAAAATATACGTATTTTTCTTGCGGAGCTCCCTACATAATTATAGAGTACAAAAATGTAATTAATAAAAATATATTTGAAAAACATATTACGTTAAAAAATTTATATAACTTAGTGTACTTACCGGCTGTTGAACCAAACTTACTCATGTATGGAGACTTCTTTAATTTGGATGGTCGCCTAATCCTTAAATTTTACGCGGGAGTTTGAAATTCATGATTAGCAGAGGGATCAATAATGATGCTTTTATTACTGTAGACATTCAGACTAGGAAGCAGCTCATCAGGAATTATGTTTTGTGAATCAGGTCAAACTGGTTCTTCTCTTGATTTTTTATTGTATTTTAGGAGGTGTCATAATTTTCTCCACTGTACCAAGATCAACCTTTCCGTGCACCAATGATTTTGAACTCAATCCAACGTTTTCTTTAGTTGTCTTCGAAAAAGAAAAAAAAATAATTTGTTCTGTCCAATATAACCCAAATAACCTCAAAAATATGTTCATTATACATGCTTGACAATGATCTTCTACAAAAGACTCGGACTTTTTATCATTCAAATGTTCATCAGTAGAATCTTCTTCATGATTTGCCGATGAATGTATGGTAATGCTTTCTCTTTGATATGCATTTAGACACGGTAACATCTCATCTGAAATTGTAAATTGCAAATCAGATAAAATTATTTCATCTATTTTCTCATTAATGGTCTGCAAAAATAAGAAAGAACAAATATAATCGTCCTCTGAATTATTATATCACACAAACTAGGAATTATTATATCACATAAACTCAAAGTTGAATTCGTTATACATGCTCTACCGTCATGTTGAACAACCTTCTCAGAATGTATACAATCTAAATTTATACTTCGAAGAAGCTCATCAGGAATTAAATATTGAGAATCAGTTTCAACGTTTGTTTTATCTGGATTCAAATCAGTGCACCCTTTGTAAACAAGTAAAAAAATTAAAATAACATCAAACAAAAATTTAATTATATATATATAATAACATATAACTGATAAATATAAAATTACATATGTGTATTCAAATGAATAAACATATGTAAGTTAACTATATAACTTTGTACCATTCAAATTTTCACCTAAGTTCTAATCAATATTTAGACTAAATTGGTTTGGTGATGTTTCAGCACCAACATAATTCATATGCCGGAGATCAAGATCTTTATCTTCATATTGTTGCAACAAATACAAATACAAATTCAATAAACTATTAATGCTTGAGTTCCCTGAATATGTATATTTTTTTTTTACAAACTGAATATGTATATACCAATTCATAAATACATATTGATGTAATAGCATTCTCAAGATACATATTTATATACAAAACTAAAAAAACTCTATGTTACAGAGTATGAAATTTGCAGTCAACCTAAAAATACATATGGTCACGGCAGAAGTCTCTATAATACATATGTACAGTACATTTTTCTTTCAAATGAATTTTTAACTAACATTGTATATACTCTTATATATGTAGTAACATAAAAAATAAAACAAACATAATGAAATAAAATTTAAAAGTGTTTATAAAATACATATATGTAAGTTTGATATTTACCTTTTTACTATCAGACATCTTATTCAAATTCTGATCAACATCGGAACTAAAGTGTTATTCAGATTTCTCTATACTACAATCACCAACATTTTGTTCAGGTTCTCTATCTGCATACTGTTCTTACAATTATATAAGCAAGGATATTGAATAATTATTAACCAATATTTGCATTTGTATACTGTATATGTGAAACTCAGTTCACGAAGAATACACAATAAATCAGATTAATTATTTATATCAAATTTGAATATTAAAAATTATACCTTTACGTTTGTACCCTCAAACATATTTTCGAATTCTGAAGAATATCTGGACTGTAGTGTTGTCCAGATGTTTCTAGACCACCATCATTAGCATTTGATTGTTCGAATTCTTTATCTGCAAATCATTCCTACAAAATATATGTACAATTATAATACAATATTTGAATATGCATATACTGTATTTCTATAAGTCAATCCAATAAAAAAACATATGCAAATCAGATAAAGTGTTTTCCAATATATGTTAATAGAAAAATTTTACCTTGCTTTGTTCAATTGCTTTAAAAATTCTATTGAATTTTGTTTTCACAAGTCTACTAATTTCTTTCAACTCGCGACAAACCTGTTTTCATAGAAAATCAATAAACAATTTTTTTTAATGTACACACTTATTTGACAATAAAACTTACCTGATCGCGAAATTCATCAAAAACTTTCTTTGAAGTAACAACTTCTTCCTCTGCAGGATTCCTTTGGTTTGACTGCATTGGAGGAAAAATAACCCTAGTTGTTTGCTTCACATTCTTCATTTTTGAACCAGTTGCTTATCGTGTTTGTATTGGATTAGATATCGATTTCTTCACTCTGACAACCTTTGTAGCATGAGAATTTGGTGTCCTCTTTGAGGTATGCTCGTCAACAATATTGTGCGGCTATTTTCTCACCGATTTCTTCACTGTTGTGGTTAATGAATCAACCTTTATTTCTTTTTTGAACGTTCATTGAGTTGTTTTGGAGGTGGATCCTGAAAGTCATCATCCACATCAATTAAATGTTCATCTTCAAGTCCAACCTTCTCTGGTATTTCAAACTTTGTCATTTTCCGTTGAGTTGACTCAATGTTGTTAAATACAATCTAAAAATATGATAAAATATGTTAAAATATCTGTTAAACAATTGTAAACAAAATGTATATATGTAGACTATAAAAATACATATTGATACATATATATTTATTAACAAGGAATCTTGTCATCGTCATTAAACATAACATCCATCAAAAACTCAAAACGGGATTGGGGTGTCTTTATCTTTCAATTTAATAATCGAAAAATTCGATGATCAATCTTGGATGCAATCTTTTGTGGAATATTTGAACAACATTCGTAAAGACACACTTGAATAGCCAGTGGCATTTTCTGTATCAAATAAAATTTTTCACCTGCTGTCAATCTATTTGTCAAACTTCTCGCTAGATCCTCAAATGACAATGTCCCCCAGGGAAAATTCTTATATCTATCACTGTCTACCAAATCAAAATGAAGACGGGGTATAACTACAGTATCAATATGAGATAACACAAAAGAATGCAAGAAATACAAAACTGCGAATTTCTCAGCATCCTCATTACTGTTCTCCCCCCAAATTTTATCTGTAAATGTCAAAAATACTTATCTTTTCTGTATAAATTCTGCACCATTAAAATATTTCTCAACAATCCCGTTTGGTACATCCTCATAAAAAATAAAGTCGCACCTATTAGCAACACAATTCAAGCCAGTAATGATAGCAAATTCTCTAGGAGTAAAATGAAGAGAAGTATCATTAGCACAAATGACTATCGCAGATGAAGAACTATCCTTTATCTCAAGTGACATAATACATTGACACAATTGTGCTTGAACTACACAGTACATCTTTTTCATGAAATAATCAAAAATATTATTATCGCAAAAAAATTTGTACTGTTCCTTGTTTAATATGGTCCGTAAACATACATCTATATATTGTCACTGTACGAGCACATATGGGGTGCAAATCTTAAAAGTTTCGTACAATGAATAATTCGTCACACGGTACCTATACAAAGTAAAACTACAACTTATCAAACTGTAAATAACTTCAAACATAATCAACTATGTAGTTAACCAAAAAAATGCATCTAATATTCATATATATTTTGAACAGAACAAAAATATAAAATAACCACTAAAGCAAAATACATATTATATTTGATATGTATGTATAAAATACAAATGCTATTCTATACCTTAAAATGTATATTGAACCTAACAAAATTACAAAATAAATTGCGAATGTACTTCACAACATAAAGTAATTGTACATTTTCAACATTTCAACATACTAAAAATACATCTCAAATATACTAAAAATATATATACCCAAATAACTCTTCATGAGTATTTCATATAAAAATATATTTTTCATACATGCAAAGTTAGGAATTTCATCTAATATACAAAATACAAATAAGCATGTCAGCTTCCCAAATTTTATAAAAAAAAGTACATGTAAAACTATAAAAAACAACAAAACACAATCAACACATCAAAAAATACATATAACATGCATATGTATTTTGAACAGAACAAATCAGCTCACTGCAATCCCAAAATACATATCAGAAGAACATAAAAATACATATTAAAACTGCACCATATGAAAGTGTAGAAATCAACAAAACGCAATCAACACATCAACAAATCAACTCACTGCAATCCATAAATACATACTGAGATAACATAAAATACATATTAAAACTACTCCTTATTAAACTGTACAAATCAACAAAATGCAACCAACAAAACAAAAGAGAAATATAACATGCATATGTATTTTGAACAGAACAAAACACCTCACTGCAACTCCTAAATAGATATCAGGAGAACATAAAATACATATTAACCCACTGAAAAAAATACATATTACTCCTAGCTTTGATAAAAGTTTTACTAAATTCAAAAAAAAAAAAAAAAGCATAACAGTAAGTACAAAATACATTTACAACAAAAAAAATACATCTTCCTTCATCTCTTATTTAAATTCATTATCAGAAGAGTTCTGAGCTTCATCATCAACCTTACTCAGCTCTTTAATTTCTTTGGCTTTCCTTTTCCTTTCAATTTTTTTTTTTGTTTTGGTGTTTGAGTTTTCTTCAATTATTATTTTTTTTTACAATATCATCCATCTTCATCGCGTCGTCACGAATCTATTTCTTCGTACTCGGAAATTTCATCGACTATATGGGATTAGAAAAAATATTAACTACATCGTCTTGAGTTAATTCAAGACGTGGTGCATAATCAGACACCAAATTAATAGGCCATATACAATTATTTTTTGAGATTTTGGTCTGTCTTCAACCATTAAAGCATCAAAATCTTAAAATCGAATTTGCTAATGCATTACAGTACCCAAAAAAATTGAAATCGATAGCATGCAATAACGGGATTAAATAGTTACCTGAAATAGAGGAACACAATCCTTATCACATCGTGCTAAAATCGTGTGAAAAGAAAAAAAAATGAAAGCGAAAATTCTGTGTTAATGACGTAAAAAAAAAGAAATTTTAAAATAAGAAAAGTGAATAAGGAAGCCTGAAAAGAGGAGATGGTCACTTTTCTTAGGCGGCAAAAGTAGCGGACCTGTATTAAAAAAAAGAAAAATATTGCTATAGTTGTTACACGGTGTAATTTGATATAAGTGTTGTTATTTTTTGTAATTTAAGACTTAGGTATGCTACTGCATGTAGTTTTTTCATTTTTTATTCTGACTCGTGTATTATTAAACAAGTACGAGTAGTATAGAATAAAGGAAAATTTATGTTGAATACAAGATTTTACAAAAATTACAATAATTTCTCAAAATATTCATCATTTAGCGCCCGTTTGGTCATGAGAATTTTTTTATTTTTTTTTGAAAAAAAAGATTATTATAGGTCAAATACAACTCCACATTGATGTTTGGTCATGAGAATTTCAAATACAACTTCAAGTTGTATTTGTAAAAGTGAAAAATAAAAAAAAAGTTGTTTTCACCTTTTTTCATTTCCTTCACTCACAAAAATGCAAAAACAACTCCAATTATATTTATGGACAAACAAAACTCCAACTCCAACTCCAACTTCAAAAATTTTAATTTCCATAGCTTAACGACCACTTTTTGTTGGACTTGATTTTAAATTTTCACAAGTGGTAAGGTACCCCTTCGCAATACCAAGTACTACCATGTGTTTTTGGCTTTCTCTCAATTGAAAAATTAATGATGCTCATCTCTAGTCCATTTTTATTTGTTTAATATATTAAAAAATAATTATTTAAATTTATTTGTACATTTGAAAAATTAAGAGACAATTTGTAATTTTGTATTTGTTTAACTAATTTTATTTTTCAATATTGGTTGACTTATAGTTAATAGGCGATGGTATCGTAAAATTATTTAAGTCATTATTTTCACTTCAAACTATATTCGAAAAGTCAAAGACACACTTAACTATTGAACCGACGTAATACACACCTGTACTACTTAAAAGCAAATTTTTCTCCACCTTCTAACGTGTTATACCACCCTCATAAGGTGGGGTGTTCCACGCGCGCATGCCACCTCAGCGCCACGTTAATGCCACGCAAAAAATACAATAAATTTATTATTTTTCCTATTTTTTTCTTTTTCCTTTTTAATTTAAACTTTTTTCCTCTTCATTTTATATTATATCTAATCTCAAAACCTCCATTGATACAGATATCATCATCATAGCCAAACTCAAATCATCAATTAATTACCACCATCAATTTTACAAACCACCAACAAAATTGCCATCACCCTGGATTTCTTCAATTTCTTCTAACTTTGTCACCCTTCTTTAACCCCTCTTTTCTCTTTCTCAATCGATTTTCCGACGAGATTGACAATTTTCTTTTAAGAATGATGGAAGAGACATAAAATGAGAAAAACTTGAAAGTTGAAATCTGGCTAACAAAAATTCGATGAAATATTGAAAAATAAAATTCGTCGGACTGAAAATTTTCTATGAATTAAAATCGTTCATTCTTTATAGTTCTCAATAAAATTGATAATGAAATGGTTCTTCACATTATTATTCTATCAATAAAAAATAATTGAGGTATTAACATCAATAATGATGAATTAGATAAGGAAATTGATGGTGATGGGTCGATTGATGAAATTGATGGCGGCACTGATGAAATTAGTGATTGCAGGTGATGAATTGATGGCGATGGGAGTTGTTGAAATTGATAGTAGCGAGTTAAGTGATAAAAAGGTGATGAAATTGAATGAAAAATCAATAATGGAGTAAGAAGAAAAATCAAATTGATGAAGAAAGTTCTTAAAAAAAAAAATAGAAGTTTCAATCACTATTAAAAATTGATTGGAAAAAAAGAAGAAGTAGAAGATAACAACAAGTGAGGTGAGAAGGTTGGGGGTGCGGGGCAGCGGGTGGGGTGGGGGTGAAGAAGAGGATGCTTGGTAGGGAAGAAGGTTTTAATTTTTTAACTTTTTTTTTTTTTTTGCTTTAATTATATCATCCACGCTCCATCTTTTATTTTAATTAAATATTTTTTGCCACGTTAGTTTTAGGGTACATAAAAACTCACTTTTAAGTATTCAAGTGTGTAATAGATCGCTTTAATAGTTGAAGTGTGTCTTCAATTTTTTGCATATAGTTTAGGATGAAAATAATATCTTTTTCCTTTATTATTTTTTAAAAGATATGTCAAATCAGACATTAATAAAGATGGACGGACAGAGTTATATTTTAATCATATGTCACGATTAATGTCATAGACATAAGTGAGGACACTCTTTAACCAGACTTCTTTCTTATATTCATGATAAGATTTGAGAAAAATGAATATGGTCAATTAGTCTTAGTATTTATCTTAACTCACCTTTATTGAGGGTAAAGGAAAATGAGGGAGGAAATCACAAGATGAAAAATTAAAATCTATATTAATAAGGTGAAAGTTTATATATTTAATCAATTGAGCGATTAAGATTTTTTAACGTAAAGGTTAGGTATAGTATACTATGAAATTTTTATAAAATATAGGAGGAATTTGTTATATTTCTAAAGCATAATCCTGCACATAGTTATAGTATTAATGAAATTTACATACATGCTAACTACCCCTTAAAACCAACAACCACAACATATTCTGTATAATTTTATAAGTGGAATCTGAAAAAATAAAGTATGAATACTTTACTCCAACCTTCTAGAAATATAATTATTGTTTGCGATAAACTCTCGACTTAAATAAAACATTTTCAAATAATTTGAGAAAAGCAAATACAAATATGCATGAGAGCAGTAATAAAATGCAATGTGGAGAGTAGTATACTATACACAAAAGGAAGAATAGTAACGATAATGAAATAATGTGATAACCCCATTTCACTTTCAGCAGAGGCGTATCCAATGTATCAGCTATTAGTTCAGCTAGGGGTGTGAATCGGTCAATTCGGTTCGATTTTATGTATTATTGGTTTGATTTATTGATTTTCGATTTTTAAATATGTAAAATCAATAACCAACCAATAAAATATTTTCTTATCGATTTTCGGTTTATCGGGTTTGGTCTTTAATGATTCGATTTTCGGCTTAACCAATAAGAAAATACTCATAAAATAGAAATAGTAACAACTAATATAAAAAAATGAAATCTTAGTTACCGCAAAAATCCTACGCAATGTATTTTAGTTTACAAGAATTTACAAGATTGAACTGAATGTTAGTTCCAAAAAAACTGAATCCTTACTGTTGGAAGCTACTAAATGCTTCAAGCTTTCCAATACGATAATACATGTGCTTTATATCGTGTCTTTGTAGGTTAATAATTTGTGAATCACCAAATTGAGAATAAGTAGTGTATATATATTTATCCTAATTCTTTGCCCTATGTCTTTGTCAAAAGTGTCTGCTCTTTCAATAAGATTATTTATTCTTATTGGTGAATTATATTTAAGGATTTTGATTTCCCTATATATACACACACACATATATATATATATATATATATATATATATATATATATATATATATCGGTTTAACCAATAACCCAATAAGTTAAAATGAAAATTGAACCGTTTTATCCAATAAATTTTTTATAAAACCAATAAAAAATAATTAACTCAATAGTATTTTTATAGATTCAATTTAATCGATTCTATTTTTTCACACCCCTAAGTACAGCTATGTTCATAAATTTTGACTCAACTTATATATATGCGTTAAAAAAAATTCACTATAAATATGTAAAAATAATAGTTCTGAACCTAATAAATTTGATCAAAGTAGTAGTATAAAATCACAAATTTCAAATCTTAAATTTGCCTCTAATTTTCGGTCAGACCAAACCTAAATATATCTATGAAGTGTAAATAACATCTCTTTAACATAATATATAGTATTAGTTTTAATCATATAATACATTAATTATTCTCTTTCCAAATACTTGAGACAAATTAAGATTTCTTTGACTAAACAACGACACATGTTCATGATGTTTGTTAATCACACAAGGTTCATTTCATTTGGACATTAAAAAGGGGCCACAAAAATGACTTTCATGAAAAGTGCTAATAATTTTTTTCCCTCCACACAAATTAATTGACCTTTCATGTCTTATAGACAGGAAGACAGGAACTTGATGCAGAAAATCCATGTCATTAACCTAACAGAGATAGAAAAATACAAATAGAAGAAGTCATATTTTCCACTTTTTATTAATTAATTTTGTCTGGTATCCGCTGTGTGATCCTTCTTTGAATTTCGGGCATAGTAAAAGAATTAATATCGAACCGTACGCGATCCTTGTGTATAGTAAAAGCTTTAACGTTGAGTTCATATCTTACATATTTATTAAAAGTTTAATAAATATCTATAATTATTTAACTGTGAATCAAATTATTATTGTAATTAAACTTATTAACTTGAGATCGTTATCAGTGTCGGAGTAACATTTAAGTTAGGAGGTTCATCCGAACCCTCTTCAGTGAAAAATTATGTTATATATTTATGATTAGAATTATTTTTTACACGTATATATTAAATATTGAACCCCATTTGATTAGTTTTTATATTCACTTATGTCACGACTCGAGCCGAGGCCCTGGTCGCGACTGACATCCCGAACCATCAAGGCCCGAGAGACCCCTGTAACTCCCCAACCCGCTAGTGATATTGTCCACTTTGGGCCCAAACCCACACGGCTTTAAAACGTGTCGGTAGGGAGTAAGACTTTCTCACTTATATACCCAACATCTCTCTTGTGTTTTGCCGATGTGGGATTCCTTCCTAAGTTGGGGTGTTACATATAGCCCCCCTTGTGGACTCACGATCCTCGCTGAGGTTTGCCCCACCCAATGGGACTTGCCTACACTCAGAACTGAGGTTTGCCCCGCCTTACCGAGATTTGCCAACACTCAGTTTGAACTCTGACCCATATCGACAAGGCTGACACAGGAGCGGTTTTGATACCATTCTTTCATGATCCGCGTCGAGTCCCTGGCCGCGATGGGCATCCCAAACCATCAAGGTCCGAGAGACCCCTGTAACTCACAGGCCCACTAGTGATAGTTTCTGCTTTGGGCTCAGGCCCACACAGCTTTAAAACGCGTCACTAGAAAGTAAGACTTTCTCACTTATATACCCAATATCCCTTCTGTGTTTTGCCGATGTGGGACTTCATCCTAAGTTGAGGTGTTACATACACCCCCCTTATGGACTCAGCCGATGTGGGACTTCATCCTAAGTTGGGGTGTTACATACACCCCCCTTATGGACTCAGCGATACACCCCCCCTTATGGACTCAACCGATGTGGGACTTCAACCTAAGTTGAGGTGTTACATACACACCCCTTATGGACTCAGCGTCCTCACTAAGGTTTGCCCCATCGAATGGGATTTTGCTTACACTCAGGACTGAGGTTTGCCCTGCTTACATCCCCTTATGGACTCAGTGTCCTCGCTGAGGTTTGCCTCACCAAATGAAATTTGCCTACACTCGGGACTGAGGTTTGCCCCGCCTTACCGAAATTTGTCTACACTTAGTTTGAACTCTAGCCCACATCAACAAGGCTAACACAGGAGCGGGTTTGATACCATTCTGCCATGACTCGAGCCGAGGTCCTAGCCGCAACAGGCATCCCGAACCATCAAGGCCCGAGAGACTCCTGTAACTCCCCAACCAACTAGTGATATTTTTCGCTTTGGGCCCAGGCCCGCACGACTTTAAAACGCGTCGCTAGGGAGTAAGGCTTTCTCACTTATATACCCAACATCTCTCCTGTGTTTTGCTGATGTGAGACTCCTTCCTAAGTTGGAGTGTTACAACTTAGAATCTCTTTACCGAAAATTCTGACTCCGCCACTGATCATTATATATATATAAAATAATAAAAAATTAAATTCTTGATCTGGATTCACCCACTCATACGTTATATGGCTTGCGAAACAAAATAATTGAAGACATCATTGCTTACGAACTTGTTTATGTATTCCCAAAGAAAGCTGAAATTGTAAAATGATATTTATTACCTTTGTAGGTTTCACTGCAAGTTGACTCGACTACAATAATATATTTTCTAATTAAATGCATGGGTACATTTCATTTGTACAATGGGGCCCTTTTCATACTATAATCAAATTGTTGATTATATTACTTCATCCGTTTTAAAATATTTTACATTTCAACATGTATGTTATGCTCGATAGTAATAAAGCTAAATAATGGAGTTGGTTCGAGTCAGTGGTGGAGCCACCTTGGATTTACGGGGTTCGAATTATGGCTGTCAAGTGGGCCGAGTCAGGTCAATTCAGAACCGGCTCGTATTATTTAACCGGGTTGAGGGGAGGGACGGGACCCGGTCAAACCCAATTAAAAAATCGGTCAAACCCGGTCAAAAATAAAAAAAACTTTTTTTCAATATAAATTATATATACCCACCTATATACATTATAAATACGTTAAACAATATATATACACTATATATATAGTATATACTACATTAGAATTTAAAAAATATATACACATATACACAATTACACATATATACGCACCATCCAAATATATATGTACTACTTTAAACTTTAAAGTTTAAATAAAATATACTACAATATATATATATATATAGTTATATATATATACACACATGTATACGTTAAATATATACGTTCATAGAAGATCTATTCACATATATACACTCTATTCTATGTATATATAATACTTTAAATGAAATATACTACAATATATATTTGTATAGTTATATACTAATTTATAAAATATATACACATGTATACGTTAAATATACACGTCTATAGAAGATCTATTCACATATATGCACTCTATTCTATGTATATGTAATACTTTAAATGAAATATACTACAATATATAGACATTACAATATATATTTGTATAGTTATATACTAATTTATAAAATATATACACATGTATACGTTAAATATACACATTTATAGAAGATCTATTCACATATATACACTCTATTCTATGTATATGTAATACTTTAAATGAAATATACTACAATATATATACATTACAATATATATTTGTATAGTTATATACTAATTTATAAAATATATACACATGTATACGTTAAATATACACGTCTATAGAAGATCTATTCACATATATACACTCTATTCTATGTATATGTAATACTTTAAATGAGATATACTATAATATATATACATTACAATATACATTTGTATAGTTATATACTAATTTATTCAAAAAAAAAAAAAAAATTTAAAAAAAAAGATTCCGAGCCAGGCTGAGCCTGCTAACCGGTGGGCCTGGACCGGGCTAGGTCAGGGCCGGGTTAATCTAGCCCAAATTAAAAAAATAACCGCCCCGGGACCCGGACCCCTAAAGCCCTAGGGCTTACCGGGCCGGGTCAAACCGGGTCAGTTTATTTAAGTGGGCCGGGTTGTTCCGGCCCACTTGACAACCATAGTTCGAATGAACTCCTTCGACGAAAAATTATATTATTTTTATATGATTAAAAATATTTTTTATGTATATATAGTATATGTTGAACCCCTTTCGACTAGAATTCGTATGTTTACTTCTGAATTCCCTCAATGAAAATTTTGGCTCTGCCACTGATTTGGATCGATGGGTTGTAGTAGCTTTAAGAGATATAGGGCGGAGGCTATCGGAAAGGCTTTCGATACACTTTATTTGAATTGAAGGTCTGTCTATTTTTATAAGATAGGAATAAGTTGTATACACATTATCCTCTCTAGACTTACTTGTGAAATTACACTAAATATGTAGTTGTAGTCGTTCTTATTTTGCTTTTCAAAAGTCTACTTTAATTAATTTTCAAACATAAATTATATTACATTAATTAAATATTTAAATAAAAACTAAAATACTCAAAACCTTTATGAAAAATACTATTATAAATTATAATTTTTTTCATATCAATATGATGAAAAAATTTATATTAAAATATAATTTAAAGTTCATATAATCCAAGTGCAAAAAGGTGAACGTGACAAGTATGGTAGAAATGTAGTATAATTTTGAAAATAATTACCATTATTGATATGTCATTTTGCGAAAGCGAATTTTGGCCAAGAACAAATGAGGCTAAAAATAAATGCACCCCAAAACAAAGATGCATATACCTAATATTAAAAAAAGTTATTATTGGAATAATTTGATATACTCCCATGGGAAACAAGGAATTGACATGACCCCTTTGGTCGATAATGTGCAATTATGAAAGATAATTTGAAAATCTTCAAGTAGGTTTTATTTTATGATTGAACTTTTATACACTGTTAATATAAATTTTTTTCAACATAATTGATTATGACACTTAAAAATATAAGTAACCTATTATAATGCATTAAATTAGGCTAATTTATTTTTTAAAAAAAGTAAATCGCTATAGTTAAGGTCATTCAATCGATTCCATTGATAGCACAATTATTCATGAAGCAATATATATTCATTGCCTATGAAATATTATATAGGTAAAGTTCAGCTTCAAATCTGACTTCTAAGTACTCTCTCATTTTTCAATTTTCATTAGAGCCGAAGTAAGACTAAAAACGAAGAGTTCAAATTCAGACAAGGCATAACAGGCTAAGAAAGAGTTGGCTTAACGTTGTATGTGTTGATTAACATCATTCTAAAAACTCTTTCATTTGTGTTTCAGTTATCGATCAAACTAATAAAGATCAAAAGCACGAGAGAAACGACTCACGATAATTATATATAAAGAAAATAATCAAAAGTACCCGTAATATATAGAAAATAATTTAAATTCATGTTTCTTTCATTTATTAAAATCCAATAATCTTCAATGTTAATTTTTTAGGTGAATTGATTTATTAGTTCACATAAATATCACAATAATACGTAAGCAATTACATCATGGGAAAATGCTAACCCCCCAAGTGTCCTATATTCTGAGGGCATGGGGACCTTATAATTACAAACTAAAGTATTGTCTTATTAATGATATATTTTTTCTGTCTCATTTTATATAGCGATTGTTTGTTTTAGATAAGACAAGCATTTAAGAAGAAAATGAAAAATTTTAAAATTGATAATTAAAATGATTTTTAAATATTTTAAATTAAATTATTTTAATTATAATAAAATTATTTTTGTAGAACGAACTAGAATCAATGCTGCCACCTAAAATAAAATTAAGAGGTCGTTTGATAGCATGTACAAAAATAATGCAAAATATGTTGCATTAGTAATGGTTGTGTTAGCTATGCTTGTATTTTTTTTATGCAGTGTTTGATTTGATATATTAAAGATAACATGAATTACATTATTATTTTTATTTTTTTAATAGAAAAACCCTCCATATATATGTTGGAAAGTATGTAAAAAAAAAAAATTCAGGAATAATATTGTCTTTAATCATGTTAATGCATGCATTGAATTCATTGCATTGGTAATACATAAATTTTGAGGTATTAATAATATACACCTCAATGTACAATAATAGAGTGTTCATTAGTTATACATATGATTAAAAAAATATACCAAATAAAGTACTAAGGGGTCGTTTGGTAGAGTGTATGAGAACAACACATAACATAGTGTATTAGTAATACTTGTATTAGTTAAGTTGATATTGTTTCTTATACATTGTTTGATTTCATGTATTAGAAATAATATATCTTACGGAGTACATAATTTCTATTAAAGAAATGTTTGTTCACAAAAATACCCTTCTTTAATTTTGTATACTTTTTTTGCAACAAAGTTTTTTTGTCATCTCAAACATAATTAGTATTATTGAACTAGTATATAGAGGTTAAGGATTAATTACAAGACCTTTGTCTTTGCGCATGAAATGTTACGCCGACGGATTAACATAATCGAAATAAAAATAAAACACACGATATAAAATTAAGGAATAGTCTCAAGATTTTTTTAAAATCTTTTTAAAGGCCTCGAAACAAAGCAAAAATATGTTGTAGTTATTTAAACCAACTATTCATTGTTGTAAATTAAAATGATGGGAAAAGAAATTATGAAATATTTTTAGAAGATTCACTGTTGCAAATTAAAATGGTGGGAAAAGAAATTATGAAATATTCTGAGAGAAAAATTGAGGGGTATTAAGGTCATCTAATAAGTTACTGCATGTGTTTAAAATCTTTGTATTACTAATACATACTTACATAGGAAATGATGTGTATTACGAATACACACCGTATATAGAGTGCATAACTAACGTTCTTGCATTAGTTATACATAGGCAAAAAATATATCAAACAACGTACTAAGGGGTCGTTTGGTGTAGAGTATATAAGAATAATGCAAAATATGATGTATTAGTAATGATTATATTAGCAATGCTTATGTTAGCTATGCTTGCATTAATTATGCTTTTATTGTTCTTGTGTAGTATTTGGTTCGATGTATTAAAAATAACATGAATTACATAATTGCTAAATTTTTTTGTAGAATAACCTCAATATATATGTTGGAGAGAATGCAGAATTTTTTTTGAGGGATAATAGTGTCTTTAAGCATGTTAATGCATGCATTAGATCAATTGCATTACCAATGACGTGAATTTTGAGAAATTAGTAATACACACTTTAATACACAATGAAGTGTATAATTAATGCAAACATTAGTTATACATAGAATAAAAAGATATATCAAACAAGATACTATTAATACACATTAAACTAGTGTATGCATTAACTTTCTAATACACTTTACCAAACAACCCCTAAATAATATATATTAACTAATACGTGCATTATATTTTTCAATACATTCTACCAAACCCCTAATAATACACATTAAACTAATAATAATGTATGTATTACCTTTATAATACACTCCACCAAATGACCACAAAGGATATCAACTTTAAATCAAGAATGCTTTTGATTGGACAAGGTTAGTATGCTAAATATATGATAGTGTTGTAAATAAATATTCTGAAATATACTAAAACGAAAGGGGAGAGGAGAGAGACCTATAGATATAAAAGAAGATTTTATTTTCTTCTACCTTTTTGTGTCTTTACAATGGAGTAAGGAGTGCCTTTTATAGGCAATAGTATGTGAATAGGTGTAGTATGTGAATGATATACACAAGAGTAATAATTTCATTACATGCTTTAACATTATGTGTAGTAGGTGTAGTATGTGAAGTATGGTATTTGAACATCCACAAAATAAGTAAATTATTTACAATACTCCCCCTTGGATGTTCATGTCAAAAAGAAATTCTAAAGTAAATAAGATATACATAACGGTTTGTAATACGCCGTGTTTGCTACCTCATTAAAACCTTACCAGGAAAACCCAGTGGAACAAAACCTTGGTGAAGGAAAAAAGAGTGCAGTGCGTATTTACTCCCCCTGATAAAAACATCACTTAATATCTAGGAGATGACGCATTCCAATCTTGTGTCTCAACTTCTCAAAGGTTGATGTTGGCAATGCTTTAGTGAACATATCTTCTAGGTTATCGCTTGAATGAACTTGTTGAACATCTATTTCACCCCTCTTTTGAAGATCATGAGTAAAGAATAATTTTGGTGAAATATGTTTTATTTTGTCTCCTTTAATGTATCCTCTTCTGAATTGAGCTATGCATGCGGTGTTGTCTTCATACAATATTGTTGGAATATTCTTCTTCAAAGTAAGGCCACATATTTCCTGAATGTATTGAGTTATTGACCTCAACCAGACACATTCTCGACTTTCTTCATGAATGACTATTATCTCTGCATGATTTGAAGATGTAGTAATCATGGTTTGTTTTGTTGAATGCCATGATATGGCTGTACCTCCACATGTAAACAAATAACCTGTCTGAGATCGACCTTTATATGGGTCAGACAAATATCCTGCATCTGCATAACCAATTAATTATGAATCAGACTCATTTGAATAAAATAGTCCTATATCAATAGTTCCTCGGAGGTATCTGGATATATGCTTAATACCATTCCAATGTCTTCGTGTCGGGAAAGAACTAAATCTTGCTAATAAATTTACAACAAAATATATATATGGTCGGGAATTACTAGCAATATACATTACTGCCCCAATTGCACTAAGATATGGTACCTCAGCATCAGCAAGTTCTTCATTATTCTCATGAGGGCGAAATGGATCTTTATTAATATCAAGTGATCTTACAACCATTGGGGTACTCAATGAATTTGCTTTATCTATATAAAATCTATTTAAAATATTTTCAGTATATGTGGATTGATGGACAAATATTCCATTTGTAAAATGTTTAATTTGTAGACCAAAATAAAATTTTATCTTTCCGAGGTATTTCATTTCAAATTCTTTTTTCAATCATTCTATTGTCTTTGGAATCTCTTCAGAAGTTTCAATGATATTCAAATCATCAATATATACAGCTATTATGACAAATTCAGTTCCAGACCTTTTAATAAAGACACAAGGACGGATTGGGTCGTTTTTATACCCTTCTTTAAAATAGGTATTCACTAAGGCGATTATACCACATGCATCCTGATTGTTTTAATCCGTATAAGGATTTCTGAATCTTGATTAAACAATTTTCTCGAGAAGTTTTATATGCATCATGCATTTTGAATCCTTCAGAAATTTTTATATAAATATCACTACCCCACTAGCTTTATTCCTTCAGGTGTTTGGACTATAGGTCCAAAAACTTTGCATTTTTCAAGCGAAGCCAATTCAATTTTGATCTTTTCATTTTGGTCAATCATTTCTCTGTCTACATTCTTCGACAAATTTTGATTCAAGATCCTCATCTTGTTGCATTATTTTATTAGCAATATTATAAGCAAAAATATTATCGATAATTATATCATTTCGATGTCATATTTTTCTCGATGAGACATAACTGACTAAGATCTCTTTATTTTGATTATTTTCAAGGGTCTGAACCTTTTCTGAGGTTTCATCAATTGTTATGTCTTACTGCTCTTCATGAGTAGCTTCCTCCATATTATGATTATTTTGATCATTTGCTCCTCTTCTTTTTTTGAGGATTTTTATCTTTAGAATCGATTGGTCTAACACGTTTTAAGTGTGGTTTAGACTCATTTGCATTACTCAATTGTACTATCGGGACATCTACTCGAATAGGAGCATTAGCAGCTGGAATGTGAGATTTTGTAATCCTTGATAGGTCAGTGAATGCATCTGACAGTTTATTTGCAATGTTTTGCAAATGAATCATTCTTTGAACTTCTAGTTCATATTTATTTGTACGTGGATCTAAGTGAGATAATGATAATGCATTCCAGTCTATCTCCTTTTCCAACTGCTTATTTTCTCCCCCTAATGTTGGATATATTGTCTAGACACCTAATTTCGTCCCTCCCCGATGTCGTTTTTACCCATTTTTATTTTTATCCTACCGTGTACCCTCACCCATCTTATTATACCCTCACAAAATACAAAAATAAATAAATAATAATAATAATAAAATAATAAAAAATAATAATAATATAACAAAATCCGTAACAAAACCTATCCTAACTAATTCTATCTTATCCTAACAACCTACCCAATCAAAATAAATCATCTCCCTACCCCTACCTAACCCTACCCCACGCCCCCCCCCCCCCCTTTTTTTTTTCTTGTCCAAAAGGAAAGGACCAAAGGGGGAAAATACAATATATACACACATACACACAAAACAAAAGGGGGGGGGGAGACCATTTTTCTTCTTGGTTTTCATTTTTATAATATACAGATAGAAACAAAAAGGGGGGGGGGGGGGGGGGGGCATCCTCTTCCTCATAGGGAATTCGGCACACACAGAAAACACATCAACATCTTCACAGCATCACAATAATTCACACCATACGCACACACATAAACAAAATCATGCACATACTCGAAGGTCGACAACCCGCACAGTAGAGAAAAGCAAGTTATGGAGGGTGTTTGACGGAATTCCGGTGAGAAACACGATTTCCGTTCAAGCTTTTATCCGGCGACCAAAGTGTCGGATTCAGTTTCAGCGTCAGTTGTTCGAATCAGTTTCATAATCGCCCAAATCTCTTTATTTTCCTTCGATTTCTGGACGAGATCTAGCCGGAATTCGACCGTTTTAGTTGTTTTTAGTCACTGTTTTGGCGAGGTTACACTGATTCAGAGCTCCGGTGTAGTGGAAACGCGACGTCCAGTCCCTTTTGTTCCCTCCGAATCCACGTCAAACTATTTTTCCGACCTCGGAATCTGGTCTGGTTTTCACGGTTGTCGTCATCTTCTGCATCACCAATGAGAAACAGTGAAACCGGCGCAAAACTTGGTAGATCTGGCCGGACAACGTCAAAAATTGGCCGGTATCTTTTCGTCATTTGTTCGGTTTAGGCGTCACCGGTCGACGGGAGCTATTTTTCGTCTTTGTTCCGAATCGAATTGGCGACTAACCTCGCACACTAATTTGGTGATTCTGATTGCGATTTCTATTTCTGATTCATCGTTTCTCATATTTTTTTTTTTCGAAATTGGGCTTTGGTACTTTATCGGATTCGTTCCTATTTTCCGTTGGTCTTAATCACTTTTCTGGTGCAAATTCTTTAATATCGGCGTTGAAATCGTCACTATTGAGGTTCTGTTCCAAGTTCTAAAATTCTGGCTTTCTTAAATATTATTATCAATGAAATCGACTATCAAAAGGTCCAATTCTACTCTTTTCCTCTTCTATTTTATTAATTACTATGCGTGGATGTTTGAATTAAGTTTCGGGTGTTGTTTGATATTTGTTGGCGATGAATGCATGTTGTCTTGATTGGTGATAGGTTGTTATTTTTGATATTGACTCGTTGTTTAATTTCGTTGAAAAGTGATTGTGGGTTGTTGAAGTAGAAATGGTGAATTGTGAAAACTTAGTATAAAAATAAAAATTTGGGGACAGGAATAAAAAAATTGATAAAAGTGAATATTATGATATTTTTGATACATTGTTGATGTGGAATGCGCTATGTCATCGAGCGGGTAGGAAAACAGTAAGCTCGGGTAGGCAAGTTTAGGATTGGTGCAGTTTTGGAATGATTGGAATATTTGTTGAATGTCTTGTTTATCGTATTTGGAAAGTGTATCTATTTAACCGGGGAATGCCCCGAGGTAATTTGTATTTACTCACCGGGGAATGCCCCGAAGAATTTTGTACGCTAAGGATGTTCGTGATCAAGGCCCGAGGCATCGGGTAAAGCATGGTTTAGGACTTGTGTAGGTTATTTCAGTATTTTTATTTCAGGTTGTAATAATTGGACTGGACTTTACATTTTTGTTTTGTTCTATTATTGTTTGATTATTTTGTGTGCTTTTGTGTGGTTTGTACATTACGTAATGTCAAAATAGTTGATACATTCTACCCAAGCGACCGTGGTTGAACCACAGGACCGAGGGGTGCCTAACATCTTCCCCTCGGTCAACAGAATTCCTTATCCGGAATCTCTGTTCGCAAACCAGTTTAAGAGTCAAAAATGGTTTCAAAAAGGATTTTCTAAAGGCGACTTGGCACACCGGATTATGCCAAGTGGCGACTCTGAATAAAAAATGCAAATAATCCTTTTCCGAAACAAATTTTCATTTCTCGTCACTTAAATAATAAAGCACTTTGAAACTTTAAATATACATTTTTAGAGTACGTAAAAAGGGGGTGAGACAGCTTCTGGCGACTCTGCTGGGGACATCCAATAAGTTTTCAGAATTCAAGCTATTTTTGGAGTCGTATCGACTTTGTTTGGCATTACGAGTGTATAAGCTTGTTTGTGATTTTTTTGCGTTATTGTTTTCACTTTTGTGCATTTTTTTTGTGCTCTGTGTTTGTAGTATTTATCCTATGTGTTACCACTTTATATCTGTCATCATGAGTCCACCCCCGGCCTTCTTTCTGCAACAAGTCCGTAGTACACGTGTTGTACACAACCTCTAGTTTAGTCACTCTTATTCTAGGAGGGGAGACGTCGGTGTTATGGAGTAGGTTGAAAGCAAAGCAGCCACTATCGACCATACGCTCCCCCGAACAGCCTTGTTAGGGAATCACAATGTAGGTCAGCCTTTAGGTCATGCTTATATGCATCATATTGAGACCTAATGAGGCCCACTTGGTCCTTTGTAGGAGACTCACCTCTAAAGCATCCCTACGTGCTAAATGTTGCATCTTTGAGGATAACGTGGTCATTTGACGGACTGATTTTCAAAAAAAAAAAAAAAAAATTTTAGGAGTAAGATGCGTAGGAAAAAATGAAAAGAAAAAAAAATAAAAAAATAATAGAAAAAAGTGAGTCGAAAAGGAAAAAAGGAATGTCGTAGTTTATTTTAGAATTCTGTATGGCTTTGGTTCTTCACAATCCAAAAACTCAAAAAGATTTGTTTTACGTTTTGCATTTGTCGTCTCAAAGTACCGTAAATTCATAAAAAAATAAAAATAAAAAAACAATAATAATAATAAAAAAATGATGAAAAAAAATGTGTTTGCCTTTTCTACTTATTTGTCAAAAACAAAAATACCAAAAAGTTTTTTTTTTCTTCATAATTGGTGGTGTCAGTCTTAGTTAAAATGTCTAGCTGAATATCCAAAAGTTTTTTTTTTCGTTTGTTTTTGGTAGTGTCTCTTAAGTTAGGGCCAATTTATTAGTTAATCGTTAATTGTCCAATCTGAATGAACTACGCATACCTGATTCCCTTCCCTCGGGTTGGGATACGTAGGCAACCCTCGGTGGGTCCGGTAAATCTTTGTGTTGGGCTTTGTCTTCTTATTAGCCTAGGCCTCTCGCCCCGTAATCTAGAGTTGTTTGCCAAGTAGACTAATTTTGCTCAGTACTTCTGTTCGGCAAATTGGAGTCATGAATGTGGTCTGTCCCATCGTCATATGTTTGCGTCAAAAATCCCAAGGGTTTGGAATCGTCTACTCCTGTCGAATTTTTTGAGATAACGTCTTGTGTGTTATTACAAGATGGATTTGTCCACCAAGTCTAGAGTTTTGATGGTTGTCGAGGTGCACAAAAAGTTAATCAAATGGTGGGAAATGTTTAACTATGTTGATCAACAGAAACTGGTTAAAATATTAGGTGATGTTACGGAACTTCTGCATGTTACCCCTCGTCCAGATCTAATAAAGGCTTTGTTGACCTTTTAGGATCTGAGTAGTTTAGTATTCAGGTTTGGGGAATGTGAAATGACTCCTACTTTGGCAAAAATATCTGGTTTATTGCATTTGCCCTATATCGAGAAGTATATAATCCGAGTACGAAATCATACTGGTGTGAGATTTTTGCAGTCATGTGGTTTAAAAAGTAAGGGTATCCATTTGGGTTGTTTAAGTGATTCATGGGTTTCCCTAGATTTTTTGTTCGCTAGATTCGGGACATCAGAAGGTTTTGATTGCTTTTGGGATGAATTTCATGTGACTAAGGAGAAGTGGGAGAGAAAGTGTCTTGAAGTCTTCACCCTCGCTTTGTTAGGTACTTTAGTGTTTCCACTAGAAGAAAGACGTATTAATACCCATTTGCAATCTGTGGTGATGGCCCTATTTCATAAGGATCAAAACGACGAGGGCATTAATCAAAATAGCAGGTTTACTCTCATACCCATGATCTTAATAGAAATATATAAGGCTTTAACCGAAGTGAAAGGAGGAAGGAGATTTTTTTAAGGCAGTAACCTGATATTGCAGATATGGATAATGGAGCATTTACATGCGCCTTCTTTAGTTAGACTAGACGTGTTAGATCGTTGTATTCCCAATCGAGTGAAAGCCATGGACTCCAGGTTGCGTTAGGATAAATTCTCGTTACCCGTAGGAGTCGAGGCTTGGATTGAATTTCTTGAATCAAGAATCGGGGATAACATTTTGTGGACTTATCTGTGGCTTCGTCCAAAGATAATCTTGTCGGGTTGTCAGACGCAACTCCCTTTAGTTATGTTAGGGCTCAATTGCACTAGGCCATAAAGTCCTTCTAGGGTAATGCGCCAGTTGGGTAGGCTGCAGGACGTGCCACCAGCAGTGGATCTTCTAAAAGATGTTGAGTACTTCAAGGACCAAGCCTTAGGTAAGAGCAAGTATGAGCAGTTTTGGAAGCATGCAACAAAGTTGAGTGTGGACACACTCAAAGAAAGTTTGGATAATCCGGGCTACACTCAGGGATATGAGGTCTGGCTTCAATCTATTTCTCAGGGTATCAGTCAACCCTTACCAGTGCAGCTTAGAGGGAGAATACAGGAAGAATGTATAGTAGACTACCATCAGGATGAAAGCGTAGGGTCCAAAGTGGAAACGCTGAGGGTTCAGTTAGCAGATTTTTTCAAGATGATAGAAAGATGTCAGAATAATCTTTCCAAGTGCACTCCTCTTGAAGCAGGAATACGGGCCCGAAGCTTCTTCCCCGGTATCAGGGTGTCTTTACAGGATATGCTACAAAGTTTAAATGGGAGAAAGAGAACTTCATAGGAAGGTCTATATCTGTAACACCCCGTAAAAGTCGTGCATGGATTAGCCTTTAATAGAGTGCTCTTAGACTTAAAAACTTGAAAAAAATTTCTAAGTGTAACTTCGAGTCATTTTAGCTGGCAACCTTCGGGATACAACTTCTCGACCTTACCGAGCTTCATTTTTAGATTTTCAAGTTGCGTTACGATTGGGCAATCTCATAGTACATCTCGGATAAGTTTTGGAATTTTTCGGAATGCATAAGGCTGAGTTTGGATTTCAAAACAGTAGCAAAACGCAAAGCCTATTGCCCAGTTTTTTTTTCCAGCATTTCAGGGTCAACTTCAAACGATCATAACTCCCTGTATATAATGAACTGTGTGAGCTATAATATATCAAACGAAAGATCTTTGAGTCTTCTTTCCAATGAAACTGGTTTCATCCAAATACAACATTTAAGTAAGGAGGTATATCCGTTTTACTTCAGCCTGTTAGTTTGTCAACTGAGGGATAGTTTCGACTTTTCTTGTTTTCTTAGGGGCATTTTATTCATTTCACCTCACCCCTAATTCGTCTATAACATCTGATTCAGCTCCAAATTCAGCAAAATATACCCCTTTTCTCTAATTTTCTCTCAAGAATACCCTTTAGAGTTTCAAACAAAATCTCAAATAACTCAAGATTCAACCGTAGAAAAATTCAAATTGGTTCCGTAGTTGTGTTCACCATCTCGAAAGCTTCGAGAAGCACACCATGGTTATGTAAGGAGGATTCTAAATACAAGAGTCCATTGTTAAGGTATGAATATTGTTTATTCTTGATTCTTATCCATGAATAAGTATTGATAAAGAATTATGAGTATTGTCTTGATGTTGGAAGATAACTAGAAACATAGTTATGAATTATTGTGTATAAATTCTTAGTAGTAAGTTATGGAAGTTGCTGTATTGGATTATGAAGAATGAATTGTGGTGATATATCATTATATTAGTGGTTATGTATGCCTAGTGATCATGTTGGTATTGGATGGTGATTAAGAAGGGAAATAAAGGCTAAGAGTGATGTTGAGGGATATTTCATGAAAATGCATGATATGTGAATGTAATAAGAGTATAAGAGGATGTATGTAGTACTCTCATTGATGAGCTAAGGGATTACTTCCTAGACATTAATTGGTGAATTTAATACCTAAATGGTAAGGTTTGGTTGCTAATACTAGTTTGCCACAAATGACTTATTGTAGATAAGTGTTCGAAGAGTACGGGAAGTCACTTGTATTGAAGTGGTTATATCAAGGTATGTAAGACATACTCTATCTACTCTTTGGCATGAATAATGACTCATGGCACTCATATGATCTTCGACACTACCAATTGAACTTGTTTTCACTTTTAAGATGTCCGGCTAGTCAAAAAAAAAATATCCATATACTATTGTTGACTCCGAAATGGTTTAATGAGGTATCCATGATTCTCTACTCCATTTTCATGATATTGATTACCTATTTACATGTTTTTCCTATTGAAGTATCATGGTTTCAAGTTCGATAAAGTGTGACCACAAAGTAACCAATCTCAAAGATTAATTGAATTAAGAAATGGAATGTCTATATTTTAAATTGATGATATGATGTATTATATTAGTACCACTGATCAGTTGGCCATTGTATTATAAAGATTATGTATATATATGCTATTCCAGGGGTGGTCCCTGATGTATTGTATTAGTACCACTGATCAGTTGGTCATTGTACTATAAAGATTATGTATATATATGCTATTCCAGGGGTGGTCCCTGATGTATTGTATTAGTACCACTGATCAGTTGGCCATTGTATTATAAAGATTATGTATATATATGCTATTCCGGGGGTGGTCCCTGATGTATTGTATTAGTACCACTGATCAGTTGGCCATTGTATGACATATGTTATGTATTGATAAGGATTACGGGAAGTAATGATATGAAAGTAATGTGCAGGTATCCCATCAGTTCTTTTAAGTGTGGTCTACTCATACTGTTTATTCACTGGTATCTGGGTTCTGTTGATCTTTTGTATCTCATGTTGATACTCCCTGCCTTACATACTCAGTACATATTTCCGTACTGACGTCCCTCATGGGGGACCTGCATTCATGCCTGCAGGAATAGGTACTTCAGGTCGTACACCTCCGCAGTAAGAGCCAGGACATTCTATTGTTAGTGGTGAGCTCCAATTGTTTCGGGGCATCTTAAGTCGTCTCTATATGTACCTTTGGTATTTGTATAAAAGTCTTTTGTGGGCGGGAGTTCGTCCCGACCCCAACTCAGTTGTGTATCTATGTAGAGGCTTTTGTAGACATATTGTACAGCCATAGGAGTGTTTGGTTGATAGACGTGATGGCTCTGACGGCCAATTACTGTTCATATATATATTTATGCGTGTCTGCTGGGTTGATACAGGTACTATTTTTTTCTATTTACAATGAAGTGCTGCCCAAATTTCTAATTTTCACAAGTAATGTAAATGTGAAAGTATAGGTTATGAACGGGTTCTCCCGGGCCTCCTCGGCTACGGGTGCCAGTCCGCTCCAATGGGATTTGGGGTGTGACAGAAGTGGTATCAGAGCAGTTCGTCCTAGTGAGTCTACAAAGCCGTGTCTACGTAGAATCTCGTTTATCGGTGTGTTGTGCACCACATCTATAAACAGGAGGCTATTGGACATTTAGGGATTATTTCCACTCTCCATTTCTTAGTTCGTGCAATAGAGTCAGAATGTTCCTCTTTCATACTCTTATTCGCGCTTTGATGTCGCCCATATGAAAGTAAAAAGTCATCCCAAATTCTTTCCTTACTCTAATGTCCTCCGATATGTCTCATTATTGAGGTGATTCAAGTGTAGAAGTTTAGAATCTAATGGTATGGTCCTTTCTGATTGAACCATATAAGAGTTTAAATTGTGCAAGGACTTGAGAAGAGTCCGTTAGTGCTTCAATGTGTATTGATTCCGATGTAGACATTGATCTTGATGGAATCGTGCTTTTCAGCTTCAGGTATTAATTGCATTTAGTCCCTTTCAAATTTATGTCACAAATGTCTTGCTTAAGGGAGGATGATGTGTAGTAGAATGTTGGAACTGTATTTCCACCCGAATAGTAGTATGCGTTAAAAGTGTTGTTGTCATGACTTATTGGTAGTGAAATTAGACCAAGAAGTTGGTGATGTGAAGTCACAAAGTTAGAAGTCAGAGTGAGGGTGACTTTTGTGTAAATGAATATTTTAGTTGAATAACCGATGTTCGAGAACGATTTACCCCCCCCTATGGTGATAGACTAATGTGGTAACGAGTAGCATGTATGGATGGTATGGTAGTCCATGGAGGAAGTGTTTGACTCCGATTTTATTTATACAGAGTAATACGTGTATTCTTAGTTCATTGGATGTTGCGTATTAAATTTCTATCTCATGTAATCTTGTCATCAAGGTGTTGTTGAAAATAAAATAAAATAAAATAAAGTCTAGTGAAGCCGTGTGGGGCTCATTCGATTCACTAGCATAGTTGACTTGTCATTCATTTCATTTTCTTGTTTAAAATACAAAATCAAAGTCTAGTGAAGCCGTGTGAGGCCTATTTCGATTCACTAGCAACTTGTTGTCCAACTTGTTGTTATTGTGTTGGTTTAATAGATGTATTGCTGAATTTGTTTGCATGAGATTGAGTTGGTAAAGAGGTTATTCGTCCTTGTGTGTTGTTTAGTAGATTGTAGAGAAGGAGTTGTTAGTTAGAGTGATTTGTAGGTTGCTTGAAGTGTGAAAATGGCTATATTAGCCAGTAAGTTGTAAGTATAGACTCATGGTTGTTTGTGGAATTTGAAGGAAGACTAAATGTATGCTTAAGTAAGTAAGCGTGATGTGAGAGGCCGTATAAGTAGATAAGATTGTATGGGGTTACAATATAAGATTAATGTCGATCATGTCTATTATGTGACTTTACCCCTTGACCTTCTTTTCCTCGGTAGTAGTAATGTTATAAAGGTGCTTTGGTCGTGGATAGTATCTAGATAAAATCAAGTATTTGGGGTAAAATGTCCAAATTTGATGGACTAGTAAATTATGTTGTATTCTTCATGGGTGGTATTTACTGAATAAAACAAGTATGAGCTGATGCCTATGATGCCTTACACCATGTATTTATAGTACCTAAAAGTCCCTAAGTCAACAAGGTACAAAAATGCAAGCTATACAATTATCAACTACAAGCTGAAAATCTGAAAATCCTGCACATGCTTGCTGAAATTTCTGCACATGCTTGCCAACCTTTGTGGACCTTTTAAAGTGGAAAATTTGTAGTTTGATACCAGCCCGCGTGAACTTCCTAAAGTCTAATAAATGTGCTGCCAGACTATTTTGACCATCTAGAAGGTGCTGGAACGTTGGCAGCAATGCGGGGCATTTATCGAAGCCCCGTCAAGCTCGAAAACGCGCCCGAATAGTTCTAAACATGCCCAAAACGTGAGGAGTTTAATCTGTTGTGACGTTGAGCGTCAAAATGTGGTTGTAAAAATAGTGATTTAAGATTTATGATGTATGTTTTGTAAGAATTATGTATAAGGTTGGATTGTAAATCATGTTAAGCACTAGACATTAAGTTTGAACAATTGATGCCCATGAAGGTGGATGTGATGACTTCTTGGTTAATGATACTAGTTTTATAGAAGTAATCTAATAGGCTTGAGTGGTGTATGCAAGAGCCTAAGTTTATTTGATTTATAGTGTTGAGCCTTTTTATATGATCTTGATTCTCATAGTATAGAGATGTAAGTTTGGACTCGCGATATTGATAGGCTATGTCGGAAGTAGTATGTTTCATTGAAGGCTTGGTGATATCCATGTTGAGTGCTAGATTCTAAGTTTGAGTTTTTGAAGGTTGAACTAATAGAAATAAGGGTTAAAGCACTAGACGGTGTGCACTCCGACTATGGGGATACTCATAAAGACCCAAAGTTAGTAAGTGTGCAAGTATTATATGATGACTGCTGGGTCTATAGAATGATAAAGTGTATCTCAGAAGGTAGTATTAACAGTGTGTCTTCCACTTTCAGGTGTGGTCATTTGGGTTAAGTGCCATGATATGCGTGTATAGTAGTTTTTCAGACCCCAGAGTGCAGTGAGTGTACTTCAGTTTAAAGTCTAGTAAGGGATCTCCCAAACTTAATATCAGAGCTTGAAGCTAAGGGGGAGATGTTAGAGCGAATAACCAAGTCAGGCCTTCAGATTCTAGTCGTGATGTCATGATGATATAGAACGTCAGAAAGTGAGGTTGAGACTCAACCCATTCTTGTCTCAGTATATTTTTTTCAGTTATCCCAATATCTACTCATGCCTTACGTTTCAGTCCAATGATCAAAATTCATGTTCATGCTTATGATAGAGAACCGTGTACTCTTCGAGTTCTAAAATGAGAAGTTTCAGTTCATTCAGTAGTCGGAATCCCATTCCATAAGTTATGAACTCCAGTTGAGGTCATGTAGCTCATGAATCATGTACTCCCGCTTTATAGTATGCTTGTTTTAGATAAGACCATAAGTGTGAAGTAAGATCTGGGGCCAAGTTTTTGATATATGTGAGTTTTAGTGGAAATTTGTATGTGCATGTTCTTGGGGTAGCACGTGGGAGTTATATTAAGAGTGGTTTAGAGAATATGAGAAGTGTTTCTTCATGGGTGTTTGGGTTGAAGTTCATATGAGGTTATGAAGATATGCTTGAATGACATGTTGGGATTTTAGTAAAGGGACGCAATATGCGCTAGTGAATCTATAGTAAGAGTTCAGAGTTAATTCATTAATGTAGGAAGGCATGATATGCTTAGGGTGTAAACTTTAAAAGGATATAGAAGATTGAATCATATTGTTTAGACTAGTATCATGGTATGACATGTTGTATTTTTGGGACTTGGAGTTAGGCTTGATCGCAGTGAAAGGATTTAAGCTACTATAGACATTGTAGAAAGAGCTATCAATGCCCATATGAGAATTATAAGTTGAATCGAATGAATGTGGTATCTAAGGGAAATAGTACAGTTAAGGGAGTATTCGTGGAGTGTGCTGATCTTGGAAGTAAGAAATCACATTGACTAAGGACTGACAATTCTATCATGATTTATGAGTTATATGTCTATATTCCAGGCTGCAGAGTAATGTCAATGTTGGGATCCTATAGTCGGATGTCTTGTGTGACTCATGCCCAAGATCTTTTGCTGCCTAATGCTACTAGAATTTATTTATTTTTCTACGAAGAGTGTTGATAAGATACTCCAGATTGGGTATAAGTTTCCTGTGTAGTTCAGTCTGTTCAGCCGGCAAATCAGTTCAATAGTCAGAATGTCAAATTCTCATGATTTGTTTGCTTGTTTTTTTCAATTAGTCATGCTACCCGAATTCTCAGATATGTTGCTATTCCAAGATTGAGTATACTAGTAGTTGCGAGTATAATTCAGTTCATGCGTCATGTACTAGATTCAGATTTCAGAGGTTCAGTTATGAATCAAAATCATAGGTGCTGTGTGCATTTCCTCCATTTTCCAAGTATCTTAGTGAATTGAACACTCATAGAGGGATATAGGATCCCAAGGGGGAGATACCCCATTTGGTTGCGTGCATAGATTCTTATTACAAGATTCGCCTCAATTGATATTGCGTATTCAGTCATACGTTCTTGTGTCAGCTCAGTCAGATATGCCTGCATTAGAAATGCACGTTCAATAGAAAAAGTTCAGCTTATCTATGTATTCAGTTCTGCGTTCATGAGATCAACTCAATAACAAATCCATACATTAGGTTTGCATGTTCATTATGAGAACTCAGCTTATGAGTGGCTCCAGTCGTGTATTCCATGCATCAGATATGCATGTCCGATATAAGAATTCATAATATCAGTAGTTATATCCATATGGTCATGTTTCAGATCAGTGTATTCTTTATTAGAAGGCATGTCGTGCCTGCGTTATTCCATACCTTTAAGGCTTCAACATTTCCAATCCATCATTCGGGGACGAATGATCCCAAGGGGGAGATAATGTAACACCCCGTAAAAGTCGTGCATGGATTAGCCTTTAATAGAGTGCTCTTAGACTTAAAAACTTGAAAAAATTTTCTAAGTGTAACTTCGAGTCATTTTAGCTGGCAACCTTCGGGATACAACTTCTCGACCTTACCGACCTTCATTTTTAGATTTTCAAGTTGCGTTACGATTGGGCAATCTCATAGTACATCTCGGATAAGTTTTGGAATTTTTCGGAATGCATAAGGCTGAGTTTGGATTTCAAAACAGTAGCAAAACGCAAAGCCTGTTGCCCAGTTTTTTTTTCCAGCATTTCAGGGTCAACTTCAAACGATCATAACTCCCTGTATATAATGAACTGTGTGAGCTATAATATATCAAACGAAATATCTTTGAGTCTTCTTTCCAATGAAACTGGTTTCATCTAAATACAACATCTGAGTAAGGAGTTATATCCGTTTTACTTCAGCCTGTCAGTTTGTCAACTGAGGGATAGTTTCGACTTTTCTTGTTTTCTTAGGGGCATTTTAGTCATTTCACCTCACCCCTAATTCGTCTATAACATCTGATTCAGCTCCAAATTCAGCAAAATGTACCCCTTTTCTCTAATTTTCTCTCAAGAATACCCTTTAGAGTTTCAAACAAAATCTCAAATAACTCAAGATTCAACCGTAGAAAAATTCAAATTGGTTCCGTAGTTGTGTTCACCATCTCGAAAGCTTCGAGAAGCACCCCATGGTTATGTAAGGAGGATTCTAAATACAAGAGTCCATTGTTAAGGTATGAATATTGTTTATTCTTGATTCTTATCCATGAATAAGTATTGATAAAGAATTATGAGTATTGTCTTGATGTTGGAAGATAACTAGAAACATAGTTATGAATTGTTGTGTATAAATTGTTAGTAGTAAGTTATGGAAGTTGCTGTATTGGATTATGAAGAATGAATTGTGGTGATATATCATTATATTAGTGGTTATGTATGCCTAGTGATCATGTTGGTATTGGATGGTGATTAAGAAGGGAAATAAAGGCTAAGAGTGATGTTGAGGGATATTTCATGAAAATGCATGATATGTGAATGTAATAAGAGTATAAGAGGATGTATGTAGTACTCTCATTTATGAGCTAAGGGATTACTTCCTAGACATTAATTGGTGAAGTTAATACCTAAATGGTAAGGTTTGGTTGCTAATACTAGTTTGCCACAAATGACTTATTGTAGATAAGTGTTCGAAGAGTACGGGAAGTCACTTGTATTGAAGTGGTTATATCAAGGTATGTAAGACATACTCTATCTACTCTTTGGCATGAATAATGACCCATGGCACTCTCAAGTAGGCTTCCAACATTGTCCTACGACACATGACACATAATAATATCATATGATCTTCGACACTACCAATTGAACTTGTTTTCACTTTTAAGATGTCCGGCTAGTCAAAAAAAAAATATCCATATACTATTGTTGACTCTGAAATGGTTTAATGAGGTATCCATGATTCTCTACTCCATTTTCATGATATTGATTACCTATTTACATGTTTTTCCAATTGAAGTATCATGGTTTCAAGTTCCATAAAGTGTGACCACAAAGTAACCAATCTCAAAGATTAATTGAATTAAGAAATGGAATGTCTATATTTTAAATTGATGATATGATGTATTATATTAGTACCACTGATCAGTTGGCCATTGTATTATAAAGATTATGTATATATATGCTATTCCAGGGGTGGTCCCTGATGTATTGTATTAGTACCACTGATCAGTTGGCTATTGTATTATAAAGATTATGTATATATATGCTATTCCAGGGGTGGTCCCTGATGTATTGTATTAGTACCACTGATCAGTTGGCCATTGTATTATAAAGATTATGTATATATATGCTATTCCAGGGGTGGTCCCTGATGTATTGTATTAGTACCACTGATCAGTTGGCCATTGTATGACATATGTTATGTATTGATAAGGATTACGGGAAGTAATGATATGAAAGTAATGTGCAGGTATCCCATCAGTTCTTTTAAGTGTGGTCTACTCATACTGTTTATTCACTGGTATCTGGGTTCTGTTGATCTTTTGTATCTCATGTTGATACTCCCTGCCTTACATACTCAGTACATATTTCTGTGACGTCCCTCACGGGGGACCTGCATTCATGCCTGCAGGAACAGGTACTTCAGGTCGTACACCTCCGCAGTAAGAGCCAGGACATTCTATTGTTAGTGGTGAGCTCCAATTGTTTCGGGGCATCCCAAGTCGTCTCTATATGTACCTTTGGTATTTGTATAAAAGTCTTTTGTGGGCGGGAGTTCGTCCCGACCCCAACTCAGTTGTGTATCTATGTAGAGGCTTTTGTAGACATATTGTATAGCCATAGGAGTGTTTGGTTGATAGACGTGATGGCTCTGACGGCCAATTACTGTTCATATATATATTTATGCGTGTCTGCTGGGTTGATACAGGTACTGTTTTCTTCTATTTACAATGAAGTGCTGCCCAAATTTCTAATTTTCATAAGTAATGTAAATGTGAAAGTATAGGTTATGAACGGGTTCTCCCGGGCCTCCTCGGCTACGGGTGCCAGTCCGCTCCAATGGGATTTGGGGTGTGACAATATCAACCAGGGTCATCACGCAGAGCACCAGTCTGAAAGACCATTTCCTATCTTATTTCAGTTTGAGTCTTTTATGTGTCTGTCATCGTAGGGTGGTGTCTACTTTAGGTTGCAGTCAAGTTGTTTTGGTATTAGGGTCTTTATTAGTAATTTTACCTATGTCGTCTTAGGGGTCTAGAATGTCGTTTCGTATTTATTGTTTAGTTTCAAAGTGGTCCCGAACTTTTGTACGTCTTTGTTGTTTTCATTCTTCAAAATGTTATAATGTTACGTCTTTCCTTGTCTGTTTATTCTCATTTTCGTAAAAAAAAATGATGATGATTGGCCCGAACTACGCAAGATCTGATTCATGTACAACATGATACGTAGGCATCCTGCTTTTGGGTTCAATATAATCATATTGTTTCGTTGTTTTTCATTATTTTTCCTCTTCTAAAGAAAAACAAAAGCCATGAAGAATGATAAAATAAAGGTAGATAAGGAGAGAAAAGAAAAGAGCAGAGATGGATACGAAAAATATAATAATAATAAGAGTAGATACAAAATAGCGTAGACAAAAATCAGGATGATGTTAAAATGACCTCGCTACCCTGAAAAGCTGGTAGAAATGAACATGAATTTAGGACAATTTTACCAATGTGATTCCCATGCTTATTGTGTGCCCTAATCCTAACGGATGTCGTCTTTGATGAGAATGTTCTTTCAGATAACAGTGGTAGGTTTACAGCACTCTGGCTAGCAAAGCTCGTCATGGCTAGCAGGGAGATTGAAAATTCGCTCATTGACCCGGATCAGGATCACAAGGAAGAAAGTTCTGAACACAATGATGAGGTAGTAAGGCTCAGACAACAATTGATAGATTTACACCGGGCATGGGCCAGCGGAATGCCTCCTCCTCCACTTCCTGAAGGTTTTGGGAATGTCTCTAATTGCGCACCGCTCTCTCAGGCACATTTTTCTGCTCCTACTGAGTCACCTGAGCACGCGCCAGGATTCACTCCGCGACATTATTATCCTGGTAGTTCTGGTGTGCCCTTGGCAGCTCCCCAATCAAGACCAGCTGCTCAGCCAGCGCCACCAATCACACCGGTATTCATGGCTCTGCTACCACATGAAACTCCCATATATGTTGCGCATCCCACAATGAGGCTTCCCAGGTCTGCCAGTGAGCCAGTACTGAAGGTTTCAGATGGTCAGTATTATGCCCCGGAGCCTACTTTACAAATGAATGAACCGTATGGGTACACTTAACTACCTGCATTTCCATTTGATATGGAGAAACCTGTCGCAACGGAGGAACAGGATATCATAGCCCGGAAACTGAAGAGTTTAGAGCAGGCTATGAGAAATCTGCAAGGGATAGGAGATATAGGAGTGTTTCCTATAAAGATCTTTGCATGTTCCCAGACATCAAACTTTCCCCCGGTTTTAAGATGCTTAACTTCGAGAAGTATGTAGGACACGGTGATCCCGTGGCACACTTAAGATGTTATTACAACCAGTTGAGGGTTGTAGGAGGAAAGGAAGAACAGCTCATGGCCTTCTTTGGTGAGAGTCTTTCAGATCTGGCTTCAGAATGGTTTATCGATCAATATATTGATAAATGGAACAACTGGGATGATTTGGCTTCTGAATTTGTTCAACATTTTTAGTACAACATCGACCTAATTCCGGACGAAAAATCCTTGGTCAACATGAAGAAGAAGAGCACTGAAGGTTTTAGGGAATACGCGATAAGGTGGCGTGAATAGGCTGCCAGGGTAAACCTCCAATGAAAGAAAGTAAGTTGGTAGAATTTTTCATTCAGGCGCAGGATGAGATC
Source organism: Capsicum baccatum var. pendulum (assembly GCA_030864225.1). Lineage (NCBI taxonomy): Eukaryota > Viridiplantae > Streptophyta > Magnoliopsida > Solanales > Solanaceae > Capsicum > Capsicum baccatum. Next base: position 259,430,585 of record CM061561.1, on the reverse strand, counting down.
TATTTTCAGCATTTACTTCTGACAATGGGAAAATCATTTATGGAAGTCCTCAAAATGGGAGAGATGATAGAGGACGAAATTAAGACCGGCCGAATAGTAGTTTTGCCGCATTAAAAGCCACCACACAAGCGATTCAAGGTGGATCTGGCGCATCTCGAGGTAGAAAGAAGAAAGAGGACGTGACGACTGTCGTAGCTGGAACCCATTCCTATCCCAAAAGACCACCTCGCCCCTATCCCCAATCCCAAGCCCAAGTCTACACCCAAGCTCCATATATTCCTCCCCACCATTACTACCCTCCACAAAACCCTTTATATTCCATTCCACTACCCCCATACCCAGTATATAGCGCGCAGCCATATGCCCAAACCCCTTCTTACCCGAGTAGCGAGCGCAAGCTCTACAAAATCGCCCATTCGCTCCACCAAATTACCAAAACCCCTCCAGACCTAGTTTTCAGCCTAGGCCCGGGTATAAGAAGGTAAAGACGGTCAAAAATCAATTTACACCTCTTAGGGAGTCATATGCTAGTTTGTTTGACAGGTTGAGAAAGTTAAAGGTTTTGAGCCCAATTCAAGGAAGGCTTTCAAATCCACCGCCGAGGAATCTCAATTATTTTTTAAGGTGTACGTACTGTTCTGACATACGATTCCATGATATCGAGAAACGTTGTCATTTAAAGAGAGTTGTTCAAGATTTAATTGACACAAATCAGATGCTGGTCCAGGCCCCAGAAAGCCCAAACATTAACCAGAATCCGATTCCAACCCATGCTGAAGCCAATATATTAGAATTGATATATGATGAGAAAGAGTATTCGAGGGGTTATAATCCTATTGTCAAGATACAGATCATTGAGGAGAAATCGGTGAATGTAGAGGGGTCTTTGAAAGCAATGTCAATGATCCAGGAATGAATGAGAGAAGGTAAAGCCCAAGAAAGCATGAAGAAACCCCTGATCACAGTACAGGGTGCCAGAAGGTATGTTGATTCAAGTCAGAATAAACCTACGTTGACGGTGGTGGGAGCTCTAAGTCAGCCTACCTTGACGGTGAAAGGAGCGCTGGCAGCGCCTATTGTCCTCAAACCGGTGACCCAACCTCTGATAGTTAATACGAAAAGATTTTCCTGGAATTATGGGCGAACTGTGATGACCTATCACGGGAAAGATTTATGGAAGATGTAGATGAGGTAAGGGTTTGACTAGGTCAGGAAGATGCTTCGTGCCTAAAAGCTTAAGAAAGTCCCAGCCAACGGTGAGTGGATCATCATCGATCAAAAATCCTATCACTGAAGAAGAAGCCGAAGAATTTTTGAAAAAGATGAAATTGCCAGAGTACTCAATATTAGACCAGCTGAAGAAAATCCTCGCGCAAATTTCCCTTTTATCTTTGTTGCTGCACTCCAAGGAGCATCGTGATGTTTTACCGAAGGTATTGAATGAAGCATATGTTCCAAGGGAGATTACAATCAACCAACATGAGAAAATGGTTGGAAAAATCTTTGAGGTCAATTGGATCAGCTTTTCTAATGATAGATTGCCTGTTGAAGGTACAGGGCATAACCGGGGCCTTTATATTACAGTGAACTGTGAAGATTTCTACGTCACGCATGTTATGATTGATGGAGGTTCAGGTGCAAATATTTGCCCTATTTCTACTTTGCAAAAGTTGAATATTAGTGTTGATAGGATCAAGCCCAACAACGTATGTGTTAGGGCTTTCGATGGTGCAAAATGATATTCCATTGGCGAAATAGAACTAATGTTGACCATAGGGCCTGTAGAGTTCGCCATAGAGTTTTAAGTATTGAATGTAGAATCCTCTTACAATCTGTTGCTAGGAAGGCCGTTGATCCACAAGTCCAAGGCGGTTGCATCTACACTACACCAAATGATAAAGTTTGAGCATTACAGGCAAGAAGTAGTTATTCATGGTGAAGGAGATTTGTTAGACTACGAAGATTCTCCTTTGTCTCTTATTGAAGCAAATAACGTAGAGGAGACATTCGTCTATCAAATTTTTGATACAGCACCAGTGAATCGTATCCTTGAATGACAGGCTATACCGGGACCACAATTGTCTTCTGCTTCTATCATGATGGTGAGTGAACTTTGGAAATACGGATTTGAGCCAGGAAAGGGTTTGGGAGCATCTCTGCACGGTATATTTCATCCCATATGTCCGAGTGAGAACGTGGGCACGTTTAGTCTGGGATTTGAGCCTAGAGCTAAAGATCTGAAGAAATCCAAGGGAAGGAAAAAGGAAACATGGTCACTTCATCGCCCAATGCCACTACTCAGTGAATCATTTGTTAAGAGCGATGTCACGAAGCATGCGGAATTTGAAGCTGAATTGGTTAATGACTTCCAAAACCTTTTTATCGAAGTTGATATGGTCGAAGCAGGAGAAGGTACCAGTATGGCAGACGTGCAATTCATTGGTCTAGCTGTCTGGCTCAATAATTGGAAAGTCACTCCTCTCCCCATCAGGAGGGAGTTTTGGTAGTTTATTTTATTTTTCTTTTTGTTTATTCGAGTTATTTCAGGGTTGTAATTCAGATTTTAGTTTGTTTATATTGTGTTGGCATCTATGTTTAAACCCTTCTATCTTTTATTTAATGAAATGCAATGTCCCTTTTATTTTGTGTCTAATATTTTGTTTTTCTTTTTAACACAGTTCTCTTTATGCTGATTCTATTGACATGACATGACATGCATACAGAATTTTCAGCCTGATCTTAAAATCCAAACTAAGCAAGATGTAATGAAGCAGGATGGGGAATATGATGAAGAAAAAGCACTAGAAGAAATAATCAATGAGTTGGAACAGTTTGAAGATAAACCGAATCCTAATTTGAATAAGACTGAGCCAATAAATCTAGGGGATCAAGAAGATGTTAGGGAAACTAAAATCAGTGTACATGCTTTGCCACAGCTAAAAGATGAAATGATTCAAGCATTAATGGATTGTAAGGACGTTTTTGCATGGTCTTATGATGATATGCCTGGTTTAAGCACAGAATTAGTGACTCACAAATTGCCAACTGATCCCGCGTTCCCTCCTTTCAAACAGAAGTTGAGGAAGTTTAAAACAGATGTAAGTATTAAAATTAAAGAAAGATGGCAAAATTCGAGTGTGTGTTGATTACCGTGATTTGAACAGAGCAAGTCCGAAAGATGATTTTCCACTGCCCAACATCCACATTTTGTTGTACAACTGTGCTAAACACGAGGTTGCCTCTTTTGTGGATTGCTATATCGGATATCACCAGATCATTATGGATGATAAAGACGTGGAGAAGACATCTTTTATCACACCATGGGGAACTTATTGTTATCGAGTGATGTCGTTCGGCTTGAAGAATGCTGAAGCAACGTACATGAGAGCCATGACCACTATGTTTCATGATATGATGCATAAGGAGATTTAGGTCTACGTGGATGATGTGAGCATTAAGTCAAAAAGTCAGGCCGACCATGTTAAAAATTTAAGAAAGTTTTTTTGTAAGGCTTCCATCTGGAAAGTTGTTGGGGTTTGTAGTCAGCCGTCTGGGAATTGAATTGGATCCCTTGAAAATCAAAGTCATTCAGGATTTGCCCCCGCCCAAGAATAGAATGGAGGTGATGAGTTTTCTTGGTAGAATGAACTACATTAGCAGATTTATTGCTCAACTCACAACCACTTGTGAGCCCATATTCAAGTTGCTGAAAAAGTGTGTTGCGGTAAAATGGACTGAAGAATGTCAGGAAGCGTTCGATCGAATTAAAAGATATTTTTCAAATCCGCCCGTGCTGGTACCCCCAGATCCTGGTGGGCCTTTGATCTTATATTTATCAGTCATGGATAATTCTTTCGGTTGTGTCCTGGATCAACATGATGTCACAGGCAAAAAGGAGTAGGCTATTTATTATCTTAGCAAGAAGTTCACTGCATATGAGGCCAGGTATACTCTTCTTGAAAAGATGTGTTGTTCCCTAACTTGGGTAGTACATAAGTTGAAGCATTATCTCTCATCATATACTACTTATCTCATCTCCCGCATGGATCCTTTGAAGTATATCTTTCAGAAGTCTATGTCAACGGATCGATTAGCAAAGTGGCAAATATTGCTTACCGAATTCAACATTGTATATGTGACTCGAACCGCCATGAAAGCCCAAGCCTTGGCAGATCATCTTACTGAGAATCCCATCAATGAAGAGTACGAGCCATTAAAGACATATTTTTCTGACGAAGAAGTGTCGTATGTCGATAAAGTCGTTACAGATGCTGATCCTGGTTGAAGGTTAATTTTTTATGGAGCTGTCAATACGAAAGGAGTCGGAATAGGTGCGGTTCTTATCTCTGAATTGGGACAACATTTCCCGGTAACAACACAACTTCAATTTTACTTTACTAACAATATGGTAGAGTATGAAGCCTGCGTTCTTGGTTTGAGGTTAGCTGTTGATAAGGGAGTCCAAGAATTATTGGTGTTGGGAGATTCGGATTTGCTCGTCCATCAAATTCAAGGCGATTGGGAGACGCGAGAGGAGCTATGTCAACGGTTTGTGTTAGTAAAATTTAGGAATATTCCAAGGATTCGTAATGAAATTACTGATGCTTTAGCCACTTTGTCTTCAATACTCCAACATCGTAACAAAGCCTACATCGATCCAGTGCATATACAGAGTCGTGATCAGCATATTTACTGTAATGCAGTTGAAGAAGAGTTCGATGAAGAACTTTGGTTCTTGGATATCAAGCGGTACATTCAGTCAGGAGAGTACCCAGCATATGTCACCAACGATCAAAAAGGACTATTAGGCATTTGGCTAGTGGATTTTTCTTAAGTCGGGGAATCTTGTATAAGAGGACCCCAGATCTGGGACTTTTAAGGTGTGTAGATGCAAGAGAAGCCTCGACAACCATGGTTAAAATACATTCTAGAGTATGCGGGTCACACATGAACGGTCATTTCTTGTCAAAGAAGATTCTTCGAGCAGGTTATTACTGGCTTACTATGGAAAGGGATTCTATTCAATTTGTTCGAAAGTGTCATCAATGTCAGGTACACGGTGATCTGATACGATCTCCTCCTGTTCAGTTTCATACAATGGTCGCTCCATGGCCATTCGTGGCTTGGGGAATGGATGTGATTGGACCGATTGAGCCGAAGGCATCGAATGGGCATAGATTCATTTTGGTAGCCATTGACTACTTCACAAAGTGGGTAGAAGCAGCAACTTTCAAGTCAGTGGCAAAGAAGGTTGTGGTAGATTTTGGTTAGGCCAATATAATTTGTAGATTTGGAATTCCTAAAACGATCATTACAGACAATGCTGCCAATCTCAATTGTCATTTGATGCAAGAAGTGTGTCAACAGTTTAAGATCGCGCATCGAAATTCTACTCCATATCGCCCAAAGGCCAATGGTGCTGTAGAAGCCGCCAATAAGAATATAAAAAAGATACTGCAAAAAATGGTACAAGGGTCTAGACAGTGGCATGAAAAGTTGTCGTTTGCATTGCTAGGTTACCGCATCACTGTTCGCACTTCAACAGGGGCAATTCCATATTTATTGGTGTATGGGACAGAAGAAGTCATCCCTGCAGAAGTTGAAATTCCCTCTCTTCGAGTCATTGTAGAAGCAGAGATTGATGATGACGAATGGGTAAAAACCCGACTGGAACATTTGAGTTTGATTGAGTAAAAAAGGCTAACGTCTGTGTGTCATGGCCAGTTGTATCAGAGGAGGATGGCTCGAGCGTATAACAAAAAGGTTCGTCCCAGGAATTTTGAAGTTGGTCAATTGGTATTGAGACATATCCTTCCTCACCAGGTTGAAGCGAAAGGCAAGTTCTCCCCTAACTGGCAAGGTCCCTTTGTTGTGAAGAAAGTGTTGCCCAATGGAGCCTTATATTTGACAGATATTGAAGAAAAAATGACAGAAATGGCTATCAATGCTGATGCGGTCAAAAGATACTATGTATGGTATTTGATCCTTTGTTGATTTTATTGCATGTTTAGTACTTGCATTTTTGAAGATTGATATGATGAGGGCATTTTATTCTTCTATCCAAACATTGTGTCATCCCTTGTTTACCCGTTTGAGCTTCGTTTTAATTTTCTTTCATATCCCTCTTTTGGAATCAAAATGGAGTCAAAGATAAATGTCGAGGAAATAAGAATAAAAGAAAGAGTTCGAAAAAAAATCAAATCAAACAAAGAACAAGTTGATGGAACTACGTCCGACCTGATTCTCCTCTCTCGGGAGTGAGATACGTAGGCTGCCCTATTTCGGGCTCGGTCTAACCAAATAAAGAATTAAGATTCACCCAGTCAACAAAACTGAGGCATGAATTAATGAGTTGTTTGAGTCGATTCCCAAAGTTGTAAGTCCCACCCCCACTTCAAGTATCGTTTGAGCCCCTTACCATCTTTTCTAACCTTAACCAAAAGCCAAGTTACAACCAAAGAAAGTCCTTCAGATCAATTTTTGATAATGTTAAGGCTAAGCATGCAGTGGATATGATGATACATTGTGAGGTACCGCTCGTCTCCCTCAGCATAAGAAATCAGGAAAGAAATACAAAAATGAGAGAGTCTTATTGGTGAAAACCCCCGTGGGCATCATAAGGCGATGGTGAGTTGAGGGAAAATGAAAATGAGAGAGTCTTATTGGTGAAAACCTTTGCAGGCACCATAAGGCGATGGTGAGTGGAGAGAAATAAAAATGAGAGAGTCTTATTGGTGAAAACCTTTGCAGTCACCACAAGGCGATGGTGAGTGGAGAGAAATAAAAAGAGAGAGTCTTATTGGTGAAAACCCTCGCTGGTACCGTAAGGCGATAGAGAGTTCAAGAGAAAAGTGAAAAGCGAAAAGAAAGAGATTTATTGGCGAAAGTCTTTCAAGATGTCGTCAATCGAATGTGATGTATGAGTCCAATGGATTTGAAGAAGCGACTTAGCGACAAAGGCACGAACTCAAAAATAAATGGGGAGTTTGGATAGGAAGATCAGGCACCTCAATCCAAATGCATGTCATGCTCATTGGAATTTTTTGTCGTATTCAGATAAGTTTTCTTTTTGAATATGAGACATTGCCCTTTTCTTTCATTTACATATTCATACTTTTTGTCTTTTTATGTCATTTATCAAAATAAAAATCATCTTTATTTCTTTACATTTTAAGTCAAGTCCGTGTCAAAACAAGCAAGAAAGGATTTCAAAAATTTACTACCAGTCTTTCCAATTATATGAGGAAAAGCCATGGAACAACACAGGAAAGAAATATGATCATAATTCAACACGAAGCAAAGAAACTCTATCAACCGACAGACTATTGGATCCGGGGAAGCATTCAGATTTGGGAAAAGAATGCACCTCAGGGGCATGGTAAAATGAAAACCCATTGTTTGAGTCAGAACTCATTTCCCTCAATTTGGATCTGGGTCGATGATGCAGCAAGGAAGGGCAAGTGTTAGCGATTTGGAACAAAGATGAAAGGAGCGAGTACTGGGGTAGATACACGAGAAGCCAAGAGTTGCAAGCCACCACTAAGTTTTTAACTAACAAATTTTCTTTGTTGAAATAGGGGGAAATTCGCTTCACTTAATTCAGCTACCATTGGAAATGTACATTTGGAGATTTTTACTTTCTGTTTAGGACCCTCCTGAAAAGTGAGATTTTACTTTTGGTTTAGGACCCTCCTGAAAAATGGGATTTTACTTTATGTTCAGGACCCTCCTGAAAAATGGGATTTTACTTTTTGTTCAGGACCCTCCTGAAAATGGGATTTTACTTTCTATTCAGGACCCTCCGGAAAAATGGGATTTTACGTTATGTTCAGGACCCTCCTGAAAAATGGGATTTTACTTTCTATTCAGGCCCCCCCTGAAAAATGGGATTTTACTTTCTGTTCAGGACCCTCTTGAAAAATGGGATTTTACTTTATGTTCAGGACCCTCCTGAAAAATGGGATTTTACTTTTGGTTCAGGACCCTCCTGAAAAATGGGATTTTACTTTATGTTCAGGACCCTCCTGAAAAATAGGATTTTGCTTTCTGCTCAGGACCCTCCTGAAAATGGGATTTTACTTTTTGTTCAGGACCCTCCTGAAAAATGGGATTTTACTTTTTGTTCAGGACCCTCCTGAAAAATGGGATTTTACGTTATGTTCAGGACCCTCCTGAAAAATGGGATTTTACTTTATGTTTAGGACCCTCCTAAAAAATGGGATTTTACTTTATGTTCAGGACCCTCCTAAAAAATGGGATTTTACTTTTGGTTCAGTACCCTCCTGAAAAATGAGATTTTACTTTATGCTCAGGACCCTCCTGAAAAGTGGGATTTTACTTTCTGTTTGGGACCCTCCTGAAAAATGGGATTTTACTTTATGTTCAGGACCCTCCTGAAAAATAGGATTTTACTTTATGTTCAGGACCCTCCTGAAAAATGGGATTTTACTTTTTGTTCAAGACCATTGTGAAAAATGGGATTTTACTTCATGTTCAGGACCCTCCTGGGAAATGGGACAATACTTCCAAAAATGAAATACTACTTTACTATAATGTTTTGGTTGGGATAATTTTTGTTCTAGTTTTAATTTTGGGTTTCAGGAGCCCGCTTGAAGAACAGGGTGATGAAATAGCAAGTCAAGAGCCCGCCTGAAGAACAGGGTGATGAAATAGCGAGTCAGGAGCCCTCCTGAAGAACGGGGTGATGAAATAACAATTCAGGAGCCCGCCTAGAGAATAGGATGAAGAAACGAAAGGTCAAGCAACAAAGCGAAGCGATTGAAAGCCTAGCAACAAGTTGGAAGAAATTGCAAGTCAGGGGTCCGCCTGAAGAACAGGGTGATGAAAGTCGAGTCAAGAACCAACATAATTCGTATAGATAGGATTTTTGTAATATCATTTATGTTTTAACTTGTAATTTTCATTTTTGATGTAATAATAGAGCCACGGACCGGAACCTCGACGGAACCTCGCTCGATACTCCAACTCGGTATAGTCCATCTCCATCCAATCCTTGGAGATACTTGTCACTTGATCCCCTCATAACTTGGGTGGGTAGGCTGTCCTAATTCAAGACGCGGTAGTCCTTCTTTCTTCTATTTCTTCCTTTGAATAATGGTCGGGACAAAATTCTGTCTCGTTGTCTACTTCTTTGTCTGAAAACACTGCGTGTTTACATTCAAAGGGGGCATGATGTAGACACCTAATTTCGTCCCTCCCCGATGTCGTTTTTACCCATTTTTATTTTTATCCTACCGTGTACCCTCACCCATGTTATTATACCCTCACACAATACAAAAAATAATAATAAAAATAATAATAATAAAATAATAATAATAAAAAATAATAATATAACAAAATCCCTAACAAAACTTATCCTAACTAATTCTATCTTATCCTAACAACCTACCCAATCGAAATAAACCACCTCCCTACCCCTACCTAACCCTACCCCACGTTACACCCCCTCCCTTTCTTTTTTTTCTTGTCCAAAAAAAAAGGACAAAAGGGGTAAAATACAATATATACACACATACACACAAAACAAAAAGGGGGGGATCATTTTTCTTCTTGGTCTTCATTTTTATGATATACAGATAGAAACAAAAGGGGGGGGGGGCATCTTCTTCCTCACAGGGAATTCGGCACACACAGAAAACACATCAACATCTTCATAACATCACAATAATACAACCCATACGTACACACATAACAAAATCATGCACATACTCGAAGATCGACAACCCGCACAGTAGAGAAAAGCAAGTTATGGAGGGTGTTTGACGGAATTCCAGTGAGAAACCCGATTTCTGTTCAAGTTTTTTTTCGGCGACCTAAGTGTCGGATTCAGTTTCAGCGTCAGTTGTTCGAATCAGTTTCATAATCGCCGAAATCTCTTTATTTTCCTTTAATTTCTGGATGAGATCTAGCCGGAATTCGGCCGTTTTAGTTGTTTTCAGTCACTGTTCCAGCGAGGTTACACTGATTCAGAGCTCCGATGTAGTGGAAACGCGACGTCCAGCCCCTTTTGTTCCGTCCGAATCCACGTCAAACTATTTTTCCGACCTCAAAATCTGGTCTGGTTTTCACAGTTGTCGTTGTCTTCTACGTCGCCGGTGAGAAACAGTGAAACCGGCGCAAAACTTGGCAGATCTAGCCGGAGAACGTCAAAAATTGGCCGGTATCTTTTCGTCATTTGTTCGGTTTAGGCGTCACCGGTCGACGGGAGCTATTTTTCGTCTTTGTTCCGAATCGAATTGGCGACTAACCTCGCACACTGATTTGGTGATTCCGATTGAGATTTCTATTTCTGATTCATCGTTTCTCATATTGTTTTTTTTTTCGGAATTGGGCTTTGGTACTTCATCGGATTCGTTCCTATTTTCTGTTGGTCTTAATCACTTTTCTGGTGCAAATTCTTTAATATCGGGGTTGGAATTCATCACTATTGAGGTTCTGTTCCAAGTTCTAAAATTCGGGCCTTCTTAAATATTATTATCAACGAAATCGACTATCGAAAGGTCCAATTCTACTTTTTTCCTCTTCTATTTTATTGATTACTATGCGTGGATGTTTGAATTAAGTTTCGGGTGTTGTTTGATATTTGTTGGCGATGAATACATGTTGTCTTGATTAGTGATAGGTTGTTATTTTTGATATTGACTCGTTGTTTAATTTCGTTGAAAAGTGATTGTGGGTTGTTGAAGTAGAAATGGTGAATTATGAAAACTTAGTATAAAAAATGAAATTTGGGGACGGGAATCGAAAAATTGATAAAAGTGAATATTATGATATTTTTGATACATTGTTGATGTGGAATGCGATATGTCATCGAGCGGGTAGGCAAACAGTAAGCTCGGGTAGGAAAGTTTAGGATTGGTGCAGTGTTGGAATGATTGGAATATTTGTTGAATGTCTTGTTTATCGTATTTGGAAAGTGTATCTATTTAATCGGGGAATGACCCGAGGTAATTTGTATTTACTCACCGGGGAACGCCCCGAAGAATTTTGTACGCTAAGGATGTTCGTGATCAAGGTCCGAGGCATCGGGTAAAGCATGGTTTAGGACTAGTGTAGGTTATTTCAGTATTTTTATTTCGGGTTGTAATAATTGGACTGGACTTTACATTTTTGTTTTGTTCTGTTATTGTTTGATTATTTTGTGTGCTTTTGTGTGGTTTGTACATTCCGTAATGCCAAAATAGTTGATACACTCTACCCAAGAGACCGTGGTTGAACCACAGGACCGAGGGGTGCCTAACACCTTCCCCTCGGTCAACAGAATTCCTTAGCCGGAATCTCTGTTCGCAAACCAGTTTAAGAGTCAAAATGGTTTCAAAAAAGATTTTCCAAAGGTGACTTGGCACACCGGATTATGCCAAGTGGCGACTCTGAATAAAAAATGCAAATAATCCTTTACCGAAATAAATTTTCATTTCTCGTCACTTAAATAATAAAGCCCTTTCGAACTTTAAATATACATTTTTGGAGTACGTAAAAAGGGGGTGTGACATATTGTTTCATCAAAATGACAATCAGCAAATCTTGCCGTAAATAAATTTTCAGTCATAGATTCCAAATATTTTATAATAGAAGGAGATTCATATGCAACATATATTTTCAATCTTCTTTGAGGACCCATTTTTGTTCATTGTGGTGGAGCAATTGAAACATACACCGCACATCCAAAATTTCTTAGATGGAAAATATTTGGCTCTTGACCAAAAATTAATTGTAATGGGGAGACTTTATGATAACTTGTGGGCCTTATCCGTACAAGAGTTGTTGCATGCAAAATAGTATGACCCCATATCGAAATGGAAAGTTTTGTTCTCATAAGCATTTGGTCTAGCGATTAATTGGAGGCGTTTAATCAATGATTCCGCTAGATCATTTTGAGCATGAACATGGGCAACCGAATGTTCAACAGGTGATATACAATAATCATTAAAAGCTTGGGATGTAAATTCACCCGCATTATCAAGACGAATTATCTTTATTGTATAATCTGAAAATTGTGCTCTTAACTTTATTATTTGAGCAAGTAATCTCGCAAATGCCAAATTACGAGTTGATAATAAACACACATGTGACCATCTTGGAGATGCATCTATTACAACCATATAATACTTAAATGGTCCACATGGAGGGTGAATGGGCCAACATATATCACCATGTATACGTTCCAGAAATACAGGGGATTCAATTTTCACTTTCATTATTGATGGCCTAGTAATTAATTTGTCTTGAGAACATGAACACAAGAGAATTCTTTAAATTGAAGAATCTTCTGGTTCTTCAATGAGTGTCCATATGAATTCTCAATTATTTTGCGCATCATATTAGAACCTGGATGACCCAAACTGTCATGTCAAATAATAAAACTATTTGAATCAATTTTACTATGGCATGTGTTTCAACGGTGCTAATACTTGTGTAGTATAAGATGGAAGAAAGAGCGGGTAATTTTTCAAGTATATATTTATTATCCGACATTATTATAGTAATATAAAGATATTCAATTTTTCCATCATTTGTAGTCTCAATATGATATCCATTTTGACGAATGTCTTTGAAACTTAATAAGTTTCTTTGAGACTTACTACAATATAATGCTTCATCAATCAAGGTGAATTTCAGCATCAAGGACCCATGATAAATAATTCTTTCCGGTAATGTCCAGTGCCACAAACTCAAGTTTTGATAAATTTGACATAGTGAAACTATCATAAAAAGATTAATAAGTTAGATATAATGATATTTTCAAAATAAGATAGCCATCTCAAATAAATTTAAATAGAATTATATATTGTTAATAAATTATTATCAAAAGGTTATTCTCTTTAGCAATTTATTTTTGTGTGTGTGTGTATAGAGTCTGGAAACAAATAGTTATATAATAAATACGTACCTTATAATGGATCTCATGCTGATAACATGTTATAAATAAATATTGTGAAATATACTAAAACGAAAGGGGAGAGGAGAGAGACCTATAGATATAAGAGAAGATTTTATTTTCTTCTACTTTTGTGTCTTTACAATAGAGTAAGGAGTGTCTTTTATAGGCAATAGTATGCGTAATAGGTGTAGTATGTGAATGATATACACAAGAGTAATAATTTCATTACATGCTCTAACATTATGTGTAGTAGGTGTAGTATGTGAAGTATGCATGGTATGTGAACATCCACAAAATAAGTAAATTATTTACAATAGATAAGTCAATTTTAAGGGCAAATAAATTTATTTTTATTTTGGACCAAATTAAAGAGATAACTATCGGGATAAAAAACGTATATAGCATTCCTTAGATAGAAAATTACAACTTATAGCATAACTTTCATTTTATCAAGTTATAGCAAATCTTATAAATAAATAATAAAATAAAAACGTTCTTGCCCTTTTAATAAATTAAAAAATATCAATTATATATATGAAAAAAAAGATTCTTCTACCCCAAAAAAGAGGATGTCGGTTATTGTCAGATATCTTCATCACCTTAAATATCTTATTAAACGATTTTCATACAATTAATGAAGATCTTAAACGTATAATTCAAAGAATTCTGTTCTCAAAATATCATCCAAACTCACTTCCATATGTCACTAAAATCACATTTGCCACTTATCTTCTTCTCCTATTTTCCCTTTTTGAAATTTATTTTAAAACACCAATGGCAAACTATAGAATAGATTCTGAAGAGGAAGCTTTGTTTCGAAATTCTCCTTATCCACTTTACTTTGCCCAAAGTCCATCCACTATCTCCCATGCAAATAATGGACATGAATATTGTATTTTAATTAATTGATGAGTTGCATACATAGACATAAATATTGTATTTTAATATTTTTTTGATGCTTATTATTGCAGTGTTTTTATGATTGTTGGTATGAACAAAGTTTAGTTTTTGTATTTAAGCAGTTTTTTATTTGGTGTTATGTTAATTTAATAGTTGTTTTTATTTCACATCGTTGAATGAATTGGATATCAATTAAATTTGTGTCAACCAGATTTACTGTAATTTTTTTTTACAAATCATGATTGTTTTTTTCAGTATGAAATATGCCATTGTTCATTAAATCTTAATTTAATACAAAAGTAGATGGGATAGAATCTTGATTCAAAGAGAGAAGCACATAGTCTATGGAATGAGTATATAAATTGGTATCACCTAACTTTAATATCGCAATCCATAAATATTAATTTATATATCTATTTCATACAGATGTGACATGTAAAGAAACACTTTATAAACTGATTCCATTCAATTTATAATCTTAAGTATATCTTCTTCATTGAATATCACAATCACATTATACTCATTCCATATAAATATAACATGTAAGAAACTACTTTATAAATCTTGAATGTAATATTGATATTATATAGGTTTCAGACATGAAATAATTCAAAAAATACAAGTTTGTATATTTATTTCATACACTAAAATAAATAATAACGTATAATATTTGGTGAAAGTCGATTTCTATATCAACTTCTGTAATCATTATACTTATTTCATACTGATTTTATACCGAATTCATACACGAAACAACTAAACACATTGTTTCGTGTGCGCTGTTGGATTTGTTATAAGCACGTTGTTTCGTGTGCGCTGATTTTGATTCTTGTTGTAAAACCCACTTTCAATAAAAAAAAATTTTACAATTCGATAGACAAGAAAGAGTGAAACAACCTAAATCAAACGAAGGTCTAGAAAGTTGAATGGGGCTACCATTTTCAATTATTCTAGGACTTCTATGAGAAGGAGTAAAATCAAATTTTGGTTTAGACATAATTCACAATAGAGAATGAAAAATAAATAAATATATCAATTTAGTATTTTTTTCAGATAGAAGATGAATGTTAACTATGAAACTCAGATTTTTTAATTAAGAAGATGAGTATAATATGAAAGAGATCCAAGTATGAAACCCACTTTTTACAATCTTGTATTTTCAAGAAGAAAATATGAATATTATATGGAGACACAAGTTTCAAGAAAATTTTGAAAAGTTGAGTATTATAATGGATAAAGAGAGAGGTGAGGTTGAGTATTAGAGAATGGAGAGAGAGATAGTTGATTTACACGCAATCTTCCAATAAATTTATTTGATAAGTAAGAGTGTGTAATATTTTAAATAAAAAATTAGTAACATATATTTACCATAATTATCAATACACAATTTAAGAAAAATATTGATTACAATCCTATAAATAAGGAACTAATTTTAAATTAAATAATTCAAAACGATTTATGAAAATATACTTAAAAAAATATCTCTTTTAATAAATTGCTATAACTTATAAGTAAATTACTATTATTATAATTATCTAAAAGTATTATTAAAATTTATTATTTTAGATCTGGCAAAACTTTTTCATAGATATTATCCCTGCAAACTTTATTCTCTTTCCAATTGTTAAAAAGGCTGACGATTCTCAATTCAGTTTAGTTTGGCCTCATACTTTGCATTATCGCATCGATGAGATTGCCTTATCACAAGGAATCTCCTGATGATAGTTTTGTAAAAGGAAAACATGACAAATAATATAAGATAAAGAAAATATAAAAAACCTATTACAAATTCAATAAATAAAAGATATTATATTATAGTTCAAAACTCACAAATGATAGATCTCGAATCTGCCTCTGATTCATTATTGCTAGTTCTATTCAGTGTCTAAGCCAAAAATATAATATTTGAAAGTTCATTAAAGGGAAAACCAAGCATGGAGGAATTCAAAATATATTTTCCTTCACTGCATAATTGTTGGTTTTTTAAGAGGTATAGTAAAAAATGAATAGGTTTTTCTCAAAAAGGCACCAAGAAAAAAAATGTAATTTGAATAGATATCTTTTTGGTATGAATGATTATGACCTTTTTAATTAATTGTGACTTTTTCGAAGAGTTGCACCTTTCTGGAAGAATGCACCTTTCTGGAACATTGTTTGTTTCTCTTCATGAAGCAACACCTTGATGGCTATAAATACCTGAATTTTTCCTCAGTAAAGACATGATTGTGAGTTGAAAAACAAGCTTCTTCTTCTTTTAAAAACTCTTGTGTGATCATCAAATCATAGAGTGAGTCAGAGGCGGAGCAAGGATTTCAAGTAAGGGGATTCAATGTTCAAAGAAAACTAAGTCGAATGGGGTTTAACACCTACTATAACCATATTAAAAATAATTTTAAACATGTATAAATATTATATTTTTTCGTTGAACGAAGTTCGGACGAACCCCCTAAAGAGGACTGGCTCCGCCTCTGGAGTGAGTTCAAACTTTCTGAAAATTTGAGGTACTGCTATTTTGAGAAAGTGATTCATTTTATCCTAGAAAGAAAGAGTCCATTAACCTCAAATATTTGAGGAAAATAAATTCCTTAAGAATACACCATGAAGTCGGTGGACTTGATTCTAAACTTTTTTGTTTCATCTTTATTTCTTAAAGTTGATAAACACTTCATTTTAATAGTTCATTTACTTATTCATTTGAAGTTATTAAAACTTTATTGTACCTCTTGAAATAATTTTTAAATTTAGTGTTGAAATTTATATTAAAAATATAGAGATTTTATATTCGAAAATAACTGTAATTAGTAAATTCCATACAAAAATTTGATTTACTGAATTTTCAGACAATATATTGTCTGAGCCAAATCCCATACTTGGGGAACATCATCTTGTGAACTCACCACAAAATTAAAGAAAATAAACAAATAAAAAGGGCTGAACCGTCATAGCCACTTACGTACAACTTATAACGACTCACCTACGCGAATTCAGAATTAAAATTAAATTCAACAATAGCAATGATGCATGATTTTTTAAAAGGAATAACAAGTAGATGATGCATGCTTTTGTAAAGGAATAAAAAGTATCGAGCAAATTCAATATCTATCACACACATATATAAATATACATAAAAAAAATTAATCTTGTATATAGAACAATAACAATATATATAACGTAATTCATAAGCGAGGTATGAAGAGAGTAGGCAGGAATACTATTGTATTGATCATTACGAGCAATAGCAAAGTCAAGCCGTATAAAGGCGAGCAACCCTTACAGCAATAGCAAATGACCTACTTGTAGACTATCAACAGGTCAGTCAATATTAGTAGGAGTGGTAGTGTATATACAGTCTTATATATTCCTATCCCTATTCGTACATAAATGATTTCGGATGAACCCTCGTCAGGTAAAGTATATCAAAACAATTATGAAAAATACATATAATAGAGAAAAAGTCATGCCGAAAATATAGAGAAGAGCCTAATATATACTCCGATAATAAAATAATAACAATACCAAAAAGAAACTAACCTACAAATTTCTATTCTAATTTTTTATCTCTATATCTTTCTATCTAAAGTCGTCATTTCCTTCGTAAGCTGGTATAGTTTTTCCACTAATGATATTCAAGATGAAACCCTTGAAGAAAAAAGGAACAAATGATTACTCCAAACTCCAAAGAAAGTGTTATTAAGAAGAAAATTCCAATTTTAATTCCCTTATATTATATTATTATAATAATTAAGTTGCTTTCTCTTTTGAGTTCTCCTTGTGAAATACATACTATATATATACTATTATTATTCCCACAAATGAATTCCTCTTACCATTATTTCCCCCCTTCTCCTACACTCTCTTCTTTTGCCTAAAGAGAGAGAAAGCCTATAGGTTAAAAGAAAAAAAAAAATGCCTAGCAATGGGAAAATATTGGAGGAAAATCAAGTGCCTTTATTAGATTATGTATCTAATAATGATATCCAAAATGGTTATTTAGAACAAAATGATCATCAAAGTTTTGGAAGAAAATTTTGGATAGAATCAAAGAAGCTGTGGCATATAGTTGGGCCAGCCATATTTAGTAGAATAGCCTCTTATTCCATGTTTGTTATTACTCAAGCTTTTGCTGGTCATCTTGGTGATCTTGAACTTGCTGCTATGTCCATTGCTAGTAATGTTATTCTTGGCTTCGATTTTGGACTCATGGTACGTAATTTTTATAACACGTTACGTTCTTACTAAATCAATCAATCAATCGACTATGTTTCAATTCTATAGCAGAAAGTACGATATATACACTTTATGAGAGCCTTTGCGCTAAGATGAACTTAAATGGAACGACATATATTGCTATGGAGTTAGGAATTTTAATATAAGGATTTGAAAAATGAAAAGGTATCAACTTCTTGGGATTTGAACTTGTAGCAACCTAAGAATGATTCTTGGACCACTTTTAGCCATTACACTTGAAGCTTTCCATACTTTATATAGTAGTTCATAAAAAAAAAAGTTTTATTATAGTTTAATTTTTTGACGAGGGGTTCAATTGAATGAAGGAAATCTATTATTGTTTGTTGTTACATAATTAGCTATATACTATCTTTCAAGAATCGAGTGATTCAATTGAATTCCTTTCATTACACGTAACTCTATCCTTAACCGACTCTACTTTTATTAGGATTTGATTAAGAGCGATTATTATTGTTTTTTGTTGTTGTACAAGAAGTATATACTAACTTATTATAGTGAAATTAAATTTGCTATGCAGCTAGGAATGGCAAGTGCATTGGAAACACTATGTGGACAGGCATTTGGTGCAAAGAAATATTACATGTTAGGTGTATATTTGCAACGTTCATGGATAGTACTCTTCTTATGTTGCATCATACTGTCGCCAATATTTTTCTTTGCAACACCAATTCTTATATTCTTAGGCCAACCAAAAGATGTTTCTGAGCTCTCTGGAGTTGTTGTTTTGGCCTTTATACCATTACACTTTAACTTTGCATTTCAATTCCCATTACAAAGATTCTTGCAAAGTCAATTGAAGAACAATGTGATTGCTTGGGCTAACTTTGTGGCTTTCACTGTCCATGTGTTGATAAGTTGGTTGATAGTGTACAAGTTTCAATTGGGAATTATTGGGACAACACTTACTTTGAATTTCTCTTGGTGGGTGATAGTTTTGATGCTGTTTTGTTATGCTACTTGTGGTGGATGTCCACTTTCTTGGACTGGTTTTAGAATGGAGGCTTTTTCTGGACTTTGGGACTTCTTCAAACTTTCTGCTTCTTCAGGGGTCATGTTATGGTAAGAATTTCTAACTTCTATTAGAGTTTAATTAAGAGATAAGCATTCAATAGCCCTCCGAATCACGGGCCAAAGTTGCTACGACACACTCTAATTTCACGGGGATTTTATTATCCCTCTGAACTCAATTTAAACGTATTTTTGTCACCCATTTGTGCTGACGTGACAACTTTATAGCATAAAATGAGGCTTACGTTAAAGTGCCACATCAGCTAAAAAGGTTGATAAAAATATGATAAAATTTCATTCGGGTGTAATCGAATCCCGTGAAGTCGGAGTGTGTCGTTTCAAATTTTATCATACTTCGAGGTACTAGATGTTTTCTCTCTAATTAACTTTTGGTAAATTTGAAAATATTGTAACTCTATGACAATGACTATTTTTAAAGACATGGTGACGAGTTTCAAATTCCACATGTACCACATGACATGTCATGGAATTTTACTTCTCAAGTATGAAACTCTTTGACAGTGGCTAGTTTTTAAGACAGTCTTAAAACTGATCGGTTAACGTTATTTCTATGTTTAACTTCTATTGAGAGAAAACATACTTTTACATTGATGAGGTTTGTGTTGTTTGTACCCTTCAAAAATGTCAATAGGTTCGTGTCGAATTCTCCAAATATATTATATTTTGTAAAGAATTCGATACGAGTACAATAATATTCTTGAAGAGTCAAAACAACTTAGAATAAAGTTAACTAGAAGATATCTATAATCTTTCATAAGTTGATATGTCCTAAGACAAGTAGATAAAAATACACAAATAATATTTTTAAAAAATTACACGATCAATGTGTATAAATTATTAAATCCTTTTTTTTTCATTGTTTTGTATGGAGTGAGACACGAGGAAGAAGGAAAGAATATATTCATATTGTCATGGTCTATCTATTCTTTTTAAGATAATCATTATTCGGAACCATCGATTCTATTAATTCAGATTCAAATTAGGTAGGATAATTTACTAAGACAAAAGTGCTTCTTACATAACCTTTTTTTTATTTTCAACTCAGATATCCAATCATAATTTGTTTTAATTTTATATTCTTTTTTTTTGGTGTAAATGGGCCAGCTTGGAGAATTGGTATTACAAGGTGTTAATTGTGATGACCGGTAATTTGGAGAATGCTAAAATTGCTTTGGATGCTTTATCTATCTGGTAATCACACTTTTCTTCTTGATCACACATTTTTTTATTTGTATAAAAAAGAAAGAAAGAAACAAGTGGATATCAATCAATATTTATGACTCTAATGATGATGATATATAATTTTATTAATTAGCTGCATGATTAATTCACTCCATCTTTTACATGTTCTTGATAACACGATAGAACAAAATAGAAATTTCGTAAAAAATATTCAAAGACAGTATAATATTTAACGATGGGTGAACTTGTTCGACGCAATAGTATAATATTTAACGATGGGTGAACTTGTTCTACACTGTATGTGATTATGCCACTTACTTTAATGGTTAATGAAAACACTAGAAAGTTTGAATTAACAAGTTAGATGTACCAACTTTTCTTTATAGCTTTGTACTAATACTGTCATTGTCATTATTGAATGTTATGATGACAAATCTCATAAATTTGTCTATCCGTCAAATTTAATGGCCAGTGCTTTCAACTTGTCAAAAGAAGAAAACGACAAAAGTATTTTTCTAATTTGCCTAATGAAAAACAATTAATTTATCTTTTTTCATGTCATTGTCTTATTTTTATTTTTATTTTTATTTTTATTTTTATTCTTGCAGCATGAACATCAATGCCTGGGAACTGATGATTCCTCTTGGGTTCTTTGCTGGAACTGGGTATGTTCATTTACATAAAATAGGCAAAACTCATAAGCAGCTCCTAATTACGCATTATTTTTTATTTAGACGATTTAAATGGATATTATTTTATTTTAATACTTTAAATAGGTATAAAATATGTCACTTTGACACCTTTTGTTGAGTTGTTAAGGCGCATGTGACACACGCATTGAAGACGCGTTTGGGTGGCATTTTCGTAATTTTTCAGTGGCATTTGCATGATTTTTATTTTTCTTCTTCTTGTTCTTTCTTCAATCCATTAACTTACCACCATTTTTTTCCTTTAACACATCCTTATGCTAAAATGATTAAATCAAGAATCTTACCTTTTTTATGAAAGAAGAAATCAAAAAACAAGAATGATTCAATCAAGAAATAAGAGTACTTAATTATAAGAAATAAGAATGCTTAAAAAATAAAGCTAAATCAGTGAAGAAAAAAATTGAATTCAAACAAAATTAATAAAAAAATTTAAAATCGAAGCATAAAAATTAAGAAAAATCAGTGAAGGAAAATTAAAAATCAAAGCAAAATTGATGAAAGAAATTAAAAAATAAAAGCTAAATCCGTGAAGAAAAATTAAAATCAAATAAAATAAATTAAAAAAATAAAAAATTGACGGTGGGTGGGTGGGGTGGGAGGGGCGGCGGGATGGGTGGACTCGTGAGGTGGGGGTGGGTGGGTGGACTGATGGGGTGAGTGGGGGAAAGGGGTGATTATTGATTTTTTTTGAAAAAAAAATAATTAATGATTTAAAAATTATTTTTTTAAAGAAATGACACGTGTCGGCATATTATTTGTTACTTTCCACATTATCCGACGCGTGTAATACACGCACACAATATAAATTTGCTGATTCAGCAAAAGTGTCAAAGTGTCACACTTGAAGGTCGTTTGATGTGCCAAAATGGAACAATATCTACTTGAGGTGTTTTAAGTAAAAAATAATGCGTATTTAAGGGGACTGCATATGGATTAAGCCTAAATTTTATATTTCAATTTGCTATAGTATTATATTATGAAAATATGTGGTTGGTACTGGTTACGTATTTCATTTCGATAGGAAAATTGGAATATGTCTTGTTATAGATAATACTAGGTCACTTGTTTGCCGATAGTTAGAACTTAGAAGTAGAAGCTGAGGGCGTCATTTGTTCGCGTTTCAGAAAAGGTTAAAAAGTATTAATAATTGTCTGAGAAGTGGGAATTCAGTTTTTGTTTGATTATAAGGATAGTAGTTATTCTTGGGTCAAAAGCGTCTGAACCAACTATGTTTACTTACTAGTTATATAATTCTGAACTCTTAATTCTATCATTGTTATGTGTTTGATGATAAGTTTAAAATTCGTAAGCTTTAAATTTTAGTTCTATTTCTATAGATAAGATCCTCTCAATCTCTACTGGAAATCAACAATAATAATATACTCAATATATTCTCACCTAATGCGGTTAGGAGAGGATAAGTGTAAATAGTCCATACAATTATTTGGTGAGATAGAAAATCTGTTTTCGATAGACTTCCGACTCAAAATTATTCTCTGCTACAAGTCTCGAATTAAAAATTGCAATCAAGATTCAAAACTGAAGAATTCGGTATCGTAATCCTTTAAAATTACTAAATTAGTGATGTTTATATATCCAATTTATGTAAGTAAGATAACTAGTTATATAATTATCAGATAATTATTATATAGTTATATCAGTTCGATGATGAGTTCAAAATTTATAAATTTTAAATTCTAATTTTATCTTCATAAACAAGATCGTCTCATCTTTAATTAAAATGTCTGGAATTTAAAGTCAAAATCAAGACTTTAAACTAATGAATTCAATATTTTAATTTTTTAAATTTTACTAAATTAATAATTTATATATATTCAACTGATATAAATAAAAATTATTGAGTTATAATCGTGCACGTAATCGAAATGCTAGCTATATTGTCAGATTTCATAAAGTCTTACCAGAAATTTGCCATCTGACATAATCCAGCAGTTTCTTTAAAATAGGAAAAAAAGTAGAACAATGATTGAATCACATTTTAGTAAGATAAGGTCCACAACATCTAATTTTGTCAAAGTACATGTGAGTTTTGAATGATATCCTATTTGTCACACCCCCTTTTTTTTTTTTCGCTCGAGAGCTGAGTCAAAGGATTTTTTCAATTAAAGTGACGATATTGAATAGTGATTAAATTATTTATAGAGTCGCCACTTGAAATTGAGTTTTGGTGTTCCAAGTCACCCTTTTTTGAATCCCTAATCAAAAGAAAATGACTCTTATTTGGTCTGCAAAAACAAAAAATGGGTAAGGAATTCTGTTGATCGAGGGGAAGGTCTAAGGCACCTCTCGAATCCCGTGGTTCTAGCACGGTCGCTTTTATTGACTTATCTTAAATTATTTTTAAAAAAAATTATGTTAATGCCTAAATCGTTCATTTTATATATCTAAAAGTTGTCTATAACTCGTGTATTAAATCGGTAAAAATTAAATTTTTTGAAAAAATATTTGTCAAAATACATTATTGCATCCTTGAATTTTTAAATATTTCATAAAGATGCGTATGCCGCATTCTTAATTGAGACGAAAATTTTAAATATATCTAAAATTTGTTTAGCGTTTAAAACAATGATTGGCTTATTCAAAACTCATAATAATTTTATCTATTCGAAATACTACTTAACTTTAACAATAACCTTTAAGCAAAATTTATTTAAAGCAATTAATTAATTTAACAAATAATTATTAAGTTTTATTAGTAATAATAAATAAAATAAAAATATACACAAAGCTATCCATATTACACTAATCTTGATTCTCAAATTTTATTTCTTAATAAAATAAAATAAAATTAATTAAAATCAATCAAATTAAGCAATTAAAACCTAAGACGAAAAGAAACATATTAAACGAAAAATTCCAGAAGTTACAAAATAACTAAATAAAAAATTAAATCATTTTTAATTCCTAAATACTAATCAAAATTTCAATTTATTGGCAAACAAAGTAATTACTTAACATAAATATTATAATTTACTAATAAATAAGTTAAAGATCCCACCTACTTTATATTGCTTGCTGCTTCTACTATTTTTCATACACTTCACACATGAACACACCAATTTTAACAAAACTCTCATTCATGGATATGAACCAAGTACACTGACCAAAACAAACTCTATCTGTGTTAGTATTATCTTCATAATCTTTCGTCGCATACTTAACAATAAAATAATACAAAATGGATACTTCATATTTTTCTCAATGAATCAAAATCACAAAAAACATGGATATAATCATGAATTAACATAGATAACAACTCTAGCATGAACAATACATGAAGTCATAAAACTATTTTTATTCCATATTTTGTCTCATAATGACGAATTTATTAAATAACAGTATAAACTAGGATAAGAACCTGTGTAATACACTAATCGAAGATGAAAGCAAGAATGGCGTTATCGAAAACTCAAAATGGAGACTCGACTAAACTCTATATCTTTTTTCTTCTGTATTTTCCTCTCTGTTTCACTCTTAATTTTCTTTTGATTTCCATTCAAAACGTTAGTTTTGGTTTTGGTTTTCTTTCTTTGTTTTTTTTTTTCTAGTGTGTCCGTGTCTCCTCTTTTGTTCTTCTAAGTGTTTTTTTTTTTAATAAACTAAACACACTACATAATATAATAAGCCATCGAAATAACTTTATTTATGCTTCAATTTACAACAAAACTTATAAAATAAATAGAATGAAATTTGATAGGAACCTGTGTAATGAATTAAACAGAGAAAACAAGAAAGAACATCATCACCAAAACTCAAACGGAGACCCGACCTCCACTCTTTTTTTCCCTTTTCTTTTCCTACTTTTTTCTTACTTCCAATTTTTCTCTTTTTGTTGTCGTCTGCTGCTTCTTGTTTTCTACGGTTTTTTTTCTTGTTCTCTCAGTTTTTGTTTGTTCCCCTTTTTTTGTCTTGTGTCCGTTTTTTAGTGTTGTATCCTCTTCCCCTTCTGTGTTGTGTGGGTATATATATTTATGGAGTGATGTGTGTGTATGTGCAGATATGTGGGAAGTTTGAAGTAAGTTAGACGTGTGTGTATGGTATTGGGACGTGGGAGGAAGTCGCGGGAAATGTAGGGAGGTTGGGTAGGTTTTTCTTTTAAGGATAAGATTCTTTTTTTTTTTTTAATTATAAAAATAACAAAAAATAATAAATAAATAAATAAGATAATAGTAACAAATAAAATAATAATAATAATAATATAATAATAATAATTAATTAATTTTTATATTTCAAAAAAATACAATAAAAGTCTAAAAATAGTCAAAAATAAATTATATAATTAAGATAGGACAAAAACTACTAACTTATTTATTTTTTATTTTTTTTTTATTTTTGTATTATATTATTTTTTTTTAAATAGGAATAAAATAAAATAATATCCTAAAATTAACTTCATTTAATTATTTTAAACATAAAATAATAGTCAAAATAATATATGATTAAATATAAATATAAATATTTAATATCTATAAACAAGTTAAATTTAGGGAGGATCAAAAATCACGTGTCTACACTATTTAAGGAAAAATAATTTTTTATGAAAAGTGTATGTAAAATAAATAATTTTTACACTATCAAGTTATTTTAGAGATTAGTAAATTGGAAAATAAAGTAAATTATCAGTCTTACTTGTTGCATTGTTTTCATTTTTTTTAAATTTCCAGCGCATTGATTATAATTTAATCGAATTTAGTAGCTTTGATCTAATTTCTTTATTTATGTTAAAATATTCATTGAGTATGTACAGAATATCAAACTTGAACTCAGCTATTTTATAGAACTAAAGTCTCGAATCCATAGGTTTTATATCTTGACTCGGTCACTGTCTACGCACATCAAATGTAAAAGATGGATTCAAAATTTCAATTTGCCGAATTTGATCTTGATTTTCTTACTATTGAATCCATTATATCTTGAAACTTATTGATTCTACATTTAATTAATGCATGATCTTTGTCACATATATCTATATTATATGTCGAGAATACTGAATTTAGTTGAACCCGTTGATGCAGAGTAAGAGTAGCAAATGAGTTGGGAGCTGGAAATGGAAGAGGGGCAAAATTTGCAACAGCAGTAGCAGTAACACAATCAATAGTGATTGGATTATTCTTCTGGATTTTGATAATATTTTTCCATAATGAACTTGCCTTAATTTTCACAACAAGCAAACCTGTTCTTGAAGCTGTTCATAAACTAGCTATTCTCTTAGCTTTCACTGTTCTCCTCAATAGTGTTCAACCAATTCTCTCAGGTAAATTTTTATAGAATTTTAAAGTTAATTGATTAAACCAGAGGCGGATTTAGGATTACATTCCGCGAGTTCAATTGAAATACATGAATAAGATCAATCGTACTGACTCTAAATTCTGAATTTACTTGTGCTTGTTGTGTATTATAAACATGACGTATGATTTATAGAGGCGGATTTAGGACTATGTTATGCAAGTTCGGTTGAAATACATGAATAAGACCAATCCCACATACTCTAGATTCTAGAGTCAACTCTGCTTGTGTGATATTTATATGAAATGTATGATATATAGAGGCAGATTAAGGACTATATGTTATGCGAGTATGATTGATATATATGAATAAGACCAAATCTACCTAGTCTAGATTCTAGATTTACGCTTGTTTGTTGGGTAACATTTACAGTCAGAGGCAGATTTAAGAATATGTTAGGCAAGTAATTCAATTGAAAATACATAAATAAGACCAATCCTATTGATTTTTGATTCTGCATTTACCTTTATTTATTGTGTAATTTTTATAGACATGTATGATATATAGAGACGAATTTAAAATTTGACGTTTATGAATTCTTATAACAACTTCAAGTTAATACGTACAATAGTAACTAGATTATGTGAATCCTTAACCAACACTATATTATAGATCTGCCCTTGACGATATTCGGTATTTTAAAAGTACGTGATGTGAGTTTGTCTAAATTCACTACCTTCAGCTCAACAAATATAGGAATCTCGCTGATTTTAAATTCTGAATTTATTAAAAAATTTAAGTTTATGTTCTATACTTTATTAATTTTTTTTTTTCAATTACTCTCTGGATATTTATAGGAGTTGCTGTTGGATCTGGATGGCAATCATATGTTGCATACATAAATTTGGGCTGCTATTATTTACTTGGAATCCCTCTAGGCTTTATTATGGGTTGGGGTTTCCACTATGGTGTCATGGTATGTTACTCATATTTAACTTTAACCTCTATGCACAAAGTTTTTCTACCAGTAAAGGACCATTCGGTGCATGATAGCTCCCGCTTATATATGACGTTTGAAAAAAAAGTCTCACTATGAGGGTTTATTGTAGGAATAACAACATAAATTTAGACAGTTTGAAGCTCAATTACAGATAATTTTGATATTTTGCATAATTATTGAAAATTTCGATTTTGGATCTGTCGAGATACATAATTACTTTTTGATACATCCAACGAGGATATATTTTTTTCCTTGTAAAGTTACATAATTAAATTCCTATTCATTTTTTTTTCGATTTTGAGCCTGTCGAGATACATAATACATCTAACGAAAATATATTTTTTCCTTTGTAAAGAAACATAATTAGTTCCTGATACATATTTTGTGATTTTGAGATGTCGAGATATATAGTTAGCTCCTGGTACATCAAAAGAAGATATGTAATTAGTTGGACTTTTTACTTTGTAAGGGTGGAGATTTGTATAGATATGGCAAGTTAAGGTGTATATTTATATTATTTTTTCTGTATTGTATTCAATTTTACCCTGCATTTCTGCTTAGTGGTTACATTAATGCTGCATGAATTGGTTAAAACTGAGATTAAAGTTCGTGAAAGTGAAATTATTTTTGTATAGGGAATATGGGCTGGAATGATATTTGGTGGAACAGCAGTTCAGACTTTGATATTGGCTATAATCACAATTAGATGTGATTGGACTAAAGAGGTAGCAATTCTTTTTGTTTCTCATCTGGTGTTTAAATATATTTTTTTTGTGTGTTTTGATTGATTTGAATTCGTGTCAAAAAATTTCACTTTAGAGGACGGTAAAATATTCTCTACAGCCCTCTCGGTGTATGATATTTATGTGTGAATAGAGATTAAAGACATCTTAATTTATAGAGTTAAATACGAAATCTCTAATTAAGAATGAAAAAATGCTTATCTCGTATCAGAAATTTTACGGCTTTACACATGATAAAAGATACATGGAGTTAGCATATAATATGGACTACGTAAATGTTTTTGTTTTGATATTATTAGTGTATTTAAGGTTGTTGGGAGTGGATAACTTACTTATTTTTTAAGTTACAAATCTTAATTCATTTTCGCAACAATTATGTATAATTATTTTTTAAGTGATCTGACAGTTTAAAATTCTTTGTTTAAAATGCAGGCAGAGAAGGCCTCAATGCATATAAGAAAATGGGACGATGTTGGTCACTTGACTTCATAGAAATAGTAACCGGTCGTAGGTTGAACGTCAGTAAGATCTGATGTTCATTCCTTACTCAAATACGAAGGTGACAGTTTCAACCTAAATATTTATGATGACGAAAAAAGAACAACAAGAATATTTGTCATTTTTATCTCGAAATTTTGTGCATTGATTTAATTTTCAGGCTAATTAATCTAGTAGTAATTTTTTAGTCGTACACAAAAGTGAAGTGACATATGTATAAAATTTTAAGTGAAGTTGATTAGTTATGTGTATTTTTGTATCGTTGAAATGTAAAATAGAAATTGATAGTTTTCATAGTGTAAAATAGTTAGAAATTTTTGGGTTTGAGCTATATATTGTTAATATGTATATATTTTTTTTTTAAGAAAATGACATTTATATTATATGCAATGAAGAATTAGTTAGAAGAAATTGACCTACTAATTAAGTTAAAACAATGTTATGATTTCCCTCGTGTACGTGTTTTTAAGGAGGTTTTATCCATCAGTATAAGATTTCGAGTTGAATGCTCAGATTCTTTTATGTGATATCAGAATCTATTTTTGATGAACTTATTTGTATAATTTCTTTGTTATCGTTGTATTCGATGTTCTGGCTTCTACATGTTTCTCTATACTGAGAATTGCTGCACCAGTTAATTTACAATTTTAGTTAGATGCTCATATTATAGAGGAAGATATATATATTCTCAAGAAATATTCATCATTCGTATTGGGTAATGAGTTAATAAATGCATATGCGTCACCTATTGTTGTGTGACGTCTATGATTGAGAAATTCATCCATTTTCACCTCAATTTCAGCTATTTGTGATTGACATCTCTACGTTAAGTCATTATTGTAAGAACTTCAGACAAAAATATTTGAATTTCAGCTATATGAAACTTCAAATACAATATAGTTAATGTTATTCTAAAATGGATCGTACAAAAAGTTTAATAAATTAGACACAAATCAAATAAAAATGTCCAACTAACCTACCCCAAATACTTCCTTTACTACTTTTTGACCTAATTATACAATGTACTAACAAGCATTTGAAGAAAACTTATTGACGAGTAGATGTAAACAAAATAATGTAGTTGCGGGTAACTTGGAACACAATCAAAGTCCAAAATTAGAATACATGTACTATATATATGTACAAAAATGTTTGGGTATGTAACACATCAAATTTAACCTAAAAAAAATGTAGTACTTCTCCCAATTTATTGTTACAAAGATGTAGCAAAAAAGAAAACCAATTTTGTAAATTTTAAAAAAAAATCTTGATTTTTTTTGTTCCCTTTGAAATTCTCCAATTTATTGGACTTCAATTTCTCCAATTTCTTCTTTCAACAACCACAAGAAAATTATTCATTTCATACTATCACTGTTAATCGGGCCGGTCCGGCCCAAACCAAAAACTACTCATAAATATTTATTGATCCATGGGCCGGTTCAATATTGGTCCAAATTTTAGTGGGCCGATGGATCGTGAGCGGCCCAGTTTGAATAATGGGCCCGTTACTGGTCCTATTATGAAAAAAAAAAAAAAACTTAAATTAGAATTTTTATAATTTTTTTATATATTTTATTATATACACACATATATACTATAAATATGTTAAACATTGTAAATACTCCAAATTTAAATAAGGGTAAAGTGGTCATTTTGGGTAAACTTAAACAAAATAAGAGATTATAAAGACCAATATACAAGGCCCAAAGAAGGTAAATAAAAGAAGAATCAATGGGAACAAGAAATTGAAAAGAATACACTTGAAAGAATTCTACCAAGTTGGGGAAATAACGAAACAATGGCGAATTTATTATTATTTCTCCTAATGTTCTTGGGCATTTCATATCTATGATATGAACTTTAAAGCTATATTCTATTTTGAAAAATGCTTTCATATGAATATTTATCATTTACAAGTATAAATAGGAGTAGACCTTGATTTGAATTCCATAGCTAACAGCAGGATCGTTAAATCTGGTGCACCTTATATTCACTAATTACTGTTACAGCCCTCTCTAGTGGGAAGGTAGAACTAGCATACTGCTATTAACAATTCTTGAAGTAGATTGTCACGCTGATTACATGATTCATTCTTGGAAACCTCCCAAATATGTAATTAATGATATGATACGATACTTATTGAGTTTATTACTGAACTGTTGATTCAATTTGCTTATATGAAGCGAATAATACTGTTTATTGTTACTGTTTTCTGAAAGAGCATTTATTGCATGATGTTTTATGACTTGTCCCTAATAAAATAGTTATGGTTAACTGTTATTACTCACTGAGCTAGCGTCTCACCCCTTGCTATTATTTTTACAGAAAATACGGGTGATAGTGAGTATTTTTTTAGCTAGAGGATTCGAGTGGCATATTCCTTGTGAGCGCCGCATTTGTTCGCATGGGCAATAGTTTATTTATTTTTAGGTTCTTTTCCTTGAAATTCTTAGAGTCGCTCCATAGTCACTTATGTAGAGTTTGAGTATTCTCTTATTACTTTGATTTGGTGAAGTTATTGACTTCTTCTCATAATTTAGAGATAGATTTCCTATTGTTATTTTGTGGTGAATGGGTATTGATGGTTTTTGGTGGATTGTGTTGTTGTTTTGATATGTTGGTTGTGATGTTGGGTTGTTGGGTTGTTGATTTGAGAAAGAAAATTTTTCTGATAGGCCCCAAAACAGTGAAAACTCTGCCCAATTTTCTGTAGGATTCTAACAAGGATTGATTTGGAGTCCTTACCTCCTTAGAGCCGGTCATGGTCCTATTTTGTATCCTGAAAAACATATACACATGCGTGCATTCGATATATACTACTTTATTCTATAGAAAATATATATACATACAATATATACTATTTAAAATACTATTTGAAACAATATACACACAACACACACACACACACATATATACTACTTTAGAAAATATATATACACATGTATACATTCAATATATACTACTTTATTCTATAGAAAATATATACACATACAATAAATATTATTTAGAATACTATTTGAAACAATGCACACACAACATATACACATTACATATATATATAAATATATATATATCCATACTACTTTATAAAATATATACACATATATACATTTAATATATACAACTTTTTCTATAGAAAATCTATACACATATATACATACAATATATACTTCATAAAATAGTATTTGAAACATTATAGACATAACATATATTACATTACACACACACACACACACACACACACACACACACACACACACACATATATATATATATATATATATATATATATATACATACATACTACTTTAGAAATCATATACACATGTATACATTCAACATATACTACTTTATTCTATACAAAATATATACACATATATACATATACTGTATACTACTTAATATAATAACGCTTGAACATATATACTACTTTAGTATAAAGAAAATATATACACATATATACATAGAAAACTATTTTTATATATATTTTTTTGTTATGTTTATGGCTTTATGTAAAGTTTGATAGTAATATATTAAAAGTACTTAATTAAAATTAAACATTCAATTTAAATAAATAAATAAGGAGTGAATGAATCTTGTATTTTATTGATTGCAAAATGATCCAAAGCGTATAAGTTACATGATTTATAATTCTATAAATTATGCATCATTTTTTGCAATTCATGCATGTTAATATTAATAGGGATTGCCCGAGGGCAGTCAAAAATCAATGTAAGGGCAAACTCGTGATTTAAAGGATTGTGGGTACTAAAAAAATTAAAAAGCTGGAAAAAATAAAAAAATCACCTCAACAAGGACCGAACTTAGGACACTTAGTCAGTGGAGAACCTTAAGATCAGCCTAAATGCCAGTGCACCTAATCAACTTTTTATTTTAGTAGGCGTTTCTATATGTTTATACCTATTTTTGTATATTTTTATGTAATTATACCTATTTCGTATCGAGTTTAATTGGTATAGGAGCACCTCGAAAATATACGTAGGTCTGCCCCTGAATCAATGGGGCCAAAATCATGCATTGGACTTGATTGTGCTGAGTTCTCCTTTCCTTTTGAAGTCATAATTTCTTCAAGGTTTTGTTCCTTCTACAACACCATCTCCATTTCTTGATTTCTTCGTTCCACTCTAATTAATTTAGTCTCCAAGGCAACTTAGAACATTCATAGCATTGTTTCTCAAGAAGTGTCGGTTGTGTCCACGCTGCTGTCGTCCCTGACTATAAGCGCTTTTTGATGTAACGGTTGACATTGAAACATCCAATATATCTCTAGCTAATTTTAAAAGTATACAATAATTTTTATGGTCAAACACTATTATTTTTTTATTTTTTACTAAAGTCAAATAATTTTTTTTTAAAAAAAAAGTGAAAAAAAAAATTTATGACCAAACACCTACTTAGTATTTAAGAATGAACTCATATGAATTTTTTTTTTTTTCATATCTTACATATGTATTAAAAGTTCACTAAATATCTATAATTATTTAAGTGTGAATTAAATTATTATTATAATTAAACTTATTAACTTGAGGCCGTTATATATATAAATAATAAAATTTAAATTCTAAATTCATCCATGCTGAATACAAGATTTAAAGAGTAATTTACAAAAATTACAATAATTTCCCAAAAAAAAATTCATCATTTATTGTTGGACTTGGATATTAAATTTTCACAAGTGATCTTCCTTCTTGGGGGCCTGGGGCAACGTACCCCTTCGCAACACCAAGTACTATCATGTGTTTTGGCTTTCTTTCATTTGAAAAAATGAAAAAAATAAGAGATATAGAGTGTATGTACGAATACTTTATTCCTATCTTTTAGAGATATAGATATTATTTGTGATAGACAGAGGCAGAGCTAGTCTATTAAAAGGGGTTCAGACGAACCCTCTTCGACGGAAAATTATATTATTAATACATGATTAAAATAATTTTTATTTATATATTCTAGATGTTGAACCCCTTTCGATGAGTTTTTCTTCCGATTTTGAACCCCTTAAGCAAAAATCCTGGTTTCGCCTCTAACGATAGACCCTCGACTCAAATAAAGCATTTTC
This sequence comes from Capsicum baccatum var. pendulum, assembly GCA_030864225.1. Taxonomy (NCBI): domain Eukaryota; kingdom Viridiplantae; phylum Streptophyta; class Magnoliopsida; order Solanales; family Solanaceae; genus Capsicum; species Capsicum baccatum. The sequence goes on along the minus strand of CM061561.1, from coordinate 259,397,050 downwards.
AAACAGTTTGAAAACGCGAATACAAATATGCATAAGAACAATAATAACAACAAAATAATGCAAGATGGAGAGTAGTATACTATACACAAAAGGAAGAATAATAACGATAACGAAACAATGCGATAACTCCATTTCACTTTCAGCAGAAGCGTATCCAATGTATCAGCTATGATTTCAACTAAATTCATAAATTTTGACTTAAGCTTTGTATATGTATGTGTTAAAAGAAATTCACTAAATATATCGAAATAATAATTCTAAACCTAGTAAATTTGATCAAAGTATTATAAAATCACAAATTTCAAATCCTAAATCCGCCTCTAACTTTCAATTTGACCAAACCTAAATATAGCTATGAAGTGTAAATAACATCTCTCTTTAGCATAATATATAGTACTAGTTTTTATCATATAATACATTAATTATTGTCTTGCCACATACCTGAGACAAATTAAGATTTCTTTGACCAAACAACAACACATATTGTTCATGATGTTTGTGAATCACACAGTGGTCATTTCATTTGGACATTAAAAAGGGACAACAAAAAATAACTTTCTTGACTATTCTAAACATATTGAAAAGGTACTAAAATTTTCCCTCCACAAAAATTAATTGACCTTTCATGTCTTATAGCCAGGAAGGCAGGAACTTGATGCAGAAAATCCATGACATTAACCTAACAAAGAGAAGTAAAAAACAAACAGAAAAAGTCATATTTTTTCACTTTATTTATTAATTTGTCTAGTATCCAGTGTTTGATCATTCTTTGAATTTTGGGCATAATAAAAGCTTTAATATCGACAGTACGCGATACTTCTTTGAATTTCATGTATAGTTAAAACTTTAACGTAATGTCGAAATTATATCTGTATTAAAAGTTCACTAAATATCTATACTTATTTAAATGTGAATTAAATTATAATGTAATTAAACTTATTAACCTGAGACCGTTATATGTATAAACAAAAAAAAAATTAAATTTATGTTATGCTTGGGAAACCAAAAAAATTGAAGACATCATTGCTTACGAACTTGCTTTGTTTACGTGAGTCCAAATAAATTCTTGGTCCCAAAGAAAGTTGAAATAGTAAAATGAAGTATTACTAAAGTAGGGTTTCACTCAAGTTGACTACAATAATATATTTTCTAATTAAATGCATGGGTACATTTCATTTGTACAATGGGGTCCTTTTCGTATTTGATTATATTGCTCCCTCTATTTTAAAATATTTGTCACATACTTTTCTTCGAAAGACTGTGATTAGCTAAGGCGTGTTGGATGTAAAAAAACGTTATGCTCGATAGCAATAAAGCTAAGTAATAGAATCGGTTCGAATCGCTGCGATATTGTAGCTTTAATATGATTTATATATCTATCTTCATACAATAGGAATAAGTTGTGTACATATTATCCTCTCTAGATCTACTTGTGAAATTACACCAGATATGTTGTTTCTGTTGTTTTGCTTCCTAGAGTTCGTTTCGTTAATTTTCAAAGCTAAATTAAATTATATTAATTAAATATTTTAAAATGAAAACTAAAATGCTCAAAATTTTTACTAAAAATAATAATTTATTTCATATCAATATGGTGAAAAGGTCCATATTAAAATATTGATTAAACTTCATAAAATCTAAGTGCAAAAAGATGAACGTGACAAGTATGGTAGAAATGGAGGAGTATAATTGGACAAATAATGAGGCTAAAAATAATTGGAAAAATAAAAAGGCTACTAAATAATTGGACCCCAAAACAAAGATGCATATATCCAAAATTGAAAAAAGTTATTGTTGGAATAATTTGGTAAACTCCCTTGGGAAACAAGGAAATTGACATGACCCCTTTGGAGTTTGGTCAATAATGTGCAATTGTGAAAAACAATTATTCAGTTATCATTTGAAAATCTTCAAGTAGGTTTTATTTTATGATTTAACTTTTATATACTGTTAATATATATTTTTTTTCAACATAATTGATCATAACACTTAAAAATATAAGCAACCTACTATTATAATATATTAAATTACATCGATTGTATTTAAAAAATGTTATTTCTAAAATAATCGTTAAGGTTATTCAATAAATTTCCTTGATGGCTCTGCTATTCATGGATCAATATATATTCATTACCTATGAAGTATGAAATATTATATAGGTAAAGTCCAACTTCAAATCTAACTTCTAAGTACTCTCTCATTTTTTTAGTTTTCGTTATAGTAAAAGTAAGGCTCGAAACAAAAAGTTCAAGGTCAGGCAAGGCATAAGAAGCTAAAAAAGAGTTGGTTTAATGTTGTGTGTGCTGATTAAAGTCATTCTAAAATTATTTCGTGAGTGTTTTAATTACCGATCAAACTAATAAAAATCAAAAGTAATCAATCACTTACTTATAAGAAATCATGAGAGAAAAAACTCACGATAATAATTAATATATAAAGAAAATAATCAAAAGTAACCATAATATATAGAAAATAATTTAAATTTATGTTTTTTTCATTTATTGAAATCCAATAATCTTCAACGTTAATTTTTTAGGTGAATTGATTTATCAGTTCACATAAATATCACAATAATACGTAAGCAATTACATCATGGAAAAATACTAACCCCTAAGTGTCCTATATTCTGAGGGCATGGGACCTTATAATTACAATCAACAGTATTGTCCCATTCATGATATATTTTTTCTGTCTCACTTTATGTAGCCATTGTTTGTTTTAGACCCGATATACATTTAAGAAAGAAAATAAAGATTTTTAAAATTGATAATTCAAAATAATTTTTAATATTTTAAATTAAATTATTTTTAATTACAATAAAATAAAATATTTTTTAAGAACGAACTATAATCAATGCAGACACATAAAATAAAATTAAGAGGTTGTTTGAAAGAATATACAAAAATAATATAAAATTTGATGTATTCATAATGCTTGTATGAGTTATGTTTGTATTATTGTGCTTATATTTTTCTTAAGCAGAGTTTGGTTTGATGTATTAAAAATAACATAAATTATATAATTTTTTAATTTTCTTTTTTTACATAAATATCCTTCATATGTATGTTGGAAAAGATAAAAAAATTTTTTGAAGGATAATAATATCGTTAATCATATTAATATGTTAATGCATGTATTAAATTCATTATAATTCTAATACTATGAATTTTGAAGTAATAATAACACACACTCCAATATATAATAAAGTGTATATCAAATAAAATAATGCATATATCAGCTTTATAATATTCTCTACCAAGCGACCCCTATGATATCAACTTGAAATCAAGAATGTTTTTGATTGGACAAGGTTAGTATGCCAAATATATGATAGGTCAATTTTAATGGCAAATAAATTGTTTTTATTTTGGACCAAATTAAAGAGATAGCTATTATCCCCGCAAACTTTATTCTTTTTTCCAATTGTTTAAAAAGCTGACGATTCTCATTCAGTTTAGTTTGGCCTCAGACCTTGCATTATTACATGGATGACATTGCCTTATCACGTGGTAACTCATGAGGATGGTTATACATGGATTGATTTTTGAATTTGGAAATTCAAATAAATTTATCTTTAATTATAATTTTTTTTTTATATTATTTAAATATTTTTAATTATTAATAATTATAATTTATAATATTTTTAATATAATTTTTAAATATAAAAAATTAATTTTAAAACCTTAAAAATATCATGTCTAAATTTAGAGTTACGGTTAAATTACTTGACTTTAAAAAAAAATGATATATAAATTAAGACCGGAGGAGAGGATACTTTTTTATTTTTGTTTTAGTCTTCCAGTTTGACAAAAGTTACTAGTTTTTGATCTAAGTTATGTATTATATAAAGATTCGTTTAATAGGTATTAAAATCGGAGTATTAAAAATTCAATAAACTAAAGATATTATATTAATTCAGAACTCATAAACGGAATACATCGAATATGCCTCTGATTGATTATATATTCCTAGTTCTATTTAGTATCTGAGCCAAAAATATGTTGTTGGAAGGTTCATTAAAGGGAAAACCAAGCATGGAGGAATTCAAAATATATTTTCCTTCACTACGTAATTAGTGAATTCTATACCAAAATTTGATTTACTGGATTTTCAGACAATAGATTACAACAACATAACTAGTGAATTTCCATTTAGTGGAGTCTGGTCTGGTAAGGATAAAATGTAAGCAGTTCATATCACTATCTTCAAAGAAATAGAGAGATTATTTTCGATAGACCCGGTTCAATATATTGTCTGAATCAAATCCCATACTTCTCTATCCTTTTGGTCTTCTTTGGTGTCTTGTTTTTCTACACTATGGGAGAAAAAAGAAAGATGTGGATACAAAGAAACATCATCTTGTGAACTCACCACAAAATTAAAGAAAATAAATAAATAAAAAGGGCTGAACCGTCATATGCCACTTGTCAAAATTAGTGTACTATCCTCCAAGAACCTATGGACAACTTGCTCTCTATATCCATACTTATGTAAAACTTATATAGACTCACGTAGGCGTACGCGAATTCAGAATTTAAATTAAATTCAATAGTGATGGTGACACACGATATTCTAAAGGAATTAAAAGTATTGAGGAGCTTTAATATCTAATATATATATATATATATATATACCAACATGTGTTGTAGTGCAGTGAATGAGGCTGCTCCATCATTAATCAGAGGTCGAGGGTTCGATTCTGGGTACGAAGAAAACTCTGCTACGGAGCGCTTCCCCCCGAATGGGGCCCTACGTGGCGCGAATCCGAATTAGTCAAACTCCAATGTGGGTATCGGACACTAGATGAGAATATATATATAAAGAAAATTAATTTTATAGAACAATAACAATAAATATAACATAATTCATAAAAGAGGTATATATGAAGAGGGTACGTAATAATACTGTCGATCATTACAAGCGATAACAAAGTTAAGCCGTATAAAGGCGAGCAACCCTTATAGCAATAGCAAATGGGCTACTCGCATTGTAGTAGAATCTTTTCACAAATGATATTCAAGATGAATCCCTTAAAGTGAAAAAAGTAACAAATGGTTACTCCATTACGAAGAAAATTCCAATTTTAATTCCCTTATATTATATTAAATAATTAAATTGCTTTCTCTTTTGAGTTCTCCTTGTGGACTACGTACTATATAAATAATTATTATTTACACAAATGATTCCTCTTTACCATTATTTCCCCTCTCTCTCCTACACTCTCTTCTTTTGCCTAAAGAGAGAGAAAGCCTATAGGTTAAAGGGAAAAAAATGTCTAGCAATGGGAAAATATTGGAGGAAAATAAAGTGCCCTTATTAGATTATGTATCCAATAATGATATCCAAAATGATTATTTAGAACAAAATGATCAAAGTATTGGAAGAAAATTTTGGATAGAATCAAAGAAGCTATGGCATATAGTTGGGCCAGCTATATTTAGTAGAATAGCTTCTTATTCCATGTTCGTTATTACTCAAGCTTTTGCTGGTCATCTTGGTGATCTTGAACTTGCTGCTATGTCCATTGCTAGTAATGTTATTGTTGGCTTCGATTTTGGACTCCTGGTACGTAATTTTTATAATGCGTTCTTACTAAATTAATCAATCAATTAATCGACTATGTTTCAATTCTATAGTTGAAAGTACGATATATACACTTTATGAGAGCCTTTGCGCTAAGATGAACTTAAATGGAACGACATATATTGCTATGGAGTTAGGAATTTTAATATAAGGATTTGAAAAATGCAAAAGTATCAACTTCTTGGACCACTTTTAGCCACTACAGTTGAAGCTTTCCATATATTAAAGATACCACAATATTTTATATAGTAGTTCATAAAAAGAAAAAAAAAGTTCTATAGTGTAATTTTCTGACGAGGGATTCAATTGAACGAAGAATATCTATTATTGTTTGTTGTTACATAATTAGCTATATACCATCTTTCAAGAATCGAGGGATTCAGTTGAACTCCTTTAATACACGCGACTCTACCCCGAACCAACCCTACTTTTCTTAGGGTTGAAGCGCGATTATTATTGTTTGTTGTTATACAAGAACTATACTAACTTATTATAGTGAATTTAAATTAGCTATATACTGTCTTTCAAGAATCGAGGGATTCAATTGAACTCCTTTCAGTACACACGACTCTACCCTTAACCGACCTTACTTTTCTTAGGGTTGAAGCGCGATTATTATTGTTTGTTTTTACACAAGAACTATAGTACTAACTTATTATAGTGAAATTAAATTTGCTATGCAGCTAGGAATGGCAAGTGCATTGGAAACACTATGTGGACAAGCATTTGGTGCAAAGAAATATTACATGTTAGGTGTATATTTGCAACGTTCATGGATAGTACTCTTCTTATGTTGCATCATAATGTTGCCAATATTTTTCTTTGCAACACCAATTCTTATATTCTTAGGCCAACCAAAAGATGTTTCTGAGCTCTCTGGAGTTGTTGTTTTGGCCTTTATACCATTACACTTTTGCTTTGCATTTCAATTCCCATTACAAAGATTCTTGCAAAGTCAATTGAAGAACAATGTGATTGCTTGGGCTAACTTTGGGGCCTTCACTGTCCATGTGTTGATAAGTTGGTTGATAGTTTACAAGTTTCAATTGGGAATTATTGGGACAACACTTACTTTGAATTTCTCTTGGTGGGTGATATTTTTGGTGCTATTTTGTTATGCTACTTGTGGTGGATGTCCACTTTCTTGGACTGGTTTTAGTATGGAGGCTTTTTCTGGACTTTGGGACTTCTTCAAACTTTCTGCTTCTTCTGGGGTCATGTTATGGTAAGAATTTCTAACTTCTATGGTCGTTTGATGTGAGGTATAAGGGATAAATAGTCCCGGGATAATATGAAGGACTATTTATCCTATGTTTGCTAAGAGGTATTAGTTTGTACCGGGATTATTTATCCCACCATTTACATCATAATGATGGGATAAGTTATTCCATATACATGGTGGGATAAGTTATCCCGGGAGAACTCTTTCCCAACCAAACATGGTTTAAGTAACTTTTGGTAAATCTGAACATATTGAAACTCTATGACAATAACTATTTTTAAGACGCTGTGACGGAGTTTCAAATTCTACATGTACCACATGACATGTCATGGAATTTTACTTTTCGACTATGAAACTTTATGACAATGGCTAGTTTTTAAGATAGAGTCAAAAAGTGATCAGTTGGCACTATTTCTATGTTTAACTTCTAGAGAGAAAACTTACTTTTACATTTATGAGGTCTATGTTGTTTGGACTCTTAAAAATGTCAACGAATGCGTGCGTGTCGAATTTTTCAAATATACTATATTTTTTTAAAGAATTTGACACTAGTACAGTAATATGTTTGAAGAGTCAGAACAACTTAGGATGAAGTTACCTAAAAGATATCTATAATCGTTCATAAGTTGATGTGTCCTAAGACAAAAGATAAAAATGCACAATGCAAATAATATTTTAAAAAAAATACACTATCAATGTCTATAAGTTATTAAATCCTTTTTTTATATTGTTTGGTATGGAGCGAGACACAAGGAAGAAGGGGAAAAAAAACATTCATGTTTTCATGGTCTATCTATTCTTTTTAACTTAATTATTATTCAAAACTCATCGATCTTATTAATTTAGATTCAAATTGCATACGATGATTTATTAAAACGAAAGTGCTTCTTACTTAATTTTCTTTTTATTTTCAAGACTTGGATTTGAGATATCCGATCATAATTTATTTATTATGCTTAATAATGGTTTTAATTTTTTTTTTCTTTTTTTTTTTTGGTTCAAATGGAACAGTTTGGAGAATTGGTATTACAAGGTGCTAATTGTGATGACTGGTAATTTGGAGAATGCTAAAATAGCATTGGATGCTTTATCCATCTGGTATTTATACTTTTCTTCTTGATCACACGTTTTTTTAATTATATAAAAAAGAAAGAAACAAGTGGATCAATAAATTATGACACTAATGATGATGATATATAAGTTTATTAATTAGATGCATGATTAATTCATTCCATCTTTTACATGTTCTTGATAACAGGATAAAACGAAAAAGAAATTTCGCAAAGAATATTCAAAGATAGCATAATTTTTAAGTTACACCACTAACTTTAATGGTTAATGACAGCACTAGAAAATTTAAATTGACAAGTTAGATGAACCAATTTTTTTTTTGATAACTTTGTTAATATGGTCATTATCATTGTCTTTGCCATTATTGAATATTAAGATGACAAATCTCTTAAATTTGTCTCTCCGTCAAATTTAATGGCCAAGTATTTTCAACTTGTCAAAGAAGAAAATGACTAAATTATTTTTCTAATTTTCCCAATAAAAAACATACCAATTAATTTACTTATTTTTATTTTATTTTATTTTATTTTATTTTAATTATTGCAGCATGAATATCAATAGTTGGGAATTGATGATTCCTTTTGGGTTCTTTGCTGGAATTGGGTACGTTCATTTACATAAATTTTATATTTCAGTTTTCTATATATTATATTATGAAAATATGTGGTTGGTATTGGTTACGTCTTGCATTTGATAGGAAAATTGGAATATGTCTTTTTATAGATAACTAGGTCACTTGTTTGCTTAGAAGTAGAGGCCGTCATCCACGCTTTAGAAAAAAATAAAAAAAATATGAATCATTGCTCAAGAAGTAGGAAGCTAATTTTTGTTTTAGTCCTTACAAGAATAATACGTAGTTCTTTTTGAGTCAGGGGTGACTATTAATTATAATTACTAGTTATATAATTCCTAACTTAATAACTCTATAATTGTTATGAGTTAGATGATAAGTTTAAAATTCATAAGTTCTTAATTTTAGTCTCTATAGATAAGATTGACTCACTCTCTACTAGAAGACTCAAATTAAAAAGCACAATCAAGATTCAAAACTAAGAAATTCCATATAATTGCGAATTTTATAATGATTATAAATTAGATAATAAGTTCAAAATTCATAAATTTTTAATTTTAGTTTATAAGGTCCACAGCATTTAATTTTGGCCAAAGTACATGTGAGTTTTGAATGACATCCTATTTAAGGAAATAGAATTTTTTATTAAAAGTGTACGTAAAATAAATAGTTTTTTCACTATCAATTATTTTAAAAAGTAATTATAAATAATTGCCATGGTTTCAAAATTAATAAATTAAAAATTAATGCAAATTACTAGTCTTACTTGGCGAACTATTTTCATCTTTTTAAATTACTAGTACATTGTTTATGGATTTGATCGAATTTGGTAGTTTTGATTTAAATTCTTTATTTATATTAAATCATTCATTGAATATGTATGAAGTACTAAACTAGAACTCAGTTGCTTTATAAGACTAGAATTCCGAATCCAAGTTCTAGGCGCAGCTTTTACTATACGATCCAATCATATGATTAAGTTCCTGCATACGTAGAATGTAAAGATGGATCTAAAATTTTAATTTGACGAATTTGGTCTTGATTTTCTTACTATTGGATCCATATACCTCGAAAACTATTGGCTCAACATTTAATGCATGATCTTTGTAACATATATCTATATTATATGTCGAGAATACTGGATTTAGTTGAACCCGTTGATGCAGAGTAAGAGTAGCAAATGAGTTGGGAGCTGGAAATGGAAGAGGGGCAAAATTTGCAACAGCAGTAGCAGTAACACAATCAATAGTGATTGGATTATTCTTCTGGATTTTGATAATATTTTTCCATAATGAACTTGCCTTAATTTTCACAACAAGCAAACCTGTTCTTGAAGCTGTTCATAAACTAGCTATTCTCTTAGCTTTCACTGTTCTCCTCAACAGTATTCAACCAATTCTCTCAGGTAAATTCTTATCGAATTTTAAAGTTAAGTTGATTAAACCAGAGACGGATTTAGGGTTACGTTCCGCGAGTTCAATTGAAATACATGAATAAAGTTAAGTTGATTAACATGACGTATGACTTATAGAGGCGGATTTAGGACTATGTTATGTGAGTTCGGTTGAAATACATGAATAAGATCAATCCCACATACTCTAGATTCTAGAGACAACTCTACTTGTATGATATTTATATGAAATGTATGATATATAGAGGCAAATTAAGGACTATATGTTATGCGAGTATGATTGAAATACATGAATAAGACCAACTCTACCGAGTCTAGATTTTAGATTTATGCTTGTTTGTTGGGTCACATTTACGGTCAGAGGAGGATTTAAGAATATGTTATGCAAGTAGTTCAATTGAAAATACATAAATAAGACCAACCCCACTGATTTTAGATTCTGCATTTACCTCTATTTATTGTGTAAATTTTATAGATATGTATGATATATAGAAGCGAATTTAAAATTTGACGTTTATGAATTCTTATAACAACTTCAAGTTAATACATACAATAGTAACTAGATTATGTGAACCCTTAACCAACACTATATTATAAATCCGCCCTTGACGATATTTGGTGTTTTAAAACTACGTGATGTGAGTTTGTCTAAATTCACTACCTTCAGCTCGAATCATATATAGGAATTTCGCTGATTTTAAATTCTGAATTTATTAAAAAATTTAAGTTTATGTTCTATACTTTATTAATCTTTTTTCCAATTACTCTCTGGATATTTATAGGAGTTGCTGTTGGATCTGGATGGCAATCATATGTTGCATACATAAATTTGGGCTGCTATTATTTACTTGGAATCCCTCTAGGCTTTATTATGGGTTGGGGTTTCCACTATGGTGTCATGGTATGTTACTCATATTTAACTTTAACCTCTATGCACAAAGTTTTTCTATCAGTAAAGGATAATCCGGTGCACGATAGCTCCACTTATATATGGGGTTTGAAAAAAAGTCTTACTATGAGGGTTTATTATAGGGATAACAACTTAAATTCCGACAGTTTGAAGTTTAATTACAGAAAATTTTGACATTTTGTATAATTACTGAAAATCCTGATTTTAGATCTGTCGAGATACATAATTAGTTTTTGATACATCCAATGAAGATGTATTTTTTTCCTTGTAAAGTTACATAATTAAATTCTTATTCATTTTTTTTTTATTTTGAGTCTGTCGAGATACATAATACATCCAACAAAGATACATTTTTTTCTTTGTAAAGATACATAATTAGTTCCTGATACATTTTTTGTGATTTTGGGGATGTCGAGATACATAGTTAGCTCCTACTACATCAAACGAAGATATGTAATTAGTTGGACTTTTTGTAAATACTTTGTAAGGGTGGAGATTTGTATAGATATGGCAAGTTAAGGTGTATATTTATGTTATTTTTTTCTTTATTGTATGCAATTTTACCTTACATTTTTGCCCGAGCGGTTACATTAGTGCTGCATGAATTGGTTAAAACTGGGATTAAAGTTTCTGAAAGTGAAATTATTTTTGTATAGGGAATATGGGCTGGAATGATATTTGGTGGAACAGCAGTTCAGACTTTGATATTGGCTATAATCACAATTAGATGTGATTGGACTAAAGAGGTAACAATTCTTTTTGTTTCTCATCTGGTGTTCAAATATTTTTTTTTTTTTGAAGTTTTGATTAATTTGGATTCGTGTCGAAAATTTTCACTTTAGAGGGCGGTAAAATATTCTCTACAACCCTCTCGATATTTGATATTTATGTGTGAATAGAGATTAAAGACATCTTAATTTATAGAGTTTAAATACGAAACCTCTAATTAAGAATGAAAAAATACTTATCTCGTGTCAGAAATTTTACGGCTTTACACATGATAAGAGATGTATGGAGTTAGCATATAATATGCACTAAGTAAATGTTTTTGTTTTGATATTATTAGTGTATTTAAAGTTGTTGGGAGTGGATAACTTATTTTTAATGTTACAAATCTTGTCTCATTTTTGGAACAATTATGTATAATTATTTTTAAGTGATCTGACTGTTTAAAATCCTTTTGATTAAAATGCAGGCAGAGAAGGCCTCAATTCATATAAAAAAATGGGACGATGTTGGTCACTTGACTTCATAGAAATAGTGACCAGTCGTATGTTGAGCGTCAGTAGGATCTGATATTCATTCCTTACTCAAGTACGAAGATGGCAGTTTCAACCTAAATATTTATGATGACGAAAAAACAACAATAAGAATATTTGTCATTTTTATCTCGAAATTTTGAGCTGATTTAATTTTCAGGCTAATTAATCTAGTTGAAATTTTTCTTTCGGACACAAAAGTGAAGCAACATATGTAGAAAATTTTAAGTGAAGTTGATTAATTATGTGTATTTTTGTATCGTTGAAATGTAAAATAGAAATTGATAGTTTCCATTCTGTAAAATAGTTTAGAAATTTTTAGGTTTGAGCTATATATATATATATATATATATATATATATATATATATATATATATATATATATATATATATATATATATATATTAAAGAAAATGGCATTTATATTATATGCAATAAAGAATTAGTTAGATGAAAGTGACATTAAATTAGTTAGATTAATTTAAAACAATGTTATGATTTCCCTCTTGTAAGTGTTTTTAAGGAGGTTTAATTTATCCATTGATATAAGATTTTGAGTTGAATGCTCAGTTTCTTTCATGTGATATCAGAATCTATTTTTGACAAACTAATTTGTATAATTCCTTTGTTATCGTTGTATTCGATGCTCTGACTTCTATATGTTTCTCTACATTGAGAATTACTACACCAATTAATTTACAATCTTAGTTAGATGCTCATATTATAGAGGAAGATATATATATTCTCAAGAAATATTCATCTTTCGTATTGGGTACTGAGTTAAGAAATGCATATGCATTATCTATTATTGTGTGACGTCTATGATTGAAAAATTCAGTCATTTTCATCTCAACTTCAGCTATTTGTGATTGACATCTCAACGTTAGTCATTATTGTAAGAACTCCAGACAAAAATATTTGGATTTCAGCTATATGAAATTTCAAATACAATATAGTTAAAGTTATTCTAAAATGAATTGTACAAAAAATTTAAGGAATTAGACACAAATCAAATAAAAATGTCCAACTAACCTACCCCAAATACTTCCTTTACTACTTTGTGACCTAATTATACAAAGTACTAACAAGCATTTGAAGAAAATTTGTTGACAAGTAGATGTAAACAAAATAATGTAGTAGCGGGTAACTTGTAATACAATCAAAATCCAAAATTAGAATACATGTACCATATATATGTGTCGCACCCCCGGTTTTTCACCGCATCCGACCCCACTAGGGAGTTGGTTTTACAGAAAATGGGTTTTTTCAATTAAAGTGACGTTTTGAAAAGGGATTATTTTATTTACAGAGTCGCCACTTGGAATTGAGTTTGGGTGTTCCAAGTCACCTTATTGAATCCCTATTCAAAAGGAAACGACTCTTTAATTTTTATTTTTTTTTGGTCTGCGAACTAGAAATCCGGATAAAGAATTCTGTTGACCGAGGGGAAGGTGTTAGGCACCCCTCGAGTCCCGTGGTTTTAGCACGGTCGCTTTAATGACTTACGTCTGGCTTAAATTAGTCTTTTGGATATATAATATTTATTGGCCTAAGAGTGACTTCTATCCCTTTTTATTTATTTTTGAATATATTTAAAACTGTATTGATGTGTGGCTTACCGATAGTAGTACTTTTCGGCCTTACCACGAGTTTTGGTATATCACTCCCGCCTTTGAGACATTTATGGATCGCTCCATTTTTCAAAGTCTAAATAAGCACCTAATATGTTCAGAATCTACCCTGTAGACACGTAATTTTGTCCTCCCTAATATTAATTTCTACTCATTTTATCTAACACCTCACCACTACCCCCTACCCCACGTTACCCCACCCCCCCCACTTTTTTTTCTTGTCAAGTAAGAAAGCTCAAAAATATATATATACCTACACCTACACACAAAAAGGGGGGAGCAAGAACAAAATCCAGAGAAAAAAAAAAATCAGCATTTTTGGGGGCACTCTCTCTCTCTATAAACTCTCTCTCTCCCGGATCTCTCTCGGCGCCAACTCCGACGACGGCAACATCGCCGTCGTCTCGCCGTCGTCACACTCTCTCTCTCCCCGATCTCTCTCTCGGCGCCAGCTCCGACGACGGCAACATCGCCGTCGTCTCGCCGTCATCTCACTCTCTCTCTCCCGGAGCTCTCTCGGATCTCAGTATCGACGGCGGTCAACCCGTCTCTCTCTCACCGAGAACCCGACCAGACCAGATCCGGCCGCTAGCATTTAGCCCAGTTCCGGCGAAGCAACCAGCGTCACCGCCGACAATCGCAACTCCGGCCGCCAGCCGTCACAGCTCGGTGTCGCTGAAACAGACGGCGAACCGGCGTCTCCGTCGGAGAACGGATCTCCGCTGGTCTCTCCGTTACTCCGTCCGACCGACGACGGCAGTAGTAACGTCGTCGTCACCGCCGGCACTAGCTCCGTCACCGGAGCTCGATCTGCTCGGGTTCTGTTTTCCTGCTATTGTTGGTTGATTTTGATTTCGACTATGTCATGTTTCGTCGTCGATAGTAGATCTCGAATCGTCTTTATCGAATTGTGTTGTTATTCTCGGTTGGGTTTCGTATAGTAAAGTTTTTATTCGCGGGTTTAAGAGCTGTCCGGTTATTATTTTAATACCGAGTTGGTTGTTCGTCGTGAGGTTCTCCGATCGAGTTTTGGTCTTCGAATTTCTTTATTATCGACAAAAGCAAGTGTCAGTGAGGTCCATTTCTTTAACCCGCTCTCTTTTGTTTATTTTGTTATATTGAATTGGTTGTGATTATGCTTGTTGTGATTATATTTTGTTGGACTTTGCTGATATTATTTGTTATGATCCTGATGTTTGGTGTATCGATTTTGGTGGTTTGAAAATTGAAGTTGATCATGTTTTAATGGACTGATAAGGGGATTTAGGGAAGTAATGGAGGAATTGATAAAAGTTGAACGTAGATTAATGTTGGTTTGTTGTCCTTGTTCTATTCGATATAAGGGAATGTGATGGAATTATGTCTTTAGTCGAAAACGCATAGGCAAGCGTAGGACGGGTAGGCAAATTTAGGGATAATAATTTGTTGGAGTGTTTTGAATATGTGCTTGAATGATGCTTTTACTTTATTGTACGAAAAGTTTTAAATGTACTCATTTGGCCGGGGAATGCCCCGAAGGATTTGTATTGATTTATCCGGGGAATGCCCCGAAGTACTTTGTACCCGGAGGACGTTCGCGATGAAGGCCCGAGGCGTCGGGTAAAGCATTAGTTTAGAATTAGCGTAGGTTTATTTTCAGTTCTTTTTCTATTTTCGGGTTGTAATAATTGGACTGGATTTACATTTCGTTTTGTTTCGTTTTGTTTGTTTGATTGTTTTTGCATGCTTTATTTTTGTGGTTTATACACTTTATAATGCCAAAAATAGCCAATACACTTCGTCAAGCGATCGTGGTCGAACCACGGGATCGAGGGGTGCCTAACACCTTCCCCTCGGTCAACAGAATTCCTTAGCCGGAATCTCTGTGCGCAAACCGGTTTAAGAGTCAATTGGTTTCGAAAAGGGATGTTTTTAAAGGTGACTTGGCACACCGGATTATGCCAAGTGGCGACTCTGAATAAAAAATGCAAATAATTCCTTTTCGAAATAAATTTTCATTTTTCGTCACTTAAATAATAAAACCCTTTTCGAACTTAAAAATATTTCAATGTTTTGGAGTACGCGGTTTAAAAAAGGGGTGTGACATACCCAACTTGATTAGATCGATTTTAAAGTGATAAGTTAGATTTTATTATAATGAATGGTCGGTAGCAGGGCTTTCCAACTTCATCGTTAATTTTTACTTCTATAATAAACTTTTTTTAAAAAAAAGAAGTTAAGAGTCTAACTTATTCTTTTATGAATTCACTCCCTTAAAATGGGTTTCCTCCTCTTTCCTTCCCCTTTTTGGATAGGTCTTGAATTAGAAATTAAAGCCTTGATCTATTATATTGTCTATTTTTCTTGAAATTCACTAGGTCTTCTTCTTCTTCTTCTTTTTTTAGCTTATTGAAATTAAAAAAAGAAAACCCATTTGAGGAAAACAACATGTACAGTAAAGTCATGGTAATGATAGAGATTGTAAGTATAAGAATTAAAGATCTTGATATTTTACTAACACACAACCACACATTTTATAAAAAATAAAAATAACAACTTTTGTTCTTTATTTTACAAATTACAAGTTTTGACTTCCTTCGTCATTTTTTTTTTAATAAGCTTACTATTAGTCCGAGAAAATATTTAAACTTTGACTTTTTTTTTTAAGGAGAATATTTATTTTAGTAATCATTTATCAATAAACACGTCCTAAACACCCAATAGAAAAGTCAATTCCTTACAGCTTAAACAAATAGTTGTAAAAATACTGAATATTTAGAACTCATTTTTCTTTAACTTTCATTAAAATAACAAGAAAGGTTTTATCACCTTTAGACAAAATTCAAACTTTTCAAACATGTATGATTAACTAAAATTAATTAATATAAATACGATTATATAGTCATGAAGATCCGATAACCAAAACTGAAATTTTAGTTATGAACTAAATGTGACTTTGCAAATATGTGAGAAATAATATATCATATATAACACCAATTGATTTTATTTTTTTTAATTTCTTGTTTGCTATTTCACTGTTTTTTTTCTAAGTCTTATGTATGTATTCTCCATTTCTGTTCCTAAAGCATGCATGGTTTATTTTTTTTTTTTTGCATGCATGGATCATATCTTATATCAAATCTCACTCCAAATTTAACCATGACAAAGAGTTGAATGCTTTAATATCATAATAACAAATGTAAAATAAGAGCATCTCCACATCATAATATTGAAATTGAATTTCACATTATTACGATATTACATTATTCAAAGAAAGATAGAGGGTTACCTCTTGCGGAAATAATTCTTAAAATAAAGAAGAAGCCGCGAACTCGAAATCACGAACCAAACCTGAAACTCTTTCCTTTTTTTTGTTTCAATCCTCTTCTTTCTCTCTTAGTTTTTTTTGGTTTCCTTTCTTTTGTTTTTGATCCGTCTCCTTTTTCTTTCAAATTAGTGCATGTGTGTGTTTATATAGGGAGTGTGTAAGTGTGTAGTATGGGTTATGTAGTTGGAAGTTGAGTGGAAATGGGTGGTGTCATGTAGTGGAGGTAATGGGGAGGTTTAGTGGGAGCATGGGGAAAGTGGGGGTAATGGGGAGGTTTAGTGGGAGCATGGGGAAAGTGGGGATAATGGGAAGTAGGGTAGTTTTTTTTTTAGTTTTTTTTTTATATTTTTTCAATATTTTAAATAAAAATAAAAATAATAAAATTTATTTAAAATTAATAAAAAATATAAATAAGTTAAATGGCTAGTCTTAGAAATATGATTAAGAAATATTAATATCACTAGATTCTTTATTAAAAGTTAAAAGAGGAAAATAACATAATTTAATTAGTTTTTTTTATTATTTATTTATTTATTTTAAATAAATAAATAATAATAAAAACTTATCTAAAATGTGATTCTATTTTTGTATTTTTTCAAAAATATTAAACCAAACTCAAAAATAAGATAAACTTACACTATCTAATTTAGAATTAAATAAACAAATAAATTGAACACTAAAATGGCGTAAAAAACGCTAGGTTTAGTGCAAAATTAGGTGTTTACAGAATGCCCCTCTTTTCTTGGAAATATGGAGAATTTTCAAGCAAAGAAGTAAACATGACTAATTTTGGTTCAACCATTTATTCAAAGCGGTGTGACCGAATCTTGGTTTTAGACATCCTACATATCTCGAGTTATAAGAGAATCAGGTCACGTGTAGTTCAAGTGGGTGTAAGAGTGAGTGGATGAATTGGAGAGTCGATTTGAGGTCCCGTCGAGTTTTCGGTTCGTGGCTCTTTTTATTACATCAGAAAAAAGAAAAATGAAACTAAAAATGAAAGATACAAAATCCTATCTATTCTAATTGTCTTGATTCTCTTGCTTCAGATCTTCTTCTTGGATCTTCAGTTATCGCCTCATCTTCTTCTAGTGGGTACCTCGATCTCAAGATTTGATCTTGAAATTAGGATTTTAGATTTGAACCTGCAACTTGGATTGCGTTATTGACACTCTGCCAAAGAACAGTTCATAGAATACTTTGGATTCTTATTCTCCTTATCAGAAGCTAAAAAAATGTCTCTTGAGATGTTGGGCCGCTACAGATACAGAGCTGACTCTAACTATCTTTAACCTGATCATTCTTCTATATTCTGACCGGAGATGAAATTCCATTCTTGGATAAACCTGTGCTTCGCAGAAAACCTGCAAGCCATCAAAGAAAACGAAACAAAACAAATAAAATTTTCTGCCCCAGTTTACACTAGGAAAATTTTGTGAGTTATTAGAAAAACTATAATCTAGTTTAAAAATAAATAAATGAATGAATGGATAGAAATTTAGGCTAGGAGCGCGATAAGATAAGGACCCTATTCTTAATGATGCAACCAAAGGAAGTTATCCTAATGAATGCATGGGAAAGAATTAGGATTTTTGCTTATAAAAATGTGATGCGGGATTGTCATGCCCTGTGAAGACATGAAGAAGAAAAATAGGAAGATTTATTTCCTAAAATGCCAATTAGGGGATGGCGCCCTATGAAGATGAATAAAATGTCAACTAGGGGATGACGCCCTATGAAGACGAGATAAGATGTCAACTAGGGGATGGCGCCCTATGAAGATGAGATAAGATGTCAACTAGGGGATGACGCCCTATGAAGACGAAAAGGATGTCAACTAGGGGATGGTGCCCTATGAAGACGAAATAATATATCAACTAGGGGATGACGCCTTATGAAGACGAGATAAGATGTCAACTAGGGGATGACGCCCTATGAAGACGAAAAGGATGTCAACTAGGGGATGGCGCCTTATGAAGACGAAATAAGATGTCAACTAGGGGATGACGCCTTATGAAGACGAATAAGATGTCAACTAGGGGATGGCGCCCTATGAAGACAAAATAAGATATCAACTAGGGGATGGCACCCTATGAAGACGAATAAAGACTAGGATTTTTTTCTTTGTTAGAAAAGAAGAAAAAAAAATGCCCCAGTCTTGAATATGAGGGGTTTTATTATTATTATATTGGTACGAAAAAAGAGAAAATTCAAGAAAACTTAACTTTGCTATACTTGTTTTTCTCACTAAACTTCCCAAGATTGCTTTGCCCCTGTTCAAGCAAAGAAAGAAGAAGAATTGTGAGTTTTAAACTTAGTAGTTGGTTTGTGGCCTTGAATCCCTTAGAGGTTTTCCTTATCTCTGCCCAACTTGACACAGTTGATTAAGCTAATTATTTGGCGAGCTTGAATCTTCGTCTTTCAAATTCTGCTGTATTTTTGTTTGTTTCAGTACGATTCTGATCTTCATTTTCAAATGCTTCACTCGTAACACTTATCTTAACTGGCTCTCTGTCCTTGTTAAGGTGGTGAACTCTGAATAATCTCTGCTCAATTTCAATGGGAGCCATGGTCAATTTTGCGCGTTTTTATTTATTTTGTATTTGGTGCGAGATTTACCGATAAAAAAAATAACAACAACAACAACAAACCCAGTGTATTCCCACCTGGTGGGGTCTGGGGGGGTAAGATGTACGCAGTCCATACCTCTACCTCTAACGAAGTAGAAAGGCTGTTTCTGATAGACCCCCGGCTCAAGACACAAGATCCAACATAGATACAAAGTAAAGCACCGAACAAGGTCACAAGATTACAGCACATAACATACATAGCATAAATACGGCATAAATATGGTAGCCATAAGTAAAAGAGAAGAAAGAAAAGAAAGCAGAAAACAGAAAAGAAAACAGAAAACAGAGGAAGCACCCAGATTCATACTAAAACAAGGAACACGGAACACGGAATCATAACCTAATTCCCTACACTAGCGACCCAAACTGGCTCTAGTCCTCAGCCCTAATCCGCGTCCTCCAGACCTTCCTATCTAGGGTCATGTCCTCGGTGAGCTGTAACAGTTCCATGTCCCGCCTAATCACTTCAGCCCAGTACTTCTTCGGCCTACCCCTACCCCGCCTAAAACCATCCAGCGCTAGCCTCTCACACCTACGAACCGGGGCATCCATGTCCCTCCTCTTCACGTGTCCGAACCAGCGCAATCGGACTTCCCGCAACTTGCACTCCACTGGAGTCACACCAACCTTCTCTCTGATAGTCTCATTCCGAACTCTATCCCCTCTAGTCAGCCCACACATCCAGCGCAACATCCGCATCTCTGCCACCTTCATTTTTTGGATGTGGGAATTCTTAACTGGCCAACATTCCGCTCCATACAACATGGCCGGACGTACTACCACCCTGTAGAATTTGCCTTTAAGCTTGGGCGGCACCTTCTTATCACATAACACCCCTGACGCGAGCTTCCACTTCATTCATCCCGCCCCAATGCGGTGCGAGACATCCTCGTCAATCTCACCGTTACCCTGGATCATGGACCCGAGATACTTGAAACTATCCCTCTTACAAACCACTTGCGATTCCAGCTTCACTGTCATCTCATCCTCCAGTCTTACGTCATTAAACTTGCATTCCAAATACTCTGTCTTGCTTCTGCTCAACCTGAACCCTTTAGACTCAAGGGTTTGTCTCCACACCTCTAATTTATCATTCACACCCCGTCGAGTCGTACCCATAAAAAAAACGTGTAAAAATGAAATAAGAAAAAATGAAAAGAAGGAATAAAAGAATTATGTTTGAATAGAAAGTCTTTCTACCAGTAAAGTAAGAAAGCTTATTTGGAGGTGTATATTGACTTCAATAAAGCATGACACACAATTTGGAGTAGATATTTGATCCTTCAAAACTGTCTAATCTCGAATTAGGGTGCACCTTTCAATCAAATCAAATCATCCTTCTTGATCTTTGTCCTGTCATGATAAACTTTGTTTGACTAAAGTCATTCCTTCTGGGATTTTCTCAATTGACCTCTTTAATTTGGATTGTCTCGTTCATCATTGTCTTATGGCGCCCCTGAGGGTTTTCACCAATAAGATTTTTTTTTTTGATATCTTGTGGTGCCTCCATGGGTTTTCACCTACAAGATTTTTTTTTTATTATTATTATTTTATATATATATATACACATATATATACAACACACAAGGCTTGACATTCTCAAAAAATTGATCGGAAGGTCTTTAATGGACAAAGGGAAAAGGATTTTTAGGTAGATTACAACTTGAAAGCCGTATAAAAGTGACAATAGGATTTTATCTCATCTTTTTTTTTTTTTAATACCAAGATTTTTTTTTTGTTTTTCTTTTGTTGGACCGAACCCCAAGATAGGGCTGCCTACGTATCCATTTAGGAATCAGGTCGAACATAGTTCAATGACAAAGCATTATCTTTTTTTTTCCAGCTCCAAAGAGGGTAAACAAGGAAAGGTAAATAAGGATCGAAGGGCTGACAAGGGATTAATGACATTTAGTTAAGTAGAATGATGGCCTTTCGTCATCTCAACTTGAGAATGTTAAGCACAAGTGTGTCAAATATAATATCTTTTGACTGAATCGGTATTGATAGCTTTTTCTGTCATTTTTTCGTTCGGATTCGCAAGTTGCAAAGCTCCATTTGATAGTACTTGCTTAACTATGTATGGACCTTGCCAGTTTGGAGCAAACTTTCCTTTAGCCTCTTCTTGGTGTGGAAGGATGCATTTTAAAACTAGTTGGCCGGCCTCGAATTTTCTAGGACGTACCTTCTTATTGTAAGCTCGCGCCATCCTCTGTTGGTATAATTGACCAAAGCAAACTGCCGTCAACCTTTTTTCATCTATTAACGATAATTGTTCTAGTCTAGATTTAGCCCATTCAGTATCACCAATTTTGGCTTCACTAATGATTCGAAGCGAGGGAATTTTGACTTCTGCGGGTATCACAACTTCAGTCCCGTAGACTAGTAAATAAGGAGTTGTGCCAGTCGATGTACGGATAGTTGTACGATATCCTAAAAGAGCAAACGGTAATTTCTCATGCCACTGTCGAGATCCATGGACCATTTTCCTAAGAATCTTCTTAATATTCTTGTTTGCTGCTTCAACGTCTCCATTTGCTTTAGGACGGTAAGGGGTAGAATGATGATGCACGATCTTGAATTGCTCACAAACTTCCTTCATTAGATGACTATTGAGATTGGTTGCATTGTCTGTGATAATGGACTTTGGTATACCAAAACGACATATGATGTTCGAATGAACAAAATCCACTACTATTTTCTTCGTGACTGATTTGAAAGTAGCAGCTTCTACCCATTTGGTGAAATAGTCAATAGCGACCTGTATGAATCGATGCCCATTAGAAGCTTTTGGTTCTATTGGACCGATTACATCCATGCCCCAAGCAACGAATGGCCAAGGAGCAGACATAGGATGCAGCTCTGAAGGTGGCGAGTGAATCAAATCACCATGAATTTGACACTGATGACACTTGCGAACAAAGCGAAAGCAATCTCTCTCCATAGTTAACCAATAATATCCTGCCCACATAATCTTCTTCGCTAAAACATAGCCATTCATATGCGAACCACATACCCCCGAATGTACCTCATTCATGATTCTTTCAGCTTTCTGAATATTATCACATCTCAATAAGTTCAAGTCTGGGGTTCGTTTGTACAGAATCTCCCCACTTAAGAAGAAACCATTAGCAAGTCTCCTAATGGTCTTTTTTTGATCTGCATTGGCGTGTATTGGATATTCTTTTGACTTTAGGAAGCGTTTGATGTCATAGTACCAAGGTTCATTATCTGGTTCTGCATCAATTATATTGCAATAACCATGTTGATCTCGTATCTGTATCTCTAATGGGTCGAGATACGTATTTTCTGGGTATGGGAGCATGAAAGCTAGGGTAGCCAGGGCATCAACCAACTCATTATGGGATCTGGGGATATGTCTAAACTCGATAGACTTGAACCTTTTACTAAGGTCCTCTAAGAACCGTTTGTATGGAATGAGCTTGATATCTCTCGTTTCCCATTCACCTTGAATTTGTCGAACGAGCAATTCGGAATCTCCCAACACCACGAGCTTGTGTACACCCAGATTTATTGCCATGTTTAACCCCATGATGCAAGCTTCATATTCTTCTGTGTTATTAGTGCAAAAGAAACGGAGTCGTGATGTGGCGGGATGATGATTCCCGGTTGGTGAGACAAGAACCGCCCCAATTCCTACTCCTTTGACATTGACTGCCCCATCAAAGTATAATTTCCATGCATACGTATTATCTTGAACTTCTTCCTCAATTGAATTTATCCCTTCGTCAGGGAAGTAAGTTATTAAAGGCTCATAATCATTGTCAACTGGGTTCTCTGCCAAGTGGTCGGCCAATGCTTGCGCTTTCATAGCGATACGAGTAACATACACAATGTCAAATTCTGTAAGTAAAATCTGCCACTTCGCTAATCTGCCTGTGGGCATAGGTTTTTGAAAAATATACTTTAAAGGATCCATTCAAGATATGAGGTAGGTTGTGTAGGACGAAAGATAGTGCTTCAACTTCTGAGCAATCCAAGTTAGGGCACAACATGTCTTTTCTAGAAGAGTATATTTTACCTCGTAACTTGTGAACTTTTTGCTCAAATAATAGATTGCTTGTTCCTTCTTTCTTGTTCCTTCTTTCCTGTGATATCATGCTGTCCTAAAACACTACCAAAAGAATTGTCCATCACTGATAGATATAGGAATAAAGGCCTACCAGGTTCCGGTGGGACCAGTACAGGAGGATTTGCCAAATATTCTTTAATCTTATCAAATGATTCTTGACATTCATCTGTCCATTGGATAGCAGCATCCTTTTTTAGCAGCTTAAATATCGGTTCGCATGTAGTGCTGAGCTGAGCAATGAATCTGCTTATATAATTCAGCCTTCCAAGAAAACTCATGACCTCAGTTTTATTCTTCGGAGGTGGCAATTCTCGAATGGATTTTACCTTGGCGGGGTCTAATTCAATGCCTCTGCGGCTAATTATGAAACCCAAAAGTTTTCCGGATGGAACTCCAAATTCACACTTGGCTGGATTGAGCTTAAGAATATATTTTCGCAACCTTTCGAAGAATTTACTCAAGTCATCTACGTGATCGACTCGTGTCTTGGACTTGATAATGACATCGTCAACATATACTTCTACTTCCTTGTGCATCATGTCATGAAAAATAGTTGTCATAGCTCTCATGTATATAGCTCCCGCATTCTTTAAACCAAACGGCATGACCCTGTAGCAATAAGTACCCCACGGGGTGGTGAAAGCAGTCTTATCTATATCTGTTTCATCCATCAAGATCTAGTGATATCTGGCATAACAATCCACAAAAGATTGGATCTCATGTTTAGCACAATTATCAACAAGGATATGAATATTGGGCAGCGGAAAGTTATCTTTAGGGCTTGTTTTGTTCAAATCCCTATAATCAACACAAATTCTTATTTTGCCATCTTTCTTCGGTACGGGCACCACATTAGCCAACCATGTGGTGTACTGAGCGACCCTGATCACGTTCGCATTTAATTACTTCATGATTTCCTCTTTGATTTTATCGCTCACGTCAGTTTTAAAATTGCTTTGCTTTTGCTGGACCGGTGAAAAATTAGGGTATGTAGGCAGTTTGCGGACTACCAAATCTGTGCTTAGACCCGGCGTATCATCATAAGACCAAGCAAAGACATCCTTATACTCGATCAAAATCTGAATAATATCATTCCTGATATTCTGATCTGCATGAATACTTATTTTTATTTCTCTAACCTCCTCACCAGTTCCCAAATCTATTATCTCAGTATCATTTAAATTGGGTTTGGGCTTATCCTCAAATTGATCCAATCCTTTTTTAACTTCTTTATCAGCTTCACCTTCATCGTATTCCTCTACCATTTGGTTTACTGATTCGAGATTAGACAACTTTTTAGGATCTAAATGTGAACTCCATGTACATGCCATGTTATCGGAGCCAGTATCAACATAACTGAAATAAGATAAAAATAATAAAAATTAAAAGAGGGAAGAAATGATAAATTTACTAGAAAACTTGAATTTCATTTCATTGAATCGGAAAGGATAGGAGGGTTAATATGAAAGCAGAGCAACTGAACTATGTGGACTACAACCCTGATAATAGTCCAAAATACGAAAGAAAGAAAAACGAAACAACAAAATAAACTACCAAGACTCCTTCCTTGTGGGGAGAGGAGTGGCTTCCCAGTTAGTGAGCTTGATATTCGGCCCGACGAACTGCACATCTGCATGGCTAGGTCCTTCACCCATCTGAACCATGTTTATTTTATAAAACATTTCCTTGAGACCTTGACATATTTCATCCACATCCTTGTTAGCATGTGGGTATTGATTTTCTTCCTTTTGAGCTTTCGTGAAAGATTGGCTAATGTGTGGAACTGGACTTGTCAATTTCCAAGCCTTCTTCTTCTGCTCTTTTTCCCATTTTCTATCTACTGCGGTAGGCTTAAAGCCTAAGCCAAAGGAGTTGTGTCTACCACACGGATCTACAGGGTTTATAATTCCTTGCAGCAAAACCCCTAATCCTTTTCCCGGTTCATGACCATTTTGTAGCATTTGGCTAGCTACCATGATTGAAAAAGAAGAGAGATGAGGCCCTGGAATCGGCGTACCTTCCATGACTTGATCAGCTGTCACGATTTCAAAGGCTTGATAAATTGGAGATTCACAACACCCTTTTGTTTCGATACAGGGTACAGAAGGATCTCGATGTATGGGAAGGTCATCCTCTCCATGTACAATGATTTCCTGATTGTCGTGTTTAAACTTAACTACTTGATGCAAAGTAGAAGGTATGGCTCTGGCCATGTGGATCCATGGTCTTCCTAAAAGTAGGTTGTAGGAAGTATCTATGTCTATTACTTGAAAGGTGATCGTAAACTCAACTGGTCCAATAACCAAAGCAAGATATACCTCACCAATTGTGTCTCGTTTTGCACCATCAAAAGCCCGAACACATACATTATTGGATCGAATCCTATCTGGACTGATTTTTAATTTTTGCAAAGTAGAGAGAGGATAGATATCTACTCCTGAACCTCCATCGATCATAACCCCTTTTATGTAATATCCTTCGCATTTGATAGTCAGATGCAAAGCCTTGTTGTGACCAGAACCTTATGTGGGTAACTCATCATCAGTGAAAGTGACTCTATTTGCTTCAAATATTCTACGAACCATCCTTTTTATTTGACATACCGTAGTTTCCTTCGGGACATATGCTTCGTTTAACAACTTAATCAATGCCTGATAATGTTCCTTAGAATGTAGCAGCAAGGACAATAACGAGATTTGAGCCAGGGTTTTCCTCAATTGATCAACAATGGAATAGTCTTGGGTTTTCATTTTCTTTAGAAATTCCTCAGCCTCTTCGTTTATGATAGTTTTTTTCATTGGCCCTTGACTATCTTTAAACTGTTTTGGTCTCCTTAATTATTCTGGAACATAGCATCTTCCTGATCGAGTCAAACCTCCTGTTTCGTTTGTTTCTTCCATGACCTCTTTTCCTTTGTACATCACCATAGTTTTGTTGTAGTTCCATGGGATGGTTTTCAAGTTTGTCACTGGGAGTTGTGCTACCTGTCTTATGACAATTGGCTCTGTTATCTTTCTCATGTTGTTGCGCTGTTGGTCGAACCCTATGGGACCACTCGAAACATATAGTTTTGGCCCATCTTGTGCTCTTCCCTTTAGCTTTGCAGGAACGTATACTACCATCTTTTCTGAATCTCGGGGTCTTATAATGGAACTCGCTCCTTTTATGATCAGTGATTATCTTTGCATATACTTTAGTGCTTCACCCGGGTTCTCCTTCAAGGCGACTATTTCCATCACTGCTTGGCTTATTGGCCTGTTGTCTCTATCATTAAAAATCATCCCCACAACGTGTGTGTTACTGTGATTAGGAAGTGGATTGTCAGTGACATTCGGTGCTTCTTCTTTTTGTATTATGATTGCCTTGCTTTCGATTAACTTTTCAATGGCTCTCTTCAAACTCCAACAATTTTCGGTACTGTGACCTTGGACGTTGGAATGGTACTCGCACCTTACATTAGGATCAAACCAACTTGCATTCAGATCCACTTTGAAAGGCAAAACAGGTTCAATCCATCCTAATTTGACCAATCTCCACAACAGGCTCGTATATGATTCTCCAATTGGGGTGAAGTTTTCCTTTGGACTCTGTTTTCTTGTATAGTCTGTCGGAACATACGGATTACGAGGGGCTTGTAAATTTGGCTTCCGCGGACGAAAACCTTATGGCGTAGGTGCCCGCCATTGTGGACGCTGAGGAGGTCGGGCATATGCTTGAGCATTAAGAACAACAGGTTGAGGTGTATAATAATGTTGAGGAGGGTTGGGTTGTCCCTGTTGGACATGAACGTAAGGGGAGTTTCGTCCCCTTTGGGCATTTCCTGGTCCTGATGCCATCATGGATCCTTCCTCATTCTTTTTTCGATTTCCGAAACTACCTGATCCACTTTGAATGGCTTGTGTAGTGGCCCTGAGGTTGTTTTGGCTCATGATCTTTCCTTATTTGATGCCATTTTCTACCATTTCCCCAATTTTTATTGCTTCGGTGAAAGGTCTACCAACCACGTCTAGTAAATGATGAAAATAATCGGACTCTTGAGTTTGGAGAAAAAAGTCAATCAATTCCTGGTCCTTCAGTGGTGGCTTGACTCTAGATGCCTGTTCTCTCCATTTTATGGCAAACTCTCGAAAACTTTCAGATGGTTTTTTCTTCATATTAGCAAGAGAAGTGCGGTCTGGGATAATATCGAGATTGTATTGAAATTGTTGTACAAAATCTTGAGCCATATCATCCCAAACGTGCCAATGGGAGATGTCTTGATCGATAAACCATTCGGAGGCTATTCCCGTCAGACTTTCTCCGAAATAGGCCATGAGCAGCTCCTCTTTCCCTCCTGCTCCTCTGAGTTGATTGCAATACCTTTTTAAGTGGGCCAGTGGGTCACCATGACTACTATATCTGTCGAATTTTGGGGTCTTTGATGATAGGCGAATTTACACGCCTATATCAATATATTTTGCCCATATTTTAGCCTAGTTTTGAGAACAAACTATATATTTCATGCACTTTTAGTCCCTTTTCCTATAAATGAGCTAACGAACATGATTAGTAAAGTTTCAGGTATAAATGATGCAAAATTCAGCAATTTATGGCTTACTTGACGCAAAAGAAAGCTCACGAAGGAAGGAAAGGGAGTTTACACGCCTAAGGACCAAAACTGCTGCATGGAAAATCTGTCCCGGGCTAAAACAGCATTTCTGAAGACTCTGGGGACCAGGACCAAAACTGCTGCATAGAAAATCTGTCCAAGGAAACACGCCACACGCCTATCACCCAAGCTACACGCCATTAACCAATAGTGTGATATAATAACAATGTCAATCGTGATCTCCTTCGCACTCATGGGTAACTAAACTTCTCTGTTGGGGTTATGGAAGCCGAATGAGATACTATCTATTGCTGTGAGTTTGTGAGTTCGAGACACGTATATTGCTTATATCATTATTCTCTTCATCTTAATACAAATTCTTGTGGCTGCAGACGCATAGAATAACGCCAGTCTAACATTTAACTTGTTCGAGAGAAAGGTTATTTGTCTGGAAAAGAGATAATGTCAAGGTAGTAGGACACCCTTTCCTATTAAAAAGCTAGTGCCGTAACTGGACTAACCTCTTGGAGAATTTGTACCGTTAGACACGCTTTAAGCTCGAGAGAGTTAAAGTGAAATAGTCCTTGTTCAGGTCGAGAGACGCTTGGATTTACCATCGACTACAATTCTCTATAAGCAATTGCATGTCAAGACTCTACACACTCATAGCCAATAGAGACGTATACCTCAAAAGGTGGACATAACCCCAACGCCTAAATTCTCATTGTCTACAATCAACGTGACAATCTTCCTCTTTTTACTTTGCTATTTTCAGCTTTTACTTTATTGTTTTCGTTACACATTACAATCCCCCCTTTTACGAGACTTGCACCAAAAGTTTAGTAATTTTGCTTACTTTTTGGCCAGGCTATTCCCTGTGGGATCGACACACAACTCAGGTTGGGTTCTATATTTGCTAACGACCGCTTTACACTCCTACGAGAGCTGTAGATTGAGCGTTATCAAAAATTGGCACCGTTGCCGGGGAATACGAGTGTCAATCAAGTTCGTGATAATTACTAGACCCTTTGGTCAAAGATTCTCGTACTTTTACTTTTAGTTGTTGTTTTTGTTTTTTTTAGGTTTATTCAGTGCAATAATGGAGGCACAACGTGAAAATGAAAGGATGGCTGCTCAAGTGCATCAACAAAATATTGATAACCGTAGGCGAGCAACAAATCCTGACGATGAGGATCTGGGCGATGAAGAGCTATTAAACCCACAGCATACTGCTGAGATGGCGACACCAGCAAATAGAAGAGATCGTCAAGCAAGATATAGGCCTGAACGTCGAACTGTACCAATGTTGTTCGATGATGATGAAGATGATCTTGACGAAGCTGGTTCCACAGGAGCTATTATTCTTCCTCCCTTAGCACCGGGAGCAAAGTTCAATATCACTAGCGCCATGATTCAGCTTTTGCAACTCAAGGGATTATTTGGTGGACTAGCAGGCGATGATCCGAATATGCATCTGATCAACTTTATTTCTACATGCAAGTCATTCGACAATCCTGGAGTTGGACAAAATGCAATTCGATTACGTCTATTTCCATTGTCTCTGTCTGGGGAGGCAACTATGTGGTTGAATGGGCTGACTCCTGATTCTATTACTAATTGGAGGCAATTGAAAGACGTTTTCCGAGAAAGATTCTTTCCGCCATCCAAAAGAGCACAGTTGAGAGATGAGATCATAAATTTTCGACAGCTTCCAACTGAAGCTCTCCACGAAACATGGGAGAGGTTCAAGACGAAGCTAATGCGGTGCCCAAACCATCATATGACCAATGTCCACTTGATGGAGATACTATACAGAGCTTTGAATTCGGTGACCAAGCCAGTGGTTGATAATGCAGCCGGAGGTTCTTTCATGAACCTCACCTTTGGTCAAGCAAGCAATATGCTAGATCGCATGACAAAGCAAAGTAGAGCTTGGCATACCAGGGATTCTGAGGTAGCAAGCCCCACTTTATCTATTGGCATGTCTGCAGACCAAAGAAGAAGAGAAGAAGAATATGAGCAAGACATGGCGCACATGAAAACACAATTGGATCTTCTGACAAAGCAGTTATTATCAGGGAAGACCGAAAAAGTGAAAGCTGTAGCGCTAAAAGGAAGAGACAAATCTGATCCTGAAGAGGAGGCCAACTACTTGAACAATCAGGGGGGTTTCCGTGGGAATGCCCAAGGAAACCAAGGTTGGAACTATTATGATAAATTTGGAAGCAAAGACCAAGGTAGTTGGAAGAAAAATAATGAAAAGAGTGGTTTGTACGTTCCCCCTGGTAGACGTGATACCACCACATCTAATTCTGGGAGTATGGAAGACATGATGGCTAAGTTATTGAAAGGAGTGGAAGCAACGAGCGCAGGAGTTAAGGAGGTGATTGATGATTTGTCCTCCATGAAGCAACTAGTTGATTCTCATTCCACTTCTATCAGGCAAATAGAGCAGCAATTGAGCCAACTTTCAGCAGCATTCAATCAAAGAAAGGCTGGCACCTTACCAAGCGATACTGTGCAAAACCCAAAGAATGATGGGTCATGCATGGCCATTACTACCAGAAGTGGTAAGGTGCTGGAAACTTCAGCAAAAGGCAAGTAAGTGGTTGACGAAGTGGTACAGTTTGATATATGCAAAACAATGAAGCAGCCCAGCGATATGAATGAGTCATCTGTAGCTGATGTTCATTATGAGGATACGAAAGCATTATCTATAGAGAAACAACCTACTGTTGAGCCATTGTCTGCTGTGCCACTGAAAGTTGAGCATGAAGATAATGAAGGTTATGAAGAACTTATGAGTGCTCTAACAGAAATAGAGTCTTATACTCCTAAGAAACCGGATTGTGATCTCAAGAATCAACCAACAGCGAAGACTCACATTGACGAGCCACCAATGCTAGAATCGCAAGAGCTCCCCGATTATCTAAGGTATGTATTCTTGGAAAGTGGAAGTATACTTCCAATAAGTGTGGCGGATGATTTAAGTGAACAGTACGTGGAGGCTCTCATCTCTGCTCTGATGAGGTACAAGAGAGCTATGGGTTGGACTATTGATGATATAATTGGTGACTCTCCGGAGAAACGTATGAGCCAGCTCGAAAAAGATCGCATGACCACAGGTAAGCCTCATTGTCGTCTAAATCCTTTCAGAAAATGATCCATCACTTACCTCGACGAAGTCTGAGTAATCGAGGTAACTACGTCGAGCCACGACAATAAATAAGGCGCTAGATGGGAGGCAACCCATCGTTTTATCGTTTTATCGTTTTTTGTTTTTCGTTTTCTTTCATTCTAGTACTTGTTTTGTTTTTAATTAATGAAAATCCAAAAATAAGAGTCGTACCACGACCAAAACTAAGGCGCTTGGTGGGAGGCAACCCATCATACTAATCGTTTTAATTTGGTTTTGAGCAAAAATAGGTGCAAGAAGTAGTCAACGAGGAGATTGATTTCAATTGACGATTTGGACGCATTGTATGGTAAAGTTGGTAAGTTAGGAATGGTGATGCATAAGGCTATGGATTAAGCATTTCTCACGCCAAAATTGGCATCGAGGAAGGCTAGGCCTTGGTAAAACTAGGCCACGAACGATGCACAACCTATCCTATAGCCTAAGGTCTCGGAATCTAGTGTGCTATACACTATGCGCCGCCTATTCCTAGGTATGCTTTTGACTATGCGCCGCCTATGCTATGGCATTTGGTCTCATTATCTCATATGCCATAGACTATGCGGCGCATATGTCTACAAATGCCATAGACTATGCGGCGCATATGTCCCATTATGCCATAGACAATGCGCCGCATATGTCCATGATATGCCGAGCATTATGCGCCGCATATGAGGGATTTTTATCTCCAAAACCGATTGTAACTGGGTCATAACCCGAACCATTCTCTTGCTACATAAAAGGGACTTAGTCTTGAAACATAACCACACTAAAAATTGACCTAAAGGCACCACATTCCCTCTCCAAATCATCTCAAAATTTTTTCTTGCTCTTCCAAATCACAAAACCATCTCCAAAAAGCTTCAAGCAAGTAAGTACTCTCTTATTCTTCATCTATTTCTCGTAAGTACTACGTTGCTATGTCTATCATGAATTGCTACATCTTGAAAGATTATTGGTGATGTTCATGTGTTTGGATTATTGATGCAAAATCATGTGAGTGAACGTATACGTTAGAATCATCTTGACTTGTTTCCGACTTGAATTTGGTTTTAATAGCATTGTTATACTATTTGCGGAATTGCTATAGTCTTGAACATTGTTTAAGATTGCTACTTGGATACTTACATGTTAGGCTATCCCGTTCATCGGGATAAGACCTATAGTGTCTACCAACATAGGAGGTTGTGATTGTTGAAAGTAACTATATTATGTGGTAACCCCTATGTAGTAGTGTTGTTATATCTAACATGAAAGTAATAGAATGGCTGCAAGTAGTGATACATCACTGATTATCTTGCCGGAATACAACTCCTAAAACGTATGTCGACGAAATCTGAGTAATCGACCACTTTCACTTCACTGATTTGTGTCAACGAAACTAAGTGTGGGGTGGTACCCCTACTGCTTGTGTATAGATTGTAACCATTGAGATTGTGCTACCATTAACACTATTTCAAGTCTCAGGTACAATGGCACCTAAAGAGAGACAAGGCAAGGAGAAGGCTACCACTTCCCAAAAGGGCAAGAAAAGAGGCCGCAAGGAGCAAGGAGAACCCTCTCCGCTGCAAACACCTCGACTCACGCTTGGAATTAAGTGGGATACTTATGCTGAACTTATGAGGATGATGACTCTTATGATGATCCCAACGCAAGGGGTATGACCCCAGACATAGAGGATAAGTCCAACCAACCAGGTTCCTCGTATTTATTCTCCACTGAGGACAGTGTCCCGTTTAAGTGTGGGGTGGTGG
Source organism: Capsicum baccatum var. pendulum (assembly GCA_030864225.1). Classification (NCBI taxonomy): domain Eukaryota; kingdom Viridiplantae; phylum Streptophyta; class Magnoliopsida; order Solanales; family Solanaceae; genus Capsicum; species Capsicum baccatum. The sequence continues at coordinate 259,363,848 of CM061561.1, read as the reverse complement.
TATCGCATGCTATACTTCTCTGTTTGCACCTCTGTTTGTTTGTTTACTTTGTTTATTTGAGTTCGTTTTTTTTTTGTTTGTTTCGTTTGACGTTTTTTAAGTTTTTTTAGGAGTAAAATCTTTCTAGTTTCGCATGAAATTATTTTGATAGGCAGCATGAGATTATAACAAGAGTATGTGCTACAATTGTGACTATTAAGACATTTAGGCTCTAGTTGTGACTCATTATGTGATATTTTGTGGTTTAATTCCTTCACTTGTTGGGTGGAGAGTCTATATTACTTCCAATCAAGTCGACCATGTGCCTTGTGGGTGTGAGACTAATAGTATCTTCTATGTATGTGGCTGATGCTAGAACTTGCCTGGTATGTATGCAAAGCGAAAATAAGGAGTGTAAGTTTAGGATATGATTTAGGCATTTCTTTGGCAACCTATATTTGTTTACCTTCAGTTTTACCTACCCATGAACATCATCCTAGTTAACCCTTTTTGAGCCTTTAGCCTATTTCTTTGACAACCTCGTATGTAAGCCTAATCCATTTTTTTCAAGACCGTAATTTGATCCAAATTTCTAAATGCTTTAAATTAAAAAAGTCATGTGACAACATAAGAGGAAATTGGGTGAGTATGATGCTTTAAATTGCAATGGTGCTTGAATGTGTTATGAAAAAGAAAGTGCTATCATAGGAGGTATGTTGTGAAAAGAAAAAGGAAAAGAAAGCTGAAAAGTGAGTTGTGCTTAAAATTGAAAAACAAAAGAGGAGAACAAGGGTGGTAGAATAAAAGAAAGAAGAAAGGTTGAAAGAAAAAAGTGTCAATGATACAATGTGATGTATTAAAGCGCTTAGGAACCTAGTCACTATTCCTGGCCAAAATAGTCCTACCCGTCCCTTAGCCTACATTACAACCATCAAAAGACCTACTTGATCCTAATCTTAACATTTCGACATTTAGTGGAGTACTACATTAAGGGCAAGCCTATGGTTATCAGTTGCTACATATGAATTCTTTGTGAGAGCGAGAGCAAGGATATTTTGATACCCATGTTTGAAAAAATATATACTATATTTGTGAGTGATTATGGGTACTATATTGTGAGACACACATGGTTGATGAGTCTTGGATAGTTGTATATGATTCTATGCACCTTAACGTTTGCATGCGAGTTGATCACCATCACGAGTCTATGCTTGAGGTCAAACTGTTTCTACTTATAATCGGGAAGCTACTCTTTGTTGATAATTTTTGTGCTTGTCTTGAAGAATGTTTTGTGTTGTTGCTGTAAAAACCCTAAGCTGATGTTTAGAAGGATATGATATGTTGTTCGAGGATGAACAAAGCTCTAAGTGTGGGGTGTTGATGATAGGCGAATTTACACGCCTATATCAATATATTTTGCCCATATTTTAGCCTAGTTTTGAGAACAAACTATATATTTCATGCACTTTTAGTCCTTTTTCCTATAAATGAGCTAACGAACATGATTAGTAAAGTTTCAGGTATAAATGATGCAAAATTCAGCAATTTATGGCTTACTTGATGCAAAAGAAAGCTCACGAAGGAAGGAAAGGGAGTTTACACGCCTAAGGACCAAAACTGCTGCATGGAAAATCTGTCCCGGGCTAAAACAGCATTTCTGAAGACTCTGGGGACCAGGACCAAAACTGCTGCATAGAAAATCTGTCCCGGGCTAAAACAGCATTTCTGAAGACTTTGGGGACTTACAGACACAAAGCTGGATTTTGACAATGATACATTAACCTAGTACAATTGGGTTATGTATTTCATTAGTTTATTTGGATTAGGAGAATGTTACATTAACCTAGTACAAATGGGTTAAGTATTTCCTTAGTTTAGTAGGATTTGGTTATTTATTTCATTAGCATAGTAGGAGTAGGATAGGAGTATTATAAATACCCTATCATGCTAGAGATTTTAATTAAGTCCTCCCTTAGTGGAGAGACAACTCCTCCCTTAGTGGAGAGATACATTCAACAATTAATCTTCTTCCATCCCTCTCTTCTTCCACCACAACAATTCTACAACTCTTCTAATCTTTCCATTAATTCTATTCTTCTTCTATTCTTAAATTCCACAACAAGAGAATCGTTACCAAGCCAAGGAAACACGCCACACGCCTATCACCCAAGCTACACGCCATTAACCAATAGTGTGATATAATAACAATGTCAATCGTGATCTCCTTCGCACTCATGGGTAACTAAACTTCTCTGTTGGGGTTATGGAAGCCGAATGAGATACTATCTATTGCTGTGAGTTTGTGAGTTCGAGACACGTATATTGCTTATATCATTATTCTCTTCATCTTAATACAAATTCTTGTGGCTGCAGACGCACAGAATAACGCCAGTCTAACATTTAACTTGTTCGAGAGAAAGGTTATTTGTCTGTAAAAGAGATAATGTCAAGGTAGTAGGACACCCTTTCCTATTAAAAAGCTAGTGCCGTAACTGGACTAACCTCTTGGAGAATTCGTACTGTTAGACACGCTTTAAGCTCGAGAGAGTTAAAGTGAAATAGTCCTTGTTCAGGTCGAGAGACGCTTGGATTTACCATCGACTACAATTCTCTATAAGCAATTGCATGTCAAGACTCTACACACTCATAGCCAATAGAGACGTATACCTCAAAAGATGGACATAACCCCAACGCCTAAATTCTCATTGTCTACAATCAACGTGACAATCTTCCTCTTTTTACTTTGCTATTTTCAGCTTTTACTTTATTGTTTTCGTTACACATTACAATCCCCCCTTTTACGAGACTTGCACCAAAAGTTTAGTAATTTTGCTTACTTTTTGGCCAGGCTATTCCCTGTGGGATCGACACCCAACCCAGGTTGGGTTCTATATTTGCTAACGACTGCTTTACACTCCTACGAGAGCTGTAGATTGAGCGTTATCAGTCTTGAACCCTATTGGCAAATGAACATTAGGGAACATACACAGGTCTTTGAAAAAGACATTTTTGTGTCCCCCAAATCCTTGCATGTTTCTCATACTCTGCTCCAGACTCCTCACTTTTCTAACTATCTCTTCTCGTTCTTCATTCATAGTAGCCTTCTCAATCATGATACGAGAGTCAGGCTGATGAGTGGGCTGATATGAATTTACGGGTTTGAATGCCAATTCAGGAGGATAGACTTGATCATGATTTAGTTCGTTGGTAGGCTTCTGCATCATTGATGGAGGATTTATATTAGTTGTCACGACCGGAATAAAAAGTGGGTTGTTTGTGAATGATGGATTTGGAGGACGCATGGTGGATGTGCCAGCAGCGCTAGACACATTAGCGTATGGACCAAATCCAGGCGGATAAAGTGGATCGTCAACTTGGGCTTGAGTAGAACTGGGATGATTTGCATCTGAAAATCCAGGAATCGAGGAAGGCGGGGCTTGTCCATTCGCCCAGGCCAGATACATTTCCGCAATTTGTTGCTTTAATAACCTATTCTCCTCCAAAGATGCGAACTCTCGTGGAACTAACTGATCTCGACCTTCTTCATTATCAGATTCTGTTCCATCTTTCTGAGTCATCTTCCTTTTCCCTTTATACCTTGTGTTGTACGGGTGAGAGGCCAGCTTAACCACAACCAACCACCTTATTCTCTCTCTCTCTCTCTCTCTCTCTCTCTCTCTTAAAACAGAAACAAATATGTTAGGATTTAGAGCTTTTAAAAATATTGATATATTCATAACTAACTCAAATGTCATGCACCTAAGTAATTTTCTTCCTAAAATGGACGTAGGAAAAACCCTCTTGTTTCATCCCGGCTTTGGTGAATTAATTTTTTTCTTATTATTTAATGCCAACATCTTAAAATTGTTACTTGAAACTTGAATCTTGAAAAAAAAATATTTGATCGCACCCGCCAAGGGTTGCCTACGTATCATGTTTTATATGAATCAGATCATCACGTAGTTCATGGATAATTTTAATTGTGTTTGACAAAAATTGGCTCTATGATATTCCTAAGAGAGATTTTAGAACCAAAGAAGATAGAAATAATGATACCACGACGTTAAAACCACTTAATCTTTTTAGAAAAGTTCTATGTAAAAATATTATATATAAAAAAAAAAATTATTTAACCCTTCTTTTTTTTTTAGATCAATTAATTCAGTTAAAAGCCGGTCAACATTCGATATGACGTTTCCTATAATGCAACAAGTAGAACATAAAATGTACATGATGGTCTCAAAAGGTGACACCTGACCTAGACAGACCCGACCCTGAGGTTGAGCCCCTACTAAGTCAAAAATACAAGTGATACAAATAAAACGCAGTCTATTAGGGATAGCCATGTCTAAGTTCCAGTTATGTTAGGTTTAACCTGGTGGAGTTAGGTATCTAGACTGTCAATGAAATGAGTGGACAACTCGAGTCGGCAAGGGACAGCTTTACCGGTAGTAGGGCTTTCCGGCCTCACTGTTGGTCCCTTTCCGTCCTAAATCATGGGTGACTACAGAATCCTTCCCAGGAGCATTTCCGCATCTCTGGTATCTCAAGCTCGGGAGCGTATACCACATCTCTGAATATACAGTATCTCAGAAGACTCAGATGGGTGCACGAGAGAAAGAAAGTTTATAGTGCAATTCAAATAATATCAAAACGATAAACATGTAGGCAAAGAACACATTTAGGCCAACAATATATAACATCAAAATTAAATAAAGCCAAACAAGTCAATATGAAAGCTCGAATTCTGGTTAACTCCCCAGCAAAGTCGCCATCTGTCACACCCCCGGTTTTTCACCGCATCCGACCTCCGCTGGGCAGTTGGTTTTTTAGAGAAAATGGGTTTTTCCAATTAAAGTGACGTTTTGAATAGGGATTATTTTGTTTATAAATTCGCCACTTGGAATTGAGTTTGGGTGTTCCAAGTCACCTTATTGAATCCCTATTCAAAAGGAAATGACTCTTTAATTTTTTATTTTTGGTCTGCAAACTAGAAATCCGGATAAGGAATTCTATTGACCGAGGGAAAGGTGTTAGACACCCCTCGAGTCCCGTGGTTCTAGCACGGTCGCTTTAATGACTTACGTCTGGCTTAAATTTTTTTTTTTTTTTTTGGATTTATAATATTTGTTAACGTAAAAGTTGTTTGCCTCCCGCTTTTAATTTATTTCAAATTATTTAAAACTGCATTGATGTTTGGCTTACCGATAGTAGTACTTTTCGGCCTCACCGCGAGGTTTGGTACATCTCTCGCGCCTTTGGGGCATTTATGGATCGTCCCTATTTTCTAGTCTAAATAAGCACCTAATAAGTTTAAAATATACCCAACCCAATTCAATCGGCTTCAAACGGTAGGTTAATTTTATTATAACGAATAGCCGGTAGCAGGGCTTTCCAACTTCATCATTAATTTTCGCTTGTACATTAAAAACTTAATTTTCTAAAGATCAAGAACCTAAATCTTTCTTTTCGAATTCGCTCTCTCGCAAATGAATTTTCCTCTCTTTTATCAATTATGATTTATGATGGATCTTAGATAAGTCCTCAATCCATCTCACTTATTTTCTACGATTGATTGGTAATTAGATCCTAAGATTGGTCTTAGTCTAAAATATTAATAAAACATACTAAGATAAGCACCTGTGGTAATTTTGATAAGCATTTTGACCACATCCTTTATGTGAGTAGCAAATTTATTTTTCAAAGGATCCACGTGACATCTTCTCTCTTAATTCTATTCTAACATTGGAACGTTAAAATAAAAATAGTAAAATAAAATAGATAAATTTGACATTTCAACTAAAACGAATTAAAACATTAATATATATATTTTTTATTTTAAGAACGTAGTTATAAACCTATTTAGTTGGATACCATATAATTTAAGAAATACAAAAAAAAAGTCCTATATGTTTCAAGTCATCAATTTATAATAATGGGTAGGCATGCATGAAAACGAACATATGAACCTTCGGCTAATGCTCCAATCTCCTCCCTACCAACTTCTATTAATACAAAAGAAATAATAGTCTCTGCAGCAAAATATACCATAGCGTGTAAACATTAACAATATTTTTCACAAAGTGACAGTGATGTGTATTGATCACTAAAATAGAATTAAGACCCTCACGTTAACTTTGAAAATCTTAGACTTTGAATCAAATTAAGTTCTTAACCTATAGTGGAATTCTAAATAAATTTAAATACCGCATTTTGTTCACAAACAGATAAAGAAACAAATTAAAGCCACCTTTTATTGATTAACATGACTTCTTTTAATTTTAGTCTAACAATCAAAACCCACGATTCGTCAAGGCATCACGTTTAAATTTTCTTTATCAACCCATTAACTTCTTAACATATTTACAATTTACAAATATAGAGATTCATGGTATCTAAGCAAAGATAATGAAAGGCAAATTATTTAACGCAATCGAGCTTTAAACATGAACAACACATAAATCATATAAATAACGTTATTTATGCTTTGCTCCTCAATAAAACTTACCAAAAATAATGATACTGAGTTGGATAAAAACCCGTGTGATGAAATAAGTTCAGTATAGAAGCAAGAAGGCCATTTACCGAAAACTCAAACGGAGATCCCGAACTCAAACCCGAACTCGCTTCCTTTATATTTGTTTCTTTTGCTTTCTTGATGTTTTCTTTCCTTTTTCTTGGTTTCTTTTTTGTTTCTTGGTTTCTTTTTTTTCTTGGTTTCTTTTGTTTCCTGATTTCTTTTGTTTCCCTCTTTGTTCTTCCTAATTAGTGCATGTGTGTCTTCCTCCCTTTAGTGTTTTATGTGTGTGTTTATATAGGGAGTGTGTAAGTGTGTAGTATGGGTTATGTAGTTGGAAGTTGAGTGGAAATGGGTGGTGTCATATAGTGGAGGTAATGGGGAGGTTTAGTGGGAGCATGGGAAAGTGGGGGTAATGGGGAGGTTTAGTGGGAGCATGGGAAAAGTGGGGATAATGGGAAGTAGGGTAGTTTTTTTTTAGTTTTTTTTTTTAATTATTATATTTTTTCAATATTTTAAATAAAAATAAAAATAAAAAAATCTATTTAAAATTAATAAAAAATATAAATAAGTTAAATGGCTAGTCTTAGAAATATGATTAAGAAATATTAGTATCACTAGATTCTTTATTAAAAGTTAAAAGAGGAAAATAACATAATTTAATTAGTTTTTTATTTATTTATTTATTTTAAATAAATAAATAATAATAAAAACTTATCTAAAATGTGATTCTATTTTTGTATTTTTTCAAAATTATTAAACCAAACTCAAAAATAAGATAAACTTACACTATCTAATTTAGAATTAAATAAACAAATAAATTGAACACTAAAATGACGTAAAAACGCTAGGTTTGGTGCAAAATTAGTTGTTTACAATATGTACAAAAATGTTTGGGTATGTAACACATCAAATTTAACCTAAAAAAATGTAGTACTTCTCCCAATTTATTGTTACAAAGATATAGCAAAAAAGAAAACCAATTTTGTAAATTTTATTTTTTTTGTTCCCTTTGAAATTCTCTAATTTATTGGACTTCAATTTCACCAATTTCTTCTTTCAACAACCACAAGAAGTAAATTATTCATTTCATACTATCAATGTTAATCGGGTCGGTCCGGCCCAAACCAAAAGCTACTCATAAATATTTATTGATCCGTGGGCCGATTTGGTATTGGTCCAAATCTTAGTGGGCCGATTTGTTCTGGGACCAAAAATAATAAAATATCAAATGGACCCTGATCGGCCCAGTTTGAATAATGGGCCGATTACCGGTCCTATTATGAAAAAAAAAACTTAAATTCGAATTTTTGTGATTTTTCTATATATTTTATTATATAAACACATATATACTATTAAATAATATATACTATTAAATATGTTAAACATTGTTATACTCCAAATTTAAATAAGGGTAAAGTGGTCATTTGGGTAAACTTAAACAAAATAAGAGATTATAAAGACCAATATACAAGGCCCAAAGAAGGTAAATAAAAGGAATAGGAAAATAAAAGAAGAATCAATGGGAACAAGAACTGGTTACTGTTACAGCCCTCTCTAGTGAGAAGGTAGAACTAGCATATTGTTACTGATCTCCCTAGGGTAAGGACCTACTAATATGATATTTGACTCCTTTATGAGGGGTCCACCGTTATTGGCAATTCTTGAAGTAGATTGCCACACTGATTACATGATTCATTCTTGAAAACCTCCCAAATATGTAATAATTGATATGATACGATGCTTATTGAGATTATTACTGAACTGTTGATTCATTTTTCTTACATGAAGCGAATAATACTATTTATTGTTACTGTTTTCTGAAAGAGCATTTATTGCATGATGTTTTATGACTTGTCCCCCATAAAACAGTTATGGTTAAGTGTTATTACTCACTGAGCTAGCGTCTCACTCCTTGCTATTATTTTTACAGAGAACGTAGGTGACGGTGAGGTTTTTGTTAGCTAGAGGATTCGAGTGGCATATTCCTAGTGAACGCCACATTTGTTCGCGTGGGCAATAGTTTATTTATTTTTAGGTTCTTTTCCTTGAAACTCTTAGAGTGCTCCATAGTCACTTATGTAGAGTTTGAGTATTCTCTTATTACTTTGATTTGGTAAAGTTATTGACTTCTTCTCATAGTTTAGAGATAGATTTCCTATTGTTGTTTTGTGGTGAATGGGTGTTGGTGGTTTTTGGTGGATTGTGTTGGTATTTTTATATGTAGGTTTGTAACACCCTGTATTTCGGTAGCGTTAATCTAAGTCCCAATATATGAGTACTCGTATATAAAATTTCTTAAACTCTTTTTTTTTTCAGTTTAGAGCCTGCCATTTCATAGGAAATACAATTAGCTTTCCAACAATATAAAATTCGCCCTTCAATAACCGGGTAAAAAGTTATGACGATTTTAAGTTTCAATCGCAAAACCCCATCATTTTACCCATCTGCGCGTCGCAGAGAGAGTCAAAATAGCAATTGTCAATTTTCAGTGAGGTATCGCGATTTTGGCGCATCGCGCCATAGGCCAATTTGACATTTTCCAGTGTTGTAGCACGATGCCACTACGTCGCGGAGAACTTCCAGGTCCCAATCAGTGAAGGACCACGATTTCCCCGCATCGCGCCATAGATCAGTTTTTCAGTTGTCAGTTTCCAGTGATGCGGCGCGATAGCATCACGTCGCGTCAGGGGCCCAAATCGAAGTTTTTTTTTAACAAAAATCCAATATTTTGTCCAGGATTAAAATAGTCTTATCCCATTATTTTAATCTGCCCAGATGGATTACTTAAGCCCTAAAAATATTTTAAAAGCTCATTCTTTATTAATTTCCCCCAAATTCTCTCTAAATTTCAAGCCCTAGCTCTTAAGAAACCAAGAGCAATCTCAAGAATTCAGCCAAGAACTTCAAGAAATCATCTGTTAAGGTATGTTCGATGTTCATCCATGAATTTCTTTCATCCATGGAGCCTAAGTAACCTTTTTAATTATAAAGTTATGATCATTTTAAGTTATTTGATTTTAAATCATGATTTCATCCATTAATCTCCATGAACTTTGATTTAATACCATGTTTTAAAGAAGTTATTGTTGTTATTTGATTCCTCATATTTTAGTGTTATCATTTATTGAATTAAATCATGACTTGACGTTTTTCATGATAATTTCATGTAAATTATGCTGGTCCTTTAGTAATTCTATGATTATTTTAAACCATGAACTATAAGTATTTGATAAAATGCCTACAAGAGCAGTTGATTTAATAAGAGTCTTTATGCTATGTCCTTCAATGTTTTAGTGTCATGCTACTACTAATGTTTTGAGTCCTAGGGGTATTGAGTACCCGAAAACGTAGCTATTTACTTAATGTTTTCTCAGTATCTTCGTAATAACTCCAGATGAGATCATGAGCCTTACCAGAATAGTCAATTAAACTCAGAATAGTCTAGCGTTTCAATGTCATTCAGTTGGGAGTAGGATTTAGCACCAAACGAGTGTAGGGATGACGGCTTCCCCGTCAGATAGGAAGAGTCGTTAGTAGCAGTACCTATACTCTAGAACTACATAGCCAACGTAGGATATGAGTGGTCACCCGTCTGACTAGGCTTGACTATCTCGTAGGGGTCACCCGTTAGTTCAGGCTTGACACCCTTAGTCCTTTGGACATTATATCAGTTTAGTGGATCCACACAACCATCGTTAGTATCCGTGGCACGGTATTAACACCCTTACAACTGGAGTTACAGGTTGGACCTCGATTAGTTCAAATTGGGAATGTCGGTTAAATGAAACCTCCCACAGTCTCAAATATAGTCTCAGTTACAGTCCCAGCTTAGTTATCCAATCTCAATATTGTTTGACCAAAGCATACAAATTTCAGTTATTTCAGTATATCAATTTACAGATTTTACTCAGTTCATGTCATGTACTTGGTCATGCATCCACAGTGTTTATATATTTTCATGCATTATCAGTATCTACAGATTTCATGCTTTCTATTCAGTACTCCATGCGTTACATGTATGTCCAGTTAATTCTTATCATTTCTATTCATGAGACCATGCATATCAGCCTACCTCATTTAGCATACCAGTACATTCAAAGTACTGATCACATACTTTTTCTTTTGCGCTATGATGTCTCATATCATAAGTGCTGACGCTCAATTCCCGAATCGCACCTAGATTCTCAAATTATCAGTAGTACAGTAGCAGTGGTGAGTCTTCATCATCCGAGGACAAATTATATTACTTCATGTTTTTATCTCAGTAGTTAGTAGAGATAGTTAAGACCTGTCCCATCAACTCACAGTATCCAGTTTAGAGGCTTTTCATACACTACAGTTAGCTATTCAAACTATTCAGATTTCAGTATTTTTATCAGATTTTTAATTCAGTAGTTATTTCATTATTAAAACCTTATGGTATTTCAGTTATTCTTCCGCATTCATGATTATATTATTCAGTGCTCACAGCAGGTACCAGCTCATGGGTTAGTTTATGGTCTATCGGGACCGTAAGCATCGTGTAACGACTAGGGGGTAGTCTCGGGTTACATGGTTGTGATGCTGGGTTGTTGTGTTGTTGATTTGGGATAGGAAATTATTCTGATAGGTCCAAAAACAGTGGAAACTCTGCCCAATTTTCTATAGAATTCTAACGAGGATTGCTTTGGTGTCCTATCCTCCTTAAAGCCGGTCATGGTCCTATTTTATATCATGAAAAACATATACACATGTGTGCATTCGATATATACTACTTTATTTTATAGAAAATATATACATATATATATACATACAATATATACTATTTAAAATAATATACACACAACATATATTTATTACATATATATATATATATATATAAATATTGAATTCCTAAATTCATAACAATATTTTATTAAAGAAAATCAAACTTCAAAAATATTATTATATATAAAAAAATTATATAAGGTAAAGTTCTGAATATTTCAAAAAATTTGGTGAAACAAGTTAAGGTTCCAAAAAAAGCAGTAAAAAAAGTTTCTTCCAAAAACTACATTCAGTACGTGATGTTTTCCAATTAAAAAGGGCAGGCAAACTTTTCAAGAAAAAAAATGTTTTGTGATTTTTTAGGTAAGGACTGTTATTCTTTGATTATAATATTTTAATTTAGAAGTCATTACATTTTTTTTTTCAATTTTAGAATTCCTTTTTTAGGTTATACAGATACCTTATTTGGGTAGTAAAAGTTTTTGATCATAACTTTGTTATTGGGTAACTTTATGATTTTTGAATTTTAAATTTCTATTTATATTACGTTTTGATTTTATTGATCATAATTAACAGACCATCCTTTTATGTTTGTAAATAGTTTTGTTATTAGATCTCTAATATAGGGTATTGATTTAATTTTCTGCTTTCGAATTTTCTTTTGTATAACATTGTTTTTATTGATCAAGAATAATGAAACATCTTTTCATGTTTGTATGTAATTTTCATTATTGAATCTACAATGTGACTTTGTTGTTTCTAAGTTTTAAATTTTCTTTTTTATGACATTGGGTTTATTGATCATGAATAACAAACTTTCGTTCTACCAAAAAAAAAAAAAATTTTTTGTTATTGAGTTACTTTGTGGTTTCTACTCAAATAATAAGTTTATGAATTTTTCATGTAAAGGTTAGATTTCATTGTATTATTTTGATATTTTTATTATCATATTATTTTGTTGTAGTTTACAAATAGTAGATAAATATTGATCGGCTTTGAAAAAATTCTTAAGTAAAGATTAGGTTTAATTATATTGTTTTGATACCTGTACCTATTTTTTTTTTGTATGTATAAAATTAGGTTTTGTTGTATTGTTATAATATCTCTATTATTGCATTATTTTGTTGTAGTTTACGGTTTCTTTTGCGAAGGTTAGGCTTAATTGTATTATTTTGATAGCTCTATCATCGTATTATTTATTGTAGTTTACACGTGGTTGATAAATTTAGATTGAATTTGAGACTTTTTTTTTTTGCTAAATGTTAGGTTTAATTAAATAAATTCTTTTATCTTTACATGTTCAAAAGATGTTAAATCTATTTATTGTATTCTTCTTTATTATTTAAACAAATATCCTATATTTAGTGTAATATTTGAATTCATTAAAGTGAAGTACACGCGCAAGACGCGTATACCTAAACTAGTATATATATATATATATATATATATATATATATATATACTGCTTTATTCCATAGAAAATATATACACATATATATACATATAATATATACTATTAAAACAATATACACACAACACTCACACATATATATATACTAGTCAAGTGTACGTGCTTTACACGTGTGTCGTGTTAATTGATAATAAAGCTATGAAATAGAAATTAAAATAGTAAAAAATTATATTACATAAACATAATACCAAATTACTTTAGTATAAATCAATAGCAAAGTCTTTAGCTATATGAACATTTTCATATCGCGTATATAAATGAGCATTTTTTATCAGTTAACTCAAAAATCAAACTGTTAGTGACCCAAATCGATAAGAAATACCTTATTGATTTGGTTATCGATTTAGCATGTTTAGAAATAAAAAACTAACAAATTGAACTGATAATACATAAAATCAAATTATAAAACAACCGATGAGCACCCCCTAACTGTTATCATAGAAGTCTTTGCATTCAGAATTCAAAGCAGAAAAGAATTCAAGATAAATTTATATGTAGTTCAAATAGAAAATTAAAAAACAAAAGAATAAAGAATTCAAAACCAATGGAGCTCGAAGTGCTCTAATCCGTTTAACCCAATAAATATATCGTATTACCTTAAAAAATGCATAAAAACTATGAAATATCTTTGAAAAAAGTAAAACTTTTGGCAACAAAAAAAAGAATCACAATTCTCGTAATATAAATGTTAGTTTTTAGGCAAGATAAACATTTACTTTATTTAGAGGCAACTGTCTTGTCTAATTTTATAGTAGAATAAGTGACAGATTTTCTGTGTTAAATTTAATCCAAATATTATTTAAATAGAATTGTAGAATTTTGTTTTGATATATAAGGTAAAATTTTAACTGATTTAGATGTCCAAAATCTTTCCTTTAAAGAAATATCTAAATATGATAAATTTTTATTTTTATTTTATAAATTATTTTTAATATTAAAATGATATGCATTCCAAATATAAACTCACATATTCTTATCTCTTTTTTCACTTTTCTTTTCAAGATGTGTGTGGTTTGATTTTGGTTGAACTTTATATGTTTTCTTTAGGCTAGAAAATTCTAAAGAATCCAAGAAGAAAACTCTAATTAATCATTAATCAAAATCAAAACAAAAATAAGAAGAATAAGAAGAAATGTTGAAGTAGAAAAATTACACTTATTTTTCTAGTAAAATATGATCAAATAACTGTTTAAATAGAACTATAGATATTTTTGTATTTTATATAAGGTAAAATTATAATTGATTTAGAATTATCAAATATTATGATTTCCTACCTAAATAAGATATATATTTTTCTTTCCATGCATATATTTTTTTTTAAAATATATATATTTTGGTTCCTAAATTTTTTTCCTACAAAACTTGCATAGGAATCTTTTTTTTTTCCATGCGTATTTTTTGACTATAAATTTTGGTTCTTAATTTTTCTTTTCCTTTCCATCAATAGTTCTTTCCCTAAAATATTGCATAGAACTCTTAATAAAGAATTTCACATTACATTTATTTCCTTTTAGAATTGAAATTGTTTCTTATTTTTTTCTATGTATTCTAAATATTTGAATAATAATTTAATAATAATTATTTAAAAAATAAAAGTGAAAATACAATTTTGTCTATTACAGGGTGTTTTAATAAATGGCAAAAAGTTTAAATTATTTTTTGAATGAAAATTAATATTACCTCTGAAAAGGTTGTTTGATCATATTTTGTATGTGGTGGTAATTGTTAGAGCCTGCAACAAAAAAAAGGACAACCATCAAAATCTATTAATAAACATAATAATGATATGTTAAATCTCATGATTTATTTACAACAAAAATAATTGCATATAAACAAAAATTTAAAAGAGAATTCATATAACGAAGAAGGCTAGAAAACCTTAAAGAATCAAAGAAGAAAACTTTAATTAATCATCAATCAAAATCAAAACAAAAATAAGAAAAATAGAAAAAATGTAGAAGTAGAAGAATTACACTTATTTTTCTAGTAAAATTTGATCAAATAACTATTTAAGTAGAAGTATAGACAATTTTTTTATTTTATATAAGGTAAAATTCTAATTGATTTAAAATTGTCAAATATTATAATTTCTTACCTAAATAAGATATATTTGTTAAATAAGATATATTTTTCCCTTTCCATGCATATGTTTTTTTTAAATATATATATATTGGTTCCCAAAATATTTCCTTAAAAATTTGCGTAGGAATCTTTTTTTCCATGCCTATAATTTAATTATAAATTTGGTTCTTAAATTTTTTTTTTCCTTTCCATCAATAGTTTTATCCCTAAAAAATTGCATAGGACTCTTAATAAAAAATGTCACATTACATTTAATTCCTTTTAGAATTGGAATTGTTCCTTGTTTTTTCCTCTATATTCTAAATATTTAAATGATAATTATTAAAAAAAAAAGTGAAAAGACGATTTTGTCTATTACGGGGTGTTTTAATGAAGGGCAAAAAGTTCAAATAACTTTTCTAAAGGTCTTCACACTTTTAATATATTATAGATATAGATTATACATATAGATATAGATTATGGATATACTACTTTAGAAAATATATACACATACAATATATACTATTCAAAATGCTACTTGAAACAATGCACACACAACATATACACATTACATATATATATATACTACTTTATAAAATATATACACATATATACATTTAATATATACTACTTTTTCTATAAAAAATATATACACATATATATACATACAATATATACTTCATAAAATACTATTTGAAACAATATACACACAATATATATTACATTACACAACACACACACACACACACACATATATATATACATACATACTACTTTAGAAATTATATACACATGTTTACATTCAACATATACTACTTTATTCTATATAAAATATATACACATATATACATACAATGTATACTACTTAATATAATAACACTTGAACATATTAACTACTTTAGTATATAGAAAATATATACATATATATACATACAAAACTATTTTTATATATATGTTTTTGTTATGTTTATGACTCTATGTAAAGTTTGATAGTAATATATTAAAAGTACTTAATTAAAATTAAACATTCAATTTAAATGAAATAAATAAGGAGTGAATGAATCTTATATTTTATTTGATTGCAAAATGATTCAAAGCGTATAAGTTACCTGATTTACAATTCTATAAAATTTACATCATTTTTTTCAATTCATGATGTTAATATTAAAGGGGACTGGCTGAGGGCAGTCAAAATCAATGTAGTGGCGGACCCATGATTTAAAGAATTGTGGGTGCTTAAAAAATTAAAAAGCTGAAAAAAATAAAAAATCAGCTCAACAAGGGTCGGACTTAGGACACCTAGTCAGTGGAGAACCTTAAGATCAGCCCAAATGTCAGTGCACCAAATCAACTCTTTATTTTAGTGGGCGCTTCTATATGTTTTATACCTATTTTTGTATATTTGTATGTAATTATACCTATTTTGTATCGAGTTTAATGGGTGTCGGAGCACCCCGAAAATATACGTAGGTCCGCCCTTGAATCAATTGGGCCAAAATCATGCATTGGACTTGATTGTGCTGAGTTCTCCTTTAAAGTCATAATTTTTTCAAGATTTTGTTCCTTCCACAACACCATGATCCATTTCTTGATTTCTTCGTTCCGCTCTAATTTAGTCTCTAACGCAAACTAAAACATTCATAGCATTGCCTCCCAAGAAGTATCGGTTGTGTCCACGCTGTTGTTGTTCCTGACTATAAGCGCTCTCTAATGTAACAGTTGACATTGGAACATTCAATACATCTCTAGCTAATTTTGAAAGTACACAATAAGTTTTATGGTAAAACACTTTTGTTTTTTTATTTTTTTCACTAAAGTCAAATAATTTTTCAAAAAAAAAGTGAATTTTTTTTTTTATGGCCAAACGCATACTTAGCATTTAAAAATGAACTCATACGATTTTTTTTTTTCATATCTTACATATGTATTAAAAATTCACTAAATATCTATAATTATTTAAATGTGAGTTAAATTATTATTGTAATTAAACTTATTAACTTGAGACCGTTATATATATAAATAAAAAAAATTTAATTCTGAATTCATCCTATGCATATGTTATATGGCTTGGGAAACCAAAAAAGTTGAAGACATCATTGCTTACGAACTTGCTTTGTTTACGTGAGTCCAAATAAATTCTTGATCCCAAAGAAAGCTGAATAGTAAAATGAAGTATTACTAAAGTAGGGTTTTACTCAAGTTGACTACAATAATATATTTTCTAATTAAATGCATGGGTACATTTCATTTGTACAATGGGGTCCTTTTCGTACTATAATCAAATTGTTGATTATATTGCTCCCGCTATTTTAAAATACTAATTTAGGTGTACGTATCTTGTGCGTGTACCTTATTTTATTGAGTTCAAATATTATACTAAATAGAATATTTGTTAAATAATAATGATGAAATAATAATTAAATTCAATATCTTTTGGAGAATTAATTTAATTAAACCTAATCTTTACCAAAAAGTTTATCAAAACCGATCGACATTCATCTACCGCCTGTAAACTGCAACAAAATAATACGATGATGGAGACATCAAAACAATATAATTAAATCTAACTTTTATACAAAAATTTTCTCAAAGTCGTCTGATACTCATCTACAACCTATAAATTATAACAAAATACTACGACAATAGAGATATCAAAATAATACAACTAAACTTTACCTTTATACAAAAAAAATTCAAAATAGAGATATAAAAAAATATGATTAGACCTGACATTTACCTAAAAAAAAATTCTCAAAGCCGACCGACATTCATCTTCCGCTTGTAAATTTATTTACGACCTGTAAACTACAATAAAATAATACAATAGTGATCACAAAGCTTTAGTTTTGATGAAAATAATTTGTCTGAGCAAAAATTTTGACATTAAAGAATGATTCGAGTGAAAACAAAGAATATATATATAGAGAGAGACGAGTATCAATCATATTTTTCCAATAAGTAAACCATTTTCTTCTCCAGTTTAATGTGTATCTCAATATTTATAGAAGTATTTCTTTAATAGAGTCCTATTATAGAAATATTTTTCTATCATATTTTAGGGGTAGCTTTCTAATTGATCTGCACAAAAGAAAATATCAATTGATTCTCCTTTTATATATTTTAGGAATCTCATATATCTTAGGAGTCTAGTTAATATAATAAAAATAATTAAATAATAAATTAAAGAAAATAGTGAAAAAATAATTTTATCTAAAGGAGAGTCTTTTAATGAAGGACAAAAAAGTTTAAATCACTTTTCTAAGGGTCTTCACACTTTTAATATATTATAGATATAAATATAAATATAGATATAGATTATAGATTATAGATTATAGATAGATTATATATATATATATAGAGAGAGAGAGAGATTATAGATATAGATTAGCGTTAATTTAGGAGTCCTAAATTTAATAAAATAATAATTATATTATAAAGATTTTAGTGAAGGACAAAATGTTCGAATGTCTGTTCTAAAGATTTTTACACTTCTAATATACTTTACCTTAAAAAAAAAAAAAGAATAACCATATATGAAAAAGATTTTTTTATAAGAGGAAATTGTTTTAAAAAAAAAAGAATAACCATATATGAAAAATAGATTTTTTATAAGAGGAAATTGTTTTTTAAAAAAAAAAAGAATAACCATATATGAAAAAGAGTTTTTTCATAAAAGAAAATTATTTTCTACCAATAAAAATAATTTCAATTATAATAAAAAGATCAAACCATCCGAATGTAACATATTTGATGTACACCATCTTTTTTTCTCCATAAATATTACTTAAGACAATTTTGCCCTAAGTAAAATATTTTAGTGAAGCACAAAAAATTCAAATCACTTTTTCAAGGGGTTTCACACTTTTAATATATTACTAGTTTGATCGCACGTGCCTTGAACGTGTAACGTTTGATTATTTAAAATTAAATAATTTTTCTATTGTGGCAATTTTTAATGAAGTGTGAAAGTATAAATCACTTTTCAAAGATTCTTCACACTTTAATATAATAATGGAAACATAAACATATATTTTAGTGTAAGCATGTATATATTTTACTATCAGAAGTTTCAAGTAGTTGATGAATCACTTTTGCATTTTTCTTATTCTAACGTCTTTATATTTATTTCTAGATTTTTTAAATCTTCTTAAAATCAAATTTATTTGATTTAGGATAATTAAACTAAAGAAAAAATTTTAGTTGTCATTAATTATTATGACTTCTAATAAGAAAAGATTTTATCATAATTATATTTAATTAATTTTCAACTCTTAAATATTAGAAAAAATAATGAAAACATGATTTTATCTAAACTAAAGACTTTTAATAAAGGGCACAAATTTCAAACAACATTTCTAAGGCTCTTCACACTTTTAATATACTACTGTAACCGCATGTGCCTCGCACGTTTATATTTGATTTTTCAAAATTAAATGATTTTGTCTATTGCGGTGATTTTTAATGAAGTATAAAAAATTCAAATAACTTTTCAAAAATCCTTCGCACTATAATATAATAATGTAAACATAAACATATATTTTAGTGTAAGCACATATATATTTTACCACAAAAAATTTCAAGTGGTTGATGAATCATCACTTTTGCGTTTGTCATGCAATACTTCTTTTCCTTGTTGCCGGAGGTTAACAGAAACGCATCGATTTGAACCATATTTGTAGTACGATTTTTTTTTCTATATTAAAATCTTTCTTTGTAAAGTCAAATCTTTACAAAATCACTGACTATATTATTATTGCATACTTAAAATTTTTAAAAATGTGATACTTCTTAAATTTTTCTTATTTTAACGTTTTAATATTTATTTTTTGATTTTTCAAATCTTCTTAAAATCAAATTTAGTTGATTTAGAATTCTTAAACTAAGGAAAAAAAGTATTAGATGTCATTAATTCTGATGACTTCTAATAAGGAAAGGTTTTATCATAAATATATTTAATTAATTTTCAACTCTAAAATATTAAAAAAAAACAGTAAAAAGACGATTTTATCTCAAACAAATACTTTTAATGAAAAAAAAAAAACTCAAACAATATTTATAATGTACTTCACACTTTTATCCCTCCCTTTATTCCCCTTCTATGAAAAACTCTTGAATTGCTTGAGCTTTCAAAGAATTAGGGATAATGCTACCTAAAATCGATATTTTAATATATTACCTTGCAGTCCAAATTACATAATTAAGCCTCATTGTGAAATCAATATGAGAACTCAACAAATTAAAGTTGATAAAAAAAAGAAAAAATTACAGAAACTACCATCCTTAAAATTATAATTATAATAAATAACAATACTTTTTCAAAATTACAACTTATAGCAAAAGTAACAATATTTTACTCACTTCATAGTAATAAAAGAATATGTATTTTTCAGTTGTGCATATGTATTTATGAGTAATACATATATATTTGTATATGTATTTATAGCAACATTTTACTTAAATACAAATACAATTTGCTATTTTTCGTAATTATGAAATTGTTGCTATAAAAGTTATAATTAATGATACAGAGTTGCTATTTCTGAAATTTATAGATATATTGAAAGAAAAGTAAAAGTAAAGTATAGAGTAAATTTGAAAAACATAATAAAAGTACGTGATATATATACATCATAAGCAATGAAAGAAGCAGTAAAATTTTTACACAGTGTAATTTAGTGGTGAGACTTATTACATGGTTATATAAAAAATAATAATTATGATGAATGAATTATTATACTGTCGAAAAAGAAGGAGGAAAACTTATAAAATATAGAAAATATCATTTATATATTTAGCGTTATACTTAGTATAGAATGGTGTCTTTATTTAGAAGCCGAAAAAGAAAGAGGAAAACTTATAAAATAAGGAAAATATTATTTATACATTTAGAGTTATGTTTAGTATGGAATTGTGTGTTTATTTAGAAGCCTAGTTATAGTTGATGTAAAAAAACTTCTCAACATGTAACAAATTAAATTAACTTTCCTTAAACTAATGAAAAAAATATTTATTTTCATTAATTCTGATGACTTCTAATAAGAATTTTTTTTATCACAAATTATATTTAATTAATTTTCAACTCTTAAATATTAGAAAAATAGCGAAAAGATGGTTTTGTCTTAAACAAAGACTTTTAATGTAGGGCAAAAAGTTCAAACAATATTTCTAATGCTCTTCACACTTTTAATATATTATAGATTATAGATTATAGATTATAGATTATAGATTATAGATTATAGATTATAGATTATAGATATAGATATAGATTATAGATATAGATTATAGATAAGGTAAAATTCTATTTGATTTAGAATTGTTAAATATTATAAATTTTATATGAATAAAATATATTTTTTCTTTCCATACATATATTTTTAAAAAAGAATATTTTGGTTGGTAAAATTTTTTCATTAATAAATTTGTACCTTTTCTTTTCTTCCCTTTTTTAAACAATAACGTTTGGTTCTTCTTACCAAAAAAAAAAAAGGCACGTTTGGTTCTAATTTTTTTTTCTTTTTATGGCAAGTTTTTTTTTTTCTAAAAATGTGTAGGACTCCTAATTTAAAATTTGCCATATTACATTTAATTTCTTTTAGTTATGAGATTCTTTTTTCTTTTTCTTTTTTTTATCCTAAATATTTGAATAATAATTTAATGATAATTATTTTTAAAAAGTGAAAAGACGATTTTGTTTATTGCGAGGTATTTTAATGAAGGATAAAAAGTTTAAATCACTTTTCTAAGATTGTTAAATATTATATATGAATAAAATGTTTTTTTTCTTTCCATACATATGTTTTTTAAAAATTAATATTTTTGTTCCTAAAATTTTTCCATTAATAAATTTATACCTTTTCTTTTCTTCCCTTTTCAAAACTATAACGTTGGTTCTTCTTACAAAAAAAAAAAACCTTTGGTTCTAATTTTTTTTTCCCCTTTTTATGGCAAGTTTTTTCTCAAAAAAAATTGTGTAGGACTTCTAATTAAAAATTTGCCATATTACATTTAATTCCTTTTAGTTATGTGATTCTTTTTTTTTTTGTATCCTAAATATTTGAATAATAATAATTTTATAAAAAGGTGAAAAGATAATTTTATCTATTGCGAAGTGTTTTAATGAAGGACAAAAAGTTCAAATCGCTTTTCTAAGCGTCTTCACACTTTTAATATATTATAGATATAGACTATAGATTATAGATATAGATTATAGATTATAGATTATAGATTATTATTATTATTATTATATTATAGATAGATTTGTCACATACTTTTCTTCGAAAGACTGTGATTGGCTAAGGAGTGTTGGATGTAAAAAAACGTTATGCTCGATAGCAATAAAGCTAAGTAATAGAATCGGTTTGGATCGATGGGATCTACCTTCATGCAATAGGAATAAGGTGTATACACATTATCCTCACTAGATCTACTTGTGAAATTACATTAGATATGTTGTTGTTTTGCTTCTCGGAGTCCGTTTGGTTAATTTTTAAAGATAAATTAGATTATATTAATTAAATATTTTAAAATGAGAACTAAAATACTCAAAAACTTTACGAAAAATATTGTTATAAATTATATTTTTTTTCATATCAATACGATGAAAAGATCCATATTAAAATATTGTTTAAACTTCATATATCTAGATTCTAGTGCAAAAAGCTGAACGTGACAACTATGGTAGAAATGGAGGAGTATAATTTGAAAATAATTACCACTATTAATATGTCATTCTGCGAAAGAGAATTTGGCTAAGAACAAAAAATGAGGCTAAAAATAATTGGACAAAAAGAAAAGGCTACTAAATAATTGGACCCCAAAACAAAGATACATATATCTAATATTGAAAAAAGTTAATGTTGGAATAATTTGGTAAACTCACTTGGGAAACAAGGAAATTGACATGACCCCTTAGGTCAATAATGTGCAATTGTGAAAAGGAATTATTCAATTATCATGTGAAAATCTTCAAGTAGGTTTTATTTTATGATTTAACTTTTATACATTGTTAATATAATTTTTTTTATATCACTTAAAAATATAAGTAACCTATTATGATGCATTAAATTAGGCGAATTTATTAAAAAAAGAAGAAGAAGTAAATCACTATAGATAAGGTAATTCAATCGATTCCCTTGATAGCACAATTATTCATGAATCAATATATATTCATTACCTATGAAATATCATATAAGTAAAGTGCAGCTTCAAATCTGATTACTAAATACTCTCACATCTTTCGATTTTTGTTATAGCAGAAGTAAGACTCAAAATGAAGATCAGTTCAAAGTCAAACAAAGCATAAGAGGCTAAGGAAAAGTTGATTTAACGTTGTGTGTTTTGACTAAAGTCATTCTAAAATTTCCTTTGTTTGTGTTTCAGTTATCGATCAAACTATTAAAGATCAAAAGTAATCAATCGCTTGCTTGTAAGAAATCATGCGAGAGAAAAGACTCACGATAATAATACATAAAGAAAATAATCAAAAGTACCCATAACATATCGAAAATAATTTAAATTTATGTTTCTTTCATTTATTGAAATCCAATAATCTTTAATTTTAAATTTTTAAAGGCGATACCGATTTATTAGTTCACATAAATATCAAAATAATACGTAAGCAATTACATCATGGAAAAATACTAATCCCCCCCCCCCCCCCCCCCAAAAAAAAAAAAAAAAAAAAAAACACAAGTGTCGTATATTCTGAGGGGATGGAGACCCTATAATTACAATCTAGAGTATTGTCTCATTCATCATATATTTTTTCTATCTCATTTTATATAGCAATTGTTTGTTTCAGATATGATATACATTTAAGAAAGAAAATAAAGAATTTTAAAATTGATAATTCAAAATAATTTTTAATATTTTAGATTAAATTATTTTTAATTATAATAAAATAAAATATTTTTTAAGAACGAACTATAATCAATTCAACCACATAAAATTAAATTAAGAGGTCGTTTGAAAGAATAATATATAATTTGGTATATTCGTAATGTTTGTGTTAGCTATGCTTGCATTAGTTGTGATTGTAGTTTTGTTATGCAGTGTTTGGTTTGATATATTAAAAATAACATAAATTACATAATTCTTTTAATTTTCTTTTTTTATATAAATATCCTCCATATATATGTCGGAAAGAATGCAAAAAATTCTTTAATCATGTTAATATGTTAACGCATGCATTGGATCCAGGGGCGGAGCTACCCTTTGCCGAATGAACCCTCTTCGACGAAAAATTATGCTATACATGCAAGGTTAAAATTATGTTTATGTATATATATATATATATATATATATATATATATATATATATATATATATATATATATATATATATATATATATATATATATATATATATATATATATATATATATATATATTAAATGTTGAACCCCCTTTTGGTTAGTTCATATGTTCACTTATAAACCCCCTTAGTGAATATCCTGATTTCGCCACTAATTGAATTCATTACATTTCTAATAATATGAATTTTGAGATAATAATAATAAACACTTCAATACATAATAAATTGTATATCAAACAAAATATTAATAATACATATTAAATTAATGCATGCATTAGCTTTATAATATACTCTACCAAACTAGCCCTGTGGATATTAACTTGAAATCAAGAATAATTTTGATTGGACAAGGTTAGTATGCCAAAAATATGATAGGTCAATTTTAATGACAAATAATTTTGTTTTTATTTTGGACTAAAGAGATAGCTATTATGTTTTTGATTGCATTTTTCCACTGGAATTATTTGATTAAGTGTTACATAGTCATGTGTGATCTTACGGTGAACATTGTACCTGGAGCAGTTGTTCACTAGAATTTTCACTCTCCCCAAGCCACCATCAAGAATGGGAGGCACTGATGCAAATGTTAGGCTTTAATTTGTCACAACCCAAAAGATCATGAGTGGTACCCACACTAATTTTACTGTGGGAGAATCATCTAAATCGAATCATTACTCAATCACTTAATCAATATTAAGATGATATTATTATAAATCAATATAATAGCAATAATCCAGGATTAATCATTATTAATGCGGAAGTCAAACAAACTACTTACTAAAATCCCCAAGACCCGAAAGTCATCGTACAAGAACTACTAACAAAAGTCATGTCTAAAGAGATATCCAAAAATAAAGTAAATAAGAATTTTTCATTACCCGAAAGATGGACAAGAACAAATAAGATGACCCATTGCAGCCTGGAGAGGGAGCGCTCACCCTTGGATCTAGATCTGCTATCAAACTCTAGAGGTGAGGTCATGTCCGAGCCTCTAGAACACTTTCAGCACTCAACAATAGAAGAGCACAGGGTAGTATCAGTACAAACCACTATGTACTGGTAGGTATCATAGGCCAACTCAATTTAGTAGCATGTACATAACATAAATTAAATAACAAGTAGATATGCATCGTCACATAACAAATATTCAATGAATCAATAATACAGTAACAACAGGTCAAACAGTACTCACAAACAAGCCACATAACCATCAAGAGTATCAACCATACTGTAAACATCCACATAATCTACACAAATATGTACACACATGCTATGAGCCTTATTTTTTTCCAAATAGTCATGACCTGCAGGGAACAATCTATGTTCATGTACCGTATCGGCGTGGTACCCGATCAAACATATACATATCCGTACTAGCGTGGTACCCGATCCAACATATACATATTCGTACAGGAGTGGTACCCGTCCAACATATACATATCCGTACCGGTGTGGTACCTGATCCCAACATATATATATCCGTACCGGGTGGTACCCGATCCAACATATACATATCCGTACCGGCGTGGTACCCGATCCAACATATACATATCCGTACCAGCGTGGTACCCGATCCATCATATACCTATCCATATCAGCGTAGTACCCGATCCAACATATTCATATCCGTACCGACGTGGTACCCGATCCAATATATACATATCCGTACCGGCGTGGTACCCGATCCAACATATTCATATTCGTACCGACGTGGTACCCGATCCAACATATACATATCCGTACAGGCGTGGTACCTGATCCACCATAAACAAGTATTACCAATATCAATTTAACACAACCTCACAACATACAACACAATATACCAAGTTTACAAGTACATTAAAGTCATAAGACAATTCTATCAAGTAAATTTTCAATAATCATTTATACACGCATTAACAATCCAAACATCGACAATTTCAAGCATGCCCGAATACCAATCAACAAGTATCCAATTTAGGAGCTTACACACAATTAAATATAGTCTAAACTCCAAATAAACCATAACCTACCTCAACTGAAGAATCCAAATGCAAGCTAATTTTCAAACGCCTTGCCCTTCCTCAAAGTTTCAGAACGTTCAAAATCTGTTCCAATATATGTAATTCCCATAAGAGTACAAATCTAATGACACCTTTTTTTTTTATAAATTCTTGTTACTAAATACTCTAAGCCTAAAGACCAATTACAAAACCGTAGCTCCCGAATTATCCTATATTAGGCAGTGGCTAGTTATTGATCACAAGTTTTTGTAATTGTATAATAATAATAATAAATAAATAAATTCAAGGCAATCCATATAAAAAATCAGCCATTAACTTATTATATATATTTTATAATACTACTATAAAAGGAAAATGTAAGAGTGAATAAAAGATTCTTCAACTTCATTGTATAATCAGGCCACTGATAGCACTACTATTTCTTATAATTACGTGCACACATATTAACGTGGACAATTGACAAAGAAAATATTTTGTGCTAACCTGAAGATGCAGATACTCCACAAACTGCGAAAGGAAAAAAGGAAAAGAGTTACTGTGCAATTGTTGTGTTTCTCTTAATCCTAATTATCTGATGTTTTATTATTAATGCATGGTAAATTCTTTTAACTTAAAATCATTCTTATATTGAACATATAAGTAAGTAAATTGCAACTTTGGCCCATTAAATTACTAATTAAATTAATTATCAAAAATATCCGCAACTTTAAAAAATTCTCAAAATTTATTTCGAAACCCCAAAGACATAAATCAAATGTGTATATTGACTAAAAAAGTAGGTTCCTAGCTTATTGACAACATTAACATATCAAATCGAGGTCGTGCTGATCAAAAGTTACCACGATCAAGCTTAAATTTATTAAACTCAATAATTCAACTAATGACTTAACTCACCCAGAATACCTCAAGAATCGGTACTATCTATCTCCGTAAGTCATAAATCACATAGACAAACTATGGAGAGTGCTAAAATAGAGAGGATGAGAAAATTTCACAAACGATCGGGAGGGTCGTTACATCAAATACCAATTAAACAATCGTTCGTCCCTGAACGGGCAAACAAACGACAAGAAGGAAACTAAAGAATTACCTGAATCATCAAAAAAATGTGGATACTTCCTATGCATGTTTGCTTCGGTCTCTGAAGTGACCTCCTTAATATGATGATTCTTCCACTGGACCTCACAGACACAATCTCCTTAGTCCTCAACTTACGGACAACTAAATAACTAGTCGAGCCTATGCGCACCCCCACCGCCCCAGACTCGGAAGGTTCAATCAGTATACAACAACACAAGACATATTCGTCACCCATATATTTGCAATCGTCCTATACCGGCTGATAAATATAGGTGCATGCTGGTGATAGGCGATGCGCATGCAGGAATGAATGCAAAGTACACAATTAAATCACAACTCATCATAACTATCCTCATCACGACCCTCATCATCGTAATCAACCTCAGGCCTTGCCGGATATCAATACATCATCAATAGTATCCTCTGGCCTTACCGGGTATCAACATATTATAAATTTATCCCCCGGCCTTGCTGGTATTAGCATCATCACAACAGTATCATCCGGCCTTGCCGGGTATCAACATATCATCACAATAGTCATTACCGAATAACATACACTAAAATACTCAAAAAAAATAGTCATATCACCATAGAATATCTATTTAGTCAATACTTTCCAACTACTCGTTTCTAGCTAACCAACACTTATAATAATAAAATCACTAGTTTGCTAGTCATCACATAACCTCTAGTTATTAGTCTAAACATTATCCTTCACATAATCCTTATTCTCGAGATAGCAACTAACCACTATTTATTTAATAGCAAACATCTAACATCTAGTCAAGGTTCATCACTAGAGCAAAACCGTCATTTATCCACCATTCATTATTATCAACTAATCATCCTATATCCATTAATCCTTACTAGACAATACATTGCTACTTGTCACCTAACCATCTTTTATTAATTGACACCATTCATTATCTAAACATCGTTTATCCCTGCTTAAATAACATTAGTTATTAACTATTTAACAACTATTCAAAGTTATTAACTAGTCACCTCTTATTACCAACATATCTTATTATCTAGCTTCATTAACACACAACTCATCATTTATCGACAAATCAATATCACGAACTTAGTCATCAAATCAACTAATTTTCACCTATGCTAGACCCAACCTCACCATAAGTCCTGCATTAATCATCGCTAGCTACCATGTTTCAATTAAGCAAGATTCATTAACTAATACATTAGATTCCTTGCCATCACCAGTATCCAATAACAAAGTCGTAAGCAACATACCGCATCTTTCTCCGTCCTATATAGGAAAGATGTGTATACAAATATATATGTATGCATAAACTGTAATCATATCCTTTACACTGATAAACACTCCACGAATATTCAATCATTATCATAATACATACCTTGACCCATTAATTTATTTGGAATAGTCAGAACATCATAATCATGACCTTAGGCCCTTATACATATTCGAAACTCATATCAAATATCATAATTATAATTCGTAGCATATCTTTAATCGTCTCACATAGAGAAGGTATCTCTCACATTGGAGGCATAATATAGATAGACATATAACCATCTATAAAATATCTTATATCGATAGGTCATACATCATGACTACGACTATTTGGAATATTACCTCTCTAGGCCAATTTGCATATCTAAGAGGAAATAGTATCTCTATAGGTCAATCATCAAGTCTAAGAGGAAATAACATCTCTATAGGCCATATAACGTATCTAGGAGGAATACCATCTCTAAATGCCCAATATCACTTTCACAGGAAGTATCATAACTATAACTCAAAACCCATAATCCGAGAACGTCAATACGAGTTACCAAGTTACGAGTAACCTTATTCTAAGGTTTTCTAGCCTC
This sequence comes from Capsicum baccatum var. pendulum, assembly GCA_030864225.1. Lineage (NCBI taxonomy): Eukaryota > Viridiplantae > Streptophyta > Magnoliopsida > Solanales > Solanaceae > Capsicum > Capsicum baccatum. The sequence goes on along the minus strand of CM061561.1, from coordinate 259,334,821 downwards.
ATCTATGTCTAACATCCGCAACTAATTCCATAAGACTTAACAAAATTTTAGGCCTAAGTGGGCTAGACGATCACACTTCTAATCCTCAATTTTCAGAATTAGGCACACTATGTGATACAATACTAAGTGTGTATCAAGAGATTCCAACCAACACAAGAACAACAATATGAACAACAAAGTACTAGTGAATCGAAAATGGCCACACATGGCTTCACTAGGCTTGTAACACTTGTTTGAGCTAGAAAAGTGAGTTTAACAACAAGAACAACAAAGACACTAGGCTTGCAACACTTGCTTGACTTCGTGTGAAAGGTCTCGAGCTAGGAATTATCGTATCATCCTCTCCATCTTGAAGGGAATTTGTCCTCAAATTCGGATCATTGCCATCCTCCACCGTTTCCCCTCGAGAGAGATCACACACGTTAAAAGTGTTCTGCACTTGATATTTCGGGGGTAGATCAATCTTGTAGGCATTGTCGTTGATCCTTTCTAATACTTGGAATGGGTCATCATCCTGTGGTATCAACTTAGCATTACTTTGAGACGAGAATCTATCCTTCCTTAGGTGCACCCACACCCAATCTCCCGATTCAAGAATGAGCTTTCTTCTTTCTTTGTTGGCTCGCCTTGTAACTTCTTGTTTTTTCTTCTCCAGCTGCAACCTCACCTTCTCATGTAGATTCTTCATAGCCTCAGCCCGTTTGATTCCATCTAAGCTTATCACAAGATCACTTGGCTTAAGTTGCCTACATATCTCTGATTTTACGAGAATCAGGCCATTTGTAGTTCTAGATTTAGGAATGAATAATATTCCTAAAGAATGTCAATAATAAAGGACGAGCATTCAACAAAGGAGTTGTGGGTCGGTCAACAAGATAGAATTAAATAGGATTTGGAATAGTGACATATGGAGAAGTTTGAAAATGTTAAGGCTGGTGAGTTTTAGCATTAGTTTAGGCGATGAATGAATAGATGGGGTAATACACCGAAAATAGAAACAAAAATTATGTCTGTTTGTTATTCCTTCTTTGTTACCTACGTTTTTACATCATACAAAATAACAAAGGTTAGGCATATTAGAAATAAACAATTGATAAACCTAAAGTGAATGTGGAAATAAAGAAAGCGTATCTGTTGTATTGTTGAATTATCTATTTGACTTATTGATGTGATGTTGGATTAGCTGTTTGGCTTCTCGATATGACTTTGGATTGGCTGTTTGACCTTTTGATGTATCGTTGGATCCGCTATTTGGCTTCTCGATATTATATTGGATCAACTGTTGGACCTCTCGATGTATCATTAGATTAGCTGTTTGGCTTCTCGATATGATGTTGGATCAGTTGTTGAACCTCTTGATGTATTGTTAGATCAGCTGTTTGGCTTTTTGATATGACGTTGGATCAGATATTGAACCTATCGATGTATCCTTGGATCAGCTGTTTGGTTTCTCGATATCATATTGGATCAACTATTAAACCTCTCGACGTAGTGTTGGATTAGTTGTTTGTCTTCTTATTATGACGTTGGATCAGAGGTTGAACCTCTTGATGTATCGTTGGATCAACTGTTTGGCTTCTTGATATGACGTTAGATCGTGATCTGTACCTATTGGTCCTACCACTTTCAGCTCAACTGGATAAAATGGTTAGCACGAATATACATATGTATGTAGAGAAGGCTGAACAATGTAGTGAAAATTACCATAACGATAAAGATAAGATAAGAAAAAGTATCTATTATATTGCCGGGCCAATTATGAGGCCTCCTTGTCATGATGTTTTACTGGTCGTTTGGGCCTCTCGTAATGGAGTAATTGTTGTCGTCTGTACCTGTTAATCCTGTAATCAAAGAAAAATTATGAGTTTGTAAAAAGGGAGGTTGATTTACGCTTTCCCCTTGACTAAAGTGTCTTCTTCTTGAGGTCGTCGTCTCGTTGATGAGTCTTGTCCAGGCCTTCACTTGGGTAGACAAGAAGTAAATGAATGTTTTAAATAAAAAACATGTTTGTAAAAAGTTATTATTTGAAAATAAGTGAGATTTGTAAGAAAATTTTGTTAATTCATTGATTGTGACATGTCTTGAGATGGCAAAACATCTTATAAGTCCTTTTTCTCTTGCCAAAAAATTTTTAAGGATCGCTCAAAAATATATGCCCCTATATAGAACTAACTCGTTATAAGAATTCCAAAATCTGCTTGAACTTTTGAGGTCATCTAAAAAAATTTTCCCCAGTTTACAATTTATGCCGATGCCTTGCTCATGTGGAACTTTAGAGGTCCTCTAAAAGATTCTACCCCAGTTATAGTGCTCCATGAGAGGGAAAGAGAGTGTTTTATTATGAATTGACCATACTCCATAGAAGCGCCTACGTATCCCTCTTAAATAGGAATCAGGTCGAATATAGTTCCAATTATAATTCAACAGGTGTAGGATAAAATTAAACATAGTATCTCTTAACAGCATCTGAATTGATGGGCTTAGACCAAACTATACAATACATTTCTGCAAGTATGAGTGCCCCTACTATCAAAAATCAAAGAACCACGTAAGGAACTTGCCAATTAGGCAAGAATTTTCCCTTCGGCTCATTTTGATGGGGATAAATTTGCTTTAGAACCAGCTGTGTAGGTGTGAAGTGTCTTGGCCTAATCTTTTTGTTGAAAGCTTTGGCTATTCTATTTTGATAGAGTTGGTCGTGACAAACTACATTTATTCGTCTTCCGTCAATGAGTATTAGTTGCTTGAATATATTTTGTGTCTATTCAGTGTCACAAAATTTTGCTTCCTGGATGATTCTCAAAGATGGTATTTTGACCTCGGCCGGTATCACTACTTCATTGCCATAAACCAGAAAGTAAGGCATGGCACCGGTGGATGTTCTGATTGTAGTGCAGTCCCTAGTAATGCGAAGGGTAGTTTTTCATGCGAGTGTCTGTTGTTGTCAATCATCTTGCACAGGATCCTCTTGATATTCTTATTTACGACCTTCACCGCTCCATTCATTTGTGGTTTGTATGTCGTGGAATTCCGATACTTGATCTTAAATTTCTTACATGTGGCTTTCATTAGGTCACTGTTAAGGTTGGAACCATTATCAGTGATAATAAATTTGTGAATTCCGAATTGGCAAATGATGTTACTTCGAACGAAGTCGTCCGCGACCTTCTTTGTGACTGATTTGTAAGAGGTGACTTCTACCCACTTAGTGAAGTAGTCAATTACAACAAGGATGAACCTGTGACCATTGGACGCGGATGTCTCAATGAGACCAATGATGTCCATGCCTTAAGCTGCGAAGGTCCAAGGAGAGCTGGTGATATGGAGCTCGTTGGGAGGAACTCGAATCATATCAGCATGAGTTTGACATTGGTGACATTTCTGCACATAGCGGATGTAATCATTTTCCATGGTAAGTCAGACTTAACCTTCTCTCAATATCTTTTTGGCCAACATGAAGCCGTTTATATGTGGATCACATATTCAAACAAGTACCTCTTCAATCAGCCTGGATTCCTTTCCGGCCTCGACACATCTTAGTAAACCCAAATCAGGGGTCCTCCTATACAGGATTTCCCCATTTAGAATGAATTGATTGGCTAGCCTCCGAATAGTGAATTTTTGGATATTTGTCGCGTTCTCAAGATAATCTCCACTTTTTAAGTACCCTTGTATGTTTGTATACCATGGTTTTCCATCCAATTCATCTTCAACATAGAATCAATGTACAGGATACTCGTACACGTAGATGGGAATAGGATTAATATAGTTCTTGTTTGGATGTTGGATTATGGAAGACAAAGTGGCCAAGGCATCTGCAAACTCGTTCTGAATTCTCGCAACATGTTTGAACTCTATCTTTTGGATCTTCTTGCACATTTCTTGCATGCACTTCAAATAGGGTAGGAGGTTTGCGTTCTTGATATCCCATTCACCTCGTACCTGATGAATCAATAAGTCTAAATCTCCAATCACCAGTATCTCTTAGTTATTCAAATTGATAGCCAAGCAAAGTCTTAAGATACAGGCTTCATATTCGGCCATGTTGTTGGTGCAGGGAAATCTGAGTTTGGACTACACGGGATAGTGTTGGCTAGTTTCTGAGATCACGATGGCACCAATTCTGACTCCTTTGAAATTTGCAGCTCCATCAAAGAATAGTCTCCAATCATCATATTCTTCAGAGATGTCTTCTACTACGAATGCTACTTCCTCATCAGGAAAGTAAGTCTTCAGTGGTTGGTACTCGTCTTCCACAGGATTCTTGGCCAAATAATCTGCTAGTGTTTGTGCTTTAGCCGCAATCTGTGTGGCATAGACTATGTCAGACTCACTCAACAATATCTGCCATTTTGCCAACTTCCCGGTAGGCATTGGTTTCTGGAATATGTATTTCAAGGGATCCATTCTGGAGATCAGATAGGTAGTATATGCTGATAGATAATGTCTTAGATTTTGCGCTACCCACGTCAGAGCACAGTAGGTGTGTTCCAGTAGGGAATATCGATCATCATAAGAAGTTAACTTCTTAATCATGTAGTAAATTGCTTGTTCTTTATTTCCTGTCTCATTATGCTATCCTAACATACATCCAAAAGTATTGTCTATCATAGATAAGTATAGTAGCAGTGGCCTACCAGGTTTGGGAGGAACCAAAATAGGAGGATTTGACAAATAATCCTTGATCTTGTCGAATTCCTCCGTTGTCCATTCTATAGAAGCATCTTTCTTCAATAGCTTGAAAATTGGCTCTAAAATAACCGCAGATTGGGTTATGAGTCAGCTGATATAGTTGAGGCGACCCAAAAGACTTATGACATCTTTTTTGCTTTTCGGGGGAGGAAGATCTTGGATGGCCTTGATCTTGGTTAGATCCAATTCTATGCCCCTAGGACTGACGATGAATCCTAATAACTCTCCTGCACGGACTTTGAAAATGCAATTTGCGGGGTTCAATTTCAGATTGTACTTTCTTAACCTACCAAAGAATTTCTCCAAATCTGCCAAATGACCTGTATCCTTCTTTGATTTGATGATAAAATCGTCCACATAAACTTCAATATCCTTGTAGATCATATCATGGAATAAAGAGGCCATGGCCCTCATATAGGTGGCCCAAATATTTTTCAGACCGAATGGCATGAACATGTAGCAGTAAACCCCTCACGGAGTAATAAAGTCAGTTTTCTCAGCGTCATCCTCGTGCATCTTGATTTGATGATAACTGGTGAAGCAATCTAAGAATGACTGTGTTTTATGTTAGGCATAATTGTCAATCAAGGTGTGAATGTTCAGGAGTGGAAAGTCATCTTTAGGACTGGCTTTGTTGAGATCCCTGTTGTCTACGCACACTCTGACTTTTCCATCTTTCTTGGGGACAGGCACAATATTGGCCAACTAGGTCGGATACTTTGTCACTCGAAGGATACCGACGTCGATCTATTTTGAGATCTCTTCTTTGATCTTCAAGCTTAGATCGGGCTTGTACTTTCTGAGTTTCTGCTTGATAGGGGAACAGGATGGGTCTATGGCCAGTCTATAAGCCACTATTGAAGTGCTTAGCCTCATCATATCAGCATAAGACCAAGCAAAGAGATTCAGATACTTTTTCAGGAACTGGATGTATTTCTCTTTCTCTTCTTTAGACAAGTGGATGCTAACACGGGCTTCTTTTATGTCTTCAAAGAACCCTATGTTCACTATTTCTGATTCTATAAGGTTTGCCTTGGGTTTATCTTCAAAATCTTCGACCTTACTGACAAATTCCAAGGGGATTTCAACTTCTTATATATCTTGTACTTTACTTATGTTATTTTGTTTTGTTTCATTAGATGTCACAGTCTCAGATTCAACAGTTTTAAATGTGATTTTGCTGAAAGAAAAGAAGGATAAATAACGAACATTAATAATCGAAAGGTAAATTTTATTAATAATGCGAATGTCTTGAGACATAGTGTTGAAAATGAAAATAAGGAAACTGAAATTTCAAAACATCTCAAATAATCGAGTTTATTGAAGAAAAGAAATGTTAAAATATTTCAAACTCTGTCAGCTCTACCCAAGTGCTCGACAGGGCCTGGATGGAGTGACGGTCCAGCTGCTGACGGTGACCTTCTATTCATGGCTCTGGCTAGGGGATCCTCCTTTCTCACTAATGATGACATGACAATCATCTCCCTCGGTAAAAAAAAAAGAGCTTCAAGCTTTCCAGGATCTTTTCTTCACTATGACCCAGAAAACCGGCAGAATGGAAAGATTCATATAACGCAGGTAGAGGATTGGGTAGAGGGTGGTACTAGCCCTTCTGAGGCGGCTCCCAGTCGAGGTACTCTTCTATAGTGAATTTGTATCCTAAATCGAATGTGTCCAACTTAAACTGCGGCTATATGGTCTCAACGATTCCTTACAGTCTTGCTCCCAAACCTTTACCTAGTTCATAACATTTCATTATTTTTTCGCCTATATTTTTCCAAGTTTTTCCCTCAGAAATCATATTCAACTTCGTGGTTTCAATCTCATCTTGGCCTTTGCGAGTGAGGGCGGTGTCCTCTGTCATAAAGAGAACTTTCAGCAATTCTGTTATTTCATCAACCTCATTTTTACTATTCTCGAGAAACCCCACAGAATGAAAGGTTTAATACAGTGACAGTACAGAGTCAAGTGTGCCTCCGCCTTTCCTGCCTCGCCATCAACTGCGTAGCCCAATCCGCAAGTGTACACCTTCTCCTCAAATTCTAAAGGATCAACTATCCCTTGTAATTTGGCGTCGAGACCTTTGCCCTCTTCGTATCACAACCACCGAATGTAACTCAAAGCATCCAGAAGTCTCTAAGGTTGCATGCAACTTACCGTGTCTTCTTCAATATTCCCAATCCATTCCAAAGCATCGAGCCCTCCTTGTCCTCCTTCACGCTATATCAACTCTTCTTGTTGAAAGTATTCAAATCGGATGCATTGGTGTAATGTGGAAGGGACTTCACCATCCATATGGATCCAAGGTCGCCCGAGCAACAAATTATATGAGGAGGGAATGTCCATTACCTAAAGGGTTAAGGGAAATATGGCAGGTCCTGGTGTCACGTTCAGTGAGATTTCCCCAATAATGTTTTGCCAGGAGCCATCATATGCCCTTATAACCCTTACTCGGGGTTAGATTCTGGCCATGTTAACTTCAAAACTCGTCAGGGTATCCAAAGGACACATGTTTACCCCTAAACCTGAATCAATTAATGCGCGTGAAATTACCCATCCTTCATATTATACAGAGACATACAATGCATCATTATGTGGCCTTTCTTCGATGCTCCCCACCAACTCAAGGGCATGAAATATTTCCCCATCAAGGTCTTTTTTTCCTTCAATGACATATATAAGATGCCCATTCTCACCAAGTATCACAACTTCTTGGTGGTCGTATTCAAACTTAAGACATTGATGAAGTGTAGAGGACACTGCGCCAGCCGCATAAAGCCACAGACGCTCGAGCAGTAAGTTTTATGAGGTGGGAATATCCATCATTTGGGAGCCATTAAACCCTTTTACGTTCATCTTTTGAGTCTGCATTTTGGCCATATTGACCTCCAATCTAGTCAAGTTGTTCAAAGGGCAAAGATTTAATCCCGATCCTGGATCAATCAACACACGAGATATTATTCTCCCCTCATATTATAATATGATGTGTAGATCCTGATGGTGTGCTCTACCTCCGGGTGGTAATTCATCATCATGGAATAATATCTTGTAGGCCTCGAATACTTGCCCAACCATATGGGACATTTCCTCTCCTGTTATGGTAGTTGGCATATAAGCTTTGCTTAAAACCCTCATCAAAGCCTTTAGGCGATTCTCAGAAGTCTGTAGTAATGTCAAGATTGATATTTGGGCCAGAGTCTTACTCAGCTACTCTGACATAGAATACTTCTTGGCCTGTACTTTTATCCAAATACCATCTTCTTCAACCCCGATAGTAGGTTGTTTTCCCTTACTAGAACTTTCTTAGAATAAGTTTTCGGGCGAATATACTCTACCTGACCTGGTCACCCCTTATGCAATATCTGTCTCAGCTATTTTCGCTTTTCCTAGAATATTGAGTTCATAATTTCATGGAACTGCATGAGGATTGTAGACGGTCCAGGAAGCTCTCATAATAATAAAAGGAGCTCTGGGCGTGGCAACCTCGACTTCAAATGGTTCCTGCTTCTGTACACTGATAGGAGTACTATTTCCCTTCTCAATAAACCAGATGGGATGCTTCAGATCTACATTATCACCAATATCGAGCATATTTACCTCATGGTCAGGGAGAGGATTATTGGTGATGTTTGGTTCTTAGTCCTTCAGCTGAATCACATTATTATGATCAGTTACTGAATTTTGTTTTTTAAAGCAAAAGATACCCGATGGGATGCCCCCTCATGCCAGAATGGTAGGAATATAACTGATTATGTTGATACCGCAGAGATTTGGTGTTGGCTTGCATGGCGGGAATAGGTGCGACATGGCCAGCATTTTTTAGACGTTCATATAATTGATCTAGGGGTTCGTCTAAAGGTGTATACTGCCTCCTTTCAAAGTTATCTTTGGATTTAAGAGCAACAGGCTTTGAAGCAGGAGCATGAGTAGGTCGGGTTGTTTGGACTTGGATGGGTTAGACATTATATATGGGATAAGAAGAATTTGAGAACTGAGGGTGCATTTGGTAGGGAGAGGGCATTTGGTAAAGTGGAGCTTGATATGATGTTGAAGGTTGTGGTAGGTAGAGGAAGGTCGGATATGGTGTTTGTGGGTAAGATGTGGGAGGTGGAGTAGGGGTTTCATGGCTTGAAACACTCTTCGAAGGCTGGGCCGCCATCACCGACCCTATCTTTTTCTTTTTAAAATTTTTCACTGATCCTACAGATGGAACGTTCAAGCGGATAATGCTGCCATTGTTAAGACAATCCTCGAATATTTCTCATATTCGGATGATTTCGGAGAAACTTTTGTATGTAACTGTCAATATCTTATCAAGGTATTGTGGCTCTTATGCCTTGACAAAGTATTCTTTTATTTGTTGTTCCTCAACTGAAGGCCGAGCTCTTACAACCTCATCCCTCTATCTCATGGCATACTCATGAAAGGATTTGTTTGGTTTCATCCTCATCGCCTGCATGTAAGACCAACTAGGAGCGTTGTTAATATTGTACCTAAATCTCTAGACGAAGCTAGAATCCAGGTCAATCCAGCCTGCCCACTTTTTCACATCTTGTTCAATGTACCACGCGAGAGCCTCTTCTGTGAGGATTTTCATAAATAGTTTTATTCAAATCTTCTCGTTCTTCCTTACTCCTGCTAGCTTGTCACAATACACATGCAGATGCGCCTTGGGATCTCTAGTCTCGTTGTACAACTCGAACTTGGGAGGTTTGTACCCTTCTGTCGGTTCTATGTCTGGGTGGACGCACAAATCTTCATAGTTGAGACATTTCATTCCTTTGTTTTCTTCTAATTGTCTTAACCTCTCCACTACAGATTACATTGTATAGTTATTCTCCAGATTCTCGGATGCAAGTTGAAGACAGTTAGGTGGAAGGGTATCAACATACATGGGGTTCAGGTTATGGCTTCCCGATGCCTGATGGTTGTATATGTTCGGATTCGAAAACTTTTGCAGAGAAGGATCGGTGGAGTTTTTGGTTCTTGAGTAGGCATATATAGAAGAGTTGTGGTATTTTGGAAATTTTAGATGTTAATAGGAATCTGGGCCTAGAGATGAGGTGTTGGATGATTGTAAGGAGCTTGGGATTTTGGGATGGCATGACTATCGGCTTGTAGTTTCAGAGTGTTCAGGTTAAGGGAAAGCTTAGCCAGGTATGATAGGCCAGGATGCATAAATCAACCTATGGGAGGGGGAAACAAAACAAACAAAATGACAAAGGTGAAGAAGTTAGTGTGTTAGTGATAGAAGGCAGATCAACACGTGAGAGCACATTGTTCGATGTTTCCTATTTTGGGAGCCTCTTTTGTGCCAGAGGTAGGCCTATCATTGTTTGAGAAACAATCATGCCATATAATAATGACATTTGCTCAAAGATAAACCCCAAAATAAAATTAAACTATATTTTATTCAAAATATTTCTAAACTGCTGTAAAAATAAATACAAGAATGTCTAGAAAAAAATAAATGTTAAACTAAATTCTATATATGTTCTCCTCTTGTCTCTCCTTCTTATATGCCTCCAAGGCTTTGTTAAAGCAGTGGCGGATGGTCGCGAGATATGATAATGCCAGCCTTCCTCCCGAATCCCCCATGTTAAGCAGTCCTTACTTTGTTTATCAAATTCATCTCGTAGCTCTTGCACCCTTTCTTCAACGGTCAGGCACGGTGTTTCCAAAACTCCAGGTCTTTTCCCATGTTGGCAATTTCCTTGGCATTCTTCTGAATTATGTGGCGGTATGTGCTTCAGATTCCAAAGTCCTCTTCTTAAATTTGTGATAGAAGGCTTGTGCTTCGGCTTTCTTATAGTTGATATGTCTACCCCTCTTGATGCCTGGGGTTATTTTGTATTTCCAATCAGTCCATGAAGTCCCATCAAAATCAAGGGTTCCTGTTGTTGAGTAGAAATTATGAAATCTGTTCTCGGGAACTATTCGAACATCCATTGAACGAAATTTTCAGTCAGGGTCCCTAACATTTGTCCCCACTTTTTAACCTCGTCAGGCCGTCTGAACCTTTTGACTCCCAGTGTGACTTGAGTATCATGTCCAATGATGTTATTGATTCCAATCGATCTATGCATACTTTGTACACCATAAATCTCTTGAAGATGCTCAATTAACCACAGCTGTAGCAATAAATTGCACCCTTCAAAATGTTTCGCCCCATTTTTACAACACCCAAGGGATTGATAAATGTCTGCCTCTATCATGGGAACAATTGTGAAAGACCCCTTTTGAACCTCATTGCACAAGGCATCAACTACGGTAAGCAGACGAGTATGCGCTACTTCTTTCGCTCTCATTGGGAAGACCACCATTCCTAGGAAGTAAATGATGAATGCAAAGATTCGTTTAGCTTCCGAAGAGTCGGGGTCAGAACCCTTTGCTACATATACTTTTTTTCCTTGCTGGCGACCGAATCTATTATCCAAGTAACTGTCAGGCATTTTTGACCTTATCACATATGCTACTAGTCTACTGCCATGCTGACCCAATTTGTTGTTTGCTTCTTCTAGAGTGATGCTTTTGGGGATGATAACCTCAGCCCTTTGTCACCTCATTGTTGATGGCAATATCTTGTTTTCTGAGTATCCTCCGATTTCCTCCAGAAGCGGGGTCATTTCTATGTCCCCAAATTTAAATACAAAACTCGTGTCATCCCAGAATACAGTAGTAGTTTCAATGAGTTCTCTGCACGGGGTGACGTTCATCAGAGAGGGAAAAGTCCCCAATGCCTTCTCTACCATGCTCCATCCATAGTACCCCAAATCCAACCACCAATGCTTCATGTGAGGTGACATACACCAAACTATGCCAAATCTTGGGTATGAAGTAGGGATGGCCATTTAATCTGCAAAACAAAGTGTTAGTCTACCCTACCCCCAAAGAGCAAATGAAATTATTTTGGCACAATTGTTTTATCAAAATGCACATAAATAATGAGGCGTTCGGGCCAGGTTTTCTAACATGAAATCCTAGGCTTTTGCGATGTTTATTCCTTAGTAAAGGGATAAACGGTTTGGCTCTATGAATAAGAATGGTTTTGACAAGGTCCCCCCAAGTGGACAAATTAAGAGTGGAAAAGCTTGTGGCTGTCAACGCACCACTGATCGACCGATTCACAAGGCATTTCTCGAAGGGTGTTTTAAGAAAGAACGTACGTGCAATCATGCAACCGTTCGTAAAAAGAAAGGAAAGGAGGTTCCAAGTGGAGGAAAGTATGAGCATAATGCCAATTATATAAAGCAATAACACGTAGAACATAGCAACATATAATAACATGCTTTAGCAATGAAAATAAACACTAAGGCACATGACCAATAAAAGAAAAATTAGCCATGGAGAAAAAAATGAAAAAGGGAAAAGGGGAATGGGACTAACATGTATAAATTAATCACCAATAAAAATAGAAGTAGACATGGAGAAAATATGAATAACACATAAAGAGGAGAAAAGAGAAGGGACTAATAAATCATGATATAAGTAAACGATAAAAGAAGAACATATAGAAAATAAATCAGGATGTCAAACATTATCAAAACAAATAGAGAGAATCCCACGAAAAATACAAACTCTTAATGGTTAGAACCTAAAATCCCCAGCAGAGTCGCCATTCTGTCGCACCCCATTTTTCTTGCGGAAAGCAAAATTCGACGTGACACTCCTTTTGGGATTATTTTGGAGGAGATTGTGAAGAGTCGCCACCTAATGAATTAAGGTGTAGGGAATCGGTCTAGGCTAACTATGAGCCTATTTAGTTGTTTAGTCTTAGTTCACAGAGATTTGGATAAGGCTCCAAATTACCTCAAAAGAAAGGTGTTAGATACCTTTTCAGGTCCACAAAAGTGGTTCTCGATCGAATTCGTATTTCACGTGGGGATTCTATGTGATCAAATAAGGTCTCTTGTTTTATTATTAATTTAATTTTGAACTACGTGATAAAATATTTAATGAACAAAACATGTTATTTTATTATTTCTAATTGTTAATTATATAAGTGATAAAAACATATAATAACATAAGTGAGAAGAAAGAAATGACATAATTTATAACAAAAGGAGACTGCTTACGTATCAAACTAACTACCCTCAAAACGTGGTTAAATTAGTATTAATATTCTGAAACATACAATAATGTATTTAACATGTTTAACATCCTGCAAGCTAGATTAAACGCAGGAGTTAATGTTAACATGTTCTAAAATTATTATCATGCCTAGATTTGTTTTACTATGCCTAAATTGTGTTGACGTGCCAAACATGCAATTACATGTTAATAAGTTATGTCTTAAGTGTCCAAACGCTTTGAATATTAGGTGATTCATATAGCACGTAATACACATAAAGACCTAAGTCGTGTTTATCTATACTATGCGTAGAGCACGTAAGTCTGCGCCCCCCAAATTTTACTATTACAATAATAATAAAAATGTCTTTATAATATTACAAACCAAAATTAATAAAGAATAAAATAAACTAAGTTACAAGCTGACAGCTTCCCTTCCCATTCCCGGGTGACTCTTCGGAACCGTTTTAATGACACCTGTTAGAAGCAGACAGAAGTACCAAAGCACACACGAAATGAAATAGGAGTGCTAGCACATGATTTTAAGCTAGGGAAACAACGAAATATGAGCACGACAGACAAGCAATGGCGAATTGTTTCAAATTGCTCTTATAGGTATACTTTCTATGTTTTCATGGCATGATATAATCAATACACAACATGAATAAAATATTGCAACGATTTGAAAACTTACCAGTGAGCAGCAGTAAAAAAGACAACAAGAATAATAAAGTCAAGCACTTGTAATAATGAGATATGCAAGATGCTTTCAGCAGGCTTCGAAGAAAACTCAAAAACTCTTGAAAATATATAATTGCCTTGTATTAAAATAGCCAGTAATTTTTTTTATTTGTTTTAGAGAGTAGTGATTGTAATTGAAGAATTGTCCTCAAATTGAAGAGAGGGGTGGTTTATATAGTGAGGGAACACATAATCAAGAGGGAAAGAAATATCCCTAAATAATTAAGAATATTTTCTTTCCTTAATCAACTAGGATGGTCCCTAAAAAGAATCAATTAATTGAGCATGTAATAGGTCATTCAAAAGAACGAAAAAGAAAAGAAGGCTGGACACCATCAGTCATTGAAAATTTTCATAAACACATATGTCAATTGTCGATGGTATATTAGGCAAAATTCAGTCAAGACTCAAAGAGAAATTTTTCTTCCATAATTGTTAATGGAACGTCGTCATTAGCGGTATATGATATTCAATCAAGGAGAGAATAATATTCAAAGCAACCGCTCGATCCACGAAGTTTTCCCTTAAATAAAAGATTACATTGAATAATGTTCAATCAAAGAAAATAAAGGCAAAAGAAATAGCAAATTCTTTCCCTTAATCATGCTACTAGAATCAATTAGGATCAACCCTAAATATTTCAATTAGACAGTAATTCCGATCTAATAAAATATTTGAGTTGATTGTTAGGTACAAATAATAGCCTATTAGCTAATAAGAACTTTCAATCAGACAATAGACAAGCACATATATTGACATTCATATTGGGGTCAAGATCGAGTACATGCAGTATTTGGGCATTTTCACATATGTTAATTGCAAGATATAGAAAACCACAGAACTTAAAGAATTATGTCAAAACAACTAATAATGTTTCATGAATTTCACATCTAGAATCAGGAAAAGTACCTAAAGAAAAAGAAAAGAGATTCCAAACCGTTAGAGGGATCGAATCGGAAAATACTCGTATTATTTCACCGCATTCCTACGAAATTTTGGAGTTTGGCATTGATTAGTCCTTTGATTGCTGTTGGTACGTGGGGTACGTAGAGGAGGAGGAAGGAGATGGCTGTTGTCCGACGACGGTGGGAGCAGTGACGCGCCGAAAATGGCTGGACCGACTGCATGGCGGCGGTTCGACGACATTGGAGGCACGGGTATGGCTGTTTTGGGTGACTGGAACCGCGATGGCAGCTCATTTTGCATGGCTGCTGGCGCTAGTGGTTTGGTGGTTGTTGCTATGGGTCTGGAGCGGCGATGGAGAGGATGAACGGGGAAGCCGGCGGTGGCGTTGGTCGCTGGTCAGGCATCAGCGGTGGTTTGCTTTTGGAGAGGGTGAAGAGAGGGAGGAGATAGAGGGGAGAGATGAGGAAGGAGTAAGGGTTGGTGGAGCGGCGGCGGTAGCCGTCCGTAGGAGAGGAGCGACGGTTGTGGCTTTAAAGAGAAGGGAGAGCAGATAGAGAGGGAGAGAGGGAGTGGGGCGGCTGGTAGATTTAGGAAATTAGGATTTAGGTTTTCGTAAATTAAAAAAAAAAAGTGGTCTTTGGATCTTAGTCGTTGGATCAATTTTTATCGACGGTTGAGATCTAATAGGTCAAGAAAGGGGTTAAAATTGAATAAAACTTTAAATTGGATCATAAATCAGCTATAATTGTAATGAATTAAATATTTGTGGCTAAAATTGACATGAATTGAATATAAAATTGACTACTAATTAAACAAAAAAAGAGAAATAAACACGATTGGCTACTGTTTAAATGATAATAATAATAATAAAAACGATAAAAATAAGTGATAACATCAGTACTATGAATGTAATAATAATAATAATAATACTAAATAATAACTAATGATAATAATAATAATAATAATAATAATAAATAATAAGATTAATAATAATCAATAGTAAATAATAATAAATAAATAATAATGATGGATAGATATTAATAATAATAATAGTAATAAATAATACTGAAGAATGAAAAACTAGACAATGTATTTACAAAAAATGTGAGTGTGCATAATTATGTGAAAAATAACTTAATAATTATTAATAAATTTACGTATTTGAGTTTAAAAATTAAAAAAATGATACTAAAGGATAGTAAAATAATTTATGCATTTTTCTAAATTATGAATGTGACACGTCGATATGTATTTAATGTAATGATAATGGGTAAAAATATTAATAATTAGAATTAAATGATTTTGATAAAATAGCAAACTAAAAGTAATATCGGGAGGTCAAAATTGGGTGTCAACAATCACTAACACCAATTTAAGATGTACACAGTCAATCTTATTTCTACCTAGTAATATTTTTATTACAGGCTTTACTTAACTCTTAATCACCTCAAAAATGATCCCCACACCACTAGTAAATAAGCAAGGCCAAACAAAATAAATCGATTATAGGTCATTGACATCTCATCCCCAATATCACATTCCAGACAAGTCATCAATCAAAATCTATAGGTATCAACAACCTCTACTAGTTTTTATCACTTTTATTTAAAACTCATTATTTTGCCAAGCATTAAGACTTCGTTCACATAAGGAACTCAAAGTTAATGTCACTTAGCTAGTCCTCACAAGGAACCCATTATAATTTCAATAATAGAACTGCACAAAAATTCTAAATACGATCTCAAAGACCGGACCATACAAAGATCCCCAAATAATATCAGATAATCGAACTACACAAGGATCAATCCACAACATCTTTAACAAGAACCTCTCAATAAGGAAAACACATATCACCCCTGTCTTTTATTCATGTCACTTTTTCACCATCTTTTCTTGACATCATATCCTCATATTATCCTCTCAATTCTAATACCATCAATCTCATCAATATAATAGTACCAAAAATAAGTAAGCACCATAGAATTTCTAGTTTCACAATAACAAGAAATCAAATAATCTCATCACATTTATCAACAAAAATAACTTAGTCAATTTTCATCACTTAACAAAAATAATTCACGACAATGACAAAAATTTAGCAACATGAGTTTAGCCAAATATCCACCACAAGCAATCAATAAGTTTACAACTTTCACAAGTCTTTACCTATTAACAATAACTTTTAGACCTTATTAACAGATACCTATTGAAATCTCCTAGATTTTTATTCAAAATTATTAAGATATCAATTGAAATTGTCTAGATACCAATTGGATTCAATTTAGTAGACCGAGATTAGGACGGCACGATAGAGAGAAAGAAAGGAAAATGACTTCTACATGCCTCATAGCCTTACGAAGATTGGGTGTGGGGCCTTACACACCAATCTACGAAACTCTACTTGACATTAATCTTATTAAAAGATACCAATTGGAATCGCCAGATACCAATTGAATTCAAGTAATAGCATGTAAGAAAGAAGAATTTGAATTTTTCTAGTGTCTTATAGCCTCTCGAAGAAAAATACAGACGTCCTCATATTGTTCCGCAAGACTCTACTAGACATGTTCTTGCATGAAGAGATCGACGAACCTGGCTCTGATACCAACTTTGTCACAACCCAAAAGGTCATGAGTGGCACCCACACTAATCTTCCTGTGGGAGAAAAATCTAAATCGAACCATTACCTAATCACTTAATCAATATTAAGATGATATTATTATAAATCAACATAATAACAATAATCCAGGACTAATTATTATTAATGCGGAAGTCAAACAAACTACTTACTAAAATCCCCAAGACCCGAAAGTCATAATACAAGAATTACTAATAAAAGTCATGTCTAAAGAGATATCCAAAAATAAAGTAAATAAGAATTTTTCATTACCCAAAAGATGGACAAGAATAAATAAGATGACCCATCGGAGCCTGGAGACGGAGCCCTCACCCTTGGATCAAGATCTGCTATCAAACTCTAGAGGTGAGGTCATGCCTGAGCCTCTAGAACACTTTCAGCACTCAACAAAAGAAGAGTGCAGGGTAGTATCAGTACAAACCACTATGTACTTGCAGGTATTATAGGCCAACTCAATTTAATAACATGTACACAACATAAATTAAATAACAAGTAGATAGGCATCATCACATAACAAATATTCAATGAATCAATAATACAGTAACAACAGGTCAAACAATGCTCACAAACAAGCCACATAACCATCAAGAGTATCAACCATATTGTAAACATCCACAGAATCTACACAAATATGTACACAGATGCTATGAGACTTATTTTTTCCCAAATAGTCATGACCTGCTAGGAACAATCTATGTTCATGTTCCGTACCGGCGTGGTACCCGATCCAACATATACATATCCATACCGGCCAGGTACCCAATCCAATATATACACATATATCCGTACCGGTATGGTACCCGATCCAACATATACATATCTGTTCCGGTATGGTACCCGATCCATCATATACATATCCATACCGGCGTGGCACCCGATCCAACATATAAATATCCGTACCGGTGTGGTACCCGATCCAACATATTCATATCCGTACCGGCGTGGTACCCGATCCAACATATACATATCCGTACTGGCGTGGTACCCGATCCAACATATTGATATCCGTACCGGTGTGGTACCCGATCCACCATAAACATGTTTTGCTTTAGCTACATATTGATTCCTAGAGATTAAAGTGTATGGATATAAATTCTCTGTTCTATTTAATTAGACTGAACCTCTATTTATTTTCTCAACATTGATTTGTATCGCCGCTGCTGTTAAATTCAGTTACAGTATTTTGGCCTTTCAAATTTTGTGCTAAAATTGTGATCGAGACAAGAAAACTTTTGTAGGCGGATGGCACCATTACCAAACTGATCATTTTTTTTTCGCTTTCTCCTAGTATGTCATTGGAGTTGTAATTTGTTTACATTGTGAAACGTTATTCGCTCTACTAGACCTATTGCGGTTACTATTTCATTTTTCGCTCGTGTTTTTGGTAGTTATAGAAGTCTGATTTTAAACTTTTCGTGAACTTGATGCAGTTGGTCAATATCACTTAACATCCGAGCTACAAGTATCTTGCATGGATTGAACCTCTTCACAAGTTCTGATATACATGGAACAATTATATATATAAATGAGGTAGCTGGGAAGTCCTATCAAGAAAATTTCTCATTAAGGTAACCATCCCCACACCTTGAAAAATATGAATATGTGCTGGTCCCTTTTTTCGTTATTATAGTCCATAATAAGGACTACTATATCCAACCCCGGAAAGCAATCGATATATGTAAAGTACCTTTTAAAGCCCTTATTTATTGTTGATAGGAGTAGGACCATTCTCATTTATGCCTAGGAGAGAGGGTTATTCAATTAGCACCTAATAATATTTGCAATTTGTCACTGAATTGATGAATATACAGGAATTGGCTCTTCATTCTTCTTTTTTGTGTATAGACCACGAGTCTACATTAATCTAAGTTCGTTCTTTTTCGGATACCTTATGTCTGGAGTGAGAATGAGCAAAAGTCTTTTCTAGTCCCTTTAGAGTAAGTTAATATTAAGACTAATTGACCCAATTGTTAGTCTTTTTAGGAAAGCTTATATGTTTTAGACCTGTGCTTAGTGATCATGTAGCACTGGCAGACAGGGGTGGAGCTAGCTAATAATTAGAGGTTCATTCGAACCTCCTTCGGCGAAAAATTATACTATTTATACAAGTTTAAAATTATTTTTCATGTATACATAGTAGACGTTGAACCCCCTTCGACTAGTTTTCTTGTTCACATTTTTTGATTTTGAACCCCTTAGTCGTGAATATCTGAACTGATGATTTACGGTTCTAACAGACGGATAAGAAAGAGAGTGAAAACTGAAGGTAGATATCAAGATTGGAAAGGTTGTGATTTCAACTTTTAGCCATAAGTGTTTGTGTGTTGTAAGTGGATAGGTCAATGGTGATAGCTATTGTCAGTTTAGTCATTAAAGCATTTAATTAGCTTCCTCTTCTGTAGACCCTTTATAGTTTCTGAAAATGAAATGTAACTAAAAATTTACAGACATTTATACTGGGAAACTGTTGTGCTAAGACTTGGTTTTCTGAAACCATAAGTTACTATTTTTATGTGAGCGAAAGAGTCGAAAACGCAGTAAAGTATTCAGGTTTTTCGAGTTTCATATATGAACTATCAGGTATGTCTGAGTTTTCTACTTGGACTGTCACCAACTATTTATCCAAAACACACCTCAGAACTGAACGATGCTAATATATCAGGTATGAAACTCGGAAAATTGGGATACTTTAAGTTTTTTGATTGTTCACTCTAAAAATTAATACAAATATGTTGTTGTTGTGAAGGTTCCATTTAAGTAGGACTAGCAGGGGCGGAAGGGGTTCATTTGTATCTCATTCATCGAAAAATTATAGTATATAATCATAAATGTTGAATCCCCTAGGCTTCTTCGTGTGTGTAATTCTTAATATTTTAAAACTCTCTTAGTAATAATCTTGGCTCTACAAAAGGGGATAAAATAATACTTCTTCATTTTTTTTATAACTGTAGTGTTTGGACCAACTTGTGGTACCTCGACTAATTCCACGGGATACCTGTCACCTCCCACCCGCAACAAGTACCAATTACCTCTTTCCACCAAGGCTAGAACAAATTTTAAGTTATATGCAAGCAGTATTTGAATAATGTTATTGCAAGTTAATTAGCTTTATCTTTCAAGTTGCTAATTTCACTTTTTATTGAAGATCACCCTTAGTTATCTTCCAAGTTTACTTAAAACAACAACAACGATATATTCCGTGTAATTTCATAAGAGGAATTTTAAAAAGAGTGGTGTGTATGTAGATCTTGCCCCTACCTTGTGCAGATAGAGAGATCGTATTTGATAGACATCTTCCATGTATCATTTTCGAATTTCGAGATTCAAATAAATTTATTTTAATAAAATATTTTTTGTATATCATTTAAATATTTTGAATTGTTAATAATGATGACTTATAATATTTTTTTTGTAAATTTTAAATATACAAATTTTATTTTTAAAAAACTTAAAAATAGCATATCCAAATTTTCAGTTAAAGTTAAATTATTTGACTCAGAGAAAATAAAGTGACATATAAATTATGCCAACAGAAAATATATTTTTTATTACTGTTCTAGTCTCCCAGTTTGACAAAAGTTAATTTTGATCGATCTAACTTATGTATTATAGTATAAAGATTCTCTAAATGGGTATTCTTTTCGTCTCATATTAGTCGGCATATTTATTATAAAAATTTTGTCTTAAAATAATTGACATATTTAAAGAATCAAAAAATAATTGAATTATTTTTTTTCAACTTTATCCTTAGTAATTTAATGAAAGAGTAAATAACTCTAATAGGTAATAACAATATTTAATGTGAGTTTAATAGGATCATATTAATCAATTTGCACTTCCAATTAATTTTTTTCTTAAGAATTGTGCAAAAGAAAAACGTGACAAGTAATGTGAGATAGAGAAAGTATCCGGTGAGGGATCGGCCGAGAGCGTAGCGATGGGCTTCGCTGATGGTGGTGGATCTGGTTAGCGGAGAAAGGTGAAGGAGGGTGACACTGGAAAAAATGGTGATTCCGGCGAACATATCGCCGGAAAAGCAATCCCATCTTTTGTTCACTTTTTTTGTTTTCTCTCTCTCTCTCTCGAGATTCCTATCTCACTTCTTTTTTAGATTTTTTTTTACTCTTTTCGGTGTATGCGTGCCTATGCGTGTGTGAGGATAGGTGAATAGGCGTATGTACTGTGTATTATTGTATGAAACAGTGTAAATGGTCCTGTGTATATCGAAAGCCTGTTAATTTTTTGTTCATTTATTTCTTTTTCCGGTTTAAATTTTAACTTTAACAGAATTAACATACATGTTTTTAACACTTAAAACATAAATAAACATGTTATAACATAATCAAATAAATGCAATAAAAAGAAATTCACATAATCAATTAACCATATTTACTAAATAATGCATAAAGCAACTTAAACATAGTTATTCATGTGTTTATAAATAAATTCATAACATGGGTGATACAGAATTTGATACGGTTATGGCTACCCCCACAAGTACACGGCCTTTCACACGAAGCCAAGCGCGGGAGTTACAAACACTCCAAGCCTTGTTCATGCAAATGGCCGTGTGTGAGTTGTTGGCCGAACCAACTAAGGGTCTCAACGTCCTTATGTGTGAGGAGGGGCCTAAAGTGTAATAAATTACTTCTCCAAGGAGGCCACAACAAAGCAAGGGCGGATGGGTCTTTTCACTCATTTTGTTGTAGTATAAATAGAAGGTGATAGTGAGATATCCATTAGTTCATTTTGAAATCTGAAAATTGTAACCCTAAAGATAACATTTCACTCTCTTCTTCTCCAAGAGGAGCCGTCCCTAGATCTCACAAGTAGAGGAATACTTGTGTTGTCTCTTTGGCTAGAAACAAGGGTTTTGAGGTTGTGAGTGCCTCTTGGTCCTTGTAAGAACTTGGTGTTTATATTCATTAGGCTTAGGGTCCTCTCTTGATGTTAGGGTTCTTAGTTTCTTGAATATTATATGTCAAGTTATCTATCTTTCATTATCTTGTTGTTGTTGTGTTGCTTTTGATTATCTTGAAAGTCTAGTGAAGCCGTGTGGGGCTTGTTTCGATTCACTAGCATTGTTGTGTTTCTTGTTGTTCTCGGATTGTGCCTTAAAACCGAAAATTATCTCTTGTGTTGTAATCTGAAAACCGAGACTTAAAACTTGTTGTTCTTGAGGTTGTGGACTGAAATCCGAAACTCTTGTTGTTGTTGTTGGATCTTGTATCATTTGGTATCAAAGCAAGACCGGTTGTGTTCCAACATAACCCATCTTGGGCTAGATTACGGATTAAACAATTACAAAAAAAAAAAAAAAAAAAACTGAAATCTGTCCACTAAAAGGTGAAAACCGAGAATGATGTTGTATGCCTAGATCTAGGTGTTATTTTGCTTGTTTAGTGAGTTTCTAGTGTTGGTTTCTTTCTCACCAACACTAAGGTGTCTAGATCCAAGGTTGAGCTTGACAAGTTAAATGTTGTGTAGTGACTTAAAGGTAGCCGAAAGTTGAATGTTGTTGATGACTAAAAGAAGAATCGGTGGATGTGTGTTTATGTGCTAAGGAAGTGTTGAAGTTTGTGGAGTGTTCATCTCTTGAACTTGTGCATATTGTTCCTCTTGTTGAGTGGTCATCTTGTTGTGTGCTCAAGTGGTAAACTTATAAAGTTGATTGTGAAAGACTTGCACCCATCACTTTGTAGCCTTGTCAATCACTTCCCCTAAATCAAGGAACCTTGTTTTGTGGAAATTGTCAACCAAACTCACTTTCTTGATTTTGAAAGGGAGTTCAAGACTTCAAATTTTTAGTTTTTCCCACCCAAAACACTTTTCAATTTCTCACAAGTTGTGTGAACATTAAGTCAAGACAAAAAAAAAAAAAAAGATATATATATACATCTAAAAACCGAAGAGAAAGGAACGTGTGGGCCATTGCATGCTACCATGTCACTATAAGCTCAACTTAGGATATTCCTTGGTTGCTAATTGTTGATTCTTGGTTTCCCTTATTTGGTCTTAGAACTAATTAACAAACTAGTATCCTTTCCACTAGGTTGTCAACTAGTTCCTTGAGCCGTCTATTCGTGTCAACGTTTATTTGTGTGCTTTTATTCGTTTGAATGAGTTGCTGATTTTGGTTCTAGTCCGGCAAGAATTCTTTGAGTCTTCAAACAAGAATCCATTCCGGCTAAGAGCTTGCTCAAACCTTGTAAATCTCACGGTTACTAGCCAATTATACAACACTTGTGGGACACGATCTTGTGGTGACTAAGCGGCTAATACCTTGACAATGGAAGGAACAACATCTCACAATCCGGATACTAATGCACTTGATTCAATGAGGGCCACGCTTGAGGCCGTCACTCGGACACTTGAAAGGATGAATTCGGAGTTTGGAGCCGTGAGAGGGGACTTGGCAGCAATAAGGGGGAAGTATCGACTATTAGTGGGAGACTAGATCAAGTGGAGAGTCAAAGGAACTCTCGGCCTTCGACTCCTCTACATGTCTCTACCAATGGTCATGATCGGACATCCTCCGCAACCATCACTCCCGAAATGGTTCACCAAATGTTAAATGCACCTCAAGCTCCACTAAATACCGCCAATCAATCTACCAACTTCCCTCCAACCCGAGACTCCACTAGACCACTACATTTCCAAAATCCTCCAATTCCACAAGAGGGATTTGGGCGCCAAGCACCACCACTAAATCCGAACCCTCCCTTCCAAGCTCCGCTAAACCAAAGACCACAAATTCCAATTCCTACGAACCAAAATGGCCAAGGCCGACCAGCCCACTTTGACGGATACGGTAGAGAGGAGTATGATGGAGAGGGGGCCTATGATGATGCTTATATGAGGAAGGAGGAGTTAAGAGGGGGTCGGGGAGAACCTAGGAGATATCGGGGGTATGGAGAGAGGGGAAACCGACACCAAGAGAGAGACGTCGGCATCAACACCATCAAGTTGAGCCTACCTATCTTTAAGGGTGAAAGTGACCCCGAGGCTTACTTAACTTGGGAATCGGCTTGTGACAAAGTTTTCCAAGTTAATGACATCTCGGAAGAAAAGAAGAGTTGCTATGCTATAGCTCACCTCGAGGGCTATGCTAACACTTGGTGGGAATATGTTAAATGATTTGGTAATGAATTGGTTGATGGGCAGCCGCCACCTTGGTTTCGGTTAAGGTATTTGATGAGGCAACGATACCTTCCCGAGAGATACCGACATGAATTGCTTGCTAGATTATATGGCTTGCGGCAAGGAGGCAAGAGTGTGATGGCCTATTTTGACGAGTTCCAACAACTCATGTTGAAACTTGATCACCGTGGGGAACAAATCAGCCACGACATCATCCGGTTCAAGTGTGGATTGAACAAAGAGATTTCCACTCACTTGACCCTTCATCGGTTTGAAACTATTGATGGTATATTCCAAGCGGCCCTAGAGATTGAGAGGGAACTTAAGGAGAGATCAACCTTCAAGGCAAGGGTCCAAACCCCCTCGGGTTGGACCAAAAACAAGGACCAACCCGGTCCTATGAAGCTGCCCGAACCCAAAACAGCTCCTAAGTTTCCTCCAAAGCCGGAGGCTCCCAAGTACCCCAACCCAAAGGGGTTCCAATGTTTTAAATGTCAAGGTTGGGGGCATAAGGCGAATGAATGTCCGAACCGGCGTAATGTGATCCTACGAGAAGGGAAAGTATACTACCTTGGTGAGGAGGTGGTGTCCGAAAAGGGGGAGGTTGAGGCCGAGCCTCAAGATGGAGAGGAAGCCGAACATGAACCGAATGAGGAAGGAGTAGATGATGGTGAGGATGTCTATCCACAAGAAGGGGAATGTGTGGTTCCGAACTTTGTGGTTAGGCGCGTTATGATTAGTAAGGCGGTAGATGACCCGAGCCAAAGGGAAAATCTATTCCATACTAAGTGCCTTGTAAAGGAGAGTGTGTGCACCTTGGTAATTGATAGTGGTAGTTGTACCAATGTTGCGAGCCATGCTATGGTAAATTTTCTGAAGCTACCGACTACACCACACCCTAGTCCTTACAAGCTACAATGGTTGAATGATTGTGGTGAATTGAAGGTCACACGGCAATGTGTGATTCGGTTTAAGGTGGGCAACTACCACGATGAAGTACTTTGTGACGTGATTCCAATGCAAGCATGTCACTTGTTGTTAGGTAGACCTTGGCAATATGATAGGTCTACTAAACACGATGGGAGGACCAACCGGTACACGCTTGAGAAGGATGGCCGAAGGGTCACCCTTCACCCTCTTTCACCCTCCCAAGTGAATGCGTGGTATCAAAAGATGAGAGAATTGAAAGGGAAAGGGGGGAACCCGAGAGGGGAGAAAAGGGAAGGGAGGCCGTAGGTGAGGAGGTAGGGACATCCGAGGCTATCTCAACGCCAAGGGAGAGGGAAAACGTAGTGATGTTGGCTAGGAGAAAGGAACTTTTCGTGGACCATGATGAAAACAAGCCAATGCTACTTTTGGCCCATTGCTTTAATACTAACCCCACTAATCCTTCCATTTCCCCTTTGATTTCTTGTGTGTTGCAGGAGTACGAAGATGTGTTTCTGCAAGAACTTCCGCAAGGATTTCCCCCGCTTCGGGGAATTGAACACCAAATTGATTTGGTGCCGGGTTCACAGCTTCCAAACAAACCGGCCTATAGGAGCAATCCTATGGACACGAAGGAGCTTGAAAGGCAAGTGGAGGAGCTACTCAACAAGGGATACATCAAGGAAAGTATGAGTCCATGTGCTGTTCCGGTACTTTTGGTACCAAAGAAGGATGGAACGTGGCGCATGTGTGTCGATTGCCGAGCCATCAACAAAATCACTATAAGGTATCGTCATCCAATCCCTAGGTTAGATGATATGTTAGATGAGCTCCACGGCTCTTGTGTGTTTTCTAAGGTGGACCTTAGGAGCGGCTATCACCAAATACGCATGCAACCCGGTGATGAGTGGAAGACCGCATTCAAGACCAAATTCGGTCTATATGAGTGGCTGGTCATGCCATTCGGCCTTACTAATGCTCCTAGTACTTTTATGAGGCTAATGAATCATATAATGAAGCCTTATATTGGAAAGTTTGTGGTAGTTTACTTTGATGATGTGTTGGTGTATAGTATGTCTATTAATGAACATGTAATGCATTTGAGATGTGTGTTTGATGTGCTCCGAAAGGAGAAGCTGTATGCCAACATGGAGAAGTGTTCTTTTGGTGTTGATAAGGTCATATTCTTGGGTTTTGTAGTGAGCTCAAGGGGAGTGGAAGTGGACGATTCCATGATAGACTCTATACGAAGTTGGCCGACCCCTAAAACTATTGGAGAAATCCGAAGTTTCCACGGGTTGGCAAGCTTTTATAGGAGGTTTGTCAAAGGATTTAGTTCCATAGCAGCCCCCTTGACCGAGGTAATTAGAAAGGACGGACCCTTTAAATGGGGAGAAGAGCAAGCTAGGGCTTTTGATGCCTTGAAAGCTACGCTCGTCTCGACGCCTTTATTGCAATTACCCGATTTTGATAAAATGTTTGAGGTAGAGTGTGATGCTAGTAAGGTCGGCATCGGGGCTGTTTTGATGCAAGAAGGTAAGCCCGTTTCCTATTTCAGTGAAAAGCTCAAAGGGGCGACTCTTAATTACTCGACCTATGACTTGGAGTTGTACGCCCTTGTTAGAGCTTTGGGAAATTGGCAACACTATTTGTGGCCTAAGGAGTTTGTGATACGAACGGATCATGAATCGTTGAAACACCTTAAGAGCCAAGACAAGCTGAATAGGCGTCATGCTAAGTGGGTTGAGTTCATCGAAACTTTCCCTTATGTAATTCATTACAAAAGGGGAAAGGAAAATGTTGTTGCCGATGCCTTGTCCCGGAAGCATGTGCTTGTTGCTACCTTGTATTCGAAGTTAATGGGTTTTGAGAGCCTGCGGATGTTGTATCCCGAGGATCCAACCTTTGCTCCTATTTTTAGGGAATGCGAAGAGTGGGGAAGGGACCGTTGGCTTAAGGAAAATAACCATGCCTCCTACTCTCGGTTCGAGGGGTATTTGTTCAAAGGAAAGAGGTTATGTGTTCCTTCTAGTTCTTGGAGGGAATTGCTTGTGAGGGAGGCCCACGACGGGGGCCTCATGGGTCATTTTGGGGTAGACAAGACCCTCGGGATCCTAGAGGAGAACTTCTATTGGCCCAAAATGCGCAAAGATGTCACGAAAATTTGCAATCAATGTGCGGCCTGCCGAAGTGCTAAATCTCGCCTCCGACCTCAAGGATTATACACCCCGCTCCCTACTCCCCTTAGACCTTGGCTGGACATATCAATGGATTTCGTTTTGGGGCTGCCAAGGACTAGAAAGGGCCGAGATAGTATTTTTGTCATTGTTGATAGATTCTCTAAAATGGCTCATTTTATTCCATGTGTTAAAATCGAGGACGCTCCTAGTGTAGCTTCATTATTTGTTGAGCATGTTGTAAAGCTTCACGGAGTACCGAGGACCATTGTGAGTGATAGGGACTCCAAGTTCCTAAGCCTCTTTTGGAAGTCCATGTGGGGTAGGCTTGGCACGAAGTTACTTTTCTCCACGTCTTGCCACCCACAAACCGATGGCCAAACGGAGGTAGTAAATAGAACCTTAGGGTCTATGCTACGCTCTATGGTTAGAGGTAAATTGACTTCATGGGAAGAACACCTGCCCTTGGTGGAATTTGCATACAATCGGGTAATACATTCGAGTACGGGAATGACTCCCTTTGAATGTGTTTACGGCCTAAATCCCCTTACCCCTTTAGATCTCACTCCTTTGTCTAGTGATCTTATGACCAGCTTAGATGGAAATAAAAGAGCCGAGGCCATGAAAAAAATGCATGAGGCAGTGCGGATCAAGCTTGAAAAGAAGAACCAAGAGGTTGCAAAACGGGCAAACAAAGGGAGAAGGAAGCTAGTGCTTGAACCCGGAGATTGGGTGTGGGTGCATCTTCGAAAGGATCGGTTTCCAGCTCAAAGGAAGTCCAAGTTGCTGCCAAGAGGTAATGGTCCTTTCCAAGTACTTGAGAGGATCAATGACAACGCCTACAAGATTGACCTACCACCGGAATATCAAGTGCACAACACCTTCAACGTCGGAGATCTCTCCCTCGTGGATGCGGTTGAAGATGATCAAGTGCCGAATTTGAGGTCAAATTCCTCTCAAGATGGAGAGGATGATACGGTTATGGCTACCCCCACAAGTACACGGCCTTTCACACGAAGCCAAGCGCGGGAGTTACAAACACTCCAAGCCTTGTTCATGCAAATGGCCGTGTGTGAGTTGTTGGCCGAACCAACTAAGGGTCTCAACGTCCTTATGTGTGAGGAGGGGCCTAAAGTGTAATAAATTACTTCTCCAAGGAGGCCACAACAAAGCAAGGGCGGATGGGTCTTTTCACTCATTTTGTTGTAGTATAAATAGAAGGTGATAGTGAGATATCCATTAGTTCATTTTGAAATCTGAAAATTGTAACCCTAAAGATAACATTTCACTCTCTTCTTCTCCAAGAGGAGCCGTCCCTAGATCTCACAAGTAGAGGAATACTTGTGTTGTCTCTTTGGCTAGAAACAAGGGTTTTGAGGTTGTGAGTGCCTCTTGGTCCTTGTAAGAACTTGGTGTTTATATTCATTAGGCTTAGGGTCCTCTCTTGATGTTAGGGTTCTTAGTTTCTTGAATATTATATGTCAAGTTATCTATCTTTCATTATCTTGTTGTTGTTGTGTTGCTTTTGATTATCTTGAAAGTCTAGTGAAGCCGTGTGGGGCTTGTTTCGATTCACTAGCATTGTTGTGTTTCTTGTTGTTCTCGGATTGTGCCTTAAAACCGAAAATTATCTCTTGTGTTGTAATCTGAAAACCGAGACTTAAAACTTGTTGTTCTTGAGGTTGTGGACTGAAATCCGAAACTCTTGTTGTTGTTGTTGGATCTTGTATCAGAATTGAAATAAAAAAAAAACTGTAATGAATTGAATTGACTAATGAACAAAGAAATCCATCTCCAGAAATTTCAAGCGAAACTTTAAAACTCAAATTCTCACTCTTTCTCCTCTTTTTTTTTCTGAAGTATTTATCTGGTTTCTGATTTTTTTTTGGCTAATGCAGTCTGTGTTTCTGATATTTGTATCAAAAGTGTCTGTCTGTGTCTGAATCTGTGTACGTAGTCTCTGTTTTTTGTCTGGTAGAGATTCCTTTAAGTAGCAGAGTTTTGGGGGGAAAACAAAAGAGGGAACAGTTATTTACAAGATAAGATAAAGGGAAATTTAAAATATAAATTATTTTTAAATAAAATAATAATAATAATAATAATAATAGATAGATAGATAGATAGATAGAGATAATAATAATAAAATAATAATAATAAATATAATAATTAATTTTATATTTAACAAAACAAAATAAGAATTTATAAAGGGACAAAAACAAATATAATAAAATAATATTAAAAATATTAATTTATTTATTAAAATTTATTAAAAGAAAAATATATTTTTAATTTTTATATTATTTAAAATTAGAATAAAAAAATCAAAATAATATGTGATTAAATATAAAAATATAATATATTTAATATCGATAAACAAATTAAAATTTAGGGAGGATAAAAAATCACGTGTCTACATTTTTGCCCCTCTTTGTGTGAAATCACGTGTCTACTAGCACCTTGCAATTGATCAAACAAATCATCTATTCTTGGAAGGGGATACTTGTTTTTCATAGTGACTTTGTTAAGCTGGCGATAGTCAATGCATATACGCAAAGAACCATCTTTCTTCCGCACGAATAGGACAGGTGCACCCCAAGGAGAAACACTTGGTCTTATAAAACCTTTATCTAAGAGATCTTTGAGTTGCTCTTTTAACTCCTTAAGTTCTGCGGGTTCCATACGATATGGAGGAATAGAAATGGGCTGAGTATCGGGGAGAAGATCAATCCCAAATTCTATCTCTCTATCTGGAGGTACCCCTGGAAGATCTTCCAGAAAGACATTAGGAAACTCATTAACAATGTTAACTGACTGGAGAGTTTGAGTCTTAGACTTAGTGTCTTTAACTCTGACTAAATGATAAATGCACCCTTTGAAAATAAGCTTTTTGGCTTTGAGGTATGAGATAAAATGACTCTTGGGAGATAAGGAATTCCCAGACCATTCGATAACAGACTCACCAGAGGGGTAGAAACTAGGATAGGCTCAGAGATAATCTCGGGACTCACTTCAAAATTTACAGCAACCAGAGGTGTCACATATGAAAAACTGGACCCAGGGTCCAACAACACATAAACATTAAACTGAAATACACAGAGCATACCAGTAACAACATCGGGGGAGTTCTTCTGCTCCTGACGGGAAGGCAAAGCATAGAATCTATTCTGGCGCTGACCGCCAGCAGTTCTGGAAGAAGCACCATGAGTAGGAGCTGGATGAGCTACAGGAGCTGGAGCACTAGCAGTCTGAGCCTGGGGGCGAACATCACGGTTCCCCTGCCTGGCATGGGGACAATTTCTAAAATCATGGCCCTCCTATCCACACCCATAGCAACCCATCTGACCCCCAAAATACTTACCCCCATGATCTTTACCACATCTAGCACATGGTGGACGGTTATGCCAGTTACTCACAGTATTCTGAGACCGGACATAGAAGACCTATTTCTCTGTTCCTGCCTACCTCTAAGTGCTTAGGCACTAGCTGACGACGGTGCTGACATAGATGAGCGGCTCTGAAACTGAAGGCGATTCCCTCCTTGCGATTTGGTCTGACCATAAGCATGTTGCTCGAATCTGACTCTCTTATTCCCCTTTACTCTATCCCTCCTTTTTATCTTATCTGATTCGATCTGTTGGGAATGGGTCATCAGTCTGGAAAGATTCATCTCACTATTAAGCATAGCTGATCTACACTCCTTAACAACATAGCTTAACAGCCCTGTCAAGAACTTATTCATACTGGCTCGGCTGTCGGCTATCAGATTTGGGGCATATTTTGCTAGATGATTGAATTTCAAGTAATACTCCTTAACAGTCATGGATCCTTGCCGTAAGTTCATGAACTCCTCTACTTTCGCCTCTCTCAACTCCAGTGAAAAGAACTTATCCAGGAATGCATCCTGGAACTCCTGCCAAGTCATAGGAGCAGCACCCTCTACTCTACCCTTCCTCTACGCAACAACCCAGTCATACGCAAGGTCTTTCAATCTGTAGGATGCTAACTCAACACTCTCCTCCTCCGACACGTGCATTACCTGTATGATCTTCCTTATCTCCTCCAGATACAACTGTGGATCCTCATTCACCTTGGACCTATAAAACTCTGGCGGATTCATCCGCATAAAGTCATGGATTTTGGTAGCAGCTAAGCCACCTCCCTGTTGTTGCAGAGTAGAGGCCTGGTTGGCCTGAACATTGGCGGTGACAGCTTGGGCCAGCGCCTGAAAGGATGTCCTGAACTCAGCGTGGGATACATTCTCATTCAGGGGATCAGCAGGTTGAGGTTGCTGACCCGCGTTATTCTTTCTAGCTGGATGAAGAGGCATATTCTGAAAGCAGAGAGCATGAATTAATAGCTGAAAGGAAACAACTGTAAGCACGATAGACTTCTGAAAGAATGAAATAAACTTTTCCTAAAATGTTTCATAGCCTCTTGCTCATAGATATGGCAAACTACACACTGATGATCAAGACTCTACTTAACGCGGCTTGTCAGACTCCCTAGGACTCCTTAAACCTTACGCTCTGATACCAAGTTTGTAACGCCCCAAAAATGGGTCCCGAAGTATCACACGATGCTTAAGGCTACAAGTAGACCCAAGCTAATCCTTTGAGCCATCTAACACTATCACAAGCTTATTTTGGGATCATTAAAATCAAAACATTTAAACATCATCAATAATGTCTTACTACAATATGGATAAGTATGGAAAGTAACAAAATACAGAATATCTGACAACTCTGACCAATCTGACAATTCTAGGCTGACAAACCTCTACTAAACAATGTATCAATGAGCCATTGGGACAAGCCCCAACTAACCTGAACTCAAGAGATAAAATGAACAACTCATAGTAAGACAGAAAATCTGAATAACTTGTCCTCCGATCATGAGGACTCACCACTACAGGAAATGTGGATCAATATGCTCGTAAGGTCACTGTCAAATCTGGGACTGAGCACCTGAACCTACATTACAGGGAAAATGTAACCCACATGCGAACATGTGGGTCAGTACCATGGAATATTTACCGAGTATATGGGGGTGCATGAAATAATCATATTTGTATATATATATATATATAATGATCATGTCATAGGCTCTCTTTTCAAATCATGCATGACATTTGTAATTAGCTCATAAAGCTTGAAGAAATCTAAAATCTGAGATCGTGCAAAATAAACGGTAAAACATACAAAATCTGAATATCATGAGCCATTACACTAAATCCAAATATCAAGATTTCTTTTCTTATTCTCATATCAAGTAATCTTACTGAAATCTGGAATATAGAATGCATAATAAATCTGCATCTCAAATCTCGTTTAACATTAGTAAAATTAATCTAAGAATGAGGGACGACTCTTTGGGAGGTTCTTCTAACCGATATGTACACCATGTGAGCATCAATGATGTCCCACGACTTGCCCCCGTAGGTTAGGGCTGTTCTACCCTTGCCATCGGAATAGAACAATCTAATCTCAGTGATCACTATCTCAATTATCCACAATTAGTAGAAGTAAATATCTTAACCTACAGTGGCACGTAGTTTTGGGGTATGAAACCGTAGTAACATACTCAACTCGGTGCTAAATACTACTCCCAATACTATGCTAAAAGATCTCAAGAAAATTCACTTTAAAGGTAATCTCATATCTCATAAGGAAATCAATGATAAAGCTTATAATCTCGTTTCATAAAGTGAATTTCAACTCTATTATGACCAAAAGGTCAAATCTTTCTAAATTGCTTCAAAATAGTCTAAACGTGGGTGCATGTAGCACCTAAATTCTCAAAAACATCAAGCTCAAAGAGGGTTTAATGAACCATATATCAATAATTTGACAAAACATTTTAAAGTTCATGCTTTATATCATAAACATGCATAATTCATTTAGAAATCTTGAAATTTCAGCTTTAAGCATAATAACAATATCAAACTCATGGAATTTATCTTCTAGACATATAGAAATATCATAATCTCTTGAACAACAACATAGGGTATAAATTAATATCTCAAATTCATGGAAAGACACGTAAAATCATGTACCTTTGTAAATTAAATTCAAGTTTTGAGCACAAGAACGAAAGAGTGTTCTTATTCATAACCCCACATACCTCAAGATTGGAGATATTGAATGAACTCTCTACTCCAAAGCTCTATCCATGAAATTTTTAGGTGCTTCTTGTAGTTGTCGAAAAGGGAATTTCGAATATCCAAAAATATTTGAAAAGTTACAGTTGAATCACGAGTTCTCTTGACTTCTCTATAGAAACCCTAAGGTTTGTTCTTGGTCAATTTGGATGAAAGTGATGATATTTTGGTGTTTTAGGGATTTAATACTGTGTTAGAGAGGATAGAGGATTTGGAAATTACCATCTTGCTCTTAATGAAACGGATGAAGCTGGAATATTGGCCTGGCGTGATTAGCAGGCGGTGCCCGCTCTAGAGCGGTGCACTACCCTAGGCGGTGCCTACTAATCGCGGGGTGCTACTGGAATAAAAACCAAACGTGGTCTTAGCCTTGTCCAAAAATTCCAAAACTCACCCGGAGCATGCTACGACCTTGCCCCATTGCAATGCAATAAAAATTTCAAGAAACGAATGTCGGGAAGGTCACGAAAAAATTCAACGAAGTTGAATGGTCCAAAATAAAACTAAGTGTTGAAACTCTTAGCTGAAAATTCTAAGTGTTAAGCTCAACTTGACTCTTTTCGAAGGCTTTAATGACAAGAAAATCCTTGGGGTCTTACACTCTCTCGATCCCTATCTTGATTGCAGCTTCCTGATCTATAGGTCCCTTAACTGCTCTTTCTGGTCTGACTGGCGGACTCAACTGTTCTTCAAACTATTCATGATAGTCTGGATGTATTTCTCCTTTCTCATGTTCTATGACCATTGTTTCAATCCCTATGACACGGCAACCTTCCCAAATCTGCTGGGCCAATTCCTTCGGAAGTGGAATCTCTGGTCTAACCTCAAATACAAACTCAGTCATATTTTCTGTTATGGGAATTATTTGACGCATGCCTAGCTGATGTGGAACTCTCAATGAAACATACGGTTGAACACCCCTAATACCCATTAATAACAAGAATGGCCGAATGATAGAACCATGGATGACTTGTCTCCAAGAGAACCAAAGTAGATTCCAAGTGATTTTATCAGCAGTCAAAGAATGAAAAAACTTATCCCGATCTCTAATTCCTTCTGGGCATTTATATTTCTCTAGCCTCTCTTTGTAATCTTTGATGCGATTAAATCGTTCAGGATTAAACTTTTCCATTGTCAGACGTCGGTAAAGATGTTCCACAATCCACATCTGTAGCAAGATATTACATCCCTCAAAAAAATTCTTTTCTTTCTGACAAACGGTCAAAGCACGGTAAATATCGGCCAAGATCATTGGTACCATAGTGTAATCTTTCTTAATCAGTATCTTTACCACTCCTGCTAAATGAATGTTAATTTTTTGTTCTCTCCTTAGGAAGACCATAGTGCCTAAAAAGGCTACCATGAATGCAAATCGTCTGTGAACCTTCCAAGCCTCAAAATTTCCCTTATTACAGAGCTGCTTACCGTACTTTTTGAACCCCTTTTGCCTTCCGTATCTATCATACCAAAACTGCAAGGAAACCTAACCTTTTTACATCAATTTTTCTTTTGAGTTTCGTATGTTCATAAGTTTGCAGATTTTTTTTATCGAAATGAGTCTCGGGGCGATAAGTTTCTTCCGATGCATATCCCCATATCCAACATAGGTCGTTATCTCCTCTACAATAGGAGTCAACGCAAAATTTAAAGAATGAAACACATTGTTCTTCGGATCCCAGAAGGTTAGTAACG
This sequence comes from Capsicum baccatum var. pendulum, assembly GCA_030864225.1. NCBI lineage: Eukaryota > Viridiplantae > Streptophyta > Magnoliopsida > Solanales > Solanaceae > Capsicum > Capsicum baccatum. Next base: position 259,299,681 of record CM061561.1, on the reverse strand, counting down.
CATCAATCACCTCCCTATTCGGCTTGATTGTCATAATACTCGTCAAAAAACTCAAATACTCATGTATCTCATCATAATCGAATGTATCCATTTTGTTCCACCATAATCAAAGCTGCAAAGGGGTACAATTCAAAACCTGAAGCAGTACACTCCCATCTCTCTTCTCTTTGGACACTTTCCACGAACAGGGGGAGACATTTTATACCTATTGACAGGGACATAAGATTAATAAATGTCTAAACTTAGACAGATTTTAATTTATCAATTTTGAAAAGAATTTACAACTTGACTTGTGAAACCTAGTACGACCATTATTCGGACTTAGTTGCAAATAACAATTTTATCAAAATCAAAATGAGAAAAACATGACTGATAAAATTTTTAGGAAAAACATTTATTTAAATTGACTCTATCAAAAATTTTACAATAACATACCTCTAGACAAATTTAACTATATGTTTAGATACAATACCCCCTTAAGTACATTTAAAAAGAACAAAAATAAAATAAAAGGATTTAGAAATAAAGAAAAGAAGAATGATTGTTTTATGTACGAAGTTGTATAAAATTTTAGTCTTACGACCCCTAAAGGTTCAGGACTGTTAAAATATATGTTTATATATTTTATTATTATTTTACAAAAATTCAGCTCACGACCCCTAAAGGTTCAGGCTATTATGATTTTTATGTTAAAATTAATTTTGAAAATAAAAATGAAAAGTAAAATAAAGATAATAATATTCATGAAAACAATCATTTTTCTTCTTCTTATTATTTTTCTAAAAATATCCTTCGAAAAATCTGTGAATAAATATACTATTATTATTTTTCAAATAAATAGTCATATCCTGGGTAGGACTTTCTACGTATCTCACAAAAAGTGAGAATCAGACCCTCGTAGTTCATGAAGATTGTAAAAACTATGTTACTGTATATTTAAAAAAAATTCTTTATTTTTTAAATAAATTTTTCTTTCAAAAATGATTAACTAAATTTGAGAATAAATTAATCTCTCGCACTTTAAAACTGTCTAAAGCCGATCAACAAATAAATAGTCTTCTAAGCAAATGTCAAAGAGCACATAGGATGCACATGTTGGTCTTTATAAATTAGGTCACCTGTCCTAGACAGACCCGGCCCCTGTGCCGAGTCCCGCTAAGTCAAATGCATATGATGCAAATAAAATGGCACGCAATAGGGATAATCAGATTCTGAGTTTTCAATTCTTGTAAGTTTAAACCTAATAGGGATAGGTTTCTAGGCTGGTTTACCCGAGCGAACACTCGAGCCGGGAGGGACAACTTGGCCGGAAGCAGGGAAACACCGACTTCGTTGTCGATCCGAACCCCGCCTAACATGTGTGATTATAATCCTTCACCAGGTGCTTTAACACTGTGGCTATCTCAAAAAGAAAGTAGAATGCATGCGTTGCATTCCTTCTATCCTATTTCAGAAATTCAGAAATAAGCGACAAGTAGCACATAAGGCCAACAAACACAATATCAACAATAATTAAAGCAAGTATAAGTCAATATAAAAAGGTCGAATTCTTATTAATCTCCAGCAGAGTCGCCAGAGATCTCACACCCGTTTTTTGTCCAAAGGGATCGAATCGAAGGATTTTTTCAATTAAAGAGACAATATTGAGTAGTAATTATTTTAATTACAGATTCGCCACTTAGAATTGAGTTATGGTGTTCCAAGTCACCTTTTTGAATCTCTAATCAGAAGAAAATGACTCTTTATTGTGGTCTGAGAAAACTGAAGACCGGGTAAGAAATTCTGTTGACCGAGGGGAAGGTGTGAGGCACCCCTCAAGTCCCGTGGTTCTAGCACGGCCGCTTTCATTGACTTATATTAACTAAAACTATTTCGATAAATTGTGTTGAGGTCTAAATTCGTTCATTTTTATTATAACGAAAACTTGTCTATTATATTATATTAAATAAATCAGTGAAAATTTAAAAATCTTTGTCAAATTAATTTTAAAAAAACATTTACCAAGGTGTATTCTTAGTTCCTTGTATTTTAAAATGTCTCGAAAAGATACGTACGCCACATTCTTTATTGAGACGAATAATTTCATTGTGATTAAAATGTTAAAATATTAATTTATCTTTTTGCAAAAAAAAAATAAATAATAACAAATTATTTGTTCAAAATTCTAATTAAACTTAACAAAAGTTTGAGCAAAATTCAATATAAGCGGTTAATCAATAATAAAACTATTAAACTTTATTAATAACTACGAACAAAAATAGTAAATCGTTTAAAAACGGTCAACTTGTTTAATGACTAATTATGAAACTTGTTAATAATAATGAGACAAAATAAAATAAAGTAATAATAATAATAATAATAATAATAATAATATAATAATAATAATAATAATAATAAAATAATAATAATAATAATGGAAATACACAACTAACTATGTTTTAACCATATTCTGCTTAAAAAAAAATTTAATTAATAATAACAACAAAATATGATTTATTAAATTTTTTTTTAAAATTAATATAAACTAAATAGTATATTATGAGATGACTCCAATTTCCAAAATTTTATCCTGACACAGAGAAAGGAAATTTGAGAAGAAAAACAAGAAAACGTATTCCATCTCCAACAGAACTTCAAGGAGTCAACTTTCGATTTCAAGTTTTGAATGGTTTGATTACTGATTTGGGTTGGAATAGTAGAGTATCGGAATGGGATTGGGCTGATCATCAGTTTCATGACTGCTACCGGCGATAATTCGTCAGAATTTTGATAACCGAAAAGGGAGAGGTGCGATGAGTCTCTGGCGCTAGTGGCGCGGATCCGGTGAGGGATCGGCCGAGAGGGTAGCGGTGGGCTTCGCTGATGGTGGTGGATCCAGTTAGCGGAGAAAGGGGAAGGAGGGTGCCGCTGAAAAAAATGGCGATTTCGGCAAACATATCGCCGGAAAAACAATCCCATATTTTGTTCACTTTTTTTGTTTTCTCTCTCTATCTCTCGATTCCTATCTCACTTCTTTTTTTGATTTTTTTTTTTACTCTTTCCGGTGTATGCGTGCCTATGCGTGTGTGAGGATCTGTCAATAGGCGTATATACTGTGTATTGTCGTGTGAAACAGTGTGAATGATCCTATATATATCGAAAGCCTGTTAATTTTTTGTACATCTATTTCTTTTTTCGGTTTAAATTTTAACTTTAACAGAATTAACATACAGGTTTTTAACACTTAAAACATAAATAAACATGGTGTAACTTAATCAAATAAATGCAATAATAAGAAATTCACATAATCAATTAACCATATTTACTAAATAATGCATAAAGCAACTTAAACATCATTATTCATGTGTTTATAAATAAATTCATAACATGGGTGATACATGATTGAAATAAAAAAAAACCTGTAATGAATTGAATTGACTAATGAAAAAAGAAATCCATCTCCAGAAACTTCAAGCGAAACTTTAAAACTCAAATTCTCACTCTTTCTCCTTTTTTTTTTTGTTTTTCTGAAGTATTACTCTGGTTTCTGATTATTATTTTTTTGGTTAATGTAGTCTGTGTTTCTGATATCTGTGTCAAAAGTGTCTGTATACGTAGTCTCTATTTTTTGTCTGGTAGAAAGTCCTTTAAGTAGCAGAGTTTCGGGGGAAAACAAAAGAGGGAACAGTTATTTACAAGATAAGATAAAGAGAAATTTAAAATTCAATTTTTTTAAATAAAATAATAATAATAATAATAGATAGAGATAATAATAAATAAATAAATAAAATAAAAAATATAAAAAAATAATAAAAATATAAAAATAAATAAAGTAATAATAATAAATATAATAATTAATTTTATATTTACCAAAACAAAACAAGAATTTATAAAGGGACAAACAAATATAATAAAATAATATTAAAACTATTAATTTATTTATTAAAATTTATAAAAGAAAATATATATTTTTTAATTTTTATATTATTTAAAATTAGAATAAAAATAAAAAAAATCAAAATAATATGTGATTAAATATAAAAATATAATATATGTAATATCGATAAACAAGTTAAAATTTAGGGAGGATAAAAAATCACGTGTCTACACTATATACTATCTTTCAAGAATCGAGGGATTCAATTGAACTCATTTCATTAATTACATGCGACTCTACCCTTAATCGACCTTTACTTTTCTTTGGATTGAAGCGTGATTATTATTGTTTGTTGTTGTTACACAAGAAGTATACTAACTTATTATAGTGAAATTAAATTTGCTATGCAGCTAGGAATGGCAAGTGCATTGGAAACACCTTCATAATCCAATACAGCAACTTCCATAATTTACTACTAACAATTTATACACAACAATTCATAACTATGTTTCTAGTTATCTTCCAACATCAAGACAATACTCAGAATCCTTTATCAATACTTATTCATGGATAAGAATCAAGAATAAACAATATTCATACCTTAACAATGGACTCTTGTATTTGGAATCCTCCTTACATAACCTGTTCTATATCATCATGACATCACGACTAGAATCTGACGGCCTGACTTGGTTATTCGCTCTATCATTTCCCCCTTAGCTTCAAGCCACGATATTAAGTTTGGGAGATCCCTTACTAGACTTTAAACTAAAGTACACTCACTGTAAGTGGAAAGAGGACTCAAAGCTCTTTCGGTTGATATATTATAGCTCAGGGAGTTATGATCGTTTGAAGTTGACCCTGAAATGCTGAAAAAAACTGGGCAACAGGCTATGCGTTTTGCTATTGTTTTGAAATCCAAACTCAGCCTTATGCATTCCGAAAAATTCCAAAACTTATCCGGGATGTACTATGAGATTGTCCGATCATAACGCAACTTGAAAATCTAAAAATGAAGGTCGAGAAGGTCGAGAAGTTGTATCCCGAAGGTTGTCAGCTAAAATGACTCTAAGTTACACTTAGAAAAATTTTCAAGTTTTTAAGTCTAAGAGCACTCTATTAAAGGCTAATCCATGCACGACTTTTACGGGGTGTTACATTATCTCCCCCTTGGGATCATTCGTCCCCGAATGATGGATTGGAAATGTTGAAGCCTTAAAGGTATGGAATAACGCAGGCACGACATGTCTTCTAATAAAGAATACACTGATCTGAAACATGACCATATGGATATAACTACTGATATTCTGAATTCTTATATCGGACATGCATATCTGATGCATGGAATACACGACTGGAGCCACTCATAAGATGAGTTCTCATAATGAACATGCAAACCTAATGTATGGATTTGTTATTGAGTTGATCTCATGAACGCAGAACTGAATACATAGATAAGCTGAACTTTTTCTATTGAACGTGCATTTCTAATGCAGGCATATCTGACTGAGCTGACACAAGAACGTATGACTGAATACGCAATATCAATTGATGTGAAGCTTGTAATAATCTATGCACGCAACCAAATGGGGTATCTCCCCCTTGGGATCCTATATCCCTCTATGAGAGTTCAATTCACTAAGATACTTGGAAAACGGAGGAAATGCACACGGCACCTACGATTTTGATTCATAACTGAACCTCTGGAATCTGAATCTAGTACATGACGCATGAACTGAATTATACTCGCAACTACTAGTATACTCAATCTTGGAATAGTAACATATCTGAGAATTCGGGTAGCATGATTAATTGAAAAAAACAAGCAAACAAATCATGAGAATTTGACATTCTGACTATTGAACTGATTTGCTGGCTGAACAGACTGAACTACACAGGAAACTTATACCCAATCTGGAGTATCTTATCAACACTCTTCGTAGAAAAAAAAATTCTAGTAGCATTAGGCAGCAAAAGATCTTGGGCATGAGTCACACAAGACATCCGACTATAGGATCCCAACATTGACATTACTCTGCAGCCTGGAATATAGACATATAACTCATAAATCATGATAGAATTGTCAGTCCTTAGTCAATGCGACTTCTTACTTCCAAGATCAGCACACTCCACGAATACTCCCTTAACTGTACTATTTCCCTTAGATATCACATTCATTTGATTCAACTTATAATTCTCATATGGGCATTGATAGCTCTTTCTACAATGTCTATAGTAGCTTAAATCCTTTCACTGTGATCAAGCCTAACTCCAAGTCCCAAAAATACAACATGTCATACCATGATACTAGTCTAAACAATATGATTCAATCTTCTATATCCTTTTAAAGTTTACACCCTAAGCATATCATGCCTTCCTACATTAATGACTTAACTCTGAACTCTTACTATAGATTCACTAGCGCATATTGCGTCACTTCACTAAAATCCCAACATGTCATTCAAGCCTATCTTCATAACCTCATATGAACTTCAACCCAAACACCCATGAAGAAACACTTCTCATATTCTCTAAACCACTCTTAATATAACTCCCACGTGCTACCCCAAGAACATGCACATACAAATTTCCACTAAAACTCACATATATCAAAAACTTGGCCCCAGATCTCACTTCACACTTATGGTCTTATCTAAAACAAGCATACTATAAAGCGGGAGTACATGAGTCATGAGCTACATGACCTCAACTGGAGTTCATAACTTATGGAATGGGATTCCGACTACTGAATGAACTGAAACTTCTCATTTTAGAACTCGAAGAGTACACGGTTCTCTATCATAAGCATGAACATGAATTTTGATCATTGGACTGAAATGTAAGGCATGAGTAGATATTGGGATAACTGAAAAAAATATATATATACTGAGATAAGAATGGGTTGTCTCACCCTCACTTTCTGACGTTCTATATCATCATGACATCACGACTAGAATCTGAAGGCCTGACTTGGTTATTCGCTCTATCATCTCCCCCTTAGCTTCAAACCATGATATTAAGTTTGGGAGATCCCTTACTAGACTTTAAACTGAAGTGGTATCAGAGCAGTTCGTCCTAGTGAGTCTACAAAGCCGTGTCTACGTAGAATCTCGTTTATCGGTGTGTTGTGCACCACATCTATAAACAGGAGGCTATTGGACATTTAGGGATTATTTCCACTCTCCATTTCTTAGTTCGTGCAATAGAGTCAGAATGTTCCTCTTTCATACTCTTATTCGTGCTCTGATGTCGCCCATATGAAAGTAAAAAGTCATCCCAAATTCTTTCCTTACTCTAATGTCCTCCGATATGTCTCATTATTGAGGTGATTCAAGTGTAGAAGTTTAGAATCTAATGGTATGGTCCTTTCTGATTGAACCATATAAGAGTTAAAATTGTGCAAGGACTTGAGAAGAGTCCGTTAGTGCTTCAATGTGTATTGATTCCGATGTAGACATTGATCTTGATGGAATTGTGCTTTTCAGCTTCAGGTATTAATTGCATTTAGTCCCTTTCAAATTTATGTTACAAATGTCTTGCTTAAGGGAGGATGATGTGTAGTAAAATGTTGGAACTGTATTTCCACCCGAATAGTAGTATGCGTTAAAGTGTTGTTGTCATGACCTATTGGTAGTGAAATTAGACCAAGAAGTTGGTGATGTGAAGTCTCAAAGTTAGAAGTCAGAGTGAGGGTGACTTTTATGTAAATGAATATTTTAGTTGAATAACCAATGTTCGAGAATGATTTACCCCCCTTATGGTGATAGACTAATGTGGTAACTAGTAGCATGTGTGGATGGTATGGTAGTCCGTGGAGGAAGTGTTTGACTCCGATTTTATTTATACAGAGTAAGATGTGTATTCATAGTTCATTGGATATTGCGTATTAAATTTCTATCTCATGTAATCTTGTCATCAAGGTGTTGTTGAAAAAAAAAATAAAGTCTAGTGAAGACGTGTGGGGCTCTTTCGATTCACTAGCATAGTTGACTTGTCATTCATTTCATTTTCTTGTTCAAAATACAAAATCAAAGTCTAGTGAAGCCGTGTGAGGCCTATTTCGATTCACTAGCAACTTGTTGTCCAACTTGTTGTTCTTGTGTTGGTTTAATGGATGTATAGCTGAATTTGTTTGCATAAGATTGAGTTGGTAAAGAGGTGATTCGTCCTTGTGTGTTGTTTAGTAGATGGTAGAGAAGGAGTTGTCAGTTAGAGTGATTTGTAGGTTGCTTGAAGTGTGAAAATGGCTATATTATCCAGTAAGTTGTAAGTATAGACTCATGGTTGTTTGTGGAATTTGAAGGCAGTCTAACTGTATGCTTGAGTAAGTAAGCGTGATGTGAGAGGCCGTATAAGTAGATAAGATTGTATGGGGTTATAGTATAAGATTAATATCGATCATGTCTATTATGTGACTTTAGACCTTCTTTTCCTTGGTAGTTATAAACTAGTACTACTAGTGAGAAGATATGTAGTAGATTTTTGAGGTATAGTAGTAATGTTATAAAGGTGCTTTGTTCGTGGTTAGTATCTAGATAAAAATTAAGTATTTGGGATAGAATGTCCCAATTTGATGGACTAGTAAATTATGTTGTATTCTTCATGGGCGATATTTACTGAATAAAACAAGTATGAGCTGATGCCTATGATGCCTTACAGCATGTATTTATAGTACCTAAAAGTCCCTAAGTCAACAAGGTAAAAAAATGCAAGCTATTCAATTATCAACTACAAGCTGAAAATCTGAAAATCCTGCACATGCATGCTGAAATTTCTGCACATGCTTGCCAACCTTTGTGGACCTTTTAAAGTGGAAAATTTGCAGTTTCATACCAGCTCGTGTGAACTTCCTAAAGTCTAATAAATGTGCTGCCAGACTATTTTGACCATCTAGAAGGTGATGGAACGTTGGCAGCAATGCGGAGCATTTATCGAAGCCCGGCCAAGCTAGAAAATGCGCCCAAATAGTCTGAAACATGCCGAAAACGTGAGGAGTTTAATGGGTTGTGACGTTGAGCGTCACAATGTGGTTGTAAAAATAGTGACTTAAGATTATGATGTATTGTAACAGCCCAGGCCACCGGCGCATGCGAATTGTCCGCTTTGGAGCCTCGGCCCCTCACGGTTTTAAAACGCGTCGCATACGTGGAAGGTATCCATGCACCTATAAGGCACACTTCGTTCCCCTTCACTACCGATGTGGGATTTGCCTAAGTGAATGCAGGCGTTACGTATCGCCGTCCCTACACTCACCCCCGTAGGGACTCAGCATCCTCGCTGAGGTTTGCCCCACCACCGGCACCGACGCTGTCTCTGATACCAACTGTAACAACCCAGGCCACCGGCGCATGCGAAATTGTCCGCTTTGGAGCCTCGGCCCCTCACGGTTTTAAAACGCGTCGCATACGTGGAAGGTATCCATGCACCAATAAGGCACACTTCGTTCCCCTTCACTACCGATGTGGGATTTTCCTAAGTGAATGCAGGTGTTACGTATCGCCGTCCCTACACTAAATGTAACACCCCGTAAATTTTTTCGTACACTTATCGCGATTATATGGAGTCCTAAAGACTTGCGTATGGGTTAAATTAAGCTTATGGTGTTCAGAAGTATCCCGTCAATAGTTGTATGTGTAGGTATTGGAATAAGCTTTCCAACGATATAAAGTTTGCCTAAAACAGAGGAGTATTTCATATAAGCGAGCACATTCGAAATTTCAAAACGGTGACCGGGAAGCCTGTGAACAGTGATTCTGCAGGAAAATTTCTGCAGCTAGGCACTACAACTTCAGACAATCATAACTCCTTGTACAAAAAGAAATGTGTGAGATGATATATATAGACTAAAATCTCCGAGAGTCATCTTTTTAATGCAATTGGTTTCATCCAAATCCAACATCTGCGTAAGGAGTTATACGCGTTTTACTTCAGCCTCTCAAAACAGATTTTTAGGGTCAACTTCAAACGATCATAACTCCTTGTACAGGACTAACTGGGTGGTATACTTTATATGAAAATGAAAGCCCTTTGAATTATCTTTCCAATGCAATTGGTTTCACCCAAATCCGATACCGGAGAAAAGAGTTATGATCAATTTACTTCAGCCTGTCAAAACTGTCCACTGGGGACAGATTCGGAATTTAATTCAATTTTTAGGGCACAATGGTCCTTTTCTATTACCTTTGGACGAAAAATTGGTCTTAAAAACCTGCACTTAGCCTCAATTTTATCAGATTTTATCCAAATTTTAGGAAAGGTGAAAACCCTAGCCAATTTCAACCTCAAATATTTTGTGATTCAACCGTAGAAAATTCAAATTGGTTCCGTAGTTGTGTTCACCATCTCGGAAGCTTCAAGAAGCACCCCATGGTTATGTAAGGAGGATCCTAAATACAAGAGTTCATTGTTAAGGTATGAATATTGTTTATTCTTGATTCTTATCCATGAATAAGTATTGATAAAGGATTATGAGTATTGTCTTGATGTTGGAAGATAACTAGAAACATAGTTATGAATTGTTGTGTATAAATTGTTAGTAGTAAATTATGGAAGTTGCTGTGTTGGATTATGGAGGATGAATTGTGGTGATATATCATTATATTAGTGGTTATGTATGCCTAGTGATCATGTTGGTATTGGATGGTGATTAAGAAGGGAAATAAAGGCTAAGAGTGATGTTGAGGGATATTTCATGAAAATGCATGATATGTGAATGTAATAAGAGTATAAGAGGATGTATGTAGTACTCTTATTGATGAGCTAAAGGATTACTTCCTAGACATTATTTGGTGAAGTTAATACCTAAATGGTAAGGTTTGGTTGCTAATACTAGTTTGCCACAAATGACTTATTGTAGATAAGTGTTCGAAGAGTACGGGAAGTCACTTGTATTGAAGTGGTTATATCAAGGTATGTAAGACATACTCTATCTATTCTTTGGCATGAATAATGACCCATGGCACTCTCAAGTAAGCTTCTAACATTGTCCTACGACACATGACACATAATAACATCATATGATCTTCGACACTACCAATTGAACTTGTTTTCACTTTTAAGATGTCCGGCTAGTCAAAAAAAATGTCCATACACTATTGTTGACTCCGAAATGGTTTAATGAGGTATCCATGATTCTCTACTTCATCTTCATGATATTGATTACCTATTTACATGTTTTTCCTATTGAGGTATCATGGTTTCAAGTTCCATAAAGTGTGACCACAAAGTAACCAATCTCAAAGATTAATTGAATTAAGAAATGGAATGTTTGTATTTTAAATTGATAATATGATGTAATGTATTAGTACCACTGATCAGTTGGCCATTGTATTATAAAGATTATGTATATATGCTATTCCAGGGGTGGTCCCTGATGTATTGTATTAGTACCACTGATCAGTTGACCATTGTATGACATATGTCATGTATTGATAAGGATTACGGGAAGTAATGATATGAAAGTAATGTGCAGGTATCCCATCAGTTCTTTTAAGTGTGGCCTACTCATACTATTTATTCACTGGTATCTGGGTTCTGTTGATCTTTTGTATCTCATCTTGATACTCACTGCCTTACATACTCAGTACATATTTCCGTACTGACGTCCCTCACGGGGGACCTGCATTCATGCCTGCAGGAACAGGTACTTCAGGTCGTACACCTCCGCAGTAAGAGCCAAGACATTCTGTTGTTAGTGGTGAGCTCCAGTTGTTTCGGGGCATCCCAAGTCGTCTCTATATGTACTTTTGGTATTTGCATAAAAGTCTTTTGTGGGCGGGAGTTTGTCCCGACCCCAACTCAGTTGTGTATCTATGTAGAGGCTTTTGTAGACATATTGTACAGCCATAGAAGTGTTTGGTTGATAGACGTGATGGCTCTGACGGCCAATTACTGTTCATATATATATTTATACGTGTCTGCTGGGCTGATACAGGTACTGTTTTCTTCTATTTACAATGAAGTGCTGCCCAAATTTCTAATTTTCATAAGTAATATGAATGTGAAAGAATAGGTTATGAACGGGTTCTCCCGGGCCTCCTCGGCTACGGGTGTCAGTCTACTCCAATGGGATTTGGGGTATGACAGAAGTGGTATCAGAGAAGTTCGTCCTAGTGAGTCTACAAATCCGTGTCTACGTAGAATCTCGTTTATCGGTGTATTGTGCACCACATCTATAAACAGGAGGCTATTGGACATTTAGGGATTGTTTCCACTCTTCATTTCTTAGATCGTGCAATAGATCCCATATTAGAGATAAAGTCATAATCAATCGCTTAATCCAATTGTTTCTTTTTTATTTATTATAGTGACGATGCCGGTTACAAGGAGAAAGAATAAGTGGAAGCGAGTAGATGCAGTGGCCGGAGAAGTACTAGTAAGTCACCACCGGCACAAGCTGAGCAAAGTGAGTTTCAAGCTGAGCATATATCAGGCGCTTCTTCTCCTCCGGAAGGGCCGTCTATTAATGCTGTTGATCGAGATTTGAGGGATGCAGTACAACTTCTGACGCGTTCACGGGGACGGCGATACGTAACGCCCGTGGAACAAATCCATGAGGTCGGGGACGGCGATACGTAATGCCTGGACAAAGCGAACAATATCTCATGTGCCAGGGCCCAGTTCGCTGCGTAACTCTGACATGTGTGACGCGTTTTAAAACCGTGAGGGGCCGAGGCTCCAAAGCGGACAAATTCGCATGCGCCGGTGGCCTGGGCTGTTACTGTTGGTATCAGAGCCAGCGCCGGTGCCGGTGGTGGGGCAAACCTCAGCGAGGACGCTGAGTCCCTACGGGGGGTGAGTGTAGGGACGGCGATACGTAATGCCTGCATTCACTTAGGCAAATCCCACATCGGTAGTGAAGGGGAACGAAGTGTGCCTTATAGGTGCATGGATACCTTCCACGTATGTGACGCGTATAGTTGCCGGTCAAGTTCAAGGGCAAGCTATTCCTACCACGGATTCTAGTGGTATGGATAGAGCAGCTAGCCTTCGGACTCAGGATTTTCTGAAACTGGATCCTCCTACTTTTACCGGATCAGATATTAATGAAGACCCGCAGGATTTTGTCGATCAAACCCAAAGGGCTCTAGATGTTATGCATGTATCCGGTAAAGAGATGGTTGAGCTAGCAGCATATAGACTGAAAGGAGAGGCTATATTGTGGTATGAGGATTGGAAATGATCTAGGGGTATTGATGCACCTCCAACTACGTGGGGAGAGTTCAAAAATGCATTTATTGATCATTATCTTCCATTTGAGACTCGTCAGGCCCTTGCAGATCAATTCTTAAATCTTCGTCAGGGTAATATGAGTGTAAGGGAGTATAGTCTTCAATTTAACTCCTTGTCTCGATATGCTTCTAATGTGGTAGCTACTATGGACGACAGAGTCCATCACTATGTGAATAGATTGGAACCATACTTGGTTAGAGATTGTACCATTGCTTCTTTGAACAAGGACATGGATATAGCGAGGATACAAGCTTTCGCTCAGAAGATGGAAGATAAGAGGCAAATAAGAAGAACCCAGGAATCAGAAAAAGGATATTCTAAGCGGCCCAGAGCTATAGGGCAGTTTGTGGCATCTCAGGGAGGTTTTAGGCCTTTGTTCTCTCATAGATTGCCTAGCCCGTTATCTTCTTATCCTGCAATTAGTGCTTCACCGCAATTTCAAAGGTTCAGAGGTAATCAGTTTGGGCAAAGCAGTGAAAATCAGAGTTCGCGAACAGTGGGGTATCAAGGGCAAGGGAGTATGAGTCAATTGAGACCTCCACGACACCCGTGCCCCATTTGTAGAAAATTTCACTTTGGCGAATGTCGGCTTGGGACGAACAATTGCTTTTGGTGCGGTAAGCTGGGGCATATGGCTAGAGATTGCCCACGCAGGACCACAGGTAGTATAACACGACCTACCGGATCAGCTGTTGCATCATCTTCGGTGCCTCCTTTGAGTAGGGGTGCACAACCTATGGGTCACGGTAGAGGTGATAGAGGAGCAGCTAGTGCTAGCGGAGCTCAAAACCGTGTGTATGCCCTAGCAGATCGGCAGAATTTAGAGGCTTCTCCAGACGTGGTTACAGGTACGTTGTCCATACTTGCACTTGATGTGTATGCCTTAATTGATCCTGGTTCTACATTATCGTATGCTACTCCTTTGGTTGCGGGAAGGTTCGGAAGTACACCCGAATTATTAGCCAAGCCATTTGAAGTATCAACGCCAGTGGGGGAATCTCTTATAGCTAGGAATGTTTATCGAAATTGTGTTGTGAATATTTGTGGTCGTGATACGATGGCCGATCTTGTTGAGTTAGAAATGGTAGATTTTGATGTTATTATGGGCATGGATTGGTTAGCGTCTTGTTATGCTACAGTAGATTGCCGTTCTAAGAAGGTATATTTCTATTTCCCAAATGAGGCAGTCCTTGAATGGAAGGGTAATGTTGGCGCGCCGAGAGGTAGATTTATTTCTTACTTTAAGGCAAGAAAAATGATTTCCAAGGGGTACATATACCATCTGGTTAGAGTAAGGGATACAGAGGCAGAGCCGCCAACTTTTCAGACCGTTCCGGTTGTGAATGAATTTCCTGATGTATTTCCTGAAGAACTACCAGGTTTACCTCCTGAACGAGAAGTGGAGTTTGGTATTGATTTGTTGCCAGACACACAGCCAATCTCAATTCCTTCTTATAGAATGGCACCAGCAGAGTTGGGAGAATTGAAAGAGCAACTGAAAGACTTGCTAGAGAAGGGATTCATCAGGCCTAGTATGTCCCCTTGGGGAGCACCAGTATTGTTTGTGCGTAAGAAAGATGGGTCGCTGAGGATGTGTATTGACTATCGGCAATTGAATAAGGTGACTATCAAGAATAAATACCCCCTTCCCCGAATTGATGATTTATTTGACCAGTTGCAGGGTACCCAGTGTTTTTCCAAGATTGACTTGAGATCAGGCTATCATCAAGTGAGAGTCAAGGATAAAGATATACCCAAGACAGCTTTTCGAACACGGAATGATCATTATGAATTCCTGGTTATGTCATTCGGGCTGACAAATGCACCCGCAGTTTTTATGGATCTGATGAATAGGCTGTTTAAGCCGTTTCTAGATATGTTCGTGATAGTTTTCATAGATGATATTCTGGTCTACTCTAGATCAGAAGAGGACCATGTTAATCACTTAAGGCAGGCGTTGCAGATTCTTCGTGATCGTAAGTTGTATGCGAAGTTTTCTAAATGTGAGTTTTGGCTCAAGTCAGTGGCATTTTTGGGCCATATTGTATCCAGTGAAGGCATAAAAGTTGACACTCAGAAGATTGAGGCTGTGAAGAATTGGCTAAGACCCACGACGCCTACGGAGATTCATAGTTTCCTCGGGTTGGCAGGTTATTATCGAAGGTTTGTTGAAGGTTTTTCTTCTATCTCTGCACCCTTGACTAAGTTGACGCATAAAGCCTCCAAGTTTCAATGGAATGATGCCTGTGAAAAGAGTTTTCAGGATCTGAAGAGCAAGTTGACTTCTACACCGGTATTGGTACTTCTTGAAGGCACAAAAGGGTATGCAGTGTACTGTGATGCTTCGAGAATTGGCTTAGGATGCGTACTAATGCAACATGGTAGAGTAATAGCCTATGGCTCTAGACAGTTGCGACCTCATGAGAGGAATTATCCCACGCATGATCTTGAGCTAGCTGCAGTTGTATTTGCTTTGAAGATATGGCGCCACTACTTATATGGGGTTCATGTTGACATATATACCGATCATAAGAGCCTGCAATATATCTTCAGTCAGAAAGATCTAAACTTGAGGCAGCGGAGATGGCTTGAATTGTTGAAAGATTATAATGTTGATATCTTGTATCATCCAGGGAAAGCGAATGTGGTAGCGGATGCACTGAGTCGTAAGTCTAAAATGGCATCTATAGAAAAGCAGGGGATGATTAAGGATCTTCACCAACTAGCTAATTTGGGAGTCCGACTTCTCGAAACTCCAGATGAAGAGGTTATTGTACGTAATGCAGCGGAATCTTCATTGATAGCTGAAGTGAAAGAGAAGCAGTATGCAGATCCAATTTTATTACAGGTTAAGGAGGATGTGCAGAGTGGCACGACAAAGGCATTTGAGCTTACGCGAGAAGGAGTGCTTTAGTGTCAGAATCGTTTATGTGTACCTGATGTAGTTGAGCTAAGAAAGAGAATTATGACCGAAGCACACTGTTCAAGGTATTCCATCCATCCAGGGTCGACTAAGATGTATTAAGATTTGAAAGCAATATATTGGTGGAATGACATGAAGAAGAATATTGCCGAATTTGTAGCTGAATGTCCGAATTGTCAAAGAGTCAAAGTAGAACACCAGAAACCCGGTGGTTACATGCAATGTATAGATCTTCCAGTCTGGAAGTGGGACAAGATCAATATGGATTTCATCACGGGTTTGCCTCGTACATATCGGAAGTTTGATTCCATATGGGTGATCATTGATAGGCTTACAAAATCTGCGCACTTCTTACCAGTTAAGACAACTTATACGGCGGAAGAGTATGCGAAGTTGTATATTAAGGAGATCGTTCAGTTACATGGAGTTCCAATTTCCATTATATCCGATCGAGGAGCCCAATTTACCGCGAATTTCTGGAAGTCTTTTCAAAGGAGTTTGGGGACACAAGTAAATCTAAGTACGGCTTTTCATCCTCAAACGGACGGACAAGCGGAACGTACCATCCAGACACTTGAAGATATGCTACGAGCATGTGTATTAGATTTCAAAGGCAACTGGGATGATCACCTACCTCTTATCGAGTTTGCCTACAATAATAGCTATCATTCAAGTATCAAAAGGGCACCATATGAAGCATTGTATGGAAGAAAGTGTAGATCGCCAATAGGATGGTTTGAAGCAGGTGATGCGGTCTTATTTGGACCGGATCTTGTTTATCAAGCAATGGAGAAGGTTAAAGTGATCCAACAACGGCTTGCAACAGCTCAAAGTCGACACAAATCTTATGCGGATGTTAGAATAAGAGGACTTGAGTTTTCTATCGACGATTGGGTATTCTTGAAAGTATCACCAATGAAAGGAGTGATGAGGTTTGGCAAGAAAGGAAAGTTAAGTCCACGATACATAGGTCCGTATAAGATCATTCAAAGATTTGGACAAGTTGCTTATGAGTTAGAGCTACCTCAAGAGCTCTCAGCGGTTCATCCCGTATTTCATGTTTCGATGCTTCGCAAGTACATCGGAGATCCATCGCACATCACTACTATGGAAGATGTACAAGTTACAGAAGATCTCACTTTTGAAGAAATGGCTATTGCTATTCTTGATCGCCAAATTAAAAAGATAAGGAATAAAGAGATAGCATCGGTAAAAGTACTTTGGAGGAATCAACAAGTTGAGGAGATCACATGGGAAGCCGAGGAAGCGATGAAGATTAAGTACCCTTACCTATTCAGCGATGAGGAGGAAGTTCATGAGACAGAAGAAGAACAATAACAAGTAAGTGTTTATTTTTATGCAAGGATGTTATGATGATGAATATGTTAATTGTGAGCTTGGACATGTCTTAATTGAGTAACTATGCTAACATTCGAGGACAAATGTTCTTAAGGGGGGATAATGTAACACCCCGTAAATTTTTTCGTACACTTATCGCGATTATATGGAGTCCTAAAGACTTGCGTATGGGTTAAATTACGTTTATGGTGTTCAGAAGTATCCCGTCAATAGTTGTATGTGTAGGTATTGGAATAAGCTTTCCAACGATATAAAGTTTGCCTAAAACAGAGGAGTATTTCATATAAGCGAGCACATTCGAAATTTCAAAACGGTGACCGGGAAGCCTGTGAACAGTGATTCTGCAGGAAAATTTCTGCAGCTAGGCACTACAACTTCAGACAATCATAACTCCTTGTACAAAAAGAAATGTGTGAGATGATATATATAGACTAAAATCTCCGAGAGTCATCTTTTTAATGCAATTGGTTTCATCCAAATCCAACATCTGCGTAAGGAGTTATACGCGTTTTACTTCAGCCTCTCAAAACAGATTTTTAGGGTCAACTTCAAACGATCATAACTCCTTGTACAGGACTAACTGGGTGGTATACTTTATATGAAAATGAAAGCCCTTTGAATTATCTTTCCAATGCAATTGGTTTCACCCAAATCCGATACCGGAGAAAAGAGTTATGATCAATTTACTTCAGCCTGTCAAAACTGTCCACTGGGGACAGATTCGGAATTTAATTCAATTTTTAGGGCACAATGGTCCTTTTCTATTACCTTTGGACGAAAAATTGGTCTTAAAAACCTGCACTTAGCCTCAATTTTATCAGATTTTATCCAAATTTTAGGAAAGGTGAAAACCCTAGCCAATTTCAACCTCAAATATTTTGTGATTCAACCGTAGAAAATTCAAATTGGTTCCGTAGTTGTGTTCACCATCTCGGAAGCTTCAAGAAGCACCCCATGGTTATGTAAGGAGGATCCTAAATACAAGAGTTCATTGTTAAGGTATGAATATTGTTTATTCTTGATTCTTATCCATGAATAAGTATTGATAAAGGATTATGAGTATTGTCTTGATGTTGGAAGATAACTAGAAACATAGTTATGAATTGTTGTGTATAAATTGTTAGTAGTAAATTATGGAAGTTGCTGTGTTGGATTATGGAGGATGAATTGTGGTGATATATCATTATATTAGTGGTTATGTATGCCTAGTGATCATGTTGGTATTGGATGGTGATTAAGAAGGGAAATAAAGGCTAAGAGTGATGTTGAGGGATATTTCATGAAAATGCATGATATGTGAATGTAATAAGAGTATAAGAGGATGTATGTAGTACTCTTATTGATGAGCTAAAGGATTACTTCCTAGACATTATTTGGTGAAGTTAATACCTAAATGGTAAGGTTTGGTTGCTAATACTAGTTTGCCACAAATGACTTATTGTAGATAAGTGTTCGAAGAGTACGGGAAGTCACTTGTATTGAAGTGGTTATATCAAGGTATGTAAGACATACTCTATCTATTCTTTGGCATGAATAATGACCCATGGCACTCTCAAGTAAGCTTCTAACATTGTCCTACGACACATGACACATAATAACATCATATGATCTTCGACACTACCAATTGAACTTGTTTTCACTTTTAAGATGTCCGGCTAGTCAAAAAAAAGTCCATATACTATTGTTGACTCCGAAATGGTTTAATGAGGTATCCATGATTCTCTACTTCATCTTCATGATATTGATTACCTATTTACATGTTTTTCCTATTGAGGTATCATGGTTTCAAGTTCCATAAAGTGTGACCACAAAGTAACCAATCTCAAAGATTAATTGAATTAAGAAATGGAATGTTTGTATTTTAAATTGATAATATGATGTAATGTATTAGTACCACTGATCAGTTGGCCATTGTATTATAAAGATTATGTATATATGCTATTCCAGGGGTGGTCCCTGATGTATTGTATTAGTACCACTGATCAGTTGGCCATTGTATGACATATGTTATGTATTGATAAGGATTACGGGAAGTAATGATATGAAAGTAATGTGCAGGTATCCCATCAGTTCTTTTAAGTGTGGCCTACTCATACTGTTTATTCACTGGTATCTGGGTTCTGTTGATCTTTTGTATCTCATCTTGATACTCACTGCCTTACATACTCAGTACATATTTCCGTACTGACGTCCCTCACGGGGGACCTGCATTCATGCCTGCAGGAACAGGTACTTCAGGTCGTACACCTCCGCAGTAAGAGCCAAGACATTCTGTTGTTAGTGGTGAGCTCCAGTTGTTTCGGGGCATCCCAAGTCGTCTCTATATGTACTTTTGGTATTTGCATAAAAGTCTTTTGTGGGCGGGAGTTTGTCCCGACCCCAACTCAGTTATGTATCTATGTAGAGGCTTTTGTAGACATATTGTACAGCCATAGAAGTGTTTGGTTGATAGACGTGATGGCTCTGACGGCCAATTACTGTTCATATATATATTTATACGTGTCTGCTGGGCTGATACAGGTACTGTTTTCTTCTATTTACAACGAAGTGCTGCCCAAATTTCTAATTTTCATAAGTAATATGAATGTGAAAGTATAGGTTATGAACGGGTTCTCCCGGGCCTCCTCGGCTACGGGTGCCAGTCTGCTCCAATGGGATTTGGGGTATGACAGAAGTAGGGACGGCGATACGTAACGCCTGCATTCAGTTAGGCAAATCTCACATCGGTAGTGAAGGGGAACGAAGTGTGCCTTATAGGTGCATGGATACCTTCCATGTATGTGACGCGTTTTAAAACCGTGAGGGGCCGAGGCTCCAAAGCGGACAATTTCGCATGCGCCAGTGGCCTGGGATGTTACAGTTGGTATCAGAGCGGTTCGTCCTAGTGAGTCTACAAAGCCGTGTCTACGTAGAGTCTTGTTTATCGGTGTGTTGTGCACCACATCTATAAACAGGAGGCTATGGACATTTAGGAATTGTTTCTTTTCTTCATGTCTTAGATCGTGCGATAGAGCTTATATTGTATATGAAGTCATAGTTGACCACTGAATCAGTTTGTTTCTCTTATTATAGTAATGATGCCGGTTACCAGAAGCAAAAATACCGGTAAGCAAGTAGATGTGGCTGCCGGAGAGGGGACTAGTAAGTCACCCACTATACCAGCTAATCAAAGTGAGGCTCCAGCTGAGCATGCATCAGAAACTTCCCCCAGTCCAGAAGAAATAAGGGGGAGGAGAACTATATCAGAGCCACCTATTAATGTTGTTGATCAAGATCTTAGAAATGCAGTGCAACTTTTGACTCGTATAGTTGCTGGGCAAGTCCAAGGGCAAGCCATTCCTGTCGCGGGTTCTAGCAGTACTGATAGGGCGGCTAGTCTTCGGACGCAAGATTTTCTTAAGATGGATCCGCCTACTTTTACCGGATCCAATCTTAACGAAGATCCGCAGGACTTTGTTGATCAAATCCAAAGGGCCCTAGAGGTGATGCATGTATCGGGCAGAGAGACAGTGGAGTTAGCCGCGTATAGATTCAAAGGTGAGGCTATATATTGGTATGAAGACTGGAAACGGTCAAGGGGCATTGATGCACCCCCAGCTACTTGGAAAGAGTTCAAAGAGGCATTTATTGATCATTATCTTCCATATGAGACTCGTCAAGCCCGTGCGGATCAGTTCTTAAATCTTCGGTAGGGTAATACAAGTGTGAGGGAGTATAGTCTTCGATTTAATTCCTTGTCTAGATATGCTCCTAATGTTATAGCTACTATGGATGACAGAGTTCATCGGTATGTGAACGGATTGGATCCGTATTTGGTTAGAGATTGTACTATTGCTGCACTGAATAAAGATATGGATATAGCTAGGATCCAAGCATTTGCACAGAAAATGGAAGATCAGAGGCAGAGAAGAAGAACACAGGAATTTGAAAGCGGATCTTCTAAGAGGTCCAGATCTACAGGGCAGTTTATGGATCCACAGGGAGGTTTTAGACCTCAATTTTCTGCTAGACCACCTAGGCCATTATTTTCTTATTCTGCAGCTAGTGCTCCACCACAGCATCAGGGGTTCAGAGGCAGTCAAATTGGGCAAAGAAGTGAGGGTCATAGTTCGCGATCAGTGGGTTATCATGGGCAAGGGAATATGATCCAACTGAGACATCCTCGAGATCCATGCAATAAATGTGGAAGGAATCATATGGGCACATGTCGAATGGGAACAAATGTTTGTTATTGGTGCGGTATGATGGGGCATATGATGAGAGAATGCCCACGAAGGGGCGTAGGTGGTGTAGCACGACCTTCGGGATCAGCTGTTGCATCATCGTCACCGGTATCTTATTCTAGTAGAGGCGCACGACCCGTGGGTCATGCTAGAAACGAAACAAGAGTCGCCAGTTCCAGCGGGACTCAGAACCGCACTTATGCTTTAGCGGATCGACAGAATCTAGAGGCTTCCCCAGATGTGGTTACGGGTACGTTGTCCATATTTTCATTTGATGTATATGCTCTAATTGATCTCGGTTCTACATTATCATATGTTACTCCTTTGGTTGCTGGAAAGTTCAAAAGAACCCCCGAATTGTTAGATAAGCCGTTAGAAGTGTCTACCCTGGTTGGGGAATCTATTATTGCTAGAAGAGTTTATAAATATTGTGTAGTAACTGTGTGTGGTCGAGACATGATGGCTAATCTCGTGGAACTAGAAATGGTAGATTTTGATGTTATAATGGGTATGGATTGGTTGGCGTCTTGTTATGCCAAAATTGACTGTTGTACAAAAAAGATGTATTTACATTTTCCGAATGAAGCAGTTATTGAATGGCAAAGTAAGATCGGCGCACCAAGAGGTAGATTTATTTCTTATTTCAAAGCAAGAAAAATGATTTCCAAGGGATACCTATATCATTTAGTTAGAGTAAGGGATACAGAAGCGGAGCCACCAACTCTTCATGTTGTTCCAGTGGTAAATGAATTTCCTGATGTATTTCCTGAAGATCTTCTAGGTCTGCCTCCTGAACGAGAAGTAGAGTTTGGTATTGATGTAATACCAGGCACCCAACCAATCTCCATTCCTCCATATAGAATGGCCCCAGCAGAATTGCGAGAATGAAAGAGCAATTGAAAGATTTGCTTGAGAAGGGATTCATAAGGCCTAGTATGTCCCCCTGGGGAGCACCAGTGTTATTTGTGTGCAAAAAGGATGGCTCGCTGAGGATGTGTATTGATTATCGGCAATTGAATAAGGTGACTATTAAGAATAAATATCCTCTCCCAAGAATTGATGATTTATTTAATCAGTTACAGGGCGCCAAGTGCTTTTCTAAGATTGATTTGAGGTCAGGTTACCACCAAGTGAGGGTCAAAGAAAAAGATATACCCAAAACAGCTTTCCGAACAAGGTATGGTCATTATGAGTTTCTAGTTATGTAATTTGGGCTAACAAATGCACCTGCAGCTTTTATGGATTTGATGAATAGGGTGTTTAAGCCATTCCTGGATGTATTTGTGATAGTTTTTATAGATGATATTCTAGTTTATTCTAGATCAGAAGAGGACCATGCCAATCACTTACGACAGACATTGCAGACTCTTCGTGATTGTAAGCTTTATGCAAAGTTCTCTAAATGTGAGTTTTGGTTAACGTCGGTGGCATTTTTGGGTCATATTGTATCTAGTGAAGGGATAAAGGTTGATGCTCAAAAGATAGAAGCTGTGAAGAACTAGCCAAGTCCCACAACGCCGACGGAGATTCGTGGTTTTCTCGGGTTGGCCGGTTATTATAGGAGGTTTGTTAAAGACCTTTCTTCCATTTCAGCACCTTTAACCAAGCTAACGCATAAAGCATCCAAGTTCCAATGGAATGATACGTGTGAGGAGAGTTTCCAAGAATTGAAAAATAAGTTGACTTCTACACCTGTGTTGGTACTTCCAGAAGGTACAGAAGGGTATACAGTGTATTGTGATGCTTCTAGAATTGGTTTAGGATGTGTATTGATGCAGCATGGTAAGGTAATAGCATATGCTTCTAGACAATTGCGGCCACATGAGAAAAATTATCCTACACACGATCTTGAGCTGGCAGCGGTTATCTTTGCTTTAAAAATATGGCGCCACTATTTATATGGGGTTCATGTTGATATATATACTAATCACAAGAGCTTACAATATATTTTCAGTCAGAAGGATCTAAATCTGAGGCAGCGAAGGTGGATGGAACTATTAAAAGATTATAATGTCGATATTTTGTATCATCCAGGGAAAGCGAATATAGTAGCTGATGCGTTAAGTCGTAAGGCTATGATGATGCCTATAGAAAGGCAAGGGATGGTTAAAGATCTTCACCAGTTAGCTAGTTTGGGAGTTCGCCTTCTTGAAACTCCGGACAAAGAGCTTATCGTACATAATGCTGCGGAATCTTCATTAGTAGTTGAAGTGAAAGAGAAGCAATATGCAGATCCTATTTTATTACAGCTTAAGGAGAACGTTCAGAGTGGTGCAACCAAGGCATTTGAGCTTACGCGAGAAGGAGTACTTCAGTGCCAAAATCGATTGTGTGTGCCGGATGTAGACGGGCTAAGAAAGAAGATTATGACAGAGACACATTTTTCAAGGTATTCCATTCATCCAGGATCAACCAAAATTTATCAAGATTTGAAAGATATGTATTGGTGGAATGACATGAAAAGGAACATCGCAGAATTTGTAGCTGAATGTCCAAATTGCCAACGAGTTAAAGTGGAACATCAAAAGCCCGGAGGCTATATGCAATGCATAGATCTTCCAACTTGGAAGTGGGACATGATCAACATGGATTTTGTTACAGGTTTGCCTCGTACAGCTCGGAAACTTGATTCTATATGGGTGATTGTGGATAGGCTTACTAAATCCGCACATTTCTTACCCGTTAAGACCACTTACACAGTTGAAGAATATTCGAAGCTGTATGTTAAAGAAATAGTTCGATTACATGGAGTGCCAACTTCTATTATATCAGATCGGGGAACTCAATTTACTGCAAACTTTTGGAAGTCTTTCCAACGGAGTTTGGGAACACAAGTGAATCTGAGTACAACTTTTCACCCTCAGACGGATGGACAAGCAGAGCGCACCATTCAAACACTTGAAGATATGCTACGAGCATGTGTTATAGATTTTAAAGGCATCTGGGATGATCATTTACCTCTTATTGAGTTTGCCTACAATAATAGCTATCATTCAAGTATCAAAATGGCACCATATGAAGCTTTATATGGGAGGAAGTATAGATCACCAATACGATGGTTCGAAGCGAGTGAAACTCTTATGTTCGGACCGGATCTTGTGTATCAAGCCATAGAAAAAGTCAAGGTGATTCAGAAATGGTTGTAAACAGCCCAAAGTCGACACAAGTCATATGCGGATAGTAGAAGAAGAGGGCTAGAGTTTTCGTTAGGCGATTGGGTATTTTTGAAGGTATCACCAATGAAAGGGGTGATGAGATTTGGCAAGAAAGGAAAGTTGAGTCCACGATATATAGGCCCGTATAAGATTATTCGAAGATGTGGGCAAGTTGCTTATGAATTCGAGCTACCCCAGGAACTCTCATCAGTGCATCCAGTATTTCATGTATCGATGCTTCGAAAGTGCATCGGAGATCCGTCCCTTATTACTTCTACTGAAGATGTGCAAGTAACAGAAGATCTTACTTATGAGGAGATGCCTATTGCTATATTAGATCTTCAAGTTAAGAAGTTGAGAAATAAAGAAGTAGCATCGGTGAAAGTACTTTGGAGAAATCAACAAAGGGAAGAGATTACATGGGAAGCGGAGGAAGCAATGAAATCAAAATACCCTTATTTGTTCAAAGGTGAAAAAGAAGGGCAAGGAGTGGAACTGGGACACTAACAAGTAAGTTTTTACATATGCATAACATCTATATGATGATGTGAATATCAATTATGAATTCGAACTTGTTTCGGCTAAATAACTACATTCACATTCGAGGACGAATGTCCTTAAGGGGGAAGGATGTAACACCCCGTACTTAATTACGTGCATTAGCCATTGTTATATGTGTTGGAGTATATGTATTGATCCTAAGTTAGGTATATATGAGTATTGATTATTTTGAGATAGTTTCCAGTGTATAGTTTGATTATATGTGTATAGGAATCGACCTTATTTATACCGGAATTTGCCCGTCGATGTTTCCATACGAAGGTTATTGAATAAGCTTTCCGACGATATAAATATTTTCAAAAACGAATAAGTTTCGGATATAAGCGAGCACGTTCGAAACTATAAAACGGTGGCCGGGATGTGAACAGTAAAATTGCAGGAAAATTTCCAGTTTTTGGGTCAACTTTGAACGATCATAACTCCCTCAATATAATGAACTGGGAGAGCTACCACATATCAAAAGAAATATCTTTGAGTCTTCTTTCCAATTCAATTGGTTTCATCCAAATTCAACATCTGCGTAAGGAGTTATACGCGTTTTACTTCAGCCTCTCAAAACAGATTTTTAGGGTCAACTTCAAACGATCATAACTCCTTGTACAGGACGAACTGGGTGTCCTAATTTATATGAAATGAAAGAACTTTGAATTATCTTTACAATGATACCAATTTCACCCAAATACTATATCGGAGCAAAGAGTTATGGTCTATCTACTTCAGCTTGTCAAAACAGTCCACCGGAGGACATATTTGACATTATTTAAATTTTAAGGGCACTTTGGTCATTTTCTATGGTATTATGGACGGGAATATGTGTATATATACATGTATATGAGTTCAAAAACTCATATTCATCATCAATTATAGGAAAGAACAAACCCTAGCCTAATTTTCAACTCTAATTATCTTGTGATTCAACCGTGGAAAGTCCAAATTGATTCCGTAGTTGTGTTCATCGTCTCAAGGGCTTCGAGAAGCACCCCTTATTTGTGCCAACAGGACTTCAAAACCCAAAGGGCCATTCTATGGTAAGGATGTAAATTATGTTGGTGTTATTTATATGGATATGTATATATATATATATATATATATATATATATATATATATATATATATATATATATATATATATATATATATGCATGTGAGCATAAGAAGTATGTTATTTGATTGTTGTTGAAAGATGATTGGAAATGATGTTGGATCATTCTTGTGCATGGTTGGATTATGTTGAATTGTAAAGGGATGATGTGGTATTGATGATATGGTATTGAAATGATGATTATATATATGTATATACACATAAACCTATTGTTCAAGTTGGTTTTTGGAATGCTTTACAAATATTGGTTGTATGGAATTATGGAAGAGAATTGTGGTGTTGGGTTGCTAATACTAGATGCCAAATATTTCATTGTAGATAAGTGATTTGTAAAGGCGGGAAGTTGTGTTGAATTGGTATCCGAATCTACAACGAGGTATGTAAAGCATACTCTAACGATGTTCTTTGCATGAAAACACCAATGTTCCATAAAGTAAGATTCCGATGGTTATCCAAACACATGTATTGTTCTACATTACCAATGAAGTTGTTTCCATTCTATAAAGTGTCAAAATGTTTCATTGATATACCAAAAGGCTCCTATTTCATTGTTGTGATATTGATGATTCTGAAACATATTGTTGATGTACCAATGAGTCCTTATTACATCGTTATTGTATAGAAGGTCTATTACTTAATTCCTATTGATGTATCATTGTTCCAAAGGTACTATGTTGGCATGAACACTAATGTAATAATCTGAAAAGCTTTTGAACTAAGTTATTGGAAAAAAATCTCTTATGTGTTACTTGATATACGTGTGGGTGGTATCCCAGGGGCATAAGCCTAGCATGGGTCGATCCCAATTGATATGTACTGGGGGCAGCCTAATGGTCACAGTACGGTACAGTATTGATTATTGTTAGGTGGTTGGAGGTTCGGGAGGAGGAGGTAATGGCGAATAATAATTGTAAATAATGAAATGAACGAATGTATACCGTTCCACAAATGTGTTTGTATTCAAGAACCCAATTCAGATTAATAATAATGTACATGATCCTAAAAGTGTTTATGAAGTGTGGTTCACTTCTATTATGATTTATTCACATGTGTATGATTTTCTTGATCCCCCATATCACATATGATTATTTACAGCTTTACATACTCAGTACATATTTCGTACTGACGTCCCTCACGGGGGACCTGCATTTCATGCTGTAGGATCAGGTACTTCAGCTCATTCACAACATAGATAGGAGCCAGGTCATACAGCTGTTGTTGGTGAGCTCCAGTTTGTTTCGGAGCTTTCCGAGTCGGTTTTTTATATTTTGTTATTGTACAGGAGTCATGTGTGGGCGGGGGTTGGTCCCGACCCCAGTTATGTCATGTATATCCTAGAGGCTTTGTAGACATAAAGAAGGGTAAAGTCATGGAAGTTTATATAGTGATGTTATATTCGTATATGGGGTGGCCCCGACGGCCAAGTATTATATATATGTATATATATTTGTGCGTGTTGTGCTGATATAGGTAATTAAACCCTTTTATATGCAGCGAAGTGCTGCCCAAATTTTTGGTGACATGTAAGTGAAAGTACAGGTATTTGAACGGGTTCTCCCGGGCCTTCTCGGCTTCGGGTGCCAGTCCGGCCCGATGGGATTTTGGGCCGTGACATGTATGTTTTGTAAGAATTATGTATAAGATTGGGTTGTAAATCATGTTAAACACTAGACATTAAGTTTGAACAATTGATGTCCATGAAGATGGATGTGATGATTTCTTGGTTAATGATACTAGTTTTATGTAAGTAATCTAATAGGCTTGAATGGTGTATGCAAGAGCCTAAGTTTATTTGATTCGTAGTGAAGTATGATGTTGCATA
Source organism: Capsicum baccatum var. pendulum (assembly GCA_030864225.1). NCBI lineage: Eukaryota > Viridiplantae > Streptophyta > Magnoliopsida > Solanales > Solanaceae > Capsicum > Capsicum baccatum. The sequence continues at coordinate 259,271,449 of CM061561.1, read as the reverse complement.
TATAATGCAGAAGTATGCCCAAGGTGATCTGAGGTTGCGGTATTTTCTAAGACTATTACACGTTTTATGGGACGAGTGGTACCGTTGATTTGCTAGGTGGAGGAAGACTAGTTAGATGGTATATGGTGTTCTAAATAGTCAAGTTAAGGAGTTTTGATTGATAGTGTTGAGCCTTTTTATATGATCTTGATTCTCATAGTATAGAGATGTAAGTTTGGACTCGCGATATTGTTAGGCTATGTCGGAAGTAGTATGATTCATTGAAGGCTTGGTGACATCCATGTTGAGTGCTAGATTCTAAGTTTGAGTTTTTGAAGGTTGAACTAATAGAAATAAGGGTTAAAGCACTAGACGGTGTGCACTCCTACTATGGGGATACTCATGAAGACCCGAAGTTAGTAAGTGTGCAAGTATTATATGATGACTGCTGGGTCTATAGAATGATAAAGTGTATCTTAGAAGGTAGTATTAACAGTGTATTTTCCACTTTCAGGTGTATTCATTTGGGTTAAGTGCCATGATATGCTTGTATTGTAGTTTTTCAGACACCAGAGTGCAGTGAGTGTACTTTAGTTTAATGTCTAGTAAGGGATCTCCCAAACTTAATATCGTGGCTTGAAGCTAAGGGGGAAATGATAGAGCGAATAACCAAGTCAGGCTGTCAGATTCTAGTCGTGATGTCATGATGATATAGAACAGGTTATGTAAGGAGGATTCCAAATACAAGAGTCCATTGTTAAGGTATGAATATTGTTTATTCTTGATTCTTATCCATGAATAAGTATTGATAAAGGATTATGAGTATTGTCTTGATGTTGGAAGATAACTAGAAACATAGTTATGAATTGTTGTGTATAAATTGTTAGTAGTAAATTATGGAAGTTGTTGTATTGGATTATGAAGGATGAATTGTGGTGTTATATCATTATATTAGTGGTTATGTATGCCAAGTGATCATGTTGGTATTGGATGGTTTTAAGAAGGGAAATAAAGTCTAAGAGTGATGTTGAGGGATATTTCATGAAAATGCATGATATGTGAATGTAATAAGAGTATAAAAGGATGTATGTAGTACTCTTATTGATGAGCTAAAGGATTACTTCCTAGACGTTAATTGGTGAAGTTAATACCTAAATGGTAAGGTTTGGTTGCTAATGCTAGTTTGCCACAAATGACTTATTGTAGATAAGTGTTCGAAGAGTACGGGAAGTCACTTGTATTGAAGTGGTTATATCAAGGTATGTAAGACATACTCTATCTACTCTTTGGCATGAATAATGACCCATGGCACTCTCAAGTAAGCTTCCAACATTGTCCTACGACACATGACACATTCTAACATCATATGATCTTCGACACTACCAATTGAACTTGTTTTCACTTTTAAGATGTCCGGCTAGTCAAAAAAAATATCCATATACTATTGTTGACTCCGAAATGGTTTAATGAGGTATCCATGATTCTCTACTTCATTTTCATGATAATGATTACCCATTTACATGTTTTTGCTATTGAGGTATCATGGTTTCAAGTTCCATAAAGTGTGACCACAAAGTAACCAATCTCAAAGATTAATTGAATTAAGAAATGGAATGTCTATATTTTAAATTGATGATATGATGTATTGTATTAGTACCACTGATCAGTTGGCCATTGTATTATAAAGATTATGTATATATATGCTATTCCAGTGGTGGTCCCTGATGTATTGTATTTGTACCACTGATCAGTTGGCCATTGTATGACATATGTTACGGGAAGTAATGATATGAAAGTAATGTGCAGGTATCCCATCAGTTCTTTTAAGTGTGGTCTACTCATACTGTTTATTCACTGGTATCTGGGTTCTGTTGATCTTTTGTATCTCATGTTGATACTCCCTGCCTTACATACTCAGTACATATTTCTGTACTGATGTCCCTCACGGGGGACCTGCATTCATGCCTGCAGGAACAGGTACTTCAGGTCGTACACCTCCGCAGTAAGAGCCAGGACATTCTATTGTTAGTGGTGAGCTCCAGTTGTTTCGGGGCATCCCAAGTCGTCTCTATATGTACCTTTGGTATTTGTATAAAAGTCTTTTGTGGGCGGGAGTTCGTCCCGACCCCAACTCAGTTGTGTATCTATGTAGAGGCTTTTGTAGACATATTGTACAACCATAGGAGTGTTTGGTTGATAGACGTGATGGCTCTGACGGCCAATTACTGTTCATATATATATTTATGCGTGTCTGCTGGGTTGATACAGGTACTGTTTTCTTCTATTTACAATGAAGTGCTGCCTAAATTTCTAATTTTCATAAGTAATGTAAATGTGAAAGTATAGGTTATGAACGGGTTCTCCCGGGCCTCCTCGGCTACTGTAACAGCCCAGGCCACCGGCGCATGCGAAATTGTTGGCTTTGGAGCCTCGGCCCCTCACGGTTTTAAAACGCGTCTCACATGTCAGAGTTACGCAGCGAACTGGGCCCTGGCACATGAGATATTGTCCGCTTTGGCCAGGCGTTACGTATCGCCGTCCCCGACCTCATGGATTTGTTCCACGGGCGTTACGTATCGCCGTCCCCATGAACGCGTCACACATGTCAGAGTTACGCAGCGAACTGGGCCCTGGCACATGAGATATTGTCCGCTTTGGCCAGGCGTTACGTATCGTCGTCCCCGACCTCACGGATTTGTTCCACGGGCATTACGTATCGCCGTCCCCGTGAACGCGTCACATACGTGGAAGGTATCCATGCACCTATAAGGCACACTTCGTTCCCCTTCACTACCGATGTGGGATTTGCCTAAGTGAATGCAGGCGTTACGTATCGCCATCCCTACACTCACCCCCCATAGGGACTCAGCGTCCTCGCTGAGGTTTGCCCCACCACCGGCACCGGCGCTGGCTCTGATACTAACTGTAACAGCCCAGGCCATCAGCGCATGCGAAATTGTCCGCTTTGGAGCCTCGGCCCCTCACGGTTTTAAAACGCGTCACACATGTTAGAGTTACGCAGTGAACTGGGCCCTGGCACATGAGATATTGTCCGCTTTGGCCAGGCGTTATGTATCGACGTCCCCGACCTCACAGATTTGTTCCACGGGCGTTACGTATCGCCGTCCCCGTGAACGCGTCACATATGTCAGAGTTACGCAGCGAACTGGGCCCTGGCACATGAGATATTGTCCGCTTTGGCCAGGCGTTACGTATCGCCTTCCCCGACCTCACGAATTTGTTCCACGAGCGTTACGTATTGCCGTCCCCGTGAACGCGTCACATACGTGGAAGGTATCCATGCACCTATAAGGCACACTTCGTTCCCCTTCACTACCGATGTGGGATTTTCCGAAGTGAATGCAGACGTTACGTATCGCTGTCCCTACAGACGGGGATACGTAACCCCTGCATTCACTTAGGCAAATCCCACATCGGTAGTGAAGGGGAACGAAGTGTGCCTTATAGGTGCATGGATACCTTCCACGTATGTGACGCATTTTAAAACCATGAGGGGCCGAGGCTCCAAAGCGGACAATTTTGCATGCGCCGGTGGCCTGGGCTGTTACAGTTGGTATCAGAGCCAGCGCCGGTGCCGGTGGTGGGGCAAACCTCAGCGAGGACGCTGAGTCCCTACGGGGGGTGAGTGTAGGTACGACGATACGTAACGCCTGCATTTACTTAGGCAAATACCACATCGGTAGTGAAGGGGAACGAAGTGTGCCTTATAGGTGCATGGATACCTTCCACGTATGTGACGCGTTTTAAAACCGTGAGGGGTCGAGGCTCCAAAGCGGACAATTTCGCATGCGCCGGTGGCCTGGGCTGTTACAGTATGTGGACAAGCATTTGGTGCAAAGGAATATTACATGTTAGGTGTATATTTGCAACGTTCATGGATAGTACTCTTCTTATGTTGCATCATAATGTTGCCAATATTTTTCTTTGCAACACCAATTCTGATATTCTTAGGCCAACCAAAAGATGTTTCTGAGCTCTCTGGAGTTGTTGTTTTGGCCTCTATACCATTACACTTTTTCTTTGCATTTCAATTCCCATGACAAAGATTCTTGCAAAGTCAATTGAAGAACAAGGTGACTGCTTGGGCTAACTTTGTGGCCTTCACTATCCATGTGTTGATAAGTTGGTTGATAGTGTACAAGTTTCAATTGGGAATTATTGGGACAACACTTACTTTGAATTTCTCTTGGTGGGTGATATTTTTGGTGGTATTTTGTTATACTGCTTGTGGTGGATGTCCACTTTCTTGGATTGGTTTTAGTATGGAGGCTTTTTCTGGACTTTGGGACTTCTTCAAACTTTCTGCTTCTTCTGGGGTCATGTTATGGTAAGAATTTCTAACTTCTATTAGAGTTTAATTAAGACTGTCACACCCCCCCCCCCCCTTTTTTTTTTACTCCGAAAGATTAATTTCATGGTTCGAAAGGGTTTTATTATTAAAGTGACAAAAGATTGAAAATTTACTTCGAAAAAAGGATTATTTACATTTAAACTCAGAGTCGCCACTTGGCATAAATCAGGTGTGCCAAGTCACCTTTGGAAATCCCTTTTCAAAATATTTTGACTCTTAAAACTGGTTTGCGAACAGAGATTCCAGCTAAGGAATTCTGTTGACCGAGGGGAAGGTGCTAGGCACCCCTCGGTCCTGTGGTTTGACCACGATCGCTTGGTGGAGTGTATCGGCTAACTTTGACATTATAAGTGTATAAACCACACAAAACACATAAAATAATCAATCAAACGCAAAACAATCCAAAATTTAGTGTCCAGTCCAATTCTACAGTCCAAAACAAAAAAAATGCGAAAATATAAACCTACTATAAATTAATTCTAGACTAATGCTCTACCCGACGCCTTGGGCCTTCATCACGAACGTCCTCCGGGTACATGATACCTCGGGGAATTCCCCGGTGAATAAATATATATAGGTACTTCGGGGCATTCCCCGGCCAAATTATACAATTGATTCAAAAGTGATACAATCAAACCATTCAATCAAATTTCAAACATTCAATCAACCCACAATCTGTAGATTTGCCTACCCGACCTACATCTTGCCTATTCCAATCGGCGTATCTTGATACTACCAAATTCAATTAACGTTTACTTCAAGTCAAACAACTAATGAATCAAACGAATCAAAATTCACTAATTATATCAAGTTTTCAATTCTCGCCCCACTTATTCCCACCTGAATTCAAATTTTTCAATTCCTTCATTCACGTGAATCAATCAATCAATATCAACCACAGTAATCACGATTGCTCAAAACACGATATCGAAACATATCACCACGTCACAATCATCAATCAAACACAATATTCACTCCAGCACACCAAAATATAATAAACATTAAATAAAAGAGGGGAATAGAGTTGGACCTAGATTCGTAGCTTTCAAACTCGATGTATTATTTTGATTAAAACCATGACCGGAACCTCAAGCCGACCTTAATCGCGACCAAACTCGAACTGAATTTCGACTTCAAATTGGACCCAACTCAATGATTCGAAACAGAACCCAAAAGACCGATGACTCAAAAAGCTCGCTAAAATCCAACGAAAAATCAAACACCCGCAGGGTTCGGACTCTGATGAGTCGCCGGTGATGCGGACGACCAGAACAACCAATCGTCGGACGAATTTCATCCGGAATCAAAGAACAACGGAGGGAGGTTTGACCATTTTATACTAACGACGAATGGAAGGGACGATTCCGGCGAAGCTACTGCCAGAACAGTAACCTGAAATCAACCTGAATAAGAACGATCAATTCGAATCTACGACGAAACCCGCAATCCGACTCAAATCGAAAACCCAGCTTCCGAACCTAAATTTCAATCAATTTATATCCCAAAATAGTGTTGAATCCGGTGAGGAGACGCCATTTTTCGGCGACGAAAGGTCACCGGAACAGATAGCGTGAACGAGTTATTGTTTCTCTCCTCTCTCTGTTCTCTCTCTCTCTCTCTCTAATCTGTGCATGTGTAACAGTGTGTGAATGATGGTGCGTGAGAAAGAAAAAAATTGACATCACTGGTTTTTGTATGTGTATTATTCTGTGTGTATGTGTGGGTGTATATAGATGGGTAGTTTCGTGAATAAGAAAAGAGAAAATAGAGTGTCCGTATGTATTGTTGAGAAGACGGTAGATGGGTGTTGTTGAGTGTGTTTGTTGTGAGTGAAAAAACTAGAAAAAAATGGAGAGTCCCTCCTTCTTTTTGGTGATGGTCATATATGGGGAGTCTATGCTCTTTTCTTTGTGTCCAAGAAATGTGGGGGAGGGGTGGTTACGTGGGGTAGGGGTTAGGATGTGTTGTCAAGTTTTAGTTGGGTGGGTTGTTAGAATATTAGGATAAGACAAGGTTTGTTATTTCTTTTTGTATTTTGTGAGGGTATAATAACATGGATGAGGGTACACGGTAGGATAAGGTAAAATTGGATAAATTAATCTTTCGGAGGGACAAAATTACGTGTCTACATCATGCCCCCTTTGAATGTAAACACGCAGTGTTTTCAGGCAAAGAAGTAAACAACGAAACCGAATTTTGTCCCGATCATTATTCAAAGAGATGAGTAAAAGAAAGAAGGATACACCCTATCTACCCAAGTCATGAGGAAGTCACAAGTATCTCAAAGGGTTGGAAGAGAAATAGACTATACCGAGTTGGAGAATCGAGTGAGGTTCCATCGAGGTTCAGGTCCGCGGCTCTGACATTACATCAAAAATGAAAATTACAAGTTAAAACATAAATGTAATTACAAAATCCTATTTATACAACTTTTGTTGGCTCTTGACTCGACTTTAATCGCCCTATTCTTCAGGTGGGCTCCTGACTTGCAATTTCTTTCAACTTGTTGTTGGCTTTCAATTGCTTCGCCTTGTTGCTTGACTTTTCATTTGCTTCGCTTTGTTGCTTGACTTTTCGTTTCTTCACCCTATTCTTCAGGCAAGCACCTGAAACCCAAAATTAAAACTAGAACGAAAATTATCCAGAACAAAATTATAGTAAAGTAATATTTCATTTTTGAAAGCGCTGTCCTATTTTCCAGGAGGGTCCTGAATATAAAGTAAAATCCCATTTTTCAGGAGGGTTCTGAGCAGAAAGTAAAATCCCATTTTTCTGGAGGGTCTTGAATATAAAGTAAAATCCCATTTTTCAGGAGGGTCCTGAGCAGAAAGTAAAATCCCATTTTTCAGGAGGGGCCTGAACATAAAGTAAAATCTCATTTTTCAGAAGGGTCCTGAACATAAAGTAAAATCGCATTTTTCAGGAGGGTCCTGAACAGAAAGTAAAATCCCATCTTTCAGGAGGGTCCTGAACATAAAGTAAAATCTCATTTTTCAAGAGGGTCCTGAACATAAAGTAAACTCCCATTTTTCAGGAGCGTCATGAATATAAAGTAAAATCCCATTTTTCAGGAGGGTCCTGAACATAAAGTAAAATCTCATTTTTCAGGAGGGTCCTGAACAGAAAGTAAAATCCCATTTTTCAGGAGGGTTCTGAACATAAAGTAAAATCCCATTTTCCAGGAGGGTCCTGAATTGAAAGTAAATTTTCATTTTCCAGGAGGGTCCTGAACAGAAAGTAAAGTCTCACGAATGTGCATTTCCAATGGTAGCTGAATTAAGTGAAGCGAATTTGCCCCTATTTTAACAAAGAAAATTTGTCAGTTAAAAACTTAGTGGTGGCTTGCAGATCTTGGCTTCTCAGGTATCTACCCAGTACTCGTTCCTTTTATCTTTATTTCAAATTGCTAACACTTGCCCTTTCTTACCGCATCATCAACCCGGATCCAGATTGAGGAAAGTGAGTTCTGACTCGAACAATGGGCTTCCATTTTACCATGCCTCTGAGGTGCACCCTTTTCCCAAATCTGAATGCTTCCACGAATCCAACAGTCTGTCGGTTGATAGACTTCCTTTGTTTCATGTTGAATTACGATCATATTTCTTTCCTGTGCTGTTCCTTGGCTTTTTCTCGTATAATTGGAAAGACTGGTAGTAAATTTTGAAATCCTTTCTTGCTTGTTTTGACACAGACTTAACTTAAAATGTAAAGAAATGATGGTGACTTTTATTTTGATAAATGACATAAAAAGACAAAAAACATGAATATGTAAATGAAAGAAAAGGGCAATGTCCCATATTCAAAAGAAAACTTATCTGAATACGAAAACCAACTCCAATGAGTATGACATGCATTTTGGATTGAGCTGCCTGATCTTCCTATCCAAACTCCACATTTGTTGTTGAGTTCGTGCCTTTGCCGCAGAGCCGCTTCTTCAAATCTATTAGACTCATACATCACATTCGATTGACAACATCTTAAAAGACTTTCGCCAACAAATCTCTTTCTTTTCTCTTTTCTCTTGAACTCTCCATCGCCTTACGGTGCCCGTGAGGGTTTTCATCAATAAGACTCTCTCATTTTTATTTCTCTCTACTCACCATCGCCTTATGGTACCTGCGAGGGTTTTCACTAATAAAACTCTCTCATTTTCGTTTCTCTCAACTCACCATCGCCTTATGATGCCCACGGGGGTTTTCACCAATAAGACTCTCTCATCTTTGTATTTCTTTCCTGATTTCTTATGCTGAGGGAGAAAAGTGGTACCTCACAATGTATTATCATATCCATTGCATACTTAGCCTTAACATTATCAAAAATTGATCTAAAGGACTTTCTTTGGTTGTAAATTGGCGTTTGGTTAAGGTTAGAAAAGGATGGCAAGGGGTTCAAACGATACTTGAAGTGGGGGTGGGACTTACAACTTTTGGAATCGACTCAAACAACACATTAACTCATGCCCCAATTTTGTTAACTGGGTGAATCTTAAATCTTTATTTGCTTGGACTGAGCCCGAAATAGGGCAGCCTACGTATCTTACTCCCGAGAGAGGAGAATCAGGTCGCACGTAGTTCCATCAGCTTGTTCTTTGTTTTGATTTGATTTTGATTGATTTTTTTTTAATTTTTGAACTCTTTCTTTTATTCTTCTTTCCTCGACATTTATCTTTGACTCTATTTTAATTCCAAAAGTGGGATATGAAAAAAAATTAAAACGAAGCTCAAACAGGTAAACAAAGGATGACCCAATGTTTGGATAAAAGAATAAAATGCCTTCATCATATCAATCTTCAAAAATACAAGTACTGAACATGCAATAAAATCAACAAAGGATCAAATATCATACATAATATATTTTGACCGCATCAGCATTGATAGCCATTTCTGCCATTTTGCCTTCAGTATCTGTCAAATATAAGGCTCCATTGGGCAACACTTTCTTCACAATGAAGGGACCTTGCCAGTTAGGGGAGAACTTGCCTTTCGCTTCAACCTGGTGAGGAAGGATACATCTCAATACCAACTGACCAACTTCAAAATTACTGGGATGGACCTTTTTGTTATACGCTCGAGCCATCCTCCTCTGATACAACTGGCCATGACACACAGACATTAGCCTTTTTTCCTCAATCAAACTCAAATGTTCCAGTCGGGGTTTTACCCATTCGTCATCATCAATCTCTGCTTCTACAATGACTCGAAGCGAGGGAATTTCAACTTCTGCAGGGATGACTGCTTCTGTCCCATACACCAATAAATATGGAGTTGCCCCTGTTGAAGTGCGAATAGTGGTGCGATAACCTAGCAATGCAAACGGTAACTTTTCATACGACTGTCTAGACCCTTGTACCATTTTTCGCAGTATCTTTTTTATATTCTTATTGGCGGCTTCTATAACACCATTGGCCTTTGGGCGATATGGAGTAGAATTTCGATGTGCGATCTTAAACTGTTGACATACTTCTCGCATCAAATGACTATTGAGATTGGCAGTATTGTCTGTAATGATCATCTTAGGAATTCCAAATCTACAAATGATATTGGCATGAACAAAGTCTACCACAGCTTTCTTTGTCACTGACTTGAAAGTTACTGCTTCTACCCACTTTGTGAAGTAGTCAATGGCTACCAAAATGAATCTATGTCCATTTGATGCCTTCGGCTCAATCGGTCCAATCACATCCATTCCCCAAGCCACAAACAGCCACGGAGCAGCCATTGCATGCAACTCAACAGGAGGAGAATGTATCAGATCATCGTGTACCTGACATTGATGACACTTTCAAACAAATTGAATAGAATCCATTTCCATTGTAAGCCAGTAATAACCTGTTCGAAGAATCTTCTTTGACAAGGCATGACCGTTCATGTGCGACCCGCATACTCCAGAGTGTATTTCAACCATGATTGCCAAGGCTTCTCTTGCATCTACACGCCTTAAAAGTCTCAGATCTGGGGTTCTCTTATACAAGATTCCCCCACTTAAGAAAAATCCACTAGCCAAACGCCTAATAGTCCTCTTTTGATCGTTGGTGGCATATGTTGGGTATTCTCCTGACTGAATGTACCGTTTGATATCCAAGAACCAGGGTTCTCCATCGAGCTCTTCTTCAACCGCATTACAGTTAGCATGTTGATCACGACTCTATATATGCACTGGATCGATGTCGGCTTTATCAGGATGTTGGAGCATTGAAGACAGAGTGGCTAAAGCATCAACAATTTCACTATGAATCCTTGGAATATGCCTAAATTTTACTAACACAAACCGTTGACATAGCTCCTGCAAGCATTGTCGATACGGGATGAACTTCAAATCTCGCATCTCCCAATCGCCTTGAATTTGATGGACGAGCAAATCCAAATCTCCCAACACCAATAATTCTTGGACTCCCATATCAACAGCTAACCTCAAACCAAGAATGCAGGCTTCATACTCTGCCATATTATTAGTACAGTAGAATCAAAGTTGTGTTGTTACCGAGAAATGTTGTCCCAATTCAGAGATAAGAACCGCACCTATTCCAACTCTTTTCATATTGACAGCTCCATCGAAGAATAACTTCCAACCTGGATCAACATCTATAACGACTTCATCGACACACGACACTTCTTCGTCAGGAAAATATGTCTTTAATGGCTCGTACTCTTCATCGATGGGATTCTCAGCAAGATAGTCTACCAAGGCTTGGGCTTTCATGGCGGTTCGAGTCACATATACAATGTCGAACTCGATAAGCAATATTTGCCACTTTGCCAATCGACCCGTTGGCATAGGCTTCTGAAAGATATACTTCATATGATCCATGCGGGAGATGAGATAAGTAATATAGGATAAGAGATAATGGTTTAACTTCTGTGCTACCCAAGTTAGGGCACAACACGTCCTTTCAAGAAGAGTATACCTGGCCCCATATGCGGTGAACTTCTTTCTAAGATAATAAATAACCTGCTTCTTTTTGCCTGTGGCATCATATTGACCCAGGACACAATCGAAAGAATTGTCCATGACGGATAAATATAAGATCAAAGACCTACCAGGATCTGGGGGTACCAGCACGGGAGGATTTGACAAATATCTTTTAATTCGAGCGAATGCCTCCTGACATTCTTTAGTCCATTTTATCGCAGCACTCTTTTTCAGCAACTTGAATATGGGCTCACAAGTGGTTGTGAGTTGAGCAATGAACCTGCTAATGTAGTTCAGTCTACCAAGCAAACTCATCACCTCTGTCCTATTCTTGGGCGGGGACAAATCCTGAATGGCTTTGATTTTTGAGGGATCCAATTCAATCCCCCGATGGCTGACTACAAACCCCAACAGGTTTCCAGACGGAAATCCAAATACATATTTTGCCGAGTTGAGTTTGAGATTATACCTGCGAAGCCTTTCAAAGAAATTTCTTAAATCTTTAACATGGTCGGCCTGACTTTTTGACTTAATAATCACATCATACACGTATACCTCAATCTCCTTATGCATCATATCATAAAACATAGTGGTCATGGCTCTCATGTATGTTGCTTCAGCATTATTTAAACCGAATGGCATCACTCGATAACAATAGGTCCCCCATGGTGTGATAAAAGACGTCTTCTCCGCGTCTTTATCATCCATAATGATCTGGTAATATCCGGCATAGCAATCCACAAAAGAGGCAACCTCGTGTTTAGCACAGTTGTCTAACAAAATGTGGATATTGGGCAGTGGAAAATCATCTTTCGAACTTGCTCTGTTAAAATCACGGTAATCAACACACACTCGAATTTTGCCATCTTTCTTTGGTACGGGAACAACATTGGATAACCACATGGGATAACGATCCACTCGAATTACTTTGGATTTAAGTTGTTTCATGATTTCCTCTTTGATTTTAATACTTACATCAGTTTTAAACTTCCTCAACTTCTGTTTGACAGGAGGGAATGCGGGATCAGTTGGCAATTTGTGAGCCACTAAATCAGTGCTTAAACCAGGCATATCATCATAAGACCATGCAAAAACATCCTTATAATCAATTAATACTTGAATCATTCCATCTTTTAGCTGTGGCAAAGCATGTACACTGATTTTAATTTCCCTAACATCCTCTTGATTCCCTAGATTTATTGGCTCAGTCTCATTCAAATTAGGATTCGGTTTGTCTTCAAACAGTTCCAACTCTTTGCTTATTTCTTCTAGTGCTTCTTCTTCATCATATTCCCCGTCCTGCTTCATTACATCTTGATTAGTTTGGATTTTAAGGTCAGACTGAAAATTTCGCATGCATGTCATGTCATTAGAATCAGTATAAAGAGAACTATACATAATATATATATATATATTAGATATGAATCAAAAGGGACATTGCATTTCATTAAATAAAAAGATAGAAGGGTTTAAACATAGATGCCAACATAACATAAACAAACTAAAATCTGACTTACAACCCTGAAATAACTCGGATAAACAGAAAGAAAAAATAAAATAAACTACCAAAACTCCCTCCTGGCGGGAAGAGGAGTGACTTCCCAATTATTGAGCCGGACAGCTGGACCTATGAATTGCACGTCTGCCATACTGGTACCTTCTCCTTCTTCGACCATATCAATATTAATAAAAAGGTTTTGGCAGTCATCAACCAATTCAACTTCAAATTCCATATGCTTCGTGACACCTCTCTTAACAAATGATTCACTGAGTAGTGGCATTGGGCGAGGGAGTGACCATGTTTCCTTTTTCCTTCCCTTATCTTTCTTTAGATCTTCAGCCGTAGGCTCAAATCCCAGACCAAACGTGCCCACGTTCTCACTCAGACATATGGGACGAGCTATATCATGCAGAGATGCTCCCAAACCCTTTCCTGGCTCAAATTCGTATTTCTAAAGTTCACTCACTATCATGATAAAAGCGAAAGACAATTGCGATCCCGGTACAACCTGCCATTCAAGGATACGATTCACTGGCACTGTATTAAAAATTTGATAGACAAATGTATCCTCTACGTTATTTGCTTTAATAAGAGACAAGGGAGAATCTTCGCAGGCGGACAAATCTCCTTCACCATGAATAACCACTTCTTGCCTGTCATGCTCAAACTTAATCATTTGGTGCAGTGTAGATGCAACCACCTTGGCCTTATGGATCCACATCCTTCCCAACAATAGATTGTAAAAGGAGTTTATATTCAATACTTGAAACTCTATGGCAAACTCAACAGGCCCTATGATCAACATTAGTTCTATTTTGCCAATGGAGTTTGATTTTGCACCATCAAAAGACCTAACACATACATTGTTGGGCCTTATCCTCTCAGCACCAATATTCAACTTTTGCAAAGTAGAAATAAGGCAGATATTTGCACCTGAACCTCCGTCAATCATAACATGAGTGACGTAGAACTCTTCGCACTTCACTGTAATGTAAAGGCCCCGGTTATGCCCTGTACCTTCAACAGGCAATTCATCATCAGAAAAGCTAATCCGATTCACCTCAAAGATTATTCCAACCATTTTCTCAAGCTGATTTACTGTAATCTCCCTAGGAACATATGCTTCATTTAATACCTTCAGTAAAATGTCACTGTAACACCCCATACTTAATTACATGCATTAGCAGTATATGTATTGATCCTAAGTTAGGTATATATGAGTTTAAGTATGAGTATTGATTATTTTGAGATGGTTTCAAGTGTATAGTTTGATTATATGTGTATAGAAATCGACTTTATTTATACCGGAATTTTCCCGTCGATGGTTCTATACGAAGGTTATTGAATAAGCTTTCCAACGATATAAAGATTTCCAAAAATAGATAAGTTTCGGATATAATCGAGCACGTTCGAAACTATAAAACGGTGGCCGGGATGTTGTGAACAGTAAATGTGCAGGAAAATTTCCTGCACACAAACTACTGAGGCCTGCCAGTTTTTTGGGTCAACTTTGAACGATCATAACTCACTCAATATAATAAACTGGGAGAGCTGCGACCCATCAAAAGAAATATATTTGAGTCCTATTTCCAATGCAATTGGTTTCATCCAAATGCAACATCTGAGTAAGGAGTTATACTCGTTTTACTTCAGCCTCTCAAAATAGATTTTTAGGGTCAACTTCAAACGATCATAACTCCTTGTACAGGACGAACTGGGTGGCCTAATTTATATGAAATGAAATCCCTTTGAATTATCTATCCAACGATACCAATTTCACCCAAATCCAATATCGGAGCAAAGAGTTATGGCCTATTTACTTTAGCCTGTCAAAACAGTCCACCATGGACAGATTCGGATTTACTTAAATTTTTAAGGGCAATATGGTCATTCTCCATCACCTCATGGACGAAAATTGGTCATTATATACATAAACTTAGCCTCATATCCATCATTCAGCATCCAATTATTGAAGAATAAGGAACCCTAGCCTAATTTCAACTCCAATTATCTTGTGATTCAACCGTAGAAAGTTCAAATTGATTCCGTAGTTGTGTTCACCGTCTCAAGGGCTTCGAGAAGCACCTCTTATATGTGCCAACAGGACTTCGAAATCAAAAGGGCCATTTTATGGTAAGGATGTAAATTATGTTGGTGTTATTTATATGGATATGTATATATATGCATGTAGCATAAGAAGTATGTTATTTGATTGTTGTTGAAAGATGATTGGAAATGATGTTGGATTATTCTTGTGCATGGTTGGATTATGTTGAATTGTGAAAGGATTTGGTGTGATGATGTGGTATTGAAATGATGATTATATATATATATATATACACACATAAACCTATTGTTCAAGTTGGTTTTTGGAATGTTTTGCAAATATTGGTTGTATGGAATTATGGAAGAGAATTGTGGTGTTGGGTTGCTAATACTAGATGCCAAACATTTCATTGTAGATAAGTGATTTGTAAAGGCGGGAAGTTGTGTTGAATTGGTATCCGAATCTACAACGAGGTATGTAAAGCATACTCTAACAATGTTCTTTGGCATGAAAACACCAATGTTCCATCAAGTAAGATTCTGAGGTTGTCCAAAAACATGTATTGTTCTACATTACCAACGAAGTTATTTCCATTCTATAAAGTGTCAAATGTTTCATTGATATACCAAAAGGCTCCTATTTCATTGTTGTGATATTGATGATTCTGAAACACATTGTTGATGTACCAATGAGTCCTTATTACATCGTTATCATATAGAAGGTCTATTACTTGATTCCTATTGATTTATGGTTGTTCCAAAGGTACTATATTGACATGAACACTAATGTAATAATCTCAAGAGCTTTCGAACTAAGTTATTGGAAAGATCTCTTATGTGTGTTACTTGATATACGTGTGGGTGGTATCCCAGGGGCATAAGCCTAGCATGGGTCGATCCCTATTTATGTGTTTATGGGTGGTATCCCAGGAGCATAAGCGTAGCATGGGTCGATCCCAGTAGATATATACTGGGGCAGCCTAATGGTCATAGTACGATACAGTATTGATTATTGTTAGGTGGTTGGAGGTTCGGGAGGAGGAGGTAATGACAAATGATAATTGTAAAGAATGAAATGAACGAATGTATACCGTTCCACAAATGTGTTTGAATTCAAGAACCCAATTTAGATTAATGATAATGTACATGATCCTAAAAGTGTTTATGAAGTGTGGTTCACTTCTATTATGATTTATTCACTTGCGTCTGATTTTCTTGATCCCCTATATCACATATGATTATTTACAGCTTTACATACTCAGTACATATTTTGTACTGACGTCCCTCACGGGGGACCTGCATTTCATGTTGCAGGCACAGGTGCTTCAGCTCATTCACAGCATAGATAGGATTCAGGTCATACAGCTATTGTTGGTGAGCTCCAGTTTGCTTCGGAGCTTTCCGAGTCGGTTCCTTATGTTTTGTTATTGTACAGGAGTCATGTGTGGGCGGGGGTTTGTCCCGACCCTAGTTATGTCATGTATATCCTGGAGGCTTTGTAGACATAAGGAAGGGTAAAGTCATGGGAGTTTATATAGTGATGTTATATTTGTATATGTGGTGGCCCCGACGGCCAAGTATTATATATATATATATATATATATATATATATATATATATATATTTGTGTGTGTTGTACTGATACAGGTAATTAGACCCTTCTATATGCAACGAAGTGCTGTCCAAATTTTTGGTGACATGTAAGTGAAAGAACAGGTATTTGAACGGGTTCTCCCGGGCCTTCTCGGCTTTGGGTGCCAGTCTGGCCCGATGGGATTTTAGGGCGTGACAAGTGGTATCAGAGAGGTTCGTCCTAGTGAGTCTACAAAGCCGTGTCTATGTAGAGTCTTGTTTATCGGTGTGTTGTGAACCACATCTATAAATAGGATGCTATGGACATTTAGGAATTGTTTCTTTTCTTCATGTCTTAGATCGTGCGATAGAGCTTATATTGTATATGAAGTCATAGTTGACCACTGAATCAGTTTGTTTCTCTTATTATAGTAATGATGCCGGTTACCAGAAGCAAGAATACCGGTAAGCAAGATGTGGCTGCCGTAGATGGGACTAGTAAGTCACCCACTATACCAGCTAATCAAAGTGAGGCTCCAGCTGAGCATGCATCAAAAACTTTCCCCAGTCCAGAAGAAATAAGGGGGAGGAGAACTATATCCCCAGAGCCACCTATTAATGTTGTTGATCAAGATCTTAAAACTTATGACTCGTATAGTTACTGGGCAAGTCCAAGGGCAAGCTATTCCTGTCGCAGGTTCTAGCGGTACTGATAGGGCGGCTAGTCTTCAGACGCAAGATTTTCTTAAGATGGATCTGCCTACTTTTACCGGATCCGATCTTAAGGAAGATCCGCAGGACTTTATTGATCAAATCCAAAGGGCCCTAGAGGTGATGCCTGTATCGGGTAGAGAGACAGTGGAGTTAGCCGCGTATAGATTCAAAGGTGAGGCTATATATTGGTATGAAGATTGGAAATGGTCAAGGGGCATTGATGCACCCCCAGCTACTTGGAAAGAGTTCAAAGAGGCATTTATTGATCATTATCTTCCATATGAGACTCGCCAGGCCAGTGCGGATCAGTTCTTAAATCTTCGGTAGGGTAATACAAGTGTGAGGGAGTATAGTCTTCGATTTAATTCCTTGTCCAGATATGCTCCTAATGTTATAGCTACTATGGATGACAGAGTTCATCGGTATCTGAATGGATTGGATCCGTATTTGGTTAGGGATTGTACTATTGCTGCACTGAATAAAGACATGGATATAGCTAGGGTCCAAACATTTGCACAGAAAATAGAAGATCAGAGGCAAAGAAAAAGAACACAGGAATTTGAAAATGGATCTTTTAAGAGGGCCAGATCTACAGGGCAGTTTATGGCGCCACAGGGAGGTTTTAGACCTCAATTTTCTGCTAGACCGCCTAGGCCATTATATTTTTATTCTGCAGCTAGTGCTCCACCACAGCATCAGGGGTTCAGAGGCAGTCAAATTGGGCAAAGAAGTGAGGGTCATAGTTCGCAATCAGTGGGTTATCATGGGCAAGGGAATATGATCCAACTGAGACATCCTCGAGAGCCATGAAATAAATGTGGAAGGAATCATATGGGCGCATGTCGAATGGGAACAAATGTTTGTTTTTGGTGCGGTATGACGGGGCATATGATGAGAGAATGCCCACGAAGGGGCGCAAGTGGCATAGCACGACCTTCGGGATCAGCTGTTGCATCTTCGTCACCGGTATCTTATTCTGGTAGGGGCGCACAACCTGCGGGTCATGCTAGAAATGGAAAAAGAGTCGCCAGTTCCAGCGGGACTCAGAATCGCACTTATGCTTTAGCGGATCGACAGAATCTAGAGGCTTCCCCAGATGTGGTTACGGGTATGTTGTCCATATTTTTATTTGATGTATATGCTCGAATTAATCCCGGTTCTTCATTAGCATATGTTACTCCTTTGGTTGCTGGAAAGTTCAAAAGAACCCCCAAATTGTTAGATAAGCCGTTGGAAGTGTCTACCCCAGTTGGAGAATCTATTATTGCTAGAAGAGTTTATAAAGATTGTGTAGTAACTATGTGTGGTCGAGACACGATGGCCAATCTCGTGGAACTAGAAATGGTAGATTTTGATGTTATAATGGGTATGGATTAGTTGGCGTCTTGTTATGCCAAAATTGACTGTTGTACCAAAAAGATGTATTTACATTTTCCTAATGAAGCAGTTATTGAATGGCAAGGTAAGATTGGCGCACCAAGAGGTAGATTTATTTCTTATTTAAAAGCGATAAAAATGATTTCGAAGGGATACATATATCATTTGGTTAGAGTAAGGGATACAGAGGCGGAGCCATCAACTCTTCACATTGTTCCGGTGGTAAATGAATTTCCTGATGTCTTTCCTGAAGATCTTCCAGATTTGCCTCCTGAATGAGAAGTAGAGTTTGGTATTAATGTAATACCAGACACCCAACCAATCTCCATTCCTCCGTATAGAATGGCCCCAGCAGAATTACGAGAATTGAAAGAGCAATTGAAAGATTTGCTAGAGAAGGGATTCATAAGGCCTAGTATGTCCCCCTGGGGAGCACCAGTGTTATTTGTGCGCAAAAAGGATGGCTCGCTGAGGATATGTATTGATTATCGGCAATTGAATAAGGTGACTATTAAGAATAAATATCCTCTCTCAAGAATTGATGATTTATTTGATCAGTTACAAGGCGCCAAGTGTTTTTCTAAGATTGATTTGAGGTCAAGTTACCACCAAGTGAGGGTCAAAGAGAAGGATATACCCAAGAGTTTTTCGAACACGGTATGGTCATTATGAGTTTCTAGTTATGTCATTTGGGCTAACAAATGCACCTGCAGCTTTTATGGATTTGATGAATAGGGTGTTTAATCCATTCCTGGATGTATTTGTGATAGTTTTTATGTATGATATTCTAGTTTATTCTAGATCAGAAGAGGACCATGCCAATCACTTACGACAGGCATTGCAGACTCTTCGTGATTGTAAGTTTTATGCAAAGTTCTCTAAATGTGAGTTTTGGTTAAAGTCGGTGGCATTTCTGGGTCATATTGTATCTAGTGAAGGGATAAAGTTTGATGCTCAAAAGATAGAAGCTGTGAAGAACTGGTCAAGGCCTATAACGCCTACAGAGATTCATAGTTTTCTCGGGTTGGCCGGTTATTATAGAAGGTTTGTTAAAGACTTTTCTTCTATTTCAGCACCCTTAACCAAGCTAACCCATAAAGCATCCAAATTCCAATAGAATGATGCATGTGAGAAGAGTTTTCAAGATTTAAAGAACAAGTTGATTTCTACACCCGTGTTGGTACTTCCAGAAGGCACCGAAGGGTATACAGTGTATTGTGATGCTTCTAGAATTGATTTAGGATGTGTATTGATGCAGCATAGTAAGGTAATAGCATATGCTTCTAGACAATTACGGCCACATGAGAAAAATTATCCTACACACGATCTTGAGCTGGCAGCAGTTATGTTTTCTTTAAAGATATGACGCCACTACTTATATGGGGTTCATGTTGATATATATACTGACCATAAGATCTTGCAATATATTTTTAATCAGAAGGATCTAAATTTAAGGCAGCGGAGATGGCTTGAACTATTAAAGGACTATGATGTTGATATCTTGTACCATCTAGGGAAAGCAAATGTGGTAGCTGATGCGTTAAGTCGTAAGGCTATGATAGCGCCTATAGAAAGGAACGGGATGGTTAAAGATCTTCACCAGTTAGCTAGTTTGGGAGTTCACCATCTTGAAACTCCAAACAAAGAGCTTATCGTACATAATGCAGCGGAATCTTCATTAGTAGCTGAAGTGAAAGAGAAGCAATATGCAGATCCTATTTTATTACAGCTTAAGGAGAACGTTCAGAGTGGTGCGACCAAGGCATTTGAGCTTACGCGAGAAGGAGTACTTTAGTTCCAAAACCGATTGTGTGTGCCGGATATAGACGGGCTAAGAAAGAAGATTATGACAGAGGCACATTTTTCAAGGTATTCCATTCATCCAGGATCAACCAAAATGTATCAAGATTTGAAAGATATGTATTGGTAGAATGACATGAAAAGGAACATCAAAAGCATGGAGGATATATGCAATGCATAGATCTTCCAATTTGGAAGTGGGACATGATCAACATAGATTTTGTTAAAGGTTTGCCTTGTACAGCTCATAAATTTGATTCTATATGGGTGATTGTGGATAGGCTTACTAAATCCGCACATTTCTTACCTGTTAAGACCACTTACACAGTTGAAGAATATTCGAAGCTGTATGTTAAAGAAATAGTCCAATTACATGGGGTGCAAACTTCTATTATATCGGATCGGGGAACTCAATTTACCGCAAACTTTTGGAAGTCTTTCCAACGGAGTTTGGGAACACAAGTGAATCTGAGTACAGCTTTTCACCCTCAGACGGATAGACAAGCAGAGCGCACCATTCAAACACTTGAAGATATGCTACGAGCATGTGTTATAGATTTTAAAGGCAGCTGGGATGATCACTTACCTCTTATTGAGTTTGCCTACAATAATAGCTATCATTCAAGTATCAAAATGGCACCATATGAAGCTTTATATGGGAGGAAGTGTAGATCACCAATAGGATGGTTCGAAGCGGGTGAAACTCTTATGTTCGGACCGGATCTTGTGTATCAAGCCATAGAAAGAGTCAAGGTGATTCAGCAACGGTTGAAAATAGCCCAAAGTTGACACAAGTCATATGCGGATAGTAGAAGAAGAGGGCTAGAGTTTTCGTTAGGCGATTGGGTATTTTTGAAGGTATCGCCAATGAAAGGGGTGATGAGATTTGGCAAGAAAGGAAAGTTGAGTCCACGATATATAGGCCCGTATAAGATTATTCGAAGATGTGGGAAAGTTGCTTATGAATTAGAGCTACCCCAGGAACTCTCATCAGTGCATCCAGTATTTCATGTATCGATGCTTCAAAAGTGCATCGGAGATCCATCCCTTATTACTTCTACTGAAGATGTGCAAGTAACAGAAGATCTTACCTATGAGGAGATGCCTATTGCTATATTAGATCGTCAAGTTAAGAAGATGAGAAATAAAGAAGTAGCATCGGTGAAAGTACTTTGGAGAAATCAACAAAGGGAAGAGATTACATGGAAAGCGGAGGAAGCAATGAAATCGAAATACCCTTATTTGTTCAAAGGTGAAAAAGAAGTGCAAGGAGTGTAACTAGGACACTAACAAGTAAGTTTTTACATATGCATAATATCTATATGATGATGTGAATATCAATTATGAATTCGAACTTGTTTCGGCTAAATAACTAAATTAACATTCGAGGACGAATGTCCTTAAGGGGGGAAGGATGTAACACTCCATACTTAATTACGTGCATTAGCCATGGTTATATGTGTTGGAGTATATGTATTGATCCTAAGCTAGGTATATATGAGTTTAAGTATGAGTATTGATTATTTTGAGATGGTTTCAAGTGTATAGTTTGATTATATGTGTATAGGAATTGACTTTATTTATACCGGAATTTGCCCGTCGATGGTTCCATACGAAGGTTATTGAATAAGCTTTCCAACGATATAAAGATTTCCAAAAAAGGATAAGTTTCGGATATAATCGAGCACATTCGAAACTATAAAACGGTGGCCGGGATGTTGTGAACAGTAAATGGGCAGGAAAATTTCCTGCACACAAACTACTGAGGCCTGCCAGTTTTTTGGGTCAACTTTGAACGATAATAACTTCCTTAATATAATGAACTGGGAGAGCTGCGACCTATCAAAAGAAATATCTTTGAGTCCTCTTTCCAATGCAATTGGTTTCATCCAAATGCAACATCTGAGTAAGGAGTTATACTCGTTTTACTTCAGCCTCTCAAAATAGATTTTTAGGGTCAACTTCAAACGATCATAACTCCTTGTACAGGACGAACTGGGTGGCCTACTTTATATGAAATGAAATCCCTTTGAATTATCTATCCAACGATACCAATTTCACCCAAATCCAAAATTGGAGCAAAGAGTTATGGCCGATTTACTTTAGCCTGTCAAAACAGTCCACCATGGACAGATTCGGATTTACTTAAATTTTTAAGGGCAATATGGTCATTTTCCATCACCTCATGGACGAAAATTGGTCATTATATACATAAACTTAGCCTCATATCCATCATTCATCATCCAATTATTGAAGAATAAGGAACCCTAGCCTAATTTCAACTCCAATTATCTTGTGATTCAACCATAGAAAGTTCAAATTGATTCCGTAGTTGTGTTCACCGTCTCAAGGTCTTCGAGAAGCACCTCTTATATGTGCCAACAGGACTTCGAAATCAAAAGGGCCATTTTATGGTAAGGATGTAAATTATGTTGGTGTTATTTATATGGATATGTATATATATGCATGTGAGCATAAGAAGTATGTTATTTGATTGTTGTTGAAAGATGATTGGAAATGATGTTGGATTATTCTTGTGCATGGTTTGATTATGTTGAACTGTGAAAGGATTTGGTGTGATGATGTGGTATTGAAATGATGATTATATATATATATATATACACATAAACCTATTGTTCAAGTTGGTTTTTGGAATGTTTTGCAAATATTGGTTGTATGGAATTATGGAAGAGAATTGTGGTGTTGGGTTGCTAATACTAGATGCCAAACATTTCATTGTAGATAAGTGATTTGTAAAGGCGGGAAGTTGTGTTGAATTGGTATCCGAATCTACAACGAGGTATGTAAAGCATACTCTAACAATGTTCTTTGGCATGAAAACACCAATGTTCCATCAAGTAAGATTCTGAGGTTGTCCAAAAACATGTATTGTTCTACATTACCAACGAAGTTATTTCCATTCTATAAAGTGTCAAATGTTTCATTGATATACCAAAAGGCTCCTATTTCATTGTTGTGATATTGATGATTCTGAAACACATTGTTGATGTACCAATGAGTCCTTATTACATCGTTATTGTATAGAAGTTCTATTACTTGATTCTTATTGATTTATGGTTGTTCCAAAGGTACTATATTGGCATGAACACTAATGTAATAATCTCAAAAGCTTTCGAACTAAGTTATTGGAAAGATCTCTTATGCGTGTTACTTGATATATGTGTGGGTGGTATCCCAGGGGCATAAGCTTAGCATGGGTCGATCCCTATTTATGTGTTTATGGGTGGTATCCTAGGGGCATAAGCCTAGCATGGGTCGATCCCAGTTGATATATACTGGGGCAGCCTAATGGTCACAGTACGATACAGTATTGATTATTGTTAGGTGGTTGGAGGTTCGGGAGGAGGAGGTAATAGCGAATGATAATTGTAAAGAATGAAATGAACGAATGTATACCGTTCCACAAATGTGTTTGAATTCAAGAACCCAATTTAGATTAATGATAATGTACATGATCCTAAAAGTGTTTATGAAGTGTGGTTCACTTCTATTATGATTTATTCACTTGCGTCTGATTTTCTAGATCCCCTATATCACATATGATTATTTACAGCTTTATATACTCAGTACATATTTCGTACTGACGTCCCTCACGGGGGACCTGCATTTCATACTGCAAGCACAGGTGCTTCAGCTCATTCCCAGCATAGATAGGAGCCAGGTCATACAGCTATTGTTGGTGAGCTCCATTTTGCTTCGGAGCTTTCCGAGTCGGTTCCTTATATTTTGTTATTGTACAGGAGTCATGTGTGGGCGGGGGTTTATCCCGACCCTAGTTATATCATGTATATCCTAGAGGCTTTGTAGACATAAGGAAGGGTAAAGTCATGGGAGTTTATATAGTGATGTTGTATTTGTATATGTGGTGGCCCCGACGACCAAGTATTATATATATATATATATATATATATATATATATATTTGTGTGTGTTGTACTGATACAGGTAATTAGACCCTTCTATATGCAATGAAGTGCTGTCCAAATTTTTGGTGAAATGTAAGTGAAAGTACAGGTATTTGAACGGGTTCTCCTGGGCCTTCTCGGCTTCGGGTGCCATTCCGGCCCGATGGGATTTTGGGGCATGACAGTCACGATGCTCCTTGGAGTGCAACAACAAAGATAAGAGGGAAATTTGAGAAGGGGTTTTCTTCAACTGGTCTATTATAGAATACTCTGGCAATTTTATCTTTTTCAAGAATTCTACTGCTTCTTCTTCGGTGATAGGCTTTTTGATAGATGACAGTCCACTCACCATTGACTTGGACTTTCTTAAGCTTTCAGGCATGAAGCATCTTCCTGACCGAGTCACACCCCCTACCTCATCTACATCTTCCACTACTTCCTTCACGTGATAGGTCATCACAGTCCGCCCATATTTCCAGGAACCCTCTTCATATCAACTATCGAAGGTTGGGTCACCAATTTGAGGACAATAGGCGTTGTCAGTGCTCCTTTCACCGTCAAGATGGGCTGACTCAGAGCTCCTACCACTGTCAACTTAGGTTTATCCTGATTTAAATCAACATACCTTCTGGCGGCTTATACTGTGATCAGTTCTTTGTGCTTTCTTGGGCTTTATCTTCTCTCGTTCCTTCCCGGTTCAACGATATTTCTTTCAAAGACTCTACTACATTCATCGATTTCTCCTCAATGGTTTGTATCTTGACAATAGGATTATAACACCTTGAAGACTCTTTCCCATCATATATCAATTCTAACATATTGGCTTCAGCATGGGTTGACAGCGGATTTTGGTTAATATTTGGACCCTCCGAGGCCTGGACCAGCATCTGACTTGTGTCAATTAAATCTTGGACAGCTCTCTTTAAATGACAGCATTTCTCGATATCATGGCCTGGCATGTCAGAACAGTACGCACACCTTAAAGAATAATCAAGATTCCTCGGCGGTGTATTTGAAAGCCTTCCTTGAATTGGGTTTAAGACCTTCAACTTACTCAACCTATCAAACAAGCTAGCATACGACTCCCCAAGAGGTGTGAATTGATTTTGGACTGCCTTTTCTTTCTTATAGTCGGGCCTAGGTTGAAAATCCGGTCTGTAGGGGCTTTGGTAATTTGGTGGAGCGAATGGGTGATTTTTTAGAGCTTGCGCGCGCCACTGCAGGTAAGAAGGGGTTTGGCCATATGGCTGCGCGCTATATATTGGGTACCGGGGTGGTGGAATGGAATATAAAGGGCTTTGTGAAGGGTAGTAATGATGGGGAGAAATATATGGAGCTTGGGCATAGACTTGGGCTTGGGATTGGGGATAGGGGCGAGGTGGTCTTTTGGGATAGGAATGGGTTTCGACTACAACAGTCGCCACATCCTCTTTCTTCTTTTTACCTCCGAATGCGCCAGATCCACCTTGAATCACTTGTGTGGTGGCTTTTAATGCAGCAAAACTCACTATTCGGTCGGTCTTGATTTCGTCTTCTATCATCTCCCCTATTTTGAGGACTTCAATAAAAGATTTTTCCATTGCCGAAAGTAAATATTGAAAATAGGTCTCATCCTGTGCCTGAATGATAACTTCTACCAACTTGCTTTCTTTCATTGGAGGCTTTACCCTGGCGGCCTATTCAGGCCACCTTATTGCGTATTCCCTAAAACCTTCAGTGATTTTTTTCTTCATGTTGACCAAGGATTTTTCATCCGGAACCATGTCGATGTTATACCGAAAATGTTGAACAAACTCAGAAGCTAAGTCATCCCAGCTATTCCATTTGTCGATATCTCGATCAATAAACCATTCTGAAGTAGATCAGAAAGACTCTCGCCAAAGAAGGCCATGAGCAGCTCTTCCCTTCCTCCTGCAGCCCTCAACTGGTTGCAATAACGTCTCAAGTGTGCCACGGGATCACCGTGCCCTGCATACTTCTCGAACTTGCGGATTTTAAAACCGAGGGGAAGGTTGATGTCTGAAGGTTGATGTCTGGGAACATGCAAAGATCTTTACAGGAAACACTCCTATAATCTCCGATTCCCTGCAAACTCCTCATAGCCTGTTCTAAACTTTTCAACTTTTGGGCTACGATATCTGATTCCTCCATTGCGACAGGTTTCTCCGTATCGAATGGAAATGTAGGCGGTTGAGTGTACCTATACGGTTCATTCATTCTCAAAGTAGGCTCTGGGGCATAATACTGACTATCTGGAACCTTCAATACTGGCTCACTGGCATACCTAGGAAGCCTCAATGTGGGACGCGCAGCATATATGGGAGTGTCATGTGGTGGCAGAGCCACGAATACCGGTGAGATGGTGGCGCCGGCTGAGCAGCGGGTCTTGATTGGGGAGCTACCAAGGGCACACCAGAACTGCCAGGATAATAATGTAGTGGAGTGAATCCTGGCGTATGCTCAGGTGACTCAGTAGGAGCAGAGAATTGCGCCTGAGAGAGCGGTGGGCAATTAGAGATATTCCCAAGACCTTCAAGGAGCGGAGGAAGAGGCATTCCACTGGCCCATGCCCGGTGCAAATCTATCAATTGTTTCCTAAGCCTTACTACCTCATCATTGTGTTCTGAACTTTCTTCCTTGTGATCCTGATCCGGGTCAATGAGCGAACTTTCAATCTCCCTGCTAGCCATGGCGAGCTTTACTTTGGATCTAGTGAAGTATGGGTGACTAGCCAGAGTGTTGCAAACCTACCACTTTTATCTGAAGGAACATGCTCATCAAAGACGACATCCGTTAGGATTAGGGCACACAACAAGCATGAGAATCACATTGGTAAAACTGTCCTAAATTCATGTTCATTTCTACCAGCTTTTGAGGGTAGCGAGGTCATTTTAACATCATCCCAATTTTTATCTACACTTATTTTTATCTACACTTATTATTATTATTATTATTTATATTTTTTTTCACCCTCCTTTCCATCTCTGTTTTTTTTCGTAACAGTCTCTGTTCTTTCCCTTTATTGTCTCATCATCCTTTCTTTTTTTTCTTCTCTCGTTATCTACCTTTATTTTATCATTCTTTATGACTTATGTTTTTCTTTAAAAGAGGAAAAATAATAAAAAACAATGAAACAAAATAATTAAATCGAACCCAAAAGTAGGTTGCCTTGTATCATGTTGTACATGAATCAGATCTTGCGTAGTTCGGGCAGCTTATGCATAAATATCACACAATTGAAGTTTTTTTTTTCACGAGAAACGAAAACAAGTAAACAAAAGAAAGACGTAACATCCTAATATTTCGATGAAAGACAACAAAACATACAACGAATCTAGGACCACTTTAAAACTAAACAATAAATACAAAACAACATTTTAAACCCCTAACGACATGCGTGCAACAAAGACCCGAACATAAAAAAAACAACTTGACTCCGACTTAACAAAGACACCAACCTACAATGACAGAAACATAAAAGACTCAAACTACATAAAGATAAGACATGCTCTTTCAAACTGGTGCTCTGTGTGACGTCCCCGGTTGAGATGAACCCATCTGTGAAGTCCCCACTTTTCCACTCAGACTTTGCAACATATCCTGCAATGACGTTTTGATACCCGGAAATAAATTTCTTGCCCGTATCCCCGCCTCTTGGAGATTACACCCGCAAAGGTTTCTATGACACCCATCCACAGTTATGATCAAACGTGACAACTGAACTCTCAAAAACTCCACCTTGGCACCCGTATCTTCCTGCTCATCATTCTCTACCATGATTTCTTCCCGTATTCGCCCTCTAAGTTGGGTTGGTAAGGGTCTACTAATGCCACGGGGCAGAAATTGTAGCCAGATTTCATAGTTTTGAGTGCATCCTGGATTTGCCTTGAGAGTATCGACACCTAGCTTTATCGCGTTATTCCAGAATTGCTCATATTTCCTTTTCCCTACGGCTTGGTTTTTAAAGTACTCTACATCCTTCAGAAGGTCCATTATTGGAGGGACGTCTTGCATCATGCCCAACTGACGCATCACCCTTCTTGGACTGTAAGGCATAGTGCAGTTAAGTCCTATCAAAACTAGAAAGAGTTGCATTTGAGATCCAATCAAGATTTTCTTAGGACGAAACCACATATAGCACCAAAGAATGTTGTTCGGAGTTCTTGATTCGAGAAATTCGATCCAAGAATTGACCACCATAGGAAAAGAAAATTTGTCAAAACGCATTCTTGCTTGCATGGCTTGCACTCGATCATTCAGACAACGGTCGATCACATCTGCTCTAATCAAAGAAGGTGTATGCAAGTGCTCCATCATCCACAACTGCAATGTCAGATTACTCCCCTCAAAAAATCGTACCTCTCCTTTCACTTCAGTTAAAGCCTTATATATTTCTATTAAGATCATTGGTACAATGGTGACCTCATCTTTTTTCTTGAATAAAGCTATCACCACTGATTGTAAATGAGTATTGATACACCTCTCATCTAACGGGAACACTAAGATACCCAACAAAGCCAGACAGAAAACCTCAAGACGACGTTGTTCCCAGATATTTTGGTAGTACAGAATTCATCCCAAAAGCAGTTGAAACCCTCTAAGGACCCAAATCTAGCAAACAAATAGTCCAAGGAAATCCAAGATTGTTTGAGACATCCCAGATGCTTGTTATCTTTTAATCCAAAGAGTCGAAGGAATTTCTTACGAGTATGATTGCGGGCTAAAATCATTTACTGACCCATGTAAGTCAACCGAAACAAACAAGATACTTCTGCCAGGGTAGGAGTCAATTCACAATTTTCGAACCTAAACACCAAATTATTTGGATCCCAAAAAGTCAATGCAGCTTCTATTAGATCCGGACGAGGTGTGAGATCCATGAGTGCTACAAGATTGCGTAACACTTTCCTCACTTCGTGCTTTTCAGAGTAATTGAACGTGCCCCACCACTTGATTAACTTTTTGGGCACTTTGACAACCATCAGGACTCTAGACTTAGTGGACAAATCCATCCTGTAATAATACATAAGACGTTATGTCAAAAATTCGATAGGAGTAGGAGATTCCCAACCCTTGGGATTTTTGACGCAAGCATATGTCGATGGGACAGACCACATTCATGACTCCAATTTGCCGAAAAGAAGTACTGAGCGAAATCAGTCTACTTGGCTAACAACTCTAGATTACGGGGGGAGAGACCTAGGCTAATAATAAGACAAAGGCCAACACAAAGATTACCGGATCCACCGAGGGTTGCCTACGTATCCCAACCCGAGGAAAGGGAATCAGGTATGCGTAGTTCATCCAGATTGGACACTTAATGATTAACTAATAAATTGACCCTAACTTAACAGACAACCAAAAACAAACGAATGAAAACTTTTTGGATTTTCAACTATACATTTCAACTAAGACTGACACCACCAATTATGAAAAAAAAATCTTTTTGGTATTTTGTTTTTGACAAATAAGTAGAAAAGGCAAACAAAACCCTCTTTTTTTCATTTTTTTTGTTGAACTTACGGTACTTTGAGAAGATAAATGCAAAACGTAAAAAAATCCTTTTTGAGTTTTGGATTGTGAAAACAAAAGCCATAAAGAACTCTAAAATAAACTACGACACTCCTTTTGATTCATTCTTTTCGACTCACTCTTTTTTTTCTTTTCTTTTTTTTGTTTCACACTTTACTTCTAACACATGTTTTCCCCAAATCGGTCCGTCAAATGACCACGTTACTCTCAAAGATGCAACATTTAGCACGTAGGGATGCTTTAAAGGTGAGTCTCCTACAAAGGACCGTGTGGGCCCCGCTAGGTCTCAATATGATGCACATAAGAATGACCTAAAGGCTGACCTACGTTGTGGTTTACTAACAAGGCCGTTCGGGGGAGCATATGGTCGATAATGGCTGCTTTGCTTTCCACCTACTCCATACATCCAACGGCTCCCCCCCCCCCAGAATAAAGGTGACTCAACTAGAGTTCGTGCGCACGACGTGTGCTCCGAGACTTGTTGCGGAAAGAATTGACTCGGGTTATGCAAATGATGCCAGATATAAAGCGGTAACACATAGGATAAATACTGTAAATGAAGAGCACGAAAACGCACAAAAGTGAAAACACAAACAAAAATCACAAACAACGCTTATACACTCGTGATGCCAAACAAAGCCGATACGACTCCAAAAAAAAAGCTCGGATTTTGAAATAGTTCCCCAGCAGAGTCGTCAGAGCTGTCACACCCCTTTTTATTTTTTTTCACTCCGAAAGATTAATTTCATGGTTC
Organism: Capsicum baccatum var. pendulum; assembly: GCA_030864225.1. Taxonomy (NCBI): domain Eukaryota; kingdom Viridiplantae; phylum Streptophyta; class Magnoliopsida; order Solanales; family Solanaceae; genus Capsicum; species Capsicum baccatum. The sequence goes on along the minus strand of CM061561.1, from coordinate 259,240,968 downwards.
AAAAGGGTTTATTTATTAAAGTGACGAAAGATTGAAAATTTATTTCGAAAAAAGGATTATTTACATTTAAACTTAGAGTCACCACTTGGCATAAATCGGGTGTGCCAAGTCACCTTTGGAAATCCCTTTTTAAAATATTTTGACTCTTAAAACTGGTTTGCGAACAGAGATTCCGGCTAAGGCATTCTATTGACCGAGGGGAAGGTGCTAGGCACCCCTCGGTCCCGTGGTTTGTCCACGGTCGCTTGGTGGAGTGTATCGGCTAACTTTGACATTATAAGTGTATAAATCACACAAAACACATAAAACAATCAATCAAACGCAAAACAATCCAAAATTTAGTGTCCAGTCCAATTATACAGTCCAAAACAAAAAAAAAATGCAAAAATATAAACCTACTCTAAATTAATCCTAGACTAATGCTCTACCCGACACCTCGGGCCTTCATCACGAACGTCCTCCGGGTACATGATACCTCGGGGCATTCCCCGATGAATAAATATATACAGGTACTTCGGGGCATTCTCCGGCCAAATTATACAATTGATTCAAAAGTGATAAAATCAAACCATTCAATCAAATTTCAAACATTCAATCAACCCACAATCTGTAGATTTGCCTACCCGACCTACGTCTTGCCTATTCCAATCGGCGTATCTTGATACTACCAAATTCAATTAACGTTTATTTCAAGTCAAACAACTAATGAATCAAACTAATCAAAATTAACTAATTATATCAAGTTTTCAATTCTCGCCCCACTTATTCCCACATGAATTCAAATCTTTCAATTCCTTCATTCACGTGAATCAATCAATCAATATCAACCACAGTAATCACGATTGCTCAAAACACGATATCGAAACATATCACCACATCACAATCATCAACCAACCACAATATTCACTCCAGCACACCAAAATATAATAAATATTAAATAAAAGAAGGGAATAGAGTTGGACCTCGATTCGTAGCTTTCAAACTTGATGTATTATTTCGATTAAAATTGTGACCGAAACCTCAAGCCGACCTTAACCGCGACCAAACTCGAACCGAATTTTGACTTCAAATTGGACCCAACTCGATGATTCGAAACAGAACCCAAAAGACCGATGACTCAAAAAGCTCGCTAAAATCCAACGGAAAATCAAACACCCACAGGGTTCGGACTCCGATGAGTCATCGATGATGCGGACGACCAGAACAACCAATTGTCGGACGGATTTCATCCGAAATAGAAGAACAATGGAGGAAGGTTTGACCGTTTTATACGAACGACGAACGGAAGGGATGATTCCAGTGAAGCTACTGCCGGAACAGTAACCCGAAATCAATCTGAATAAGAACGATCAATTCGAATCTACGACGAAACCCGCAATCCGACTCAAATCAAAAACCCAACTTCCGAACCTAAATTCCCAATCAATTTATATCCCGAAATAGTGTTGAATCCGGTGAAGAGACGCCGTTTTCCGACGATGAAAGGTCGCCGGAATAGATAGCATGAACGAGTTGTTGTTTCTCTCCTCTCTCTGTTCTCTCTCTCTCTCTCTCCGATCTATGTGTGTGTAACAGTGTGTGAATGATGGTGCGTGAGAAAAAAAAAATGAAGATCACTGGTTTTTTTGTGTGTGTTATTCTGTGTGTATGTGTAGGTGTATATAGATGGGTAGTTTCGTGAATAAGAAAAGGGAAAATGGAGTGTCCGTATGTATTGTTGAGAAGACGGTAGATGGGTGTTGTTGAGTGTGTTTGCTGTGAGTGGAAAAATTAGAAAAAAAAATGGAGAGTCCCTCCTTCTTTTTGGTGATGGTCATATATGGGGAGTCTATGCTCTTTTCTTTGTGTCCAAGAAATGTGGAGGAGGGGTGGTTACGTGGGGTAGGGGTAGGAGGGGTAGGGGTTAGGATGTGTTGTCTTAGTTGGGTGGATTGTTAGAATATTAGGATAAGACAAGGTTTGTTATTTTATTTTTGTATTTTGTGAGGGTATAATAAAATGGATGAAGGTACACGGTAGGATAAGGTAAAATTGGGTAAATTAATCTTTTGGAGGGACAAAATTACGTGTCTACAAAGACATAAAGCATCCAATACCCCTCCGAACTACGACTGAAATTGCTAAAATACACTCCTACTTCAGGGATCCTATTATTCCCTAAACTCAATTTAAGCGTATTTTGTCACCCTTTTGTGTTGATGTGACAGTTTTTTAACACAAAATAGGGCTCACATCAACGGTGCCACATCAGCTAAAAAATTTGACAAAAGGTGCTACAACAGCTAAAAAGGTTGATAAAAATACGCTAAAATTTAATTCGGAGGGTAATAGGACTCCTGTAAAGTTGAAGTGTGTCATAGCAAATTTGATCATAGTTATGGGTATTAGATGCTTTTATCTTTAATTAACTTTTGGTAAATTTGAAAATATTAAAACTCTATGAGAATGACTGTTTTTAAAGACACACTGCGACGGAATTTCAAATTCCACATGTACTACATGACATGTCATGGAATTTTACTTCACAAGTATGAAACTCTTTGACAGTGGCTAGTTTTTAAGATAAGAGTAAAAAAAAAAAAAAAAGTGATCAGTTAACGCTATTTCTATGTTTAATTGATGTTGTCATGGTCTATCTATTCTTTTTAACTTAATCATTATCCAGAACTCATTGATCCTATTAATTCATATTCAAATTGTGTACGATAATTTATTAAGATGACAGTGCTTCTTACTTAACTTTCTTCTTATTTTCAAGACTCGAATTTGAGATTTTCGATCATGATTTATTTATTATGCTTGATAATGGTTTTAATGTTTTTTTTATTTTTTATTTTTTTGATGTAAATGGAACAGCTTGGAGAACTGGTATTACAAGGTGCTAATTGTAATGCCTGGTAATTTGGACAATGCTAAAATTGCTTTGGATTCTTTATCCATATGGTAATTGTACTTTTCTTCTTGATCACAGGTTTTTTTTTATATAGAAAAAAGAAAGAAACAAGTGGATATCAATCAATTATGACACTAATGATGATGATATATAATTGTGTATTAATTAGATGCATGATTAATTCATTCCATCTTTTACATGTTCTTGATAACACGACAGAACAAAATAGAAATTTCGTAAAGAATATTGAAAGATAGTATAATTTTTAAGTTACACCACTAACTTTAATGGTTAATGACAACACTAGAAAATTTAAATTGACAAGTTAGATGTACCAATTTTTTTTTTAAAATAACTTTGTGTTAATATTTCCATTGTCATTGTCATTATCATTGTCTTTGCCATTATTGAATATTAAGATGACAAATCTCATAAATTTGTCTCTCAGTCAAATTTAATGGCCAGGTATTTTCTACTTGTCAAAGAAGAAAATGACTAAATTATTTTTCTAATTTGCTCAATAAAAAACAATACCAATTAATTTATCTTTTTTATATGTCATTGTTTTATTTTTTATTTTTATTTTAATTCTTGCAGCATGAATATCAGTAGTTGGGAATTGATGATTCCTCTTGGATTCTTTGCTGGAACTGGGTATGTTCATTTACATAAATAATTTTATATTTCAATTTGATATATATTATATTATAAAAATTTGTGGTTGGTATTGGTTACGTCTTGCATTTTGATAGGAAAATTGGAATATGTCTTGTTATAGATAATTAGGTCACTTGTTTGCCTATAGTTAGAAGTAGAAGTAGAGGGCATCGTTTGTCCGCGTTTCAGAAAAAGTCTAAAAGTATGAATTATTGTTCGAGAAGTAGGAAGCTGATTTTTATTTAAGTTTTCAAGGTAGTAGTTCTTTTTAGATCAGGGGTGACTAGATCAACTAAAATTACTTGTTATATTATTCGAAACTCAACAACTATATAATTGTTATGAGTTTGATGATAAGTTCAAAATTTGTAAATGTTGAATTTTGGTTCTGTCTCTATAAAGATAAGATCGTCTCATTCTCTACTAGAAGTCAACAACAATAACATACTCAATATACTCTCACCAAGTGGGGCCTGGGGAGGTTAAGTGTACGCAATTCATACAACTACTTCAAAAATGAGATAGAGAGTCTGTTTCCGATAAACTCCCGACTCAAGATTATTCTCTACTAGAAGTCTCGAATTAAAAATTGCAAGCAAGATTCAAAACTAAGGAATTCGATATCAAAAGTACCTAGAGAGGTTCTTTGGAGATGCCTGGAAGCAAAGGGGGTCCCAGTGGCATACATTCGTTTGATTAGGGATATGTACGAGGGGGCGAAGACTAGAGTAAGGATTGTGGGAGGGGATTTTCGAGCATTTTCCAATCTTGACAGGGTTGCATTAGGGATCAACTCTTAGTCGATTTTATTCGCCTTGGTGATGGATGTGTTGACTCGAAATATTCAAGGTAAGGTGCCTTCGTGTATACTTTTTGCGGATGATGTAGTTTTGATTGATGATTTCAGTCGAGGTATCAATGATAAGTTGGAGGTTTGGAGACAAACCCTAGAAGCTAAAGGATTCAGGTTGAGTAGGACCAAAATGGAGTACTTGGAGTTCTAGTTTAGTGACTAGAGGCATGAGGATAATGTGGTAGTGAAGTTGGAGTCCCAAGTGGTTTGTAAGAGGTATAATTTTAAGTACCTTGGGTGTATGATTCAGGGGAATGGAGAGATTGATGAGGATGTCACTCACCGTATTAGGGAAGGTTGGTTGAAATGACGGCTAACCACAGGAATTTTATGCGATAAGAAGGTGTCTCCCAAGTTTAAAGGTAAATTCTACAGAGTTGCGGTCCGACTGGCTATGTTGTATGGAGTAGAGTGCAGGCTTGTAAAGAATTCTCACGTCCAGAAGTTGAAGATGGCAGAGATGAGGATGTTGCGTTGGATGTGTGGATTCACGGGAGCTGACAGGATTAGGAATGAGATTATTCGGGAGAAGGTGGGAGTGACGTCGGTGGAAGATAAGTGTCACGCCTCAACTTCTGGACGGACTGGCACCCGTAACCGAGGAGGCCCGGGAGAACCAGCTCATAACCTTATACTTCCCATGCATACCTCTATGTCAACCCAAAATTCGGACAGCATCATGTCACATATAAAAGGAAATAATCACAAGCTCGAGCACACATATATATGTATATACAATACTTGGCCGTTGGAGCCATCACGTCTATTAACAAAACGTCACCTTGACTGTACATTAGGTCTACAAAGCCTCTAGATAATACACAGAGTTTAACTAAGGTCAGGACACACCCCGCCATATAACTAACTTCTATACAATACCAAAAGAGACTGGATATGACATGGAAAGCCCTGAAGCAAACTGGAGCTCACCAAAAGCAGCTGGATATCCTGGCTCCCACTTGTGCGGTGTATGAGCTGAGGTACCTGTGCCTGCAACATAAAATGCAGGTCCCCGTGGGGGACGTCAGTACGAAGTATGACTGAGTATGTAAAGCTGTAGATAATCACATATGATATAGGAGCTCAATAGAAACCAAAAACAAGTGAATAAATCGTAATAGGAGTGAACCACACTTACTAGAACCTGTGACAACCTGTACATTGTATTTATTCAATCACTTTACCTTCGTTCTTATCATCTTTGTAATCATTATTGTACTGTACTGTGACCATTAGGCTGCCTCAAGTACATATCAACTGGGATCAACCCATGATAGGCTTATGCCCCTGGGATACCACCCATAAACACATAAATAGGGATCGATCTATGATAGGCTTATGCCCCTGGGATACCACCCGATAAGAGAGAATTTTCATCACTTAGTTCAATTAATCTTTGAGATTATTATTTCGGTCGCCACCGCATTTTTGATACTTTAAAACAATGATACATCAATAAGAGACATATAAATAGACCATCAATACAATAACAATGAAGTAAGAACTCATTGGCACATCAATGAAGTGTTTTGGAGTCATCAATGCCATAACAATGAAGTAGGAACTTATTGGTATATCAATGAAACGTTTTGGAGTCATTAATAGTACATGAATCTTCTTTGAGTAACCGAATACCTTCTTACATTCATTAGTGCAATAAACATGTAAGATTTGGAAAACAAGTAAGTATTGGAATGTCTCGACATCTTGTAGGGTGGAAACAAGTTCATTGGTAACGTAGGACATCATACAAAACCATTATGGATCACATGTTACTGAATAACTTTGGAAACTTTCTTAATAGAACAATTGTTCACTTTCATGCCAAAGATATGGTATAGAGTATGCTTTACATACTTGACTGTCAACCTTCAATACTAGTCCCAAATGGACTTCCCATCTTTTCGGATTACTTATCTACAATGAGCATATATAGCAATCTAGTATTAGTGACCAAACGTCACAATTCAATTATTTGAATTCACCAAACTAGTGGTTAAGTAGTAAGCCTTAATTACACCATAAAGGGTGTCACTTTAACCCTCTTATACTCCAATTACATTCACATGCCATGCATATTCATACAACATCCTCCAATATCAAGTTTGGATTCATTTATCCTTTCAACCAATCCATTAAACCAAATTGAGCCATAGATATAAATAATCATCAATTCAATAGTATATCACCATATCCACCTTCCATAACTCAATTATCATATCTACCTTCCACAATTCAATACAACCAAACCATGCAAAATAGTCCATAACCCTATTTTCATCACCTTTCAATAACAACCAATACATATAATCCTCTATCACACATATACATATGGAAAAAAACAAAGGCAGACAATATTCATACCTTAGAATTCACCTCTTGATTATGCAATCCTGTTTGCACAAATAATAGGTGTCGTTTGAAGCTCTCGAGATGACAAACGCAGTTATCGGATTACTTCAGAATTTCTACGGTTGAATCAAAAGTAATTTAAAGGTCAAATTTGGCTAGGGTTTGTTCTTTCTCAATGATTGATGATGAAAATGAGTTTTTGAACTCATATACATGTATATATACACATATTCCCGTCCATAATATAATAGGAAATGACCAAAATGCCTTTAAAATTTAAATAATGTCAAATCAATCCTTTGGTGGACTGTTTTGATAAGCTAAAGTAGATCGACCATAACTCTTTGCTCTGATATCGAATTTGGGTGAAATTGGTATCGTTGGAAGGATAATTCAAAGGGATTTCATTTCATATAAAGTAGGCCACCCAGTTTGTCCTGTACAAGGAGTTATGGTCGTTTGAAGTTGACCCTAAAAATCTATTTTGATAGGCTGAAGTAAAACGAGTATAACTCCTTACTCAGGCATTGGATTTGGATGAAACCAATTCCATTGGAAAGAAGACTCAAAGATCTTTCTTTTCATAGGTCGAAGCTCTCCTAGTTCATTATATTAAGGGAGTTATGATCATTCAAAGTTGACCCAAAAATTCGGCTGGCCTCAGTAGTTTGTGTGCAGGAAATTTTCCTGCACATTTACTATTCCCAAATATCTTGGCCACCGTTTTATAGTTTCGAACGTGCTCGATTATATCCGAAACCTATCCGTTTTTGGAAATCCTTATATCGTTGGAAAGCTTATTCAATAACCTTCGCATGAAACCATCGACGGGCAAATTCTGGTATAAATAAAATAAAAAAAATTAATTCCATATAAATAAGACCAATACACGTACTTGAATACGCCAATACACGTACTTGAATACGGGGTGTTACAATAAGATTTGGGAAGTAAGGTTGAGATAGTTTGGTCATGTGATGAGAAGGGGCACGGATGCCCCAGTTCGTAGGTGTGAGAGGTTAGCCTTAGATGGTTTCAAGCAGGGGTAGGGATACAATAACAACAACAACAAACCCAGTATATTCCCACATAGTGGGGTCTGGGGAGAGTAAAACGTACGTAGTCCATGCCACTACCTCCGAAGAAGTAGAGAGGTTGTTTTCGATAGACCCTCGGCTCAAGACAAAGGACCGTAGACAAAAATGAAGAAATACTGGAGAGAGGTGATTAGACATGACATGGAGCAGTTACGGCTCACTAAGGACATGACCCTCGATAGGAAGGTTTGGAGAAAGAGTATTAGGATAGAGGGGTAAGGTGTGTCGTCGAGTCATAGACAGTAGTTAGGAGAGGTTGGTGTTGCTTGGCTGGTAGTGCTAGGGTTGGGGGAAGGGGTGTCCTCTGTTGGTTTGCATACTATATTTTTTTGGTTGTTGTACCTCTGTGTTTTTATCATGTTGTATGCTTGTGACATTTGTCTACGGCTCTTTGTCTTGAGCTGGAGGTCTATCGGAAACAGCCTCTTTGCCTCTTCAGAGGTAGTGGTATGGACTGCGTACATTTTACCCTCCCCAGACCCCACGATGTGGGAATCTACTAGATTTTTTGTTGTTCTTGTTGATGTTGTATATAAAAGCTATGAATTCGATGATAAGTTCAAAATTCATAAGTTTTAAATTCTAATTTTGTCTTCTTAGATAAGATCGTCTCAAATTTAGAGTCGAAATCAAGACTTTAAACTAATAAATTCGATATTCTGATTCTTTAAAATTTATTAAATTAATAATTTATATGTAAATTAATGTGTATAAATAAAAATTATTGAGTTATAATCGTGCACGTAATCTAAATGCTAGTAGCTCTAATGTCAGATTCCCAAAAATCTTACCAGAAATTTGCCATCTGACATAATCTAGCAATTTCTTTAAAATAGGAAAAAGTAGAACAATGATTGAATCACATGTTTGTAAAGATTAGTAAAGACAACAACATCTAATTTTGTCCAAAGTGCATGTGAGTTTTGAATGATATCCTATTTAAGGAAAGAAAATCTTTTTATGGAAAGTGTATGTAAAATAAATAATTTTTACACTTATTTAAGAAAGTAAGTGTCATGATTTCAAAATTAGTAAATACTAGTCTTACTTGTCGCACTATATATTCATCTTTTTAATTTATCAGTTGATTATGAATTCAATTGAACTTAGTAGCTTTAATGGAAATTCTTTGATTATATTAAATCATTCATTGAATATGTACGAAGTATTAAACTAGAACTCAGTTGTTTTATTTAAACTAGAACTCAGTTGTTTTATTTTTATAGAACAATAATTTTGAATTCATAAGTTTTAAATTTTGATTCAATCACGATCTCTCTGCTCCAAATTGAAATTTTAGATCCATACATATGTTTAAGTTCCTACGTACGATCAAATGTAAAGATGGATCCAAAATTTCAATTTGACAAATTTAACCTTGATTTCCTTACTATTGAATCCATTATATCTTGAAAACTATTGGTTCGATATTTAATTAATGCATGATCTTTGTCACATATATTTATATTTTATGTTGAGAATATTGAATTCAATTGAATCCGTTGGTGCTGAGTAAGAGTAGCAAATGAGTTGGGAGCTGGAAATGGAAGAGGGGCAAAATTTGCAACAGCCGTAGCAGTAACACAATCAATAGTGATTGGATTATTCTTCTGGATTTTGATAATATTTTTCCACAATGAACTTGCTTTAATTTTCACAAGCAGCAAACCTGTTCTTGAAGCTGTTCATAAACTAGCTATTCTCTTAGCTTTCACTGTTCTCCTCAATAGTGTTCAACCAATTCTCTCAGGTAAATTCCTATCGAATTTTAAAGTTAAATTGATTAAACCTGCGACCAAAGGCGGATCCAGGATTATGTTATGCGAGTTCGACTGAAATACATGAATAAGATCAATCGTACTGACTCTAGATTTCGGGTTTATCTTTGCTTGTTGTGTCATATTAACATGTCATCTATGATTTATAGAGGCGGATTTAGGACTAAATATATGAATAAGGCCAATCCCACATACTCTAGATTCCGGAGTCAACTCTGCTTGTGTGAATACTTATATGAAATATATGATATATAAAGGCAGATTTAGGACTATGTTATGTGAGTACGGTTGAAATACATGAATAAGACCAACTCCACTACTCTAGATTTGAGTTTACCTACGTTTGTTGTGTAACACTTACGTGTCATGTATGATATACATTTGTTGTGTAACATATACATGACATGCATGACATACAAAGGTGGATTCATGATTTAAAATTTATGAGTTCTTATTACGACCTCATATAATTAATACTTATTGTACAGTAATAGCTAGGATCTGGGCAAAACTTATTGAGTTCATGCGAATCCTTAACCAACACTATATATCTAGCGTAGATGATATTCAGTGATTTCCATACGAACCCTTAACCAACACTATATATCTACTAGATGATATTCAGTGATTTAGGACAATGTTATGCGTGTTCGACTGAATTCATTACCTTCAACTCAAACTATTTTATGAGAAAAAAATTACTGACTCCAAATTCTGGTTTTATTGACAATTTGTAATTCTGTTTTCGTGATTTTTTTTTCAATTAATTTTTGGATTTTTACAGGGGTTGCTGTTGGATCTGGCTGGCAAGCATATGTTGCATACATAAATTTGGGCTGCTATTATTTACTTGGTGTCCCTCTGGGCTTTATTATTAGCTGGGGTTTCCACTATGGTGTCATGGTATGCATGTTCCTCATATTTAACCTCATGTACACATCCATTTTTAAATACTAATAGACTAAAAGTGGTCCATAGATGGTAAAATTACTCTCATTTGATTAGAAGGTTACGGGTTCAAATCGTTGAAATAGCACTTTGCAGAAATGTAAGGAGAGACCATGTACAATAGACCTTTGTGGTCCGACTCTACACTGAACCCTGCACATCATGGGAGCTTTAGTGCACCGAATTGTTCTTTAACAGTGCTTCATAAATTGGTTTAAATGGGAATGAAAGTTTCTGAAAGTGAAATTGTTTTTATATAGGGAATATGGGCTGGAATGATATTTGGTGGAACAGCAGTTCAGACTTTGATATTGGCTATAATCACAATTAGATGTGATTGGACTAAAGAGGTAACATATTTCTTTTGTTTACCATTCTATGTTCAATTTTCATTTTTTGCTCTTATTAATTCAAATTCGTATCGAAAAATTTCAATTTAGGAGGTAAAACATCTCTATAACTCTTTCCTTCGGAATTTTGAATTAAAAGTGACAAACAAGTTTATCAATTAAGTGAGGGTCCTTCAATTTTAAAAAATTAGGTAAAAGTGAAAAAAATAGTTTTTTTAAAAAATATTTTCACTCCAATAACTATAAAAGTTGTCTCAACAACTATAGAAGTTGTGGGACAACTGTTCAAAATTGACGGACAACTTTTATAGTTGTTGGACAACTTTTATAGTTGTTGGACAACTTCTATAGTTGTTGAGACAACTGTCTCTAGTTGTTTGAACGACTTTATCTTTTTAACTTAATAATATTATGAAACTCACTTATCACCTTTATTTAATTGAAGACTTGAGAAGTACTCATAACTCATATTTCTCCAATTCCTTACCTATATCCACACAAATCTTGCCTTGTTTTTTGAACAATTACGTATAGTTATTTTTTGAAGTGATCTGACAGTTTAAAATTATTTTTTTTAAAATGCAGGCGGAGAAGGCTTCAATGCATGTAAGAAAATGAGACGGTGTTGGTCACTTGACTTCATAGAAATAGTGGCCAAGTCATAGATTGAACGTCAATAGAGTTTAATATTCATTCCTTACTCAAATAGAAATGTGGTGGTCTCACCCTAAATATTTATGATGACGAAAAAAGAATAACAAGAATATTGTTCATTTTTATCTTGAAATTTTGTGCATTGATTTAATTTTCAGGCTAATTAAGCTAGCTGTAATTTTTCTTTCCTACACAAACGTGAAGCAACATATGCATAACATTTTAAGTGAAGTTGATTAATTATGTGTATTTTTTTATCGTTGAAATGTAAAATAGAAATTGATAGTTTTCATTCTGTAAAATAGTTTAAAATTTTTTGGGTTCAAGCAATAGATTGTTAATATTATTCTTAGAAAGAAAATGATATTTATATTATAAGCAATAAGGACTTAGTAAGATGAAAGTGACCCATTAATTTAAACAAGATTTTGAGTTGAATGCTCATATTCTTTTAGGTGATATCAGATCTAGTTTTGACAAGTTTGTTTGTATAATTCCTTTGTTCGTGTTGTATTCTATGCTCACGCTTTTGTATGTCTCTCTAAATTGAGTCTTATCTATCGAATCGTTAGCATTGTTCTGGATTCCGTTGGTCTTATGAGCCTAATCTATCTCCTTTTCGATGTCGACTCCTATAGAGTCATATCTCTCTCTACTTCAGAAAAAATATCAAATCCGCATCATCGATTTCGTAAGAATTTTCAAAAAAAAAAGTTTGAAATGGTCATGGACTACTCCACCTATTATTGTATATAAGGTTTTTGGTATGCTCATATTCTTTTGGATTTTAAGTAGATATGGTAAGCTAAGTAGCGGTATTATGTATAACTTTTTGTATGTATTTTCTTTCGAGAAATAATTTTACCTTTGTGATTCAGGCCTAAAATGTCCAGGATCTGGCCCAACTCAAGAATTTTAAGGCCCAATGTTTGCCCAGAACATTTGGGCTTTCTGAATAATGGTCAAGAGTTGAAAGAAAAAAATATAAATAACATAAATATCAATGCTTTTGAAAGTAATTACACTTTCTCTCACTTTTTTAATTGTTTTACTCTCTCTCCCTATTAATATACATAACATAGCCGATATATACATAGCATTCTGTGTATATGTTGGAATTTTTGTAATATGTTTAGGGAGTTGAGATTTTTTATAATATTAGAAACATAAGTTGTATATTTGTATAATTTTTAGAAAGCAAAATAGTCAATACAGAAAGTGGTCCTTTCTGGCAACTTAATAAATCTAGATCTAGTAAAACTTGTTTCAATTTTACACTCTTAATTGGTAAAAGTCAAAATTTTATTTTGTTAATTTTTTTTTTGTCAACTTCACAAATCTTGATTAACTTGTCCCAATTTATAATCATTATTAGTAATTTATTCCTATTTTGCAAAATCATTTGTATTCAAGGAAATATTGGTTGTTTTTCATGTAGAATAGCTTTTCATCTTTTAGTCGATCCCATGAGTTTGTTCTTTTTCTTAGATTGTGTCTGTCCGGTCAAATACCATCATACAAAGTTGAAAGAATAGAGTAGTTTTTTCTTCTAATTCGAATGTATATCTTGTTTTAGAGGTAGGGGGATGGTGACTGACATCACAATTCTCGTTATTGATTATGAAACTATCAAAAAAAAAAATTAAAAAAGGGGGAAGATGATAACTTTTCTTTTGACTTCTAAAGTCGTACACCATGATAAATGACAGTCAACTTAGAACAGAAATAAATTATGTTTTTTTATTTCTTAATTAAATAAGTTTTCCTTTCTTATTTTAAGAGAGGGAATATTGTTTGTAATTAAAAAAACAACAAGAAGAGTTGGGCACTTGCATAATTTATTTTGAAGTACAATTGTAGTTGTACCGGGAATCTAGAGACATCAAGATGCTACTAGTTGCTTGTTGTATCATTTATTTAATTATTATTTTTGTTTTATTTGATAATTATTGCGTTTTGGGTTGAACTTGTCTATGCCTCGATTAATTATATGAAATATTTGTCATTCCTCACTAAGTGCAAGATAATTTTGTCTATCAAAATTCAAATTAATAAAAATATTTATCCTAAATAATAAACTTTTTCTTGGTCGTTGTATGAATAAAATTAGTCAAGACTAATTTCTTTCGGTTAATGAAGATATTAGTCCAACTTTCTTGTATCTAAAAAAGATTACAGAATATTAGGTCTAGTAAGGAGATTTTTTGGATAATGTACATGTTAGTTTCATACGATGAGGTGAAGTGGCACAAGATGTGCTTCTTGACTTATAAATTATGTATAGATATTGCTCGTGATGTGCTAAAGGCTGTCTCCAGTCCCCCTTCCGGTAGGAATCCCCTCCTCGATCATCACAGTACTATGTGTTAAATTACATAACATTTTTGCCTCTATTGAATTTAAATAGATACCTATATTTCTTATTTCTTTTTTGGGTAAGCATCTGAATAATATTTTATTTGCTTTGACATCAAAAAATAATTAAACCATACACAAGTTGAGAACGTGCTTTATTTTATAAGGTCCAATTGGTTCATATTCATACGTACTTCAATGGTACCCACTAGGCTTTCAAAATATAATATGATTTAATATATAATTGCAAATACTTTGTAGATATTTTATTTTACTAGTCAAGTGTACGTACTTTGCACGTATGTCTCACGGCAAATAAAATTATTAAAAAATAGTCATTCACGTTAATAATTCCATATCTATTTAAATCATATAAACTATAATATGTATCTCAAATACTTGAACATACAATTGTTTATCAAGAATAGATGATAATTTATTATTATAAACCTCAAGTTTATACTAAAATTTGAGAAAATTTACCTCAAGTCACAAGCAAATTTATATCTTTAATTATAGATACTATAACAGTTATCTATCAAAAATTTATCATTGAAAACCTCAGAAATATACTGATTTTTTTGAAATCTTATCTCAAATCATAAGCAACTAATGAGCAACTAAAGGAGCATACTTTGAGATGAAATTGAGCAACTAAGAACATGGGAAAATTAGTGCTACAGGAATAATTTACTTCATGAAATTAAGAGTATATAGATTCGATCAAAATTATCTTTATTGAATCACGAAAAATATATAAGGTACCTTCAAAACAGTGACATTAAGCCAAACAATTGCTCACGGAGAAAAATATTGTCACAATTCCAATCAAAATAAAATAAACCTGGAAGTTTTGACCAAAAAAAAAAATTATACATATTGGGCTTTGTTAATTCCAATCAAAATAAAATAAACAACCTTGAAGTTTTGACCAAAAAAAAAAAAAAATTACACATAATGGGATTTGTTAATTACACATTATAATGTCATATACCCGTACATATTATGGGAGCAACCACAATAACAAATTAATCAAATTAAAAAGTGTTACACAACAAACAATAGAAAGAACAATAACAATAACAAAAATAAAATAATATAATAATCGACAAACAAAAGTTTTCAAAACCTAAAAGAATTAGCTTTCGACACACAAAAGATTTTATACACAACTAAAAAGCATTGAAATCTTAAATATCCTACTGACTAAAAAATTAGAATACCTTACATTGAGCATGGAACGTCTAGATCATATGTTTCTATTAAGAATTATTTTAACATTAAAAACGAAGAACATATAATACCATAAATAATTGCAAAAACGGATACAAAATTGAGTAGAATCTCTAGGCTTAGATTTATGCACATACCATTAGGAAGTGGCTAGTTCACCCAAATCGCATGATGAAGCATACGGTGATATCTCTTTACAAATTAGTAGGCCTAATTAGATTTTGTATTCCTTTCAAAAGTCGAAATTACAACTCCTAATTAATATAAACTAATACTTCTAATTATGGTATACTATAATCCTTCCGTAAATACTTTATTCATTCCATAAGTTGAAGTTACAATTACTAATTAATATATAATTTATTAATTTAAAAAATTAATTTTTTTTTTAAGAAAAAAAGTGAAAAGACGATTTTGTGTAAAACAAAGATTTTAAATAAAAGATAAAAAATTCAATTCACTTTTCATAAGACTTTCACACTTTTAATATATTATAGATATAGATTATAGATTCTTATAATCACAGATGTCTCAGTCATAATATGCACATTATGCTACTAAATTATATATATCATCCTTTGCTTTTCTTTTAATATCAAAGTAGGTCACGATTATTATACTTTAATTATTAGAAAGTGGTAAGTTTGTACTCCACTTTTTTCGTGCTAGTATATATGAAGGTTGAAGAGACAAACATTCTATTATTTCTTTGTTATTCACCCGATGTTTGACACTCGTTATTATATTTTGGATTAATCTAACTTTAAATTGATTTTTTTTCTTCTTTTGTGTGAGACAAAGCTCTTCAACGGTAAAAACGACAAGAGGACCACGTTGTTCCAAAAGTAGAAATAATTCTCAAGCAATAATTATAAATACTCTGACAAAAACCTCACACACTCTTTATAAAGTGGCAGGGTAACGTTTCATTTTCTCATCATTTCTCCCATGCATATAAACACAGGCCACTTTTTTTTTAATAATCATTGGATTCAAATCACTTTTCACGTATCTCGATTAAATTTACGAAATATCTATCACCTTCCATCATCAATACAGGTATTAAATAACTCTGTCCACCAAGGCTAAAACATATGAAAAGAAATCATTTATTATTAATGGGTCTGTTATTGTTGTTGTTTTGTTATGTTGAAATTTAAACTTGAGACCTAATGATGTTCATTCCAACTTTATTGAACCAATAGCGCTCACCATTGGTGGCTCATAGGCCACTCTTATAATTTAGAGATAAGAGTAGCAAATTCAAAGTGAATATTTAATTTACTCGTAAACTCCAACCTTTTCCATAACATGAATAATAGCTCGAACAAAAAAGATAAATTCAGTTGGACCAAAGTAAATGTGTAAGTTTGTCCGCTTGGAACGTGAAGTCTAAATTTAGACATTGGACAAATACTAATATGAAGCCCAGACTCTGAGAAGTGTTGATGCCCCCTTTAGCATATCCATCACCAGTTGTCGGCTTGTCGCATGACATCTATGATAGTGAAATTTAAAATAAACAATTGTAACAATCATGTTTAATTTTTTTGACAATTTTTTGTTAGGTTGAGGTGCAATCATATTGAAATTCAACTATACCTCAACTTCAGCTATGATTGATATCTAAAACGTTAGTTACTTTTGTAAGAATTTCAGACAAAAATATATGAATTTCAGCGGTATGAAACTTCAAATACGGTATAATTCAAGTTATTCCGAAATGAATAATCATGCAAAAATTGTAAAGAATTAGATACAAATTAAATAAAAGTATCCAAATAAACCTTTACTGCTTTTTGACCTAATAATACAAAGCACCAACAAGCATTTGAAGAAAACTTATTGACAAGTAGATGTAAACTAAACAATGTAGTAGGGTAACTTGGAATACAATCAAAATCCAAAATTAGAATGCATGTACCATATATATGTACAAAAATGTTTGGGGTATGTATCACATCAAATTTAACCCAAGAAAATATAGCACTTCCTAATATATTGTTGGGAAGATATAGCAAAAAAGAAAATCAATATTGTTGAAAATTAAAGAAAAAAAAATCTTGTTTTTTTTTGTTCCCTCTAAAATTCTCCAATTTATTGGACTTCAATTTCTCCGATTTCTTCTTTCAACAACCATAAGAGGTAAATTATTCATTTCATACCTTCCTGAAGAGAATTGAATCGAGTCACCAAATTTCATAACTCTATTACCAAACCGAGCTGACTCGCTCGATTTACCCAAAGTTAATAACTTACGTCCTGCTTTTTCGACCTTCAAATCATCAATTTTTGAGCTCAACTCCGATACCGAACTCCATAATAACTCGATCGAAGGCTTTTTAATCGAAAATAAAATCGATAATCTCTCTCTACATTCATTTAATCTCTTCAATATATAACTCAATTCGACCGAGTCACCAAAACTCAAACAACCGAGTCGTTCCTTGAACTCACTGAGTCGTAGCAGCAACTCGTTCACCGTTGACAAGTAATCGCTCCCCAGCAATCCAACAACTTCGTAGAGCAGCCTGTTGCCCTCGAGCAAAAGCGTGTCCGGCAGCTTGACCAGTTCTTCCACAAGCTGAACCAAGGAGTCGAGGTCTCTTATTAAAATTTGATTTAGCATAGATGAGATCCTCTCTTCCTGGCCGTCCTTCTGATCCCCGCTGCACGAGCAGCAGGAAGAGAGGAAGTAGCCCAAAACCCTGGAAGTACAAAGCAGGGTTTCTACATATCTGCTGTAAAACCTAATCCATGAAGATAACATGAAGGTCGTTGTGGTGGAAAAGTCATTGAAGTCGGAAAGTTTAAGGTAATTCCGGCCACCGGTAGCCGGAAAAATTGATAACTGATCTTGCAAAATAAACGGTCCACGTTTAATAATCTCATGAATAACTATAAGGCATTTTAGAGCAACGATGGAATCTCCGGTCTGATTAAGCCGGTTCATGAGGATGATGATTAACGCAGAAGCGGTGGCGCGTGAGCTGTCACCGCGGGTGAGTAAGGTGGAGATATGGTGGTCTTCAGGCGGCGATGACGGCGCGTGAGTGGTGGCGCGTAAGACAGCAAGGTGGAGGGAGAGATTAGTTGGTTTAGATAGTAAAGTTGCTTTGGATTGTGAAGCTTTGTCTTTAATGGCACCTATGAGTTCTCTTAGATTTGTTATTTTTCTCTTCCCCATTGATGGAGAATGAAGAGAGAGAAAAAATAGCGAAAATTGGTGAAGGAGAGAGTGAGTGAGTTTGGTTTTATGGTTTGAATAAATGTTTGATTAAGGAATAATATTGTGGTTTGAAAAGTGTTAACCTTTTAGGCTCTTAATTGGGACCATATTATAAGGTTTCCAAATATAATTTTATTAACTTCGCAATAATAGGAGTATAATTTTATATAGTTTCCAAATATAGTCCTATGGTGATTTGTAAATAAAATAGGAGAAAGTGACTTTTTTTGGAAATTTTTTATGTGTGAAAATTAACATCTTTGTAATTTTTTTACTTATAAAATTACCTATTATTCCAATCTAATCGGAATGTTTGTGAGGTCGAGTTACTAATTAGGACAAATCCATTGTCATGAGCGTAGAATTGTATGGTAATGCCATGAGTTTAAATTCATTTGAGAATTTTAATTAACAATAATTTCAAACTAAAAAATCTCTTTTGAATTTATAACTTGTAAACAAGTCATGTTCAACACTAAAATTAGACCAACATGGATCATGGTGTAGTGGTGAGATTATTCCATCCTTAATCAGAGTTCTAAGGTTTGAGTCTGGCATGAATAAAATCCTGTTGGGAGTGTCAGTCCCAAAATGGGCGCTGCAATAGTTCGCGATCCAAATTAGTCGAGGCTTCAACGTGAATAGCGGATATCGAGTGGGAAACCAAAAAAAAAATACAAACAAAAAATTATAAAATTATTACACATAAAAAAGGATATATTTGAAAAAGAACTTTAAAAGGAAAGTTAAACACTTCACAGGAGTACATAATTTCTACTTTATGACATCAAAATTATTGTGGTAAGTTTTCCTGTATGTTATTAACCATAATTAGGAGGAAATTACCACGTTGCAACACTATAAAGTACGAAATATCTTCTCTTTTTTTCCTTAATTAAAGAAAAAAGTTATATCTATTATTGGTGTAACTTTTTGAATCACCTAAAGAATATTTACATGTGGGATTTGGAATAAAATAACATTTTTTCCGAAACTAAAGAAGTTAGGGATTTTAATTTGCATTCTATTTTGTATGAATCGATTAAAAGGTT
Organism: Capsicum baccatum var. pendulum; assembly: GCA_030864225.1. Lineage (NCBI taxonomy): Eukaryota > Viridiplantae > Streptophyta > Magnoliopsida > Solanales > Solanaceae > Capsicum > Capsicum baccatum. The sequence goes on along the minus strand of CM061561.1, from coordinate 259,221,517 downwards.
ATTATCAAATGAATTATATTGTAATTACAATTGAAACGATAAAAAATGATTATTTTAACAAGGAGATTCTACTAATAGTTGAGGAATAAAGAGCTATTAGAAGGGTGATTAATATAATCAAGCATTTTAATGTTGATCTTCACTTGTCAAAATACATATTTCATCCATCTCAAAAAGCATTCTATATTCTTATAAAAAATCTCATCAAGGGATTATTTAGGGTAAATTTAAAGTTTAAAGTTAACTAATCATTGAATAATATATTATCATTTTTGTGATTGACTAAAAAAGATAAAGTATCGCATAAATTGAGACCGTGAAATATTTATAGTCGAAAGATATTTCTTTTTCTTAATTAGATATGTCATTTTCTTATGAAGAGTGTTAGACTAAATAATCTACGCAGGTTAATTATGTCCACGTACTTTCTTATATATATTCCTCTGGTGTTTTTTATTTTTTCAATATTTGTGTAAGCAAAAGATAAGAAACTCTGACTTTTTCTCCTATTAAACTTTAGAATAATAATTATTTTGTTGATGATTTTTTCTAAGAGATAAAAGGAAAGAAATTCATTTTACCTTTTTTTTTCTTTAATAATTTTTAATTCTAGTAAATTGCATGCGAAAAAAATGGAGGAAAATTAAGGTGACGTATTGAACATGAAAAATGAAGTTATGTGTATCATACAGTAGTTAGGCTGATACTTATTAAATTGAGAAGCTTACATATGGGCCAATAAAAATAAAATGGGACTGACTAATACTGTGATGTTAATATATTTTAGTGAGGAGGTATAAGGCGTTGACTAGTAGTTATGTGAAGAGATAGAAAGGTAGGTCGAAGTAGTATAGAAGGTTAGTAGATAGTTGAGCATTGTTTAGTTTCCTTAATAGTATTGTTTCAATTACTTTCCTACCATCTTATTCGATTTAATTGTTTTCTTGACATTGATCATCGGTTATCATACACTTTGTTGTTGGTTATCATACTTTGTTGAGGTTCGAACCCAGGACCTCCTTTCAATGAAGGACCTTAAGATCACCCCAAATGTCAATGCACCTAACCAACTTTTTGTTATAGTGAGTGTTTTTATATGTTTTATACCTATTTTCATACATTTTCTATGTAATTATATCTATTCCACGTCGAGTTTAGTAGGTGCCGAAGCACCCCAAAATATAAAATATAAAATACAACGTAGGTCCGCCCCTGTGTGGACATCACTCTCCTTAAATCTCACATGGTTGATGAGAACATATTTGATATTTGTTCTTATTATAAGCCTCCCCCACCCCACCACTTTTTTTTAGCCTTAGTCTTCCCTTTCAAAATAAAAACAAAAGCTAAAGAGTATAAATTATTCAAGACACTAAATTAATATTAGCAATTCCAATAATTCTCATCCATCAAGAAATGTAAGATAATTAGGTGTGAAATTACCGCACTAACAAATCGTTTTCACGATCGTTTGAAATTTTGTACGAAACATTATTTTAAACAAAAGGTATATAATAACATATAATTCGAACCGAAAGCAATAAATACATTTAAATAAAATTTATTAAATAAGTAAATTATGACGTATTGAGCAATGAGACAACTTTGGTGACATTAACACTATAAATTCATGGAAATATGTCCAGCAAACCACAAACAAAGATAAAGTAATGGTATTATTACGACTACGTACATTTTACACAAATATAAAAAAATAGCCACAAATAACTTTAATCGCTAAACAATAAAATTTGTTATTAGTTCTATTTACAGATAAATGATAGAATATTATAAAATCATGTCGACTATTTCGTGATATATTTCTGATGAATTTCGTAACTATTTTTTATTTTTTATGCCAATTTTTTTGAGACTTTTTTAAAACTTTTTCTTCTGATGTTCGATGTCTGTAATGAAGCTTGATTACATTTAAATAATTCTGCTGCAAAGCTCATTTTGAAGGCAACTCTCTTGATAAATTTGTTTCATTTTTCATTTGAAATATCTGAAGAGGGAACTGTTATGAATCAATTGTCCCATATTAGAAAAATAGAAAAATGCTAAGGGGTTTATAGGTCAAATGGTTTCTCCCACCTATCATGCTAGTCTTTTGGGTTGGGCTCTCCCGTTTGGTTTATAACATTGGTGCTTTCATTAAGAGTCTTACGCGTTGGGCCGTAACTCGAAGTGATGGCCTGGATCCAAGAGGGATGTCAGTCGTGACCAACTAGGCATAACCGTGACCAACGAGGATCAATCCACATGTGGAGCCGTGCGTTGGGTCGTGACTCAAAGTGGTGGCCTGAACCTAAGAGAGGTGCCAGTCGTGACCAACGAGGATCGATCCAAGCGTGGAGCCACGACTCGGAGTGATGGCCTGTGCACCAGGATTGGTGGCCTGGATCTAAGAGGGATGCCAGCCTGACCAACTGGGTTCAGCCATGACCAATGAGGTTGTTGGTTCTCAAGCGGAGACGATTGTTATGAATCAATTGTCCTACATTGAAAAAATAGAAAAATGCTAAGGGGTTTATAGGCTAAATAGGTTCTCCCACTTATCAGGTTAGTCTTTTAGGTTGGTTATCCTGTTTGATTTATAACAAAAACATTGACATAAAGGGGAGACAAAAAAGTAGATAATTTCAAAAGTTGACACTGGCAAAGTTCATTTAATATTAGGGTATATATATACCCTACTAATTTCCTGTCAACTATTATTGTTTACATGATCCATTCCCCCTTTTGGACCACTTCAAAATAAATTGATGAAATTAAAGATACGTCAAAAAATTCAAACACGTTCATGGTGGGGTTCAATTGAATATTATATGCTCCCTTCTGTTTCAATTATTGTATGTAAATTCAGATTTCAGAGTATGAGAGTCAAAACACGTAACTGATTCTTATTTGAATTTAAGCATAATTTTTTGTAGAATATAACAAGATTAGATTTACATGTTTATGAATTTATTGAAGGTACTTCAAATTTGTAACGATTTAGGTCCAACTTCAAGATATTAATCATTTTAGTTCGATTCCATTCTAAGCTACGTCAGTCTATAGGCCTCAAGAATTTGTTCCTGTTTGAAATCGGACAGAAATAAAGCAAATCACAAGTAGAAAGAAAACAAGAACACAAAGATTTACATGAAAATCCTTGTGGGAAAAAATCACGGGCAGAAGCAGAGGAGGTTTCATTATGAAAGGAGAGGAGTACAATGTGGACAGTGGCGGAGTCAGGATATTTACGAAGGGGGTTCATAAGTGAACATACGAACTAACCGAAGGGGGTTCAACATCTAATATATATACATAAAAAATAATTTTAACCATGCATATATAACATAATTTTTCATCCGCCACTCGAATTAATAAGAAAATAAATTTGGGAATTCAATGTGCATCAGAATAATTAACGTACACGTTACTTCTATATTTAAATATTATTTTGTCAAATTTGTTTGTAATTAAATCCTAAAGTATTGTCTTTATAGTTACAAGTCACAAGATAGTTATTGATTTCAGTTATTACTCTCTTTTAGGTTGCCATTTTATGTATGTATATGTTTTCATAAATATCTAGTTGGCTAATCAACATCACTTGTTCAATATTTCCATGGAAAGTAGATAAGAAATAAAAGGTACAAATTTTAATAGTACAAGAGTTCTTTGAAAAAAATTAATACTCACTTTTTTTTTAGCATGCATATTGTAAAGCGAATAATATCATATTATGCACGTTAAGTGGTCATTTCCAAATTGACTTAGTCGTCCATCAATTGGTGTTAGAGTCGACGACTCAATGGAACGCTTATGAATAATACAAAATCACATTGATGTTACAATACATATATGAGCTTGGTGATCATAGAATACTCCATTGATGTGGCTATCACATAATATATTTACAAATAAGCCTGTATATATTTATATTGGCAATGAATCATATGATACATGTAGAGGCGGATTCCATACCTAGGACTTGTATATATTGGCAATGAATCATATGGTATACATGTAGAGGCGGATTTCATATATCCAGGACTTGAACTTGAAACCTCTGATTAAGAATGAAAGACTGCTTACCACTTTCCGAACAACCTTTGATCGTCATCATGTCAATTTTTTCAAGTCAAGCTGATCAATATCTTAACATAAGAGGTGGATTCCATAACTAGGACTTGTATATATTGGCAATGACTCATATGGTACATGTGGAGGCAAATTTTATATCTAAGGCTCGAATTTGAGACCCCTGATAAAGAATGAAAGACTATTTACCACTTTCCCGACACCTTTGATAATCATGTCAATTTTTCAAAGTCAAGTTGATCAATATTTTACCATATTCTTGGAGTTTTAATTTAATTAACAAAAATAAAGTAGGTGATTGTATTAATCGGTAGAATAAATTGAACTTTCTAGGAACATATATGTATTATTTTATTTTTTTGGTTAACACATTTCATATTACAATTTGCTAATTATAATTTGTTTTATAATTGGGCTGATGTAGGCCCACCGTTAATGGTCCAAATTGGTATTTCTTTGAAGGAAACTAGTCAACGTTAATTAAAGTCAACCAACACAACAAAAATAATATCATGCAATCACCAAATAACATCATAAATACCTTTAAATTAATAAACCAAAATCATACATCTCTCATTGTATAATATGTTTCGTTCTTTATTTATTTTTTTCCTAGTTGGTGTTATAGAATTGGACTTCCTATTGGGTCAACTATCAAAAGTTAGGTCAGAATAAAGTGGTTAATTCTTTTTTAAAAATATTGTATCTTGGTGGAGGCAAGAAAATATTGGATATTTCATTTCGTCTTACCAAGCCATGGTGGAATTATTCGGTATTTGTGTTGGACTGCTGGTAAGATTTTACAAGGGCTTTATGAAATTAACGAAGATGCATGTAAGTAGATTCGGACAGATAAATACCACGAATATAATGGAAAGAAAATGTATGCAAGTAAAATTTTGGGATTCGACTTCAATAAGATATGGTCAAGAGTTTTTGTAAATAAATTGTATTTTGTGGAACCATATCATGAACACAATCTTATTGGATCAATGGGCTTAGGTCCATATTCATATTCATTGATACACTTAAATCTGTTAAACTCATTGGGCTTTCAATAGAACAAAATTCAATTTTCTTGGGTTAGGAGTTGAGTGGCCCGTAAAAAAAAAAGACAAAATTAAAAAATAACATACTTATCCCCTTAATTATGAATTTCATAGCAATAGTTTCATATAATTTTTACTGCCCTTATGATCGATACGTATTTTGTATTCTTGCAAACTGTTGCTACAAAAATACAAATGCATATGCTACAAAATGTAATTTGATAAAAGTGTTGCTATTTTTTGTAATTTAATACTTAAGTATGCTACTTTATGTATTTTTTCCTAAAAAAAAACATGATAAAATTTGGAAAAATTACAGAAACTAGTATACTTAAGACCTTAATTACAATAACTAGCAACATTTTTTTAAAATTATAAAGTTATAGCAAAAGTAACAATATTTTAACCATTATATTGAAAAACACATGGGTTTCAGTTTTCACCCATTTTTTTTTTTTACCTTTCCCTATTTTTACTCCATTTTTTTCATATTTCACTCCACTTTTTTCAATGTTCTCTCATATTTCACTCAACCTTTTTCAATATTCTCCCATATTTCACTCCACTTTTTTCATTCCTTTTCTGTTTTTCAAAATTATGCTCCATCAAATAAGGTAAGTTGATATTTACAGTATTTGCATGTTATCGTTTTATATAATGTATATTTTTTTATTTTTCGTATTTTTTTCTTCATCCATCTTCTTCATTTATTGGGTGGGGGTGGGGGTGGGGGTGGGGGGTTGGGTTTTTCTTTTTGTTGAAATATTGTGGAGGTCTGCTATAATGGAGGGATACGTTATTCAATGAGGTTTTTGTGATTTTTTTTGTTGAAAGATTGTGGGGTTTTGTGTTAAGTTGATTTCTACTCCTATTCAATTAAACAGAGAAGCTGGCATAGAAGAGGTGAAATCGAAGCATTGACGAGCCGAAAAATATTAGGAAAATCATGAAATGAAAAACATTGGAAAACCTTCATCTCCAAAATCCCAAAAAGTACAAAAATATGTGAAAAAGAGAAAGTCAAACGAAAAGGAAGAATATGTGTTTTTTCAGTTGTGCATATATATTTATGAGTAATGCATATGTATTTTTTCAGTTATGCATATATATTTATGAATAATACATATGTATTTATCAGATTGTATATGTATTTATGACTAATGCATATGTATTTTCCCAGATATGCATATTTATTTTTCAATAATACATATGTATTTTCTAGTTATTCATATGTTTTTATGGGGCTGCATGTGACGCCCCGCCTCATTACCCATTAAATTCCTCACGTTTTGGGCATGATTTCGAGCATTTCGGGTGTATTTCTGAGCTCGACGGGGCTTCCGCAATGTCAATTGACAAAGCCAATGTGGAGGCATCTTTGGGAGGTCAAATTACAAGCATGTGTCAAAATTTATGAGGCTTTAGAACCTTGCCCAACTGCTGGACAGAAAAGTAGGCAGCAAGACAAAGGCATCTCACTAGTTGCATGAATTGCATGGCCAAATATAGAAAGTTTGACTAGCTTGTTGTGGACCATTGTATAGGGTCATTTTCTAGCATTTATTGTGCCCTTTGACTTAGGGACTTTAAATATATGTTGTAAATCCCTCTTGGGCAGCATCTCATACTTGTATTATTCAAGAAATATACCAGAAAATTGGCTCTTAGGGCCTCCCAAAACCATTGTCTTCCTTTGTTATTTTTCCTTACGTGTTTGTGTGAATGTTCAAAGATTCTTGGGGACTGTTTTAGAGCTGGTTTAGGAATGAGTTTAGCATCTATCTTGAGGGTGTTAAGCTGTCCCCACGCGGCTAAAAATAGGCCCATGATAAGTGGTATCAGAGCAGCTCTTTGAACATGGCATACGACGGCGACGAGGAGGTTCATGGCGAAGACAATATGGGCAAAACCAAGAGCAAGAAATGTGACAAGAGTAGGAATAAGAATGAGGCACAAATTTCAGTTATTGAGGCTATTACAAACGTAGAAGATGGTGAAGGTTCCGCATCTGGCTCTCTTGATGAGAGAATCGTTAGTACGGAGGCTGGTATAGTGGTTTTGGGCCATCGCTTCAAGACCCTTGAGTCCAACGTTGGTACCCTTGAGGCGGCTGCTCTTGAAGGGCTAAACGAAGTCAAGTCTGACTTGTCTGAGCAAAATGAAGAGCACAAGGAGGGGATGACCAGCTTGGAACTCAAGCTTACAAAAGCATTATCGGCGCTACACGAGGAGTTTGGGTCAAAACTATCCGAGGTGATGTTGGAGCAGTCCGTTTTGCAAGAAGAAGTTGCTGATTTAAAGTAACAATTGGAAGCAGTTCGTGTTCATGGGAATCATGGTTTCGTGGCTTACCATGATGCTCGTATTGAGGTGCCTAAACCCAACGTGTTTAAGGGTGAGAGAAATGCTCAAGACGTTGAGAATTTCATATGGAAATTGGAGTCATACTTTGAGCATGTCAAAGTTGTTGACGGGGCAACGAGGATCCAGATTGCAACCATGTTTCCAAAATTAGGCCAAACAAGAGTTGAGGAGGCGTAATGTCAAGACCGTCGATGAGGCCATTAAAGTGGCGGAATTCTTGAGCGATTTTCATTCCGATTATGCCAAGGCGAAGGATAATCAGAACAAACCAGTTGCTTCCAAGATGGATCGTGGAGATAGGGGCAAAGATAAATTTGTTCCCAACAAAAATTGTGAGTTCAAAGGCGAACGCAACCAGCCTTCGTCATTCCATAAGAACTACGGGGAGAAGAAGAAGGTTGTATCTACCCGCGTGGCGACTGCTACCTTTGTGGGGATACGTCTCACTTTCCAAGGTCTTGCCCATTATTAAGCAAGCTTGTGGAGATGATTGCAGCAACACAGACGGAGCAAGCTAATGCGCAAGTCGAGGGCTCCGGGGAGAAAGAAGCGCAAGCTGCCAATCCGGAGAAAGAAAAGGGATATGTCATGGTTTTGTTCAACCATATGACTTTGTTTAACCACATAACGCTTGCATCTCTTGCTGCAACAAAGCATAGCGTTAGAACTCGAGAGTCATTATTTGTTGATGGGGAAGTGAATGGTCGAGCAGTCCGTATTATGGTGGACACCGGAGCAACACATAACTTTGTTATGGAGGAAAAGGCTGAAGAACTTGGCCTTGCGTTCGTGACCAGTGATTCAATGTTGAAAACCGTTAACTGTCTCCCTACCAATGTCAATGGCCTCGCTTCTCGGGTGAGTCTCACCTTGGGAGGTTGGAAGGGATAAATGAATTTTTCGGTTGTCCCGATGGATGTCTTCGATATTGTTCTGGGGATGGATTTTTGGCATGAGATTAATGCGTTTATTTTGCCACATCTCAACCAACTATCCATTTGTGATGTGGGTAGTTCTTGCATTGTTCCACTTATTCGTGTCTCTCAAAGTGGCACACGTTTGTCGACGATGCAGCTTGTTAAAGGATACAATAAAGGGGAACCAACCTTTCTTGCGACATTGATGGAGATTGTGGGTTGCCAAGAAACTGAATTATTGCCCTCATGTGTCCAACGTGTTCTTGAAGAGAACAAGGATGTAATGCCGGAGGAGCTGCCCAAACGATTACCTCCACAAAGGGAAGTTGATCACCAAATTGAGTTGGTTTTCGGGGCAAAGCCACCATCTTTGACCCCATATCGAATGTCGCCTCCGGAGCTTGAAGAACTTAGAAAACAACTTAAGGAGTTGCTGGAATCAGGCCACATCCGACCATCTAAGGCACTCTTTGAAACTCCGATCTTATTTCAAAAGAAGAAGGAAGGGACGTTGAGGTTGTGTATTGATTATCGTGCTCTTAACAAGGTCACAGTGAAAAACAAATATCCCATTCCTTTGATAGCTGATTTGTTTGATCGCTTGGGGCAAGCCAAAGTGTTCACAAAGATGGATTTGAGGAAGGGCTACTATCAAGTTCGCATAGCCAAATGAAATGAAGCCAAGACGACTTGTGTGACTCGTTATGGGTCCTTTAAGTGGCTGGTCATGCCTTTTGGATTGACCAACGCACCAGCCACATTTTGCACCCTAATGAACAGGATTTTCCAGCCATACTTGGATCAATTCGTGGTCATATACCTGGACGACATTGTTGTTTATAGTAGCTTAATGGAGGAGCACATTAGACACCTTCAACTAGTGTTTAATGTGCTACGAGAAAATGAGCTATGCGTCAAAAGGAAGAAGTGCACTTTTGCACAGCCAAAGGTGCAATTCTTGGGCCATATGATCAGCCAAGGGCAAATTCGGATGGATAGAGACAAAGTTGAGGCGATCCGGGATTGTGAGGCTCCAACGAAGTTGCCCAAATTAAGGTCATTCCTTGCCCTTGCTAATTATTATCGAAGATTTTGTCACACCCCAAAATCCCATCGGGTCGGATTGGCACCCGAAGCCGAGAAGGCGCGGGAGAACCCGCTCAAATACCTGTACTTTCACTTACATGTCACCAAAAATTTGGACAGCACTTCGTTGCATATAGAAGGGTCTAATTACCTATATCAGCACAACACGCACAAATATATATATATATATATATATATATATATAATACTTGGCCGTCGGGGCCACCACATATACAAATATAACATCACTATATAAACTTCCATGACTTTACCCTTCCTTATGTCTACAAAGCCTCTAGGATATACATGACATAACTAGGGTCGGGACAAACCCCCGCCCACACATGACTCCTGTACAATAACAAAACATAAGGAACCGACTCAGAAAGCTTCGAAGCAAACTGGAGCTCACCAACAATAGTTGTATGACCTGGCTCCTATCTATGCTGTGAATGAGCTGAAGCACCTGTGCCTGCAGCATGAAATGCAGGTCCCCCATGAGAGACGTCAGTACGAAATATGTACTGAGTATGTAAAACTGTAAATGATCATATGTGATATGGGGGATCAAGAAAATCAGACGCAAGTGAATAAATCATAATAGAAGTGAACCATACTTTATAAACACTTTTAGGATCATGTACATTATCATTAATCTGAATTGGGTTCTTGAATTCAAACACATTTGTGGAACGGTATACATTCGTTCATTTCATTCTTTACAATTATCATTTGCCGTTACCTCCTCCTCCCGAACCTCCAACCACCTAACAATAATCAATACTATACCGTACTGTGACCATTAGGCTGCTCCCAGTACATATCAACTAGGATCGACCCATGCTAGGCTTATACCCCTGGGATACTACCCACACGTATATCAAGTAAAACACATAAGAGATCTTTCCAATAACTTAGTTCAAAAGCTTTTGAGATTATTACATTAGTGTTCATGCCAATATAGTACCTTTGGAACAATGATACATCAATAGGAATCAAGTAATAGACTTCTATACAATAACGATGTAATAAAGACTCATTATTCCAAAGGTACTATATTGGCATGAAATAGGAGCCTTTTGGTATATCAATGAAACATTTTGACACTTTATAGAATGGAAACAACTTTGTTGGTAATGTAGAACAATACATGTTTTTGGACAACCTCGGAATCTTACTTGATGGAACATTGGTGTTTTCATGCCAAAGAACATTGTTAGAGTATGCTTTACATACCTCGTTGTAGATTCGGATACCAATTCAACACAACTTCCCGCCTTTACAAATCACTTATCTACAATGAAATGTTTGGCATCTAGTATTAGCAACCCAACACCACAATTCTCTTCCATAATTCCATACAACCAATATTTGCAAAGCATTCCAAAAACCAACTTGAACAATAGGTTTATGTGTATATATATATATAATCGTCATTTCAATACCATATCATCACACCAAATCCCTTCACAATTCAACATAATCCAACCATGCACAAGAATAATCCAACATCATTTCCCAATCATCTTTCAACAACAATCAAATAACATACTTCTTATGCTCACATGCATATATATATATATATATATATATATATATATATATATATATATATATATATATATATATATACATATCCATATAAATAACACCAACATAATTTACATCCTTACCATAAAATGGCCCTTTTGATTTTGAAGTCCTGTTGGCACAAATAAGGGGTGCTTCTCGAAGCCCTCGAGACGGTGAACACAACTACGGAATCAATTTGGATTTTCTACGGTTGAATCACAAGATAATTGGAGTTAAAATTTGGCTAGGGTTTCTTATTCTTCAATAATGGATGATAAATGATGGATATGAGGCTAAGTATATGTATATAATGACCAATTTTAGTCCATGAGGTGATGGAAAATGACCATATTGCCCTTAAAAATTTAAGTAAATCCGAATCTGTCCATGGTGGACTGTTTTGGTAGGCTAAAGTAAATCGACCATAACTCTTTGCTCCGATATCGGATTTGGGTGAAATTGGTATCGTTGGAAATATAATTCAAAGGGCTTTCATTTCATATAAAGTAGGCCACCCAGTTCGTCCTGTACAAGGAGTTATGATCGTTTGAAGTTGACCCTAAAAATTTGTTTTGAGAGGCTGAAGTAAAACGAGTATAACTCCTTTCTCAGATGTTGGATTTGGATGAAACCAATTGCATTAGAAAGAAGACTCTCGGGGCTTCTCATTGATATATATCATCTCACACAGTTCATTTTGTACAAGGAGTTATGATCGTTTAATGTCGATCCAAAAATCTGTTTGGCTGCAGTACTTTTGTGTGCAGAAAATTTCTACACATTTACTGTTCATTGCGTCCACCGTTTTCAAGTTTCGAACATGCTCGCTTATATCCGATACTCATCTGTTTTCTGAAATCTTTATATCATTGGAAAGCTAACTCGATAAACTTCGCATAGAAACTTCGACGAGAAAATTCTGGTATAAATAAAGTCGATTCCTATACACATATAATCAAACTATACACTTGAAACCATCTCAAAATAATCAATACTCATACTTAAACTCATATATACCTAACTTATGATCAATACATATACTCCGACACATATAACCATGGCTAATGCATGTAATTAAGTACGGGGTGTTACAGATTTGTTCTTGGATACTCGGATATTGCTGCTCCGCTCACAGGTTTATTGAAGAAGAATCGTGTTTGGGAGTGGTATAGTTTGTGTCAAGAGGAATTCAACAACCTCAAGGCAGCCATCATGAGGGAACCGATTTTGTCTTTACCGAGTTTCACGAAACTGTTTGAGGTGCAATCGGAAGTATCCGATTTTGCTATTGGTGGTGTCCTAATGCAAGAGGGCCATTCGATAGCGTTTGAAAGCAAAAAATTGAATGATGCCGAGCGGCGTTATACAGTCCACGAAAGGGAGATGACGGCCATTGTCCATTGCCTAAGGACATGGCGTCATTATTTGTTGGAAGCTCATTTCATCGTTAAGACGGATAATGTAGCGACCAGCTACTTTCAATCACAAAAGAAACTCTCGCCAAAGCAGGCTCGATGGCAAGTTTTCTTGGCAGAGTTTGATTACTCATTGGAGTATAAACTGGGAAAAGCAAATGTTGTGGCCGATGCATTAAGTCGCAAGGCTGTTTTGGCAACACTTTTGAGCACTACCAGCTGTAGTGTGCTGGATACCATCAAAGAAGGGATGGAACATGATCCCGTTGCCAAGCAACTTCTTGATTTGGCGCGCAAAGGCAAGACCCAAAAGTTTTCGGAGGAGGACGGACTGTTATACACCACCGGAAGGATGTGCCTAGATGGAAAAATCTTAGGTGCTTGTTGATCAAGGAGGGCCATGACACGACGTGGGCTGGTCATCCGGGGCAGAAACGCACTATGGCATTATTGAAGGATGCTTATTATTGGCCTCGAATGAGGGACGATATCGAGGTATATATCCGCACTTGCCTTGTTTGCCAACAAGACAAGGTAGAGCACAAGGCACCTGGGGGATTACTTGAGCCGCTGCCCATCGCGGAAAAACCATGGGACAGCGTTACCATGGACTTTATTACGTGTTTGCCAAACTTGGAAGGTTATGACACGGTCATGGTTATCGTAGATTGTTTTTCAAAGTATGTAACTTTCATGGCTGCCACATCTAGTTGTAAAGCCAAGGAGGCAGCCCGATTATTTCTAAAAGATGTTGTGAAACTTTGGGGCGTGCCTAGGCACATCATTAGCGACCAAGACCCTCGGTTTATGAGTGCATTTTGGAAGGAGTTGTTCAGATTATTAGGCTCTGAATTGCACTTTTCAACCAGTTTTCATCCCCAAACCGATGGACAAACGGAGCGGGTAAATGGGCTTCTCGAGTGCTACTTGAGGCACTTTATTTGTGCCAACCAAAAAGATTGGGCAAAGTTGCTTGATACAGCCCAATTCTCATACAACTTGCAGCGAAGTGAGGCTACGGGACGTAGTCCATTTGAACTCGTTATGGGGCAGCAACCAAATACACCGCAATCCTTGTCGGTTAACGCCGGAATGCGGAATCCGGGTGCTTATCATATGGCCAAGGCTTGGGAGGAGCAAGTCGACATGGCGAGGCCGTATCTTGATAAAGAAGCCCATAAAATGAAGAAATTTGTTGATCGCAAGCGACGTCTAGTCCACTATCGGATTGGAGATAAAGTGATGGTCAAGCTCAATCCGAGGCAATTCAAGTCGTTGAGAAGCGTCAATCAAAGTCTAATCCGACGTTATGAGGGGCCTTTTGAGATTGTTTCCAAGGTGGGAAAAATCTCGTACAAGCTGGACCTGTCTTTTCATTTGAATTGCATGGCCAAATATAGAAAGTTTGACTAGCTTGTTGTGGTCCATTGTATAGGGTCATTTTCTAGCATTTATTGTGCCCTTTGACTTAGGGACTTTAAATATATGTTGTAAATCCCTCTTGGGCAGCATCTCATACTTGTATTATTCAAGAAATATACCAAAAAATTGGCTCTTCGGGCCTCCCAAAACCATTGTCTTCCTTTGTTATTTTTCCTTACGTGTTTGTGTGAATGTTCAAAGGTTCTTGGGTACTGTTTTAGAGCTGGTTTAGGACTGAGTTTAGCATCTATCTTGCGGGTGTTAAGCTATCCCCACGCGGCTAAAAATAGACCTGTGACATGCATGCCATATTTATTGATTTGGAAATATATTTTTAGTTCTGCTTAGGTTTTTGTAGATGCATATGTATTTATGAATAATACAAACAGGGGCGAACCCACGTTCTTTTTTTGGGTGCTCCGGCACCTACTAAATTCGACGTAGAATAGGTATGATTATATAAGAAACAGTGAAAAAATGGTATAATATATAAAAAAGCACCCAGAGAACAAAAACATGATTGGGTGCTTTGGCTTTAGATGTAACTTCTGTGTCTCCCATCCTGGGTTCGAATCCCAGCAGCTAAGTTGTATTTTTTAATAATTTTTTAACTTTTAAATCCTGGGTTCGCCACAGAATACAAATATATATTGTAATGTATATATATTATAGTATATTTGATTTAAAGTATTACATATACATAGAATAGAGTGTATATATGTGAATAGATCTTCTATAGACGTGTATATTTAACGTATACATGTGTATATGTTTTATAAATTAGTATATAACTATACAAATATATATTGTAATGTTTATATATTATAGTATATTTCATTTAAAGTATTACATATACATAGATTAGAGTGTATATATGTGAATAGATCTTCTATAGACGTGTATATTTAACGTATACATGTGTATATATATATATAATTATATATATTGTAGTATATTTTATTTAAACTTTAAAGTTTAAAGTAGTACATATATATTTGGATGGTGCGTATATATGTGTAATTGTGTATATGTGTATATATTTTTTAAATTCTAATGTAGTATATACTATATATATATATAGTGTATATATATTGTTTAACGTATTTATAATGTATATAGGTGGGTATATATAATGTATATTGAAAAAAAGTTTTGTTTTTTTTTTATATTTTTGACTGGGTTTGACCGATTTTTTAAACGGGTTTGACCGGGTTGGATTAAGTGGGCCGAGTTAGGGTGATTTTTGATTTTTTACTGTTGGGCCCGAACCGACCCGGCCCACTTAGACCCCAACCCGGCCCGGACCAACTCTCAACCCGGTTAAATAACACGGGCCGATTCCGGGTTGGCCCGGCCCGACCCACTTGACAGCCCTACTTTAATTAATTGGTTCACTATGTGAACTTGCAGTTAACATGAATTATATACTTTGCATTTGTAAGTATAATAACATCAACCAACAAAAGCAGTGAGTGGATATGAAAAAATGAATCAAAAACAAGAGAACAAACATTGACATGGCACATCATGTCCTGTCTCTTTTTTATATATATGTATTAATAAAATATATTAATTATTATAATAGGCAAAGATGATGTATATTACTAAACCCTTTATTATATTATCTATAATATTTTAAGGAGTCAATCATTAAAGGTCCGGGGAATTTGGGTTGTTATGGTTGTACGGTATTTTCCTCTTTTTTTTTCTTTTTCTGAATAATAAATATAATTGGTATTTATAATAAGTGCGATCCAACGAAAAAGAGAATTTTAATTCATAAGGAAAAGTTTGAAAAAGTCATAATGATGAAAAGGAAAAAGATCTCTTTTTTTCTTGATTACATGCATGCCATTTTTTGGCATTGTTGAATAGGAAAAACTTCTTTAAGGTAGAAAATTGTATGAACAAAAGTTAAGAGTGGTGATAATATGGCTAGGTTAAAGTTCATATAGATATATAGTTCATCCTGTTTAGTATAAAGATTGGTGTTTCTTGCTCATAGTGACGAAGCCAAAATTTTTACTAACTGGGTTTAAAATCGAATAAAGTAGACACACGAACTAACCGAAGGGGATTCAACAACATTAATTATATATACATAAAAAATAATTTTAATTATATATAAATATTGTAATTTTCCACTGAAGGGGATACGGATGAATCCCCTAATAATAAGGTGGCTCCGCCCCTACTTGCTCGTTATGAGACAATCACTTATTCATAATACCTAGGAGAAATAGGTGAAATGCTTAAAGCTAGATTATGCTGAGTTTTTTTATGTATATATCATCTCCAATAAATTCTAGGATAGTGACATTAGATTCTAATAACTGAATTTAGACTTTAGAGTTTAAATTTTATACATACATAGTCAATGAAGTTCTTTATACAAATACAAAATTTGAACGAGAGTTAATAGATTCGATCGAATTTGCACATCGGCTTCTATATATAGCTCGACCCCCGATACCTATAGACAAACTCCAATGTTCTTTCATCATGATATCACTGAACTATATATTTTTGTGTATCGTTAATGTACAAAACTTTAACATTATTAAGAGGTAATTTCAAAGATAACACAATACTATAACTTGATTATGTAGCCAAAATTATTTCCATTTCTCCAACATTAAAGAAACATCTCACATCATGTATGGAAGTTTTCCAATAAAAAGTCATTATATTACTCACCTTATAAGTCTAGGAGGGATAATCTCTTGGAAAATTTTTTAGGTTATGGACATCCCCATGATTATAGCTAGACAAAAAAAAAAAAAAAAAAAAGACAAGAACTATTTAATTACAAGTTACAACCCTCTCCAACAAAAAGGAAAAATAACGTAACATTATTAATAGCCACATCCCAATTTCTTAGATTCCATTGGCCCCTCTTGTTTTTCCTTTTTTTTAAAAAAAATAAAATCATAAATATTATTTAATAACAAATATTCCTTCAACCTTTTCTATATAAACTAACTACCATTCTCCAAATCGTTGTGCCTTCGATCATTATTCAAATAATCATCAATAATGATCAGCTCATACCCCACCACCACCACCGCCGCCACCGCCACGATCACCACCGTTGATTGCGAGAAACAAGTCCGGTCATGGAGGCTCCTCCGCTCTCTAGTTGAGTTACTCATCCCGAGTTGTTACTGTACTTTTGATGAACCTCCAGAACATGTCCTGAATAAAAAACCCGTCTTGTCATCCTTTAATTATCATAGGTCATCATTTTCATCGAACACATCGAATATTACGGGTACTATATTCGGATATCGTAAAGGAAAAGTCAATTTTTGTATCCAAACAAACCCTAATTCCTCTACGCCGCTTCTTCTCCTTGAACTTGCGGTTTCCACTTCTACCCTCGCACGCGAAATGCGTGGAGGGCTACTAAGAATAGCACTAGAAAGTTCCGATGAGGGTACTTGTGGAAGTGGAAATGAAAATTGTTCCCTTCTGTCCACGCCTGTATGGACGATGTATTGTAATGGGAAGAAAGTAGGGTTTGCGGTGAAGAAAAAACCTATGAAATCCGATTTGCTAGTGTTGAAGCAAATGGAAAGCGTAGTTGTGGGTGCGGGCACTATTCATGGTAAAGATATTAATCGCGATGATGATATAATGTATCTCAGAGGAAAATTCGAGAGGGTTCAAGGATCTTCTGACTCAGAGTCTTTTCATTTGATCGATCCTGAATGTAGTATGGGGCAACAATTGAGCATTTTCCTTCTCCGCTCTCGTTCTAGCTGAGCAGAACGATGGTGTTCAAGTCAGCTTGTAATTTCTTACTTTTTTTTTTTTTGTTGTTACCTCCTAAGTTATGAGTTTTATTCTTTGGTGGTGCTATGCAACATCCCATGTGTTTTTCGAGCTGTGTTTTCTTGCATGGCTTTTTTTTTATTATCCCTAATTGGGATATTATTTATCATGGGGTGTGTGTTGTAATTATCAGAGATGAATATTTGTAAAAATGTAATTAATGGAGGAACCTTTTAGTTGATATATTTTCCCTTTATAGTTCATTAATTATGTCGCGATTAATAGATTAATCAACAACTTTTTATGTCATAATTAGCTCAAAATTTGATTTGTATCTATTAGGATTTTTGTCCTGATTTTTTTTACTATATTTAAGTTTTATTTTTTCTTAGAAGGAAAATAAAAGTTACCATAATTACTTTTACTTTTTTTGAAAGAAAAAAACATAATTCTTTTCTATATTTGACTAACCTCTTTCTTGGAGAAAATGTTTTGGACATCCCCTTCTCATACCATAACACAAGAGCATCTACAATGTAGTTTTTAAAGAGTCTTTGTTTAGGGGAGATTTTCTCTCTCATTAGTTTTTATGTTTTTAATATTAGATTTTATATGTAGGTCAATTGGCCAAATCACATAATAATATTATGTTTTTAGTATGTTTTTCTTTGTCATCTGAGTTATTGTCTTTATGGTTTGCAACTAATAGCTTCCGCATGCCGCCCTCTCGATTTCGAACCCAACAGTATCTTCCATTTATTAATATTATGGAATTAAATTTCTCCATCTCTTCCTTGATGTAATTATATTTTGAGGGGAAGAAAAAAAGAAGCCAAATTTTCTGAATCTTAGAAAGAATTAAGGGGGGGGGGGGGGGGGGGGGGGGGAAGGAGTTTATTAACTCTATATATTCACTACCTATGCAAAAAAGGGAAAAAAAAATCCACCTAAAAGATAATTCTGTACATGCAACTATTCATAACAAGTGATATTAGTTAACTTATCTGAAAATACACAGATAATTTGTAACATAATATTGATATTATCACATTCGTAATTTTTACATCTCTATTAATTAGTGTGCGTATATTTAAGTTAAGTCGAAAAAGAAAAATGTAGAATTATTCTTGAGACTTGAAATAGTAAGAGTTCATGCATGCTAATTTAAAGTTTATTACTCCTCCGTTTCGTTTTAGTTAGCCCTCTTTCTAAAATATTTGTTTCAATTTAGTTGTCCCTTGATTGATGAAATCAAGAGTGTTTTATTATGTTCTTTCAATACTACCCTTAACATTAAATGACTAAACAAAGTGTATTTACTCAAATTTATATTTTCAAAACATAATTAATAAGGCTAATTTGGTAAAATAAACCCCTAATTAATATTGGAAAAATTACAGAAACTAGCATCCTTAAGATTATAATTACAATAAATAGCAACACTTTTTCAAAATTACAATTCATAGGAAAAGTAGCAATATTTTACCCACTTCATAGTAATAGAAGATTATGTATTTTTCAGTTATGCATATATATTTATGAGTAATACATATATATTTGTATATGTATTTATATAGCAACATTTTACTTAAATACAAATACAATTTACTATTTTTCGTAATTATAAAACTATTGTTATAAAAGTTATAATTAAGGCTATAGAATTGCTATTTCTAAAATTTTCCCATTAATATTTTCTTAACGGGACCAACTATTATGAAACGGAGGGAGTAATTGTTGGCTAAACCGTCTGTGATACATTCACATAATAATTACATTATCGAGTTAAGTTGACCTATAATAACAGATAACTCCAAAATGATGCATGCGGTTGTGAAAAATAAAATTAATAACCTATTGTAGCAAGTCCTACATGATAGCTTAATTTTTTTCGGTGCTCGAGAGATAGAATAGATAGGTTTGAAATTCGCTGCATATAGGGAATTCATACGAAAGGTAACAAGGAATTCTAACGAAAAAAGTGTCTCTAAATCAAATGTGAAAGTAGTTTTCCATCAGACGATTTTTCTGGTAACTCTACTCTCGACTTGAATTGTATATTCAAAAAGGTCCGCTCTTGGTCATTCCACACGCGGCCTAACAGAGATGTGGAGTTTGTAGTGAATATAAATTTAATATTCATCTACCAAAATATCAAATTTGTGATTTAATTTATTAGAAGAGAATAAAATCTCATTATGCTAGATTAATTAGTATATATTTGACTTGGCAAAAATATGATGACAAACTACCAAATTATCCTCAGATTCTTTTCATATCTACTTATAAATATATTAGTAACTCAAATAGGAGAAATCAAACATGATTTACACATAGGATCACAAAAAAAGAATATAAACATGTTATGAGAACAAAAGGAAGAATAAAAATCAAAGTTTGGATGGCTCAATATTTGAAACAATTAATTTAACTAATCGTGGAGAATTTATCTCATATGCATGGATAATATGTCACTTATAATTAACGAGGACAGATCGAAGAAAAGAACTGAACACATGATATCTTAGGAGAATTCACAAAGTACACATGTTTTTAGACTCAATAATAACATAGCTAAAGTGACAAATTCATAAGATCGTCCTCGTTGTGTTTGGATCATGACAAATAAGTATAACGTATGTGAAGAACTTTTATATTATTTGTATATTTTTACCTATATTTTTCGGATTACTAGCTAATTTCACTTGTTATGAATAATTATGGAATAATATATTTTAGATGATCTGATAATATAAATATTTTTACGATGATTCCGAAGGGGAAAGAAGAGGTCAAGTGAAGGATGTGATATAATGTTGGGATAGTGCTTCTTTAATTTGATTTATTTTTATTTTTATGAGCTGTTTGATTCCTTGTGTCTTTAATTTTATTTTATTAATTTTTTGGGGAAAAAAAAGGAGTGAAAAAAGTTAGATTTGTCATATAGGAAGAGGGATGCATATGCTTGTATCAATCATTTTGGTCAATAATTTTCTCTTTTTCATTGTTTAATTTGCTTTATTTTCCCATCGTTTAATTAGTTCTTTTAATAGTGTATAGATATATTGGTTAATAGAGCTAACACGTATGATCTTTTTATAATTATTTACGAGAATAAAAGAATACTAGTATATATATTATATATGGCCAGAAATTAAAGAAGGAAAAGGGAGTTGAAAAGAAAGATATTAATATTGTATAGCTTTATAGGTAAAATGCCTTAAGATTTAAGATTATATTTTTTTATTTTGAATAATGAGATAAGTAAAATTGAGATGGTTCAAATATGTAAAAAGGAATAGCGCATATTAGTGAGAAGGTATGAGAGGTTGGTAGTATTAGACCTAAAGAGAGGATGAGAGGTAGAGGTAGACCGATGAAGAATTGAGGAGATGTGACTTAGACAATATATATAGATAGATAGAGAGAATCTCTACAGACCAATAGTTATTTTTGTGGTGCTTCGGCACCTGTTAAATCCGATTCAGATTAGTTACTTATGTGAAAAATATATAAAAATTGGTATATGAGTCAAAAAAGCACCTTGAACTGGGTACTTTAATTTTAGGCGGAATCTTATAAAAGCTTTGGGCGTCAATATATATTTCGAACCTCCTTGAGGCATCCACGACCCCTATATTCTGAATCTGGCACTAAATACATGACATATCTTTATAAGCTCACCGAAGAAATGATTCTAAATAGAAAAACATGGAGATCGAAGATTAATAAGGGTAGGAGATTTATAGGAAGTCGAGCTATTTCTTTTAGGTGGGTGTGGGACGGGGTGACAGGTGTCGGGGATAGTCCTAGTTTAGAACACTTAAATAAGTTTTTTCTTTAACTAAGATCTATTGAAAACAATTTCTACAGTGATAAGGTTTACATATATAATATATTTCACTCTTTTCAAACCTCACTTGTGGAATCACGTTAGATATGTTGTTGTATTGAAGTTACTTCCCTTCTTTTTCTTCAAATTATCCCGTAAACTTTATTTTTTTTTGTAATATTATCCAGTAAAAGTTATACTTTGTGTGATTATTACACCTTTATCTTTGGTTTTAATTTATGGTAAACTCGGTGAATAAATTCGTGACATGCTTCTAATTCACACATTACACATTGCGCTCTTACATATGAATTAAATCCTTGAGGGCAAAAAAAGACAAGATTATTGAGTAGGGATCAATGCAAAGACAAACTTGTTCAAATGTAAGAGCACAACTCATGATGTATATGTCAAGTCATACAGGCAATAACACAAGAAAGCTGAAAGAATTCATGATGTCTTTTCTCATATTTTACGAATCAATGAAAATTCTTATCGAGTTTTACAATATCCTATCGCGTTGTGTGTGTGCTCACCTCCGTATCTGCAAAATATTTGGAGCTGAAGGTAAACTACATTCCGCAAAGAATAATTGTTTCTCAATTCAATCATTCATTCCCGTTGGATTCAAAAGTCTTCTTTGGCTCTTCTAATGCAGAAAGGTCCAAATGCATGCCAATCCAAGCAAAAGTATAACTCTAGATATCCTCTTCCTTGGTGAATTACTTACATACATACCTACGCGAAAAAAGTAAGACCGGTGAAATTACAAAGATCGATGTATAATCTAGAACTCGCAAACTCAAAATCCTAGCTACACTTCTGTGTCTACGCATTGAGAAGTACTAGATGTTTTCGATTAACCTGAGACAAGTAAGGTTAGTTCTATACCTGATTGCAGTTGAAGGTAATTGTTCCGAACACTCCACTCGAAATCCCAGTGCTTTTTTTCACATTTCAGTGTCCAGTAAGACCATCCAAAAGAGGCTGCATTATATGCATCTAACTGAACTCTTCCGAAATCCTGGTAATCTGCTAATGAACCATTAGTCACGTTCCATTCGTTCACCCACTCACCTGCAATCCGTTAAATTCCAAAACGTGGCATTTGTAAAATCCGTTTTAATTCACTAAACCAAAGGTGTTGCGAAAGGAAAGAGAGGATTACCGACAAACACCAATGGTCCGTTGGCACTATTCAAAGCCTGTATTTGAGGTTGTCTGACTATGTTTATAAATTGAATGTTCGCCAAAGAGGTCAGATTATCGAAGTATCTGTTAAAAAGATTGTAGTAGTGCAAATCAACTACTGTGTTTAATGAGCTTAGGTTAGCTTGATAAAGTTCAGATGGATCTGCATCGCCGATTCTTTGGCAAAATATCACGTAAGCTGTTGATGAATATTTTCGAACAATTTTGTATCCCTGTTTATAAAAAGGCACCAGAATATCCAGTGAGACATTTGCGGCAGCTGGCTCATTTAGAAGCTCGATTCCCAGCAAGGCAGGATGCACGGCATACCTGCGAATGCTCATGATTTATACTCACTTATATATGTCATATACTTAACGATTAGAAAAAAGGCGGAGATGTTAACATCAAAGACAAATGAATTTAAAGAAAATTTTCAAAGATAAAGTTCTGCTAAAGCTGATTAACTACATTTAGTTCAGTTTAATAGGTGAATGTTATGAACCAATAATGGGCAAGAAACCACGGTTGAGAACATGTTTGGAAATTCAGAAAACTGGGTAATTTGGTTGCTGAGATGAGGATGCTTAGATGGATATTCGGACACACTAGGAGAAATAAGATAAAGAACGAAGATGCAAGACAAGGTGGGACTGGCCTCAGTGGTGGACAAGATACTGGAAGCGAGACTAAGATGGTTCGGGCATGTAAAGAGGAGAAGCACACATGCCTCAGCAATGAGGTGTGAAAGGTTGACAGTGATTGGTCTTAGGTGAGGTACAGGTAGACCGAGGAAGAATCACGGAGAGGTGATTAGACATGACATGACACGACACATCTTCAGTTCACCGAAGACATGACCTTAGGTAGAAAAGCACGGAGGTCGAAGATTTTGGCAGAGAGTTAATAGGTAGTCGAATGACGCTTCTCTTTTCTATGGGAAAGCATGGTGCTAACTTAGAGGACCTTGTCTGCTCCCTCTTCTACTTAACAGTAACATTATTATACAGTTATACTATTGATTATCTTATTCTTCAACTGTATTGCTACTCTTGTTTCTTTTACTTGGGATATCTTTACTAATTTTGTTGTGAGCATTCTTTTCTGCAGTATTCTACAATAGCTTTTACTCTCTTATTTGTCAAAAACCCGATTATGATAACATTTTCTTGAACCGAAGATCTATCGGAGCCAATCTCTCTACCTCACACAAGGTAGGGGTATGGTCTGTGTGTACTCCACCCTCCCTAGAACCAATTTATGGGATCTCACCGGGTAATTGTTTTAGTAATTTAGTTGCTGCAATGTTATCAGTAGTTCTCTATATTGTGTGTTGTGCTCGGGAATCTATTCCATAACATTGAAGGTGTCGTATCAGAGTCTTGGATGTTTTGAGTGATGATTCACGAGTGGTTAACAATGGCATTAGAGCAAAGAACAATAAGTTGGGGACATCGCTGGCTGACAACATACTCGAATCATAATTACGATTGCATTATCACGGTCAAAGGACACCACGTTGAATCTAAAAATTTAAGCAGATATGCAAACTCTTGGCAAAGCACAGTTCACCGAGTTGTAAAGAAATCATTAAAAATATACCTGGAAGCTAAAAATTCAATAGCATCCAATGTTTGTGAGATGTGTTCGGGAGATTTTTGCCAGTTTACTGTGCCATCCTTACTAGCACTATGTTCCATTCCATTTTGGGAACCAGGGGCAGCGTGAAGGTCGATTATGCATTTTATGTTATAAGCTCTGCAAATAAAAAGAAATTAAATGGCTGAACGAAGTACGATGAAACTGTTATAGAATAGAAAGCAATAGAAGAAATCAACACCTACTGCGCCCATGAGAATGCATTATCAAGAGCTTCTAAACTCCCACCAATAAAAGGAGCTGGAGGATTTGCATCGGAAGCTATCCACCAACCAACAGGGATCCTGACAGTATTTATTCCGTGTCTGTACAAGAAATCGAAATCATCTACAGTGATAAAACTATTCCTATGCTTCTGCAACATACAAAAACGGAGAGAAATACAATGAGCTTGCAACGGGTTAAAGATGCACTTATCATATTATTGGAAAACAAGTGAAGCCAATAGAAACGCTTTTGCTGATATTTGCAATCTACTTTGGTATGTGAATTCAGAAGAATCTCGGTGTCTCACATACAACCGATAAATAAGTCATTAAAAGCGATAACATGATCAAGTTCACCTTGAGAACGGCTTTTGCCTTGTCATGCCCATATCCATTAGCAAGCTGGTAATCCCCTTGCAACTTTCCCACAATCACCATCTCAAATGTGGCTGGATTATCATCCCAACCTGGCGTCCCCGGAAAGTCTGCTGTGAGAACACTGTCGTTTGAGGCCTAAACAAATAAGGTAGAACACTTTTACACTGCTCTTGCCGGATTATACAACATTTCTAGTAGAATTCATGATATACGTGAATGTCCGCTACGCAGCATAATGCTAAAGCTAGTGCACACAACTGTATACTAGCTTAAAGAGAAACAACTGAAAAGACCATGATCACAACTTTTTGACCCCATAGGATAGAATTACACAAAAGCATAAGCATTAGGCACTTAAAGAAAGAGTTGAAGAAATCTTAAAGAATATTAGCAGAACACTGCAAAAAATTGGTTTGTCATTAACAATAACGAGTCATACAGTCTAGATTGTTTTATTTTGAGCCGGAGGTCTATCGGAAACAGCCTCTCTGTCTCACATCTGAGGTAGTGGTATGGACAGTACACTTACCCTCCCCAGACCCCACTTGGTGGGAATATTCTGGGTATGTTGTTGTTGTTGTTGCTGCTGTACTAACGAGTCATACACCGTACCAAGCTTGCCCAGGATGAAAGTAATCAAAATCTCCAAAATGATTGGAACAAATAAACTCATTAAACCAAGTGCCCTAAACAAGAGCTCCAAATTGCAATCCTTCTCTGTACATCAGTATTGTCAAAGACGCGCTAAAATCCTGACGCGAGGCTCAAAAACGTGGTGAGAGCTTCCTCGCTTATTGGGCGCTTTAGTGTCATAATTATCGGCCGTGAATTAATCATACATATTTGTCTTATTTATCCATTTGCACTTTTTTTCATTAAAACCTATGCTTTACTTGCCCTTAAACCCCCAACAGACTTTGGAGCTTTTTTGCGCTTTTGATAACAGTGCTGTACATGTTATGTAAGCCACCAAAAAGGGATGGTTGTATTAAATCGAATATGCTGATACACTCCATAACAGAGACAGATAATGAAATATGGAAACCGGAGGCAATATCAGCTGGAATATGCAATCGCAACAAGCTCTTTTGCCAAATCCAAAAGTTAAAGAAATCAGAAAATTACCTGTATATAAGTTCCATTCTTCAGTTTGATGTGAATTCTATTATTGAAGTTTCTTTCGAGATAGAATGTTTCTGAATCAGACGGAGATTCTGCTGTCGCAAACACCGTATCTCCATCACCACTGCACGTCAGAAATTGCCCTTGAGCAGTTCTAAACTGAAATACTGACTCGGAAACCCTCCACAACTGCTAACAGAAAGCAAATTAATTAGGTACTATTCTCAAAATCAACAACGTCTAGCTTAAAATTACTCTATGCTAGGCATAACGAGTATAAGGACCTCAAAAGAATTTGCTATCATCATAAGGTGAATGAAGTTTCATATTTGATTTAATGAACTTCGATTTGTTGATCTAGTCATATCCAGAGCCACAAAGGACTACCGAAAATGATTTGTTTCTGTCGATAAGCCTCAATTACATCATAGGATATAGAAAAAAAGACTTATTTGATGTCAGATAAAATCGATAAGGAACTTTATGGATGTAAGAGGAGTCATGGTTTTAATATTCCAAAACGGTACAGGTTAGATTCTTAATGAGAAAGATAATGCATAGCTTAAAGGAGGGATGGCTCTGGCTCAGCGGTAAGCTTGCTTACCGTGGTGTGCCAGGGTCGGGGGTTCGAAACGTCCCTCCAGCAAAGCTGGGGTGAGGACGCGTAGGTAAGGTCATGTGGTCCCCCCCCTCCACGACACCTACGGAGTAGGTATGAACCGGGTCGTCCCCCTAATGCATAGCTTAAAGGAGTAAGATAATCTTGAGCGAGGTAAATAAGAATCATCAATACAATCATTAAATCGAAACATGGAGTTCCAATAGGAATCAACAAAAAATTTCACTTTCTGCAAATACATGTTGAGACCAATTGTTAATAACAAGAAGAGGAACAAAATCCTATACAAGATCAAATATAGGGAACACAGAGCTGACGAAATAAGTCAACACGTGGAAATTTAAGACACGTAAAGGATACAATAACAATAAATGATACAATCACCCCAGAAAGACGAAAAGATAGCAATAAGCAAGTTAACAATGCATTTCACCTTGAATGTTTCCCATTCTAATGGATTATCTCTATCCACAGACACATTCATTCCTCCACCATTCTGCGCCGAAATGTACTTATGCAGTGTCACAGATTTCAATTGCACCTGTGTCCCATCCTGCATTTGCCAAACTACACTCATCTCCCAAAAAGTTCAAAACTTTTTCCAAATAGGAATTCAACAAGATTCTAAAGGGTTGACATCTCAGATAGTCACTTAACTAATACAGTAGTTATTATCTTGGAAAATCACCTTTTTCTTGATTCCAATATCTTCAACGAAGAAAGTGACTTATGAGATAATAACTACAGTTGATCGACCATATGAGAAATCAACTCGAGTCTAAAAGGTTGATTTCTCATATAGTCACTTAACAAATAGTTATTATTTCAGAAAGTTACATTTCTTCTTGATTTCAATTTTCTTAAACAAAGAAAAAGTGACTTTATGAGGTAACAACTATTAGTAGATAGACCATATGAGAAATCAACTCAATTCCGAAAGGTTGATTTCTCAGATAGTCACTTAACTTAGTTATTATCTCACGTGTCATCTTTCTTCTGGATTCCAATTATTTTCAACAAAGAAAGTGACTTTATGAGATAATAACTATTAGTTGACAGACCATATGAGAGATCCACTCGATTCTGAAAGGTTGATTTCCCAAATAGTCACTTAACTAATAGTTATCATCTATGAATGTCAACTTTCTTCTTCATTTCAGTTTTCTTCAACAAAGAAAGTGACTTTATGAGATAATACATATTACTTGATCGACCATATGAGAAATCAACTGGACTCTAAAGGGTTGATTTCTCAAATAATCACTTAACTAGTAGTTATTATATCAGCAAGTCAACTTTCTTCAACAAAGAAAGTGACTTTAAGAGATAATACATATTACTTGATCGACCATATGAGAAATCAACTCAATTCTGAACGTTTGATTTCTAATAGTCACTTAACTAATAGTTATTATCTCGGCAAAACATCTTTCTTTTGGACACCAACTATCTTCAAGTAAGAACTCGACTTTACTCGCCTTTATGAGATACTATAACTATTAGTTGAGTGAACATACGAGAAATCAACTAAAGAGAACTAATCAACTGAGGAAAAAAAGAGCATACAAGCATATCTCCATTGGGTATATCTTCAAAAAGAGAAGGCTTTATCCACCCCTCTACAACTAACCATCCACCCAAGTTCACTGCTCTTACTCTTGAATTTCCATGTAACCCCTCAACTAAAATCTCCACAAAACAACAACAACAACAACATTATCTAGTATAACAAAAATACATTGTACAAAATCTTGAAAATGACAAAACAAGAAATGGACAAACCTGAATGTCCAACAGAGAAGATAAGCCAACAGCTGAATAGAAAAACAGAAACCCATTTACAGAAAATGAGTTCCATGGAAAACAGTCAAACACTCGAGCAAAAATCACATTAAAGAAGCAATTTTTTCACTTTCTTTATAACCGTTTTATTTAGACCAGCTTAAGTGCACCTCGACTAATCCCATCACAGAAGCAAAATGATTGAACCCATAAAGTAATGAACCTTCTTGGATAAAAGGAAGAGAAAAAAATGAGTCAAAAGACTGAAAATCCAAGGTTGGAAGACAGAAAGTGAAAGAGAAGAATCCGAGTATACCTTTCTTTTCATTCAACCAAATCCAAAAAGTGGACCCTTTTAAAATTTATAAATTTAGAAATAAGTTATCTCGATATTGTCAATTAACCTATAACGTAAGATAAATACAACTCTATAATTTCAACATAATTAATTTCAAAATAAATTATTTCTTGATTTTTATCTCAAATGAATAAACTCCTTCTATAATTAATTATCATTATCACTCGAATCAAACGACTGTTACAATATTGCTATCTAATCACATCAATAATTGGATTAGAAAATCTGTATTTAAATAAGGACAAAAAAAACAGCTTTTAAAAAAATCACCGAAAGAAATGTACAGCAGAAGAAAAGAACTCATTCTATTGAGTTCAAACTAATTTGGATGCACCTCAATTAAGTCTACCAAATACTCATATATTACATTTCATTAACACAAATATCTAGAAAATTGTTATTATTTTAGTAATAATATTTTTATCTTTGCTAAGACTAAACTTAAAACATAATAGTTATCAAAGTAATTATTTTTACCTGATCTAAATTAGACAAAGGTTGATGGTAGGTACACTAAAGACAATGCCAAAAAGTGCGACATATGGTATTTTTCTATTATAAAGGTGGGGCCAAGACTTGGTTACGTCGAAGAGCTATTATTCCTTCTAGAATCTCGATCGATTGGCATAATATATAAATATATATTATTTAACTTGATCTCAATTTGTATCTATGTATTTTAACTTTCGATGTATATAGGCAGACATTTAAACTATCATAACATCGAAAAGTGACATATGCAACCTATGTATGTCAAATCACATGAAATGCACGAGCCCTACATGGCTTACGTGTCTATTTGTGTACATTTAAAATTTGAAACCAAAATATCAGCTGAGGCTAAATTAAAGGACATGTTTATGTATTATGCAATTTCATTTCATGCTAACATGTTTTTTTTTTCCCGATTACAAGTTTGTGAATCTATTGGGCCCTTGAAGGAACTTTGGATTAGAATATATTTGTTGGGGGCCCATGTCCAGTAACCATATATATGGGCTCAAGTATACCCTACCAAGGCCCAATAGCAAAGTTAGTCCAACACACACCAAAAAGGGCTCGAGTATACTTCACCACCAAATCATGTTAGTTTAAATCTTGGCAAAACAATATACATCCCGACAGTTTGAAGCTTAATTATAGAAAATCTTAATATTTTGCATCATTACTGAAAATTTTAATTTTGGGTCTACCGAAATGCATAATTTGCTCCCGATACATCCAATGAATATGTCCTTTTACCTTTTTAAAGACACATAATTAGCTTTCGATACATTTTTTTTCGAGTTTTGGTTTGTCGTTATACACAATACATTCAACAAAGATGCATTTCTTTTCTCTGTAGAGATACATAATTAGCTTCTGATATATTTTTTTCGATTTTGGGTTTGTCGAGATACATAATTAGCTTCCGAAACATCCAACGAAGATATGATACGTAATTATTTGGGATTTTTTGTAACTTTGTAAGAGTGGAAATCTGTGTAAATATGATAACTTAAGGTGTATCTTTATGTTATTTTTCTTTACAAGTTTGCGAATCTATTGGGCCTGTGAAGGAGCTTTGGACCAGAATATACCTGTTGGGGGCCCAAATCCACTAACCATATATATGGGCTCAAATATATCCTCCCTACCAAGGTCCAATAGCAAAGTTAATCCAACACACACCAAATATGGGCCCTCCCTACCAAATCATGTTAGTTCAAAGAGATGAAATAAGTTGAAACTAAAACATTGGTTATAGTTCAACTCGCTCAACTCCGACTAAATTTTAATTTGTTTATTCGTTTTATTTTAATTTGTTTCATTATCTAACTAAACCTATTTTAGATTGGTTGAATTGAACGGATCATAGTGAGTTAATAAATTTGCAGGTCATTTGATTCATGTTTTCATGGACTTAAATTATTTTGCGCCCCAGACATCTACCTATATCTAATCCATAAAAAGAAAATAATTTTATTTTTTTTTCCATTTGATTTACGGTATCTGTGTTTGAGCTCATGTAATTCGAATTTTCACATTAGGAAGTAAAATACTAAAATAGTACTTTCTATCGAAGATGATTCGAGACCCAAAATTCGAATCTGAAATCTCTAATTAAGGACGGAGAAATACTACTACTATTTTACTACAACCTTTAATAGTAAAGAAAAAACAATTGATCAAGCTAGGATATTTTGTAGAGGATAATAAAAAATAGAATTTCATTTGAATAATAATATGATTTATTTTCTATATAAACTGATTTGATAAATATCCATGAATAAGCTAGTTGATAAATATTACGTGGACAACTTGTTTGAAAAATAATTCAGGACTAGACCATAGACAATAATTTATCAATTTTTTTAACATTGAAAATGAAGATACATTTCACCTCCCCTCTCCTTTCTTTTTCAGACTCTTTAGACAAAATTAGGGTCTACATAGCATTTTAAATTTTAGTGAAAAATGTTGAAAATGTTTCCAATTTTTCTATGTTTGACTGATATAAATTTTAAAAATATTTTTCTACGAAAATAAGTTTATAAAAATAAAGAAAATAGGCTCTGGTGAAATGGTAAAAACAGGGTAAATAAGTTTCACAAATAGTATTTCACATTAACTGTTTTCTCCCCAATCTCCAATACACCTTATTTTTCGCTCCTACTCCGTTACTCTAATATTCCTACCCCACCTCATATAGGATCTGTCTAGATTATTTATAAATGTTTTTAATATAATATTTTTTACTTACATATCGAATATAAAAAAAATAAGTAAGAAATTCACTTACTTTCATAGAGAACATTTTTCATGGAGAACATTTTTCTTTCTATTGAACACACCCTTCAATTTTGCGGATCCTATATTTTAAATCAATCAACCGCAAATGATAATTGGATTTTAAATTTAATTTGTGTGCATATTTAATTAATTTATTAACACAAACGTACTATTTGAGAAAAAATTGTTGAGTTTGTTCGAATTTATATCTAACTTTCTAACTCCACCTCTGATACTATATACATAAAATACAAGTCAAATTAATATTTCAAACTCCTTTCAACTTAATGATGTCGTATAAATGAGAACTCATAGAGACTTACATACATGATATTCCAATCATTATGTGTCCTACTACATAAAAAAATGAGATACGCATCCAATATTTTTGCTCAAAGATGTTACGACACACTCCAATTTTACAGGGATTCTTTTACGATATTACCTTCGTGAACTCAATTTTACTGTATTTTTGTCACCTTTCTGTGATAACGTGACACCTTTATTACATAAATGGGGCTCACATCAAAGGTTTTACGTCAGCTAAAAAGATTGACAAAAGATGTCGTGTCAGCATAAAAGGATGACAAAAATACGCTAAAATTGAATTCAAGAAAATAATATAAGCCTCATAAAATTGGAGTGTGTCGTAGCAAATTTGATCATAGAAAAAAAATCAAGAAGACAAATGCGTTGTCATCCTCAAACAAAAGTATTGAAGTAAAAAAAAAAAAAAAATGCATAGAGCAAATTGATCTAATATATAACTTTAATATTGAGAAAATTACTTGAAAGCTACGTACTAAATTCCATTTAGAATGTTAATGTTAATTAAGATTCTTAAAATGCAAATTGGAGACAAGTGGGGAGACATAAACGATCAAATCACTTTTAGTTAATATGTTAGATTCATGCATGCATGCATGCATTCATTTACTCATTTTCTTTCTATTCCATTGAGACAAAACAATTTTAAAATCAAACTTTTATGAGGTTTATGTTAGATTGTAATAGAAAGTGTTTACATTGTTAAATTAAACATTAAGAGATTAATTGTTTGATAGTTGGTTAGGAGTTAAAGTTGCTTATGTATTAACTTTTGCATAACTAATATCATGTTCGGCAGCATTTCTTTGCTAAGTATAAAATTCAACACACATAATATGATGTTTAGTTTGTCACTTAAAAATTCGCATAATCAATATATGTATAAATAATCAATATATGTATAAGTTAAGAGGAAATTTAAGTATTATTACGCATAAAAGAAGATGTAGCAATAATTAATATACATGAATAATCAAATCCTTGGTTATTTGTCAGACCAATTTAACTTATGATGTGCTTCAAAGTGTCATCAACCTACAGATGATTATTTTCCAAAGAATACATAGATTTTTTTTGTTATTAATTTCTGCTTAGTTTTAATCAACTACTAAACGATTTGGACGGATGTGAAATACATTTTAATTTATGTCACAATATATAATTTGAAGCAAAAAGACATATTAACATCCAAGTACCTGAAGTGACAATCTTATTCTCGTTAACCGTTAATATCAGAAGACTATTACTAATAAAAATAATGTCATTTAATTAGTTTCCCCTCTCTAATTTTTAACTCTTATGAGTAATTTACTTTTAGAAAATACATATAGATCAACAGGGTAATTACGCGTGTGGTTTGGCAGAAGACATTGCTGGGTTCGAAATCGCGTCATGCGAAAGCTTTTAGTTTACAAATCATAAGACGATAAATCAGACTACAGAAAACTATAATAAAAACATATTATTAATATGGTTGGCCAAACAGCCTCCATATAAAAACTAATATTAAAAATATAAAACTATGGGAGAAATCTCTCCCTAAACAAAGACTCTTTGAACGACTACATTGTGGATGTCATTGTGTTATTGTATGAGAAGAGCGACTTCTATTTATAGATGTTCAAAACTTTTCCTCCAAGAAAGAGGTTTGCCAAATAAGGAAAAGTTTTATATTTTTCTTTCAGGAAAAGTAAAAATATTCGTGGTTACTTTTACTTTCCTTACAAGAAAAAGTAGAACTTAATTTTTGTAAGAAAATCAAGGCAAAAACACTAACAAATCTCCCCTTTTTGGCTTGATTTTCTTCACGTGATCCGTCTTCTTCACATCTTTGATCTTTGTTCTTCATATAGTCTTCATCACTGCTGCTTGGCATGCTTAAAAATGGAGCTTTTGGATTAAAAATATATGAGCTCTTTCGGGTTAAAAATATTGAAGCCCTTTATAGGGTTAAAAGTACGCTTTCTTTTCAAATATATAATAGCAGGATTATTGAAAATATGATTGACAATCGTCTCCACATGTAGTTTTTGGACATATATCTTCATTATCATCAA
This sequence comes from Capsicum baccatum var. pendulum, assembly GCA_030864225.1. Classification (NCBI taxonomy): domain Eukaryota; kingdom Viridiplantae; phylum Streptophyta; class Magnoliopsida; order Solanales; family Solanaceae; genus Capsicum; species Capsicum baccatum. Next base: position 259,187,523 of record CM061561.1, on the reverse strand, counting down.
ATTTATTGCAACTTTGTTCTCACCATGTCCTCAATCTGAACCATCGGATCATTGAATCATAGGCTCTGATACCACTTGTTGGGTTCGAAATTGAGAAGGCGTCATGCGAAAGCTATTAGTTGCAAACTATCGTGGTGATAATTCAGACGACAAAGAAAACAATACTAAAAGCATTAAATTATTATATGTTTTGGCCAATCGACCTACATATTATAAAAACTAATATCGAAACCATTAATTCTATAGTTTTAACCCTGCAAAAGGGCTCCAATATTTTTAATCCGAAAAAGGTTTCATATACTTTTAATCCAAAAGCTCCATTTTTAAGCATGTCAAAGTTACCATAATTACTTTTACTTTTTTCTGAAAGAAAAAAAAATATAATTCTTTTTCATATTTGGCTAACCTCTTTCTTGGATGAAAGGTTTTGGACATCTATAAATAGAAGGTCCCTTCATTAACATACCAATAACACAATAACATGCACAATGTAGTCGTTTAAAGAGTTTTGTTTAAGGGGAGATTTTCTCTCTAATTGTTTTATGTTTTCTTTTATATTAGGTTTTTATATGTAGAACAATTGGTCAAACTATATAATCATCATGCTTTTATTATGTTGTTCTTTTCGTCTGATTTATCGTCTCAATAGTTTGCAACTAATAGCTTTCGCATGACGCCCTCTCGATTTCGAACCCAACAAGTTTCCTTACAAGAAAAAGTAAAACTTAATTTTTGTAAGAAAATCAAGGCAAAAACACTAACAAATCTCCCCTTTTTGGCTTGATTTTCTTCACGTGATCCGTCTTCTTCACATCTTTGATCTTTGTTCTTCATATAGTCTTCATCACTGCTGCTTGACATGCTTAAAAATGGAGCTTTTGGATTAAAAATATATGAGCTCTTTCGGGTTAAAAATATTGGAGCCCTTTATAGGGTTAAAAGTAAGCTTTCTTTTCAAATATGTAATAGCAGGATTATTAAAAATATGATTGACAATCGTCTCCACATGTAGTTTTTGGACATATATCTTCATTATCATCAAATGTGTTGCAACTTTGTTCTCACCATGTCCTCAATCTGAACCATCGGATCATTGAACCATAGGCTCTGATATCACTTGTTGGGTTTTAAATCGAGAGGGCGTCATGCGGAAGCTTTTAGTTTGCAAACCATAAGACGATAAATCAGACTACAAAAAACTATAATAAAAACATACTATTAATATGGTTTGGTCAAACGGCCTACATATAAAAACTAATATTAAAAATATAAACCTATGGGAGAAATCTCTCCCTAAACAAAGACTCTTTTAACGACTACATTGTGGATGCAAAAGTTTTATATTTTTCTTTCAGAAAAAGTAAAAATATTCATGGTTATTTTTATTTTCCTTACAAGAAAAAGTAAAACTTAATTTTTGTAAGAAAATCAGGGCAAAAACCCTAACAGATATTTTCTTCTCCATTTATTTTTAGCTTTCTAGATACTTTGGGTATACTTGATGCGAAGGAAAATATTTTTTGTAGGAAATAAATGATTTTTATTTATTTTTAAGTATCTAGTAAAGTAATCAGAAAATATTATTTTAAAAACATTGATACACATTCTTGATAATTTAAATTATTGGATATTAAATAAATTTATTAAGACAAATAAAAGATTTGGATCAAAATATGAGTTTTACGCTATCACTAATAAAGTTCTTTGTTTCCTAAGGAACTTATTTTTCTAAAGAAATGTTTTTTAAAATATCTTAAATAATCAAATATGAAAAAGTTGAAAATATTTAAAATGTTCGAACTACTCGTATTTGTGTCATTTGCTACAGACATTTTGGAAGTTTCTTAAAAAGGAATAATAATATTAATAATTAGAATGCTTAATGATTGTACTCCGTTCGCTAGCGTAAGAAAGTCTTAGGGATTAATCACCCTTTAATTATAAAGATTTAATTGGCATCAAATCTCTTAAACTAAAATTTATTTTGATACATTATTTAAAGTGTTGCCAGTTAAGATTATTTTCATTTTTTAACCTTCAAATTGTTGTTTGTTTTTATTAAAATGTTCATCAATAGTACTATGTGGGACCATTAGGGGTACATCATCGTACGTTGTTTAGTTTTGTTTAATTAATATAAGATGCTAAACTCCTAATTAATAGTTCTAACTAGTTTAGTTAGTCAATTGTTGTTGTTAAACACCTATTAATTAGTTAATCAATCTTGTTAGGTAGGTCTATGGTACACAAGAGACAAAAGAGAGGTATTTTCCCCTTATCATAAGGCAATTTCAGGATTTTAAGTCAGCCAATTAAATATCAAATCTTTGACAATAATGAAATTAAAAAATTACATTAAATTACTAAATACATACCTGTAATTTATTGCGTATCACCCGTTTGACTTGGCTAATAAAAGGATGGTGAGTTCAGATTTCAACTGTTGAATGTCTTTTATGTTATAAGGCGATATATATAAAATTGAGACAAAATTCACATGTGATAATATCTTAAAACAGATAATACCTTAACAGTTAGACCTAACCACACGAACCAAGTTATTGTTATATCATATATGAAATGACTCTCTGATCACATCTACCACAATTGAGGAACGTTTGGTACACCTTGTGATATTGAACAATCATTAAACAGATAAATGATTAGAAAAATTAGAGATAAGCATCTCGTACTCTTCCAAACTATGGTCAAAGTTGCTATATCTTCTGAACTCAATTTTGACGTATTTTTGTCACCATTTTGTGTTGACATGACACATTTATTACATAAAATGAGATTCATGTCAAAGGTGCCACGTCAGCTAAAATGATTGATAAAAGGTGTCACGTCAGATTAAAAGGATGACAAAAATACGCTAAAACTTAGTTCAAGAGTAATAGGGCCCCCGTAAAGTTGGAGTGTGTCGTAGCAAATTTGATCATAGTTCAGGAGAATACCAGATATTTTACTTGAAAAATTTATAAACTCCAACTTTTTATCAATGTTTAGTTATCATAATTATTAAGAGATGGACTATTGTTTTGGTTTATTCATTCATTAATTAATTTTTAGAAAAAAATAGAATAACCAAGCAATTATCTTCCTAATTATTACTTGTGAAAAGATTCATCATCTCATATACTAAGTTGCAAATCTATTAATTTGGTAGTATAATCCAAACCAAAAATCATGTTTAGTCCACAGTTCACGGTCTAATTTTTGACTAAGATATAGAGATACAATATCTTTGAAATAAGCTTCAAAACTCATAATATTCTTCTAGATGAATAATTAAAAAATGATATTAATAATATGTGGTCCTTCAATTAATCCTTCTCCAAATGAATAGGAATGGTGCTTTAATTTGGTCCACACGTACACAGTTAATAATTTTAGTTTTCTTTGAGATTAAGTTGTTTATTATCCTCTATTAGGTATATAAACAAATTTAAAATACTTATAGTTGTTTGGTTTTTAAATCGAGATATGAAAGAAATTAGATTAGTGGGGAGGAAGTGGAGGTTTACTTCTTAAGAACTATTATGTGACACTCGTATTCTCGTAATGCTAGGGCGGACCTAGGTGAAAATATTTGACGCTTCTTTATTCATTAAATTAGATGTAGATTTGATATAATTATATAAAAATTGGTATAGGATGAAAAAATGCTCTCTTAAAATCAAGAAAATAGTTGGGTGTTTTGGTTTTCAAGCGGAACTTGAAAGTTTTAGGTGTCAATATATGTGTTTGGACCTTCTAAGTATCCACAATCACTAAATTCTGAGTCCGTCATTGAGTAATGCAACAATAACAATATAGTCACGATAATCTCACAAGTGAATTAATGAAATCTGGAAAGAATACAATAGAGTGTTCAACACATTTTACTCCCCTATCTCATAGAAATAAAGTGGTTGTTTCTATTTGATATTAGTAATATGATGTGATATTATTCATTTTGAGCAAAGTATGAATGATTTATTTCAAAAGGTGTTATACAATTATATTAGGACTATCGTTACACCTTAGGGGTGTATTTGGTATATTGAAAAGTAAGTGATTTTTATATTTATCTTTTTATTTGATATGTATGCAGAAAATAGGCTGTACTCTTAACATGACGCGATATATTTTAGTTAAGACCAAGCTTTCACCGTTTTTCCATAAAACCTCATACATTAACAATATACCCTATATACATTATATATACTTCTTTTTTTTTTTTACTACTAATGAGACTTTGTTTACGCACCGAACATATATATGAAATTCAAAGAGTTAGCCTTTCCATTACGGATCACTATGTATTCTAGTATAGTACTATTCACTGACCAGAAAAAATAAATAGATACACAAATAATTAAGGAATTACAACTTGTTATTTTCCCATGGAGCTTAGCATCTAGCTATCTACACATATATATAGCTGAAAAGTTTCATTGAAATTGGAGTTTTAACACAAAAAGGTTGATATTTAAAAAGCTACAACTTAGAAAGCACATATCGAGGTTTGAAGCACAAACCAAGTGTCTTTGGAAATAAGGAAAATGTTGATCTTTTTGTTATTTTCTCTTTTTTAAAAAACTTTAAGACATACTCTCTCCGTTCCATATTATTTGGTCCCTATATACTTGGTATGTTCATTAAAAAAATGTTAATTAGAGATTTATTTTATTAAATTAGTCTTATTAATTATGCTTTGAAAATATAAATTTGAGTAAATACACTTTATTTACTCATTTAATGTTAAGGGTAGTAGTGGAAAAACATAATAAAACTCTCTTGATTTCATCAAAGGAATAACTAAATTAAAACAAATATTTTTAGAAAGAATGCCAATTAAAACGAAACGGAGGAAGTACATTATATATGTACACTCTAAGCATTTAGTTGTGGAATCAAATTTATAAAAAAAAAAAAAAGCTTAGGAGATTAAACCTTAACTATGGATACACACAACAAATATGTTTAATATGATATACAACATATTTTTTGGCAAAGAAAATTTGAATTAACCCTTTCCTAGCTCCGCCCCTGCTAATAGTATGGTAGCGATATTACTAGCCAATTATAATTAACGTTTATTTCATCTTTTTGATGTTTTTCATTCGGTATACGGTATTTGTATTGAGATATGAGTAGTAAATTTTAATTCACGCTGAAAAGTCTCACTTTAAAAAGATAATCGATCAATTCCTAATAAAAGATGACTTCATAAGTTCATATCTAGTAGGGCATCAACTTGAGACCTCTGGTCGAAACAATACTTACTATTACACTACAACCCTTATTGGTACATCACCTATAATTATTTGTATATAACATAATATAATTTTCTTTTATATATATATATATATAACTCTCTTTTTGGTGATTAAATTTATTTTCAAAGAGATACACAACTCTCTTTTTTTTTTTTGTACGGGTAGTCACATGAATTTATACAATTGCTCCTACTCCTACTAGACAGCATCCATACTATTACTGACTCAAATCTGTTCACTTTTTTCCGGTCAAAGCTAATAAAAAGATTCAGCATGCATGTCATACTCGTAAAGAAAGAAAATAATGTTATCAATCCAATGAAGACAAACACAATGCCATATCAAAATACGTAAAATAAAATATTCTCCAGCATCTTTTCTCTTATAAGGGAAGAAAGTTTGTGTGATTGGGTGGCTAGTTGAGTGTGACTGTGTCTGTGGAGGTGGGAGGAGGTTTGCTGGGGATTTTTTTTTTTTTTGGGGGGGGGGGGGGGGCGGGGGAGATTGTTGTAATTATAATTAAAGCGAATTACTAAATTTGATCGAACCTATTTATTCATATGTTCTTATTGTGGTGGAATTAGAAATTTTATTAAGAACGTTCAACATATAAGGGGATAAACAGAAGAAATTAAGAAAATTTAATATCTATTTTTATATAAATAAAAATAAATTTAACCTTATATATAGTATGATTTTTCGACAAAAAAAGGTTCACATGAATCCTTTATGATTCACTGGCTCCACCTATGCGCCCCTGTGATTAGTAATAGATGAATATAGGAAAAAAAGTAATTAAAGATGAAAAGAAGCAATTTCTGCATAACAATTACCACATAATTGTGTAGTGCATAAATAATTTCGAAATAATAATATTTGTATAAGTAGTATCATTTCTGCATAACAATTTAAAAGTGAGGTGAAAAAGATTTTTTATGAGATGGAAAATGAAAATAATGAATCTTCGATTTGACTTAATCTCAAAAATTAGATATAGATTACCCCAAGATCATCACACAGCGAGCTAAAATCTCCATCTCACAACCAATATATAAGACAAACTCATGAATAATTCAGTTGATTGATTATCTGAATTTTCACTGTTGATGAAAAGTTGATTTTTCACCTTGTAATCCTTTCGTGTATTCATCGCTTGGCAAGGAAAATGACCGTTCAATATTGCTTAAGCATTCTGAATTTACATAAGATTCGAGAAATTGCTATATTTTAAATGGTATTGTGATATACACAACCTACCTTACTATATCGAGAAATCAAAACACTTCCACCTTTTCTTGTTTAGACAAGCATACCCCACCAAGGGCGGAGCCAACCTTTGGATAAGAGATTTATCCGAATCCTATTCGATGAAAAAATATATTATTTATATATAATTAATTTTTTTTATGTATATATAATAAGTGTTAAACCCCTTCGACTAATTTTTCTTCAATTAATTAAAATTCTGACTCCGCCTCTATAACTCACCCCCAAACCCCACCATCCCCACCTCAACCCTCATCAACAAGAATATATTTAATTAATCAATAAATTAATGAACTAACTAATAGAATGTTCTATAATATTTCTCTCTCACACACAACCAAAAAAAATATTATTTTTTCTCACGTGTAAGAGTTTCTGTAGCTTTACAAAAATATTTTAAAGTACTGCAATTTGATTAGTACCACTTGGCATTTTCTTACTTTCATTTCCTCCAACTTTTCAAGCCTTTATAAGTGAATCAAACCAGCCAAAATCTTCAAAAGACCCAAAAAAAGAAAAAAATAATAGCCTTTTTTCAAGAAAGAAAAAAAGTAATGGCTCTTGAAACTGTTGTTTTTCAACAAGATCCTTTCAATTATAGCCACAAAGATTGTACTAACTTTTACAATCTTGAAAATTTTCATGATTTTGATCATTTTGGCTTTGATCATGGGTATAATTGGAATTCTCCAAATTCTTCAATAGCACAACCCTATCACAACAACAACAATAGCAGCGCTGACAAATTCACTAGTTCTTCGATAGCACAAAGCTATAACACCAACACCAACACAAGCGCTGACAAATTCACTAGTTCTTCAATAGCACAAAGCTATAACACCACCAACAACACAAGTGCTGACAGATTCACTAGTTCTTCAATAGCACAAAGCTACAACAACAACAATAATTCTTCGCCCGAAGCCTGCACCGGACTTTTTCCGATGGAATATTTTCATGAGGAGAGTACGATGGTCTCAGGGCGAAGAAAAAGGAGGAGGACAAAATGTGCGAAAAATAAAGAGGAGATAGAAAATCAAAGGATGACTCACATTGCCGTCGAGAGAAATCGTCGACGGCAAATGAACGATTACCTAGCCATACTCCGATCGTTGATGCCACTATCTTATGCTCAAAGGGTAATTTGAAAATTATTATTTTTCTTTATTATACGTACATAAGGACATGCATTATTAATAATAGACAAGTTGGCATTTGGCAAATTTTTTATTTTTGTATATTTAAGTGTCATTATCATGGTAGCTAGTGGTTTCATTTTTCTGAATTTAAACTTTATACACGAACATTATAAATAAATCATGTATAAGGTAATTACAACAATTACTTGAAACCTTATTAAAATAGCTAGTTAGTAATTTGCTATTTATGATCATAGCTAGGTTAATACTGGCTTATATTCTTATGTTTATCGTAAAGAGTTTTCGTACAATTCGGTAGGTCAAAGAAAACTCATGCACTATTATTGTTGTTGGTGATATTATTATTTTACAATTATTATTATTATTATTATTACTATTATTATTATTTTATTTATTTTTATTGCATTTTCGAGCATAAGGATATATGTATCTACATTAGATTATGAGACATGGATCTTTTTGATACTCTTAACTTTTGTGTATTCACCAGAATATTGGAATACTCCAATTCATGCGCGTACTTTTGTATTTTATGTATTATTTATTAGATTAGATTAAGTGTATTATTTGGATTGTAATTATTACTGGTAGGTCATGTTTATTAATTTAAAAACAACGTATAAATTTCCCTAAAGACTAGGAAACATCCAGCTTGGTAGTTAAAAGTCAATTAAGTATATAGACTATAGTAGCAGCAATACATTATTTTTAATAATTGATACAATAATTTAACGCTATTTATTTATTTGTTCATAATTATTTGAACAGGGAGACCAAGCATCAATTGTTGGAGGCGCAATTAATTTTGTAAAAGAACTTGAACAACTCCTCCAATTTTTGGAAGGACATAAACAAGTTACAACAAAAAATCAGCAACATAGCCAGTGTAATCCATTCTCAGATTTTTTCACTTTCCCTCAGTATTCCACTGGGGCCAACCAGCCGTTGGCGGCCGCCACCACCAATGAGGGGTCGATAATGATGGAGGAGATCAGGCGGTCGGCAGCCGCCGACATCGAGGTGACCATGGTGGAAAGCCATGCTAACGTTAAGGTGTTATCAAGAAGAAGACCAAAACAATTGTTGAAAATTGTTAATTGGTTACAAGCTATGTGCCTTACTATACTTCACCTTAGTGTTACAACTGCTGATCATATGGTACTTTACACATTTAGTGTCAAGGTTAGTATATGCACAATTTTCAAAAATTATGTCATTGTTTCTAATTTCTTTCATTTTATACGACGATGTTTGAGTATACGTGAAATTTAAGAACAATAACGTGTTACTTGAATTCAAATTCTATTTAACGTTTTTATCATCTTTGTTTAGCCAACTCATAACAAAAAGATGCATATCAAAGCCTTAAAAATTTCAAAATATAAAGTTATAACTAAAATGAAAAGAGTATCTAGTAAAATAGAATAGATGGAGTATTACTCAAAAATCAAAATCTATTAAAGCTTGAGTTTTTTTTTTATATATATATTTTCTTAAATTTTACGTATAGAATTTAGAGCAAAAGGAACTTACTCAAAAAGGAAGTTTGTTATTTTAGGACCCTTATAGTTATGGTCGTTGTTTATTTCTTACTCGAAAAAATTATAGGAAAACCCTTTAATAACTCGAATTTATATTTTTAAATGATATTTTACTATCAAGATAATTAATAATCAGTTCGATATAACATGAAATTATAGTATATTTTCCTTTTTTTGTATGAATATTTTCATAGCCAAAAAAAATTTGAGTGCTAAAGGAGTTATAATTATTTTGTATATATTTACATGAGACAGGTGGAAGACAATTGTCAGCTAAACACAGTGAGTGAGATAGCAAGTGCTGTACATGAAATGGTGGCCATGATTAAGGAGGAGGCTATGTCTTGTTGAGATGACCTGTCTCTTCTCTTCTTGCGCCTACCCCACCCCAACCCCCAACCCACCACATCCCACCACCCCACCACCCCAACCAACCAAATCCAATTTTTTTTTTAAAAAAAAAGTTGTTCTCGATATTGTATTATAATAGTAATTGTTATTATCATATCAGTGCTTCCTTTAGATTATTTATGGCATTATATTTACTTTATTCGTTTCTTTTCATGTGATATTGTTCAAAATATAATTAAATGTCAAATTATCAAAAATTTTATGTTGAATTAAAATATATATGTTCAAGTTATTAATTTTCAATTGCTTCCTTTACTTGATCCTTATCTTATAGGTACAATGTTTATATATATATATATCGTTGAGTAAGAGTTTATATAAACTTTAAAGATTTACTTCTGTACTTTGATTAATTTCTGAGATTTTCTCGATGATCTATTTTGAAGTAGATCCATTGCCTAAATGAAATTTATATATTTAGAAATTATATCAAAATTATTGAAAATTATAATAATTAATAATTTAAAATATTTAAGTTGTAACCATCATATTTCCTTATCTTGAGTCGGGGTCTATCGAAAACAGTCTTTCTACTTCGTCGGAGGTAGTGCTATTTAAAATACACTAGGTTTGTTGTTGTTGTATTTAAGTTGTAACCAAATTAAAATGAGATAATACATAAATATGATCCTAAACTTAACACTAAATTATAATTTTGACCTTAAACTTTGATAGTGCACAAATAGGACCTTTAACAATTCAAAACCTGAATAAATATGATCTCTGATTTTGCAACCTCATGCGTGAGTTTCACTCGCGCCTACGTGGAAAGGTAATCCAATCACACAGTGTCACGTCGTTAAAAGGGCTGACTTGGAGGGAGGTCATATTTGTATAGTTTTGAATAGTTAAAGATCATATTTGTGCACTGTCAAAATTTTATTTTTTGTGTTAAAACGACATCGTTATTATTATTATTATCATTATTATTTATTTCTATAGCAGCAACACCTAACTTTTTTTTAATTTGCTTTTTGTGCTAAAACGGCGTCGTTATTATTATTATTATTATTATAATTATTATTTATTATTATTTATTTATTTCTATAGCAGCAACACCTAACTTTTTTTTTAATTAAAAAAGAAAAACAACCACTAGCAGGGATCGAACCCGCGCAGTAGGCTGAAGGAAGCGCCTAAGAAGAGCAATTAACATCACTGGGCTATCTAAGTGCCTTATTTCATGTGGTTCAACATTAATATACGTACATAAATATAGATTTTCTACCTTATATATACAACGTAATTTTTTTATCCGAGGGGGTTGAGTGAACCCATGGCAACCACGTAGGTTTGCCCTTGCGTTAATTTAATAACATTAATTTAATATTCCCTCCATTTCGAAATAAGTGAATTGTTGAGGTATTTATTGGTGTTTCAAAATAAGTGAATTATTATTTTTTTTTCAAATTTGTCCTTATGATTTGACAACCAATTAACTTTTGAAAAGGTATTACAAGGTCAACTTTTTTTTTTTTTGGGTAAAAATAAAAAGTTGTGTTAAATTTATGTCTTTAATGTTTTTTTCTTAATATGTGTGCCAAAATTCAACAATTCATTTATTATGAAACGGAGGGAGTAATATTTTAATAACGTTAATTTAATATACTACTACTATCCTTAATAACATTAATTTAATAACGTTTTATTAAAATTATAATTTTTTTATTATTAGTATAGTTTCATATTTAATTTAATATTTAAATAAATTACATTTAGATATATTATATAACTTAGATTCGCGCTCTGCTTTATAATATATATACATACCAGCACAATTTTTTCATATGAGGCTGACCCACCTAATTAATAAATCTTTAATTTTGCTCTTTTTCCGCAATGACAAAAGAAATTAAATGTCATTTTTATTTTTGAGCCAAAAATGATGAAAAAATAACAGTGAAGAGTCATTTAAATGTCATATTTGTGAAGTTTTGAATAGTTAAAGGTCATATTTGTGCACTGTCAAATTTTAAGGTCATATTTATGTATTATGCCCCTAGATTTTAAGCTGGACGCATTCAATTTTGGGTATTGAATATGCGTTTTACCACGTAAGATTGAAGGTTATATTTGTGGAATTTTGAATAATGTATTGACTCAATTCAAATTCTTAAAATCTTTAAACAGTAAAGTAGAGAAAAAAATCCCCCTGCCCATCAAGGCACCAACACATGCCACATGGGCTTTGGTACTTGAATACTCATTAGTTTTGAGAATGTTTTCTTCTCTTAAGATGATTAACTTTTTTTCTTAATAATGTAGGGACATTATAGTATACATGTCCCACAATGTGTTCTAATATATTTGTGGGAACTTTCCTTAGATTCTTTTGTTCCATTGTTAAAATATTAAATCTTTCTTTAATAGATTGCTAGAGCATGCAACTATATATATAATACGTAACCAATATGGTTAAGATGCAGTTGATGGGGCTGTTTCACACTTAATCAGAGGTCGAGGATTTGATCCTGGGTATAGAGAAAACTTTGTTGGGAGCGCTCCCACCTTAATGGGCCCTACTACACGCGATCCGAATTAGTGGGGGCTCCAATATAGATACCAAATACCGAAAGAAAAACCAAAAAAAACTATATAATACGTGTTTGCTGTCAGGAAGCATTTTATTTTTCATTGTAAAATTTAAAAGCACAAATTCAAATAAATTAATTTCTTTCACATACTTCATACAAAAGAAAAGAACTTCAATTCTACGTCAAATGTACATCTCCCATGATAACTAATTGCATAAATCAAGTAATCTATTAATAATTCATTTTGTTTTGGAATAATCAAAGAAATCTGCAATCATTATTCTTTGAAAGAATGTGCACTAAATAAACTCACTACTATGCAATAATCAGTGGCGGACCTAAAATTTTAAAGTTGTGGGTGCTAAAAAAAAATTATTAAAAAGGTAAATAGTTGTAGGGATTTGAACCTGGAATGCTGAACGAGGGAGTCACATCCTTAAGCCACTGCACCCAACCATATGTTTGCTCTTTGGTTGCATTTTAATAAATTATACCATTTATTTTATTTTTCTTATATAATTATACTTATTCTACGTCGAGTTTAGTGTATGTCGGAGCACCCCAAAATTACACGTGGATCCGCCCCTGGCAATAACTTGCAAATCATGCATGAGACATTAATCACACTAAAGAAGCCAATTCAATAATGTTTAATTCTCTACACTCGATCAAGCAATATTTTCATCATTACGTATCAAATATCAATTCAACTATCTTTACGAATAATAATAATTGCATGATTATTTAAGATAATAAATCCAATAGAGACACGTACTCTAACTCGATAATGTTTCTCTACAACTGGCAAAACTATTTCATCATCATTATGTTTATTGACTCAATTAGTTTATTTATAAAGTTGCCCTAAAATTAAAAATATGGTCCCCTTTGCCTTATCTAAATCAATAAAGAATTAAAGATAGTACAAAATTCATGAACAATTATTAGTTGTGAACCTTCTCATCAAATCATATGTTATTGTTGTTTCTTTCAATTTTGTCCAAAAAATATTCTTAGATAATTTCGAGGAAAGTTCAAAGAGATGACAAGGCTATTACAGTATTACTGATCATAGACTACGAAAGGAAAAAGGAATTTAACAGTGGGATCAGAGTTATCTGGTTCTAGTCTTAAATATGGAGTCACATTTAATTAAAAAATATATTTTATTTGATAAAGTATGATTTTTTGACGCAAAATTAAATTAGTCATGTCCCAAAAAAAAAAATCGAATCGAACACCGAATAACGAATTCAAATTTTTTGAATGTTGTTCCTTTTGTGAATAGTTGTGAGGTAAATGATCTTTCATTTATTTTTCTGAGGATGGACTTTTTAGACCATGACTTTAAAAGACTCACAATTACTTTTGAGCAAACTTAAAAATTCTTATAAGAAAATGTTAACTATCGGTCTAAAATTTGTAAGTTGCGCAAATATTAGACAATGGTCATCGAATATTTTGTTTGTAAGACCGGGCGATATATATAAGAGCAAATATTAGACCCAATTTAATATCATCAGAATGAGTAATTTATCAAGAGCTATACTTGCACAACATTTATAACTAGAATTGACCAAAGAAAAAAAACATTTATAAGTAGAAACAACATTTAAATAGTGATCTAAACAAGAGACATTTGTGTAAATTAGCCAAATAATGGATCAAGTAATGGAATCATTGGAATGTAAGAAGAAAAAAATCAGAACATTTTTCATAGGCCCTGCAAAATTTTAGAGAGAAAAAAAAAAGTAGTCAACTTTGTAATAAGCACAAGCAAGAAAAATAAAGAGATCATCACCAAATCTGTTATAAATGTATACATTAAGATATATTAAGATCTACTTTGATATCTATTAGGATTTGAAGCATCCGTCTTTTACTCAGACTAGGAGTAAATTTTTCCTATAAATAGAGATGTTTTGTTCATTGTATTTACAATCTGATGATCTCTCGTCCCTCAAGAGAAGAAATAAGAACCGCTCTCTCTATTCTCTCTACTCTTCTTCTTTATTCTTTATTGTTTTATAACACGTTATCAGCACGAGACTCTGACAAACAAGGTGAGATTATAAATCTGAAGGATTTCAAGGTTAGTAATTCTTTATGTTATCTTTCTTTTGCTACTATTAATATAATTATTATTGGATTTGAGGAAAAATAATTGGTTTGGAATCATTTATATTTTAAAATTTATTTCTCAAAAATAATATTATCAAAAAAGATGATAATATATTGGGTTCAAGTCCCGTCGATTCATGCCTAAGACGCATTTATATGGATAAGATGTTGAGTTTGAATCTCAATATACCATATTGATGATATTATGATGGCTAAGGCAAAATAATGGGTGTTTAATGAAAAGTCATGAAATTCAACCCATTGAATATGCTCCATTCCATGAAGTGAATGTGGTAGCAATATATGATAAGTCTGAAATATGACAACTTACTTCATTCTTAAGGTGTATTTGGTAGCAGTGCATAATATGTCTGAAAGAAGACAAGTGATTAAATGTACAAATATACGCGTGGAGGAATAATATGATAATGATCATCAAAAGTGACGATATTTTCACACGCTTATATGATTATAAGATATACTAGAGAAGAATTCTCTACATCATATGTATGCCTTGATTTGCTTCTGAAGTAGCAAAATCTTGAAAGAAGTTATAAGTTATCATAATTTGATAGGCTTAAGTCACGATTGTATTCAATTCCTAGGAATGAGAAACTTATTAATGCAAACATACACTTGATTGTGATTGTATCACAACTCACCTCTGAAAGAGGTTGAATAATTTTGAAATCTACTTCTGAAGTAGTAAATCTGAAATTTATTCATATAATCGTAAATCTGAAATTTACTAAAGCAAAAACACATATCATGGTAAACTTGGAGTTTGCTAGATTAAAAGTTCATAAGTTAACATGAACGATTGTGATATCCCGAAGATGTGCACATATATTGAAGAATTAGAAAATTCTTCATGAACTTTAATGTTGCTTGTTCTCATGATAAGTTGGTTGGACCAACTAATTTTGGGATTTGATCCCTCAAAATCTAAAAAGAATAAAAGGTGAATAAGGGCTCATTCACCTATCATGTGATATGTTAAAAAGATGCATCAATAAGATGATCACATGTACATTCATGGTCAACTTACGTTTGACATTCATAAAGTTACTTGTTCAATATAAATTGAACATAATTTTCAGATTGTGCAATCAAGAAAGTTATCTTGATAATGACGGTTAGGCATTGAATGCCTTTGATAAATAGCTAAACCATCGCTAATGAGAACAAAGCTTCATGTATTGGTCTGAAATATGATATGTTGCATACAATAACACTTATATGCATTAGACTAATAAATTATGATTATTTCTTCCCTCTAAGTTGGTTCAAGATCGGGAACCAATTATTTCATCTAATAATTTTGATGTGTGATATACTATTAATGAATATGCCATAATGCACAAAGATGGATTCCTCAAAGAAGTAGAGGATGTGTGTTAGTTTTCCTAATATAAGGGGGAGATTATAAGCGCTATGAAATATGTTAGGAATTATCACCAGATCCTCATCCAAAAGATAATTCAAGTCAAATATCGAAAACATCTTATATTAAGCACAAATGCTCTTATTTTGTGTTCCTAAAGGACAGAGTCTATGTATGCGTGAAGCGTGGTAGACTAATCGGTTCCAAATGAAATAGTCCTTGAAAAATAAGGAGCAAATAATCATAATAAGAAGGCAATGAGCTCTTGAAGAGCCTACAACATAACACTACATGAAACCTTATGAGAGGTTCATATACCTGAAAATAATGAAGTGATGAGATCTCAAAATGTTATGTCGCATTGTGAACCGCTACAAAATGATATATCATCAATATCTTTGACACAATATTGGCGTAATATTGTGAAAGATTACGAGGGTCTGAATTCTACATTTATTTAATCATTCTGGCGTAGAAACATTTATCAAGTGACATGAAAGGATGCATTTTGGTAAGCGTAAAACTTATTTGATTTGCAGTCCAGACACTTGAAGATGTCACTCATGAAATGTTGAATATTGTCACTTGACAAAACTTGTGTGAAAACTTTTAAGGATTCAAACTGCTTGAGGCATATAAAAGTTTCTGGAAAACTTATTTATAATCCTTATATTGTATAAGCTTATTGCTTGAACATTATTGAAACTCTTGGAGAGTTTTCAAAGCAATTGATTATTTGCTGAAATTCAAAATATATCAAATTGGATTGGTTATGAAGTACCATATCTTAGTGCAATTGATGCACTCATGTACCTTGCAAATACTACAAGGCCTATAGCCTTTTCAGTCAATTTGTTAGCAAGGTATATTTCTGCTCCTACTATAAGACATCAAAATGGGATAAAACACATGAGCTTATTTTATTCTAAAGATTACAGTCTCGATCTTATTGGTCATGCTGATGTTGGGTACTTATTTGACCCGCATAAAGCTCGGTCTCAAATAGGCTATGTGTTCATATGTGGTGGTACTGTCATATCTTGGAGATATACAAAGCAGTCTATCGTAGCCACTTCATCAAATCATGCTGAGATAATAGCTATTCATGAAGTAAGTCGAGAATGTGTATGGTTGAGGTCCATGATACATCTCATTCGAGAAAAATGTGGTGTGAAATATGACAATCTACCCACAATTTTATACAGAGATAATTTAGCATACATAGCACATCTTAAGGGAGAATTCATAAATGGAGATAGAACGAAGCACATTTTCCCAAAACTTTTCTACATACATGAATTACAAAAGAATGATGATATTAGCGTGCAACAGATTCGTTCAACTGACAATGTGATTGATTTATTCACCAAATCTTCTCCAATTGCAACTTTCAAGAAGATGCTGCACAAGATCGAGATGCAAAAGTCAAAGATGTTCTCATTAGGGGGAGTTAATACGCGTTGTACTCTTTTTTCCTTACGAGGTTTTGTCCCACTGAATTTTCCTTGTAAGGTTTTTAATGAGGTAGCCGAAATGCGTATTATTAGAGATGTGTACTCTTTTTCCTTCACTAGATTTTTTTTTTCTATTGGTTTTTTTCTAGTAAGGTTTTAACGAGACACATTATCTACCAATTAAACATTCAAGGGGGAGTGTTATAAATGTATTTACATTATAGTGAATGTCTATCAAGATCTATCATGATCTACTTTGATATCTATTAGAATTTGAAGCATCCGTTTTTTACTCAGACTAGGAGTAAATTTTTCCTATAAATAAAGGAATTTTGTTCATTGTATTTACAATCTGATGATCTCTCATCCCCCAAGAGAAGAAATAAGAACCACTCTCTCTATTCTCTCTACTCTTCTTCTTTATTCTTTATTGTTTATAACAATTATTTTTTTTTTGGATTAAAAATAATGTTTATCTTCTTTTTTTCCTACTCTTCAATTCATTAAAACAATTTAGATTATGATCAGTTATTTGACTCATTATTATTTAATTTGTTTTGACTCAAGCAAAATTAAGCTAGTTATTAATTTGATCTGTTCACATTTAATCGAAACCACTAATTACATATATCTATGTTACGTTAAGAGTTTATTACGATTTATTAGTGCAAAAGTTATTTATAAAAAGTAAACTTTATACAATGATACATCTCTATGTATTATGAATTATGATACTAATGTGCTATCATATATTAAATGTTAAATTACATCGATAATGCAAAACCAAAAAAAAAAATATACTATACGTGTGTATAACTTTGACCTACAGTGAAAAGTGATCAAATAACATTTGCAAGAGTTTGAAATTAATTAATTGCACATCCAATAAAATTGGTGAAGTAACCATTGAGAGTAATGTACCTTATTGTACTTGGAAGAAAAAAAAAATAAAAATTTAAAAAGAAGAAGGTGATGATGATTTTCTATGGTCCAACAATATAATTGGAAACAAACTAGATATGGGTAACTGAATAAAATAAATGACAAATATGAATTGCGGTGGAATGGTTGAGATCCCTTCATTCTTAATTAGAAGTCTTGGTTTGAGCTTTTTGGAATGAAAATAATTCTATTGAAAGTGTCGCCCTCAGATCATGAGCCATGCAGTGTGCAAATACCGTAAATCGACCGTCGGCCACCCCGGCGGGCTGTGGATCGGGTGAGGGTGGCCGATGGAGCCGTTTGAGTGGTCAAACGTCACGAATGAGCCGTTTTCGAGCCAAATTGGTGGGTGCTAGCTCACGTTGTTGGGGTGGGCATGGGACCAGGTGTGTTGGGCCGAAAATCAATCGCTGGCCCTCAGGCCGTTGTGGATCTGGTGAGGGTGGGCCGGCAAGGCTGTTTGGATGGTCAAACGGGTGAAACGACGCGAATAAATTATTTTCGGGCTAGCCCACAATTGTCGGGGTGAGCCCAAGACCCTATAGTTAGATTCCAATATGAATATCGAACACCATATAAGGAAAAGAAGAAATTAAAGATCAGGTGTACTTCTCTCTTTGCTTTTCTCTATAGCCCAATAGGTTGAATCTTTTGAGCAATGACATTTGCTAAAAGACATGTTCAAAAGAGAGCCTTGAGGTGAAATCTCTCTGGACAATGCAATTATTGGTTCATGAGAAAGTTCACTAAAATAAATTGCTTATCCAAAATTTGATATTTTGTCAGCTTTTTTTCACATCAGAGGAAAGAGTAATATAATTTGGCTATCAAAAGCAAATTACTAGAGGATATTATAATATAATGATAGGTAAAGAATATGTATATTATTCATGAAATGTAATAGATTATAATTTATCTCAAATTTGATATAACGTTACTTGTTCATATTATAAGTTAACTTTATAATTTATGGTGCACGAAACGCATCAATAGTACGTCCGTTCCCCTTTTATGTGAGATGATTCGGAGTGCGAGGATCAAATTATCAAAGTGGAATCAACGGACATAGAATTTTACTATAAGATTTTTAATTTTTTTTATATATATTTAGAAATTATAGAAAAGTATTATAAATCATAATAATTAACTTAAAAGACACGAAAAAATTGCGGTAAAAGAAATATTAATTTGACACTCCAATATAGTAATTTTTCCACATAAAATGAAATGTAAAGAGTACCTATATTTATTTTTTTATTTTTTTTGTAAAAACACGTTTTTGTATCTCATTTATTCACTGTGTATCCTAAGATTTCGAAAGGATATGACAAAAAAAGCTGAAAAAAGAAACTGAACATTGAGAAAATTTGCTCTCACAAGAAGTTGATAATCCATATAGAGAAATTCATATAGGTTAAAAAGAAAGCTCCAAAAGTTTTCCTATATGTACTTGCTCTATATGATATGAAAATCTTGCTTTCTTTGACTAAGAAATAATTCATCATTTTTATCTTGGTGCTAACTAGGCCTAGCCATCGAGCCGAACCCTATCAAACTGAGTTGAGTCTGAGTTAAACCTAATCAAGTTTTTTACGGTATGATCGAAGCCTAGTCATCTTGATAGATTCCCAGCTCTGATCGAACCCAGGCTAGAGTCTGTGTAACGAACTAAGTTGGCTGAGTTAATACATGCAAGAGAGTCGAGTGAGCCTCTAGGTCAGGAGTAGAGCGTGTCAAAAAATTAAGTTACGCAAAAAAAATTAAAAAATTTATGTATACATATTATATGTTGAATTTCCTTTGACTTTTGTTTTTGTGTTTATATTTACTTCTTTATATATCGTCTCCTCTTTATACACCTAGGCTTTTTTTTTTTTTTTTGGGGGGGGGGGGGAGTGGGGAGTATGGAGTCAGAAGACTTTGATTTTTGAAGATTATATTACTATAATTTGGGATATGAAGTGATAAAAAAGTGATTGAAGAAGGACAAAATCCTCCAAAAGAAAAAAAAAAAGCAAGAGCAATTAATGTAAAATGCAAATTCTATATTTTAGGAATGTGTGTCCATTTATCTAAAAGTTTAAGCTATTTGAGAGAATAAATTTTAATTTACTTGTTTATATTTTCAACTTATAATACCTCTCACGTGTAAACTTGATAACATATAACAATTCTTTTTGGTAATGAATAGGGGTGACAAACGAGCGGATTGAATTGGATTTGGATGAGTTAAATGTGGATCAAGCAAAAATGGTTTGGATTGCAATCCGTCCATATAAATATGGGTAAATATGGATTTGGTCAAATATGGATTGGGTAAAAATGGTTCCAACCCACTTTATCTCCTAAAATATTGATATAAATTGAACAATACAAATAAAAATAATAAAATTATGTAAATACAATTGCTAAATTATACAAATACAAATGTTACATTTGTATCAAATGATACATGTTTATACAACTTGAACCATACACATACTAATGATACTTGTTTATATACAAATACAAATGATAAATTTGATATACAAATACTAATGACACATTTGCATTGAATGATACATTATATATTTATATATTTCAATCTCAAGAAAATCTAATTAATTCATATACTTATTTGTATATAAATATAAATGATGAATTGTACATATTGACAACTAAACTATTCAAATAATAAATTTATTTAAAATAAATAGTATGATACAAATAAATTTGAAGTAAAAAAATATATAAAATATAAAATGCAATGACAAAAAAAATATGAAGAAAAGAATGTAAAAAAAGAAGAAAAATGACAAAAATGACGAACCAAGAATGAAAAAGGTGGAAATGGAAATACAAAAAAAAAAAAAGAATGCGAAGAAAAAATAAATAAAATTGAAAAATAAAATAAAAATTGATGAAAAGTAAGAAAGAAAAAAAGTGTATGAAACGAGTAAAAAATAAGTGGAAAAAAATAAAATAAAAAAAAGTAAATTAAAAGAAAAAAGAAAGAAAAAAATAGCAAATTAAAGGGGAAAAAAGAGAAATAAAAGATTAAAAAAAATAATAATAAAGGGGCGAGACTATATATAGAGTTTATTTAATTGATAAGAGATGCTATGAATTGTATAGGCTAAATGAGATAATTAGAAGCTTATATTTATTAACTCATATAGGTCTCAAGCGAATACGAATGATGAAATAAAAATGACAAAGGAGAAAATGAAAAAAAAAAAATACAAAGAAAAAGAAATAAAAATAAAAAATAAAAAAATAGATGAAAAGATGAGAAAGAAAAAAAGAAATTATAAGAAACGAGTAAAAAATGAAAAAAAAATGCAAAAGAAAAAAGTAAATTAAAGGAAAAAAGAAAGAAAACAAAAAAAAAACTAGAAAAGAAGAAATAAAAAAATTTAAAGCATAAGTGGGTGATCTCTGTGTTTAAATGGATACCTATATTTTACCCATTTTGTCCATATTTGTATGAATTTTTAAAATGAGTTGAAGTCCATATTTATCTATTTGAAATATGAGTGATCCAATTCAATAAATATGAGTTAAATTGATTCTTTTCACAAATATGGGCTGAAATTGCCATCTCAAGCCAAAAAAATAAGTTGGGAATTAGAGTTTTTAGTGGCTTATAAAAAGCAAATTTTGACTTTTTTTTAAGCAATTTTGAAACTTGTCAAACACTTAAAAAAGTAAAAAATAACTTTTATTTTTACCAAAATATAAGTCCATCCAAACACCCACTTAAAATATAAATTAAAAATAGTAATCATCATAATAATAATAATAACAACAACAACAGCAACAATTTTAATAACAATAGAGAAGAATTTATTATTATTTTAATTTAAAAAGATGCTAAGAGAGGAAAAAAAAAAGGGAAACACGTAAGAAAAAAGATAAAATAAGTCAATAAATTTTAGAATAGATATTGTAAATTTCAACTGTTTTTATTTCGTTTATTTTATTATGAAAAACTCTTAATTGATATCATCAATTCCGGATATATGGGGTTTGTTATATGGGTAGTAAGTATCTGTAAGTGCATGTGTTTGTCACTTTATTTTCAATTAGATGAAAGTTGTGTTTAATAAATATTTTAATTTAGTGATTTGTTTGTGTGTGTGTGTGTTTTATGGGAATGTTAGTAAAATAGAAAAAAGTTTCGATTTTTATTCTGAGGCATTTGTGCATCTCCTTTTCACATGCCTGAATAGCCAATCCTACCTTGTTTTTGATATTTTCATAATGAACAAGAGAGTTTTCTTAACCTAAAAATACTCTGCCTCATACAAATTGATAGAATGATATGATTGTTAGAAAAAGAAAAGATATGAAATTTATCTCTTTCCTAAGGGATTATAGGAAATTTATATCCTTTTTTCCTGTGTTTAGGAATGCGATAGGAGCCCCTCTCACTGCATGTGGCTGATGTGAGTCAACCTTACAGAAGCGGGCGCATCATAGGGTTATGTGAGATGCGAGTTGATGCAAACACATCATGTTGATTTTATTTTTAGGGTCAATTTTAAATTTAAAAAAGAGTCGCTTCATCTTGATTTTATATGTAAGATCAAATTTAAATAAATAAAAAAAAAGAGTTTACTGTTGCGACTACCACTGCTGAAATTATCTAGGTTTTACTTTCAGTACACTGTTGCAACTTCTTTTTCTTTTTCTTCACTGTCGTGACTTCTTCTTCTTCACTGCTTTAGAAGAAAAAGAATTAGATGCTTAAACCTTATCAATTTAGATTTTGTTTTTTCTTCTTTTGTTTGATTTATTTTGCTATTTCATTGAACTGTTCTGCTATTGTGGTATGTGTATTTTTGGTGGTTTATTTTGCAGTAGGTGTTTTGATGATCAAACCTGTGATTTTGGTGTTTAATTTAAACTTTTGCTTATATATATTGTCTTTATTATTGATTATATAGTTGTTGTGGTTTTTTTTAGTTCTATCTTACTGTTTGGATGTTTTATTTAGTCTTTTCCTTTTAAATTGTGTTTTACTTCAATGATGCACTTGCATTGCTTCGCGTTTCGTGTAATGCATGATGCGGAGTCTTCTTGCATTTTTCTGCATCAAGCTTCCCGAAATACTTGCTTTTCCTATGAAATTGTAAGTAATAAAAGAAAAGTCTATCATGACTCGAGGTTGTGGACTAGTGATCAATGATGCGGGTGAGAACCACGAGGTCTAAATTTTAATAACTAGCGAAGACAAAAGCACTAGGTGATTTCTTCCTATCTGTTCTATCCATCACAAATAGAGTTACCTAACATCTGGTGATAGGTAGTAGGTATCCTGTGGAATTAGTCGAGGTGCGCGAAAGCTGTAACAGACATCACAACAAATTTTTTTTTTCTTGTTTCTCCCAGTGTGCCCACACAAGCACCTCAATATCCTCATTTTCTCAATTCTTATATTTTAAATGTGAGAGTTTTTGACTGGTCAATACTCTGCTCTGATACAAATTGATAGAATGAAATGATTGGTACAAAAAAAAAGATGTGGTATTTACATTTCGTTACTAAGGGTTTTTAGGGAATTTGTATCCTTTTCCAATGGAATTGTGTAAGTAAAATAGAAAAACTTCTATCTTTATGTTGTGACATCTATGCATCTACGCTTCACATGTCCGAATGACCACTCCCACGTTGGTTTGGATATCTTCATTACTGATGTTATCTCTACTAGTATGTCCACACATCTACCTCATTTCTATAATACAAAGAGTCGTTAACTGACCAACACTCTATCCCGTAGAAATTACAACAATAACATCCTAGTATAATCCCACAAGTGAAGTCTGGGGAGGGTAGAATATATGTAGACCTAACCTCTACCTCGTAAAGGTAAATGGGTTGTTTTCGATAGACCATCGATGTAACTGATACCTTGCTAATATTCTAAAAAAGGGGGATACAAATGATATGAAATTGTCACGATCTGAACCAGGGCCCTAGCCGTGACGGACATCCTGAACCATGAAGGCCCGAGAGCCCTTCTAACTTGTAATTATATAAATCATTCATATATAAATAGGAAATGCGGAAATAAAATTTGCTATGGAAACATGATCATAATCTAAATTTAGTTTAACAATGAGGAATAAAACCCAATATCAACTAAATACCGTTTGAAAATCGTCTGCGAAATCTCTACTACATGATCAAATAACAACTGTTTGAAAACTGAGACAAGGCCCCTACTAGACCAAAACCATAATAACTAATAACTTGTCTAAAAGAAACTAGGCCTTCTGAAATATACAAGGCTCACCAACTGGACTCTGCACTTCTGTCTGAAGGAATCTACTGCTTATCAAGACCCCTGGATTGTGCCTCAGAACTTGGAGGGAGGGGGATCAATACAGATGTACTGGTATACAAAGAAGTTCAAAATAATGCTTTTACATAAATAAAATAGCCGAGAGCGGGTCATAAAACATCATAAAAGATATAGTTTAAAACAGATGGGCAATTCTTTCATAAATCATAAAACATTCTTGTAATGCAGTTCTGATCTTTGTATTACTTCTGAGTTAGATGGCACACCCCTACAAGTCTGATATTCTACGGGCTATTTGAAATCCGCCATTGACTCAGCGGAGAAACCCCCAACCCAAGTGTGCCGCAAGGGTTAGAGTGTCTGAGTTTGATACGCCACATGACACTAGGCCAACATAATAAAATATACCCGGATCGACAAATCATGATTTTGGGAAATGAGTTATTTGAACTCGTGCCCTCTGCGGAGAACCACCTAACATCTCTTTATGCCCTATTTTTAGCCTTTTTTGAACATACATCATTCTGGAGTTCTAAAAGATGAAAGCCTGATGAAGTCTGGTTTCTGTATTAGTCTGTGTCTGTTATGGCATTGTCTGAATTGGTATCGTCATATCAAGACTTGTAAGTCATGTTTTCTGAGCCATAATTCATTAAGCAAGATCTTTCATTAAAACATAGTTCAGACCACCCACATGCAAATAGTATAAGAGATTTCATGTTTCGAAACATAAACCAAAACTATGCAAGAATTCTTCAAACATATGGTGGTCATGTGCTTTTGGTAAAACCATGTACTCTTTTATTATGTGTATTTTTCAACATTTAGCAACATGCTCAACCCTCTCTTTCGTGTTCAAAATCATATTCAAGTCATAGCAAAATTCGAATATTTCATATCATGCTTTCCAAAATGCATTGCACAACAATTTATATTATACGAAAAATGGGAAAAATTCATAACAAGAGAGGGATTCATTATAAATCATGCTCTCAATTGAAAATTCATCCTTAAACATATGATTGTATACATGTATAATTTCAAATCACTTTGGGAGAAGGCCGAAAGGCCAAAACAATATCATCAATACTTTTAAAACATGAATATATTCATAAATTCAAAACCCCATTCTTAAAATCATGGTTTCTATGCTCATGAGATTTTAGGAAAACCCTGCATACCTCTATTTCAGAAAATGATGGATGATTCTTGAAGCTTACGAATTGGAAATTCCGAATCTCTAATCAATTTAAAAAAGCCACAGTTGAATCTTGATTTATTAGGGTTTTTAGTTTGAAATCCTTGGGAGAGTTCTAGAGTAATTTGGGTGAATTGTGGTGGATTATGGTGTATTTGGGATTAAATCCCGTGTTTAAGTTGATAAGTGGTTGGAAAATTTTTATTTTGCCCTTGGGAGTACGGAATTAGAGTGCAGGTTTTGGCCTAGGGCAATACCCAGGGCGGCGCCCTGCCTGGAGCACCGGAGTACCCAGGGCGTCGCCCTACCTAGAGCGGTGCTAAGACCAAGGCGGTGCCCTGCTTTGAGCGGAGGGATACCCCAGGCGGTGCCCGCAAATTGCTTTGAGCTACTGGAATTGCACACCAAACATGCTCTTATGCATTTTGAAAAATTTTGAAACTCACCCGAGATATACTATGAGCTTGCCCGATCACAACGCAGTAAGAAAATCAAGAAACGGACGTCAGAAAGGTCGAAAATAAAATCTTCGAAGATTGAGAGTTAAAAATAAGACTAAGTCTCTTTCATACTTGGAAAAAATTTCAAGTTTTTTTTTAAACTCTATAAGCATACTACTAAGAGTAACATATCGAGGATTGTTGTTGGGGTGTTACAATGATGGTTCGATTTCTAGTTCAAAATGCGGGGTGTTACATTATCTCTCCTTTGTGGTTGTTCATCCCCGATTGATGGATAGGAACTTGTTGAAGCTTAAAGGTATGGAATAACGCGGACATAATGTCTCCTCTAAGAAAGGATATATCTGATCTGAAATATTTAAATTTCTATCATAAAACTGAATCCTAAGCTGATTTGACTTTACTTGATTTAAGAAGTTGATTCAAACTGAGAGATTAAGATTTCCTTGAAGTGTTCATCATCCAGTCATACATATTGAATTGAGAAGTGATAACTTATGCAAGTACGACTCGTGAGACAACTGGACTTAGATCGTATCAGAGTATTTGTCACGCCTTAAATCCTATTAGGGCGGAATGGCACCCGTAACCGAGGAGGCCCGGGAGAACCAGCTCATAACCTTATACTTTCCATGCATACCTCTATGAGAACCCGAAATTCGGACAGCATCATGTCGCATATAAAAGGAAATAATCACCTATATAAGCTGTAGCACACACACATATATATATATATACAATACTTGGCCGTTGGAGTCATCACGTCTATTAACACAATACCACCTTGACTGTACATTAGGTCTACAAAGCCTTTAGACAATACACAGAGTTTAACTAAGGCCAGGACACACCCCTCCATATAACTAACTTCTATACAATACCAAAAGTGACTGGATATGACACAAAAAGCCCCGAAGCAAAATGGAGCTCACCAAAGGCAGCTAGATATCCTGGCTCCTACTTATGCGTTGTATGAGCTGAGGTACCTGTGCCTGCAGAATGAAAAGCAGGTCCCCCATGGGGGACGTCAGTACAAAATATGTACTGAGTCTGTAAGGCTGTAGATAATCACATATGATATAGGAGCTCAATAGAAATCAGAAACAAGTGAATAAATCGTAATAAGAGTGGACCACAATTACTAGAACTTGTGACAACCTGTACATTGTATTTATTCAATCACTTTACCTTCGTTCTTATCATTTTTGTAATCATTACTGTACTATACTATGACCATTAAGCTGCCTCCAGTATATATCAACTGGCATCGACCCATGATAGGCTTATGCCCCTGGGATACCACCCATAAACACATAAATAGGGATCAACCCATGATAGGCTTATGCCCCTGGGATACCACCCGATAAGAGAGAACTTCCATCACTTAGTTCAATTAATCTTTGAGATTGTTATTTGGATCGCCACCGCATTTTTGATACTTTGAAACAATGATACATCAATAAGATACATATAAATAGACCACCAATGCAATAATAATAAAGTAAGAACTCATTGGCACATCAATGAAGTGTTTTGGAGTCATCAATGCCATAACAATGAAGTAGGAACTTATTGGTATATCAATGAAACGTTTTGGAGTCATTAATAACACATGGATCTTGTTTGAGTAACCGGATACCTTCTGACATTCATTAGTGCAATAAACATATAAGATTCGGAAAACAAGTAAGTATTGGAATGTCTTGACATCTTGTAGGGTGGAAACAAGTTCATTGGTAACGTAGGACATCATACAAAATCATTATGGATCACATGTTAGTGAATAACTTTGGAAACTTTCTTAATAGAACAATTGTTCACTTTCATGCCAAAGATATGGTATAGAGTATGTTTTACATACCTGACTGTCAACCTTCAATACTAGTCCCAAATGGACTTTCCGTCTTTTCGGATTACTTATCTACAATGAACATATATAGCAATCTAGTATTAGCAACCAAACGTCACAATTCAATTATTTGAATTCACCAAACTAGTGGTTAAGTAGTAAGCCTTAATTACACCATAAAGGGTGTCACTTTAACCCTCTTATACTCCAATTACATTCACGTGTCATGTATATTCATACAATATCCTCCAATATCAAGTTTGGATTCATTTATCCTTCCAACCAATCCATTAAACCAAATTGAGCCATAGACATAAATAATCATCAATTCAATAGTATATCACCATATCTACCTTCCATAAAAGCAATCTTAGAAAAGCACTTGGCGCCCTGTAACTGATAATCAATACACATCCTCAGTGAGCCATCCTTTTTGCGCACAAATAACACTAGTGCTCCCCAGGGGGACATACTAGGCCTTATGAATCCCTTCTCTAGCAAATCTTTCAATTGCTCTTTCAATTCTCGTAATTTTGTTAGGGCCATTCTATACGGAGGAATGTAGATTGGTTGGGTTCCTGGTATTACATCAATACCAAACTCTACTTCTCGTTCAGGAGGCAAACTTGGAAGATCTTCAGGAAATACATCAGAAAATTCATTTACCATCGGAACAACGTGAAGAGTTGGTGGCTCCGCTTCTGTATCCCTTACTCTAACTAAATGATATATGTATCCCTTGGAAATCATTCTTCTTGCCTTAAAATAAGAAATAAATCTACCTCTTGGTGCGCCAATTTCACCTTTCCATTCAAGGACTGATTCATTTGGAAAATGGAAATATACCTTTTTCGTGCAGCAATAAATTGTGGCCTAACAAGATGCCAACCTGTCCATACCCATTATAACATCAAAATCTACCATTTCTAACTCCACAAGATCAGCCATCGTATCACGACCACAAACAGTTACTATGCAGTTTTCGGTAAACCCTTCTAGCTATAATAGATTCCCCAACTGGTGTGGACACTTTAAATGGTTTAACTAACAATTCAGGTATTCTTTTGAACTTTTCAGCAACCAATGGAGTAACATAAGATAATGTAGAACCGGGATCAATTAAGGCATATACATCGAATGAAAAGATAGACAACGTACCCGTAACCACATTTGGGGAAGCCTCTAAATTCTGTCGATCCGCTAGAGCATACGTATGATTTTGAGCCCTGCTATAACTCGTGGCTCCTTTATCACCTCTAACATGACCCATTGGTTTTGCACCCCTTCCTGAATAAGGCATCGATGATGATGATGCAACAAATAACCCCGTAGGTCGTGCCATACCCCCTATGCCCTTTCATGGGTATTCTCTCATCGTATGCCCCGACATACCACACCAAAAGCAAACATTGGTCCCCAGTCGACATGCACCCAAATGATACCTTCCACATTTATTGCATGGCTCTCTAGGAGGCCTCGATTGGCTCATATTCCCTTGCCCTTGGTACCCCACTATTCGCGAACTCTGACTCTTACTTCTGTGCCCATATTGATTTCCTCTGGACCCTTGGAACTGTGGTGGGGCACTAGCTGCAGAATAAGAAGGTAATGGCCTAGGTGGTCTAGCAGAAAACTGTGGTCTGAACCCTCCTTGGGATGCCATGAACTGCCCTATAGATCTGGCCCTCTTGGAATATCCTCTCTCTAATTCCTGTGTTCTTCTCCTCTGCCTCCGATCTTCCATTTTCTATGCAAAAGCTTGGATCCTCGCTATGTTCATATCTTTGTTCAAAGCAGCAATAGTACAATCTCTAACCAGATATGGATCCAGCCTATCCATATATTGATGAACTCTATCATCCATAGTAGCTACAACATTAGAAGCATATCTCGACAAGGAATTAAATCGGAGACTGTACTCCCTCACGCTCATATACCCCTGACAAAGATTTAAAAACTGATGTGCACGGTCCTGACGAATCTCGAATGGAAGATAATGATCAAGAAATGACTCTTTGAACTCTTTTCAAGTAGCTGGGGGTGCATCAATGCCCCTAGATCGTTTCCAGTCCTTATACCAATATATAGCCTCCCCTTTGAATCTATACGCCGCTAACTCTACTGTCTCTCTACCCGTTACATGCATAATATCTAAGGCCCTTTGAATTTGATCTATAAAGTCCTGTGGGTCCTCGTTAAGATCTGATCCAGTAAAAGTGGGAGGATCCATCTTAAGAAAATCCTGTGTTCGAAGGCTAGCCGCCCTATCTATACCACTAGGACCCGTGGTAGGAATGACTTGCCCTTGAGCTTGCCCAGCAACTATACGAGTCAAAAGTTGCACTGCATTTCTAATATCTTGATCAGCAACATTAATAGGTGGCTCTGGGGATATAGTTCTCCTCCCCCTTATTTCTTTTGGAGTGGAAGAAGTTTCTGATGCATGCTCAGCTGGAGCCTCACTTTTATTAGCTGGTATAGTGGGTGACTTACTAGTACCCTCTCTGGCAGCCACATCTACTTGTTTACCAGTATTCTTTCTTCTGGTAACCGGCATCATTAGTATAATAAGAGAAACAAACGGATTCAGTGGTCAACTATGACTTCATATACAATATAGGCTCTATCGCACGATCTAAGACATGAAGAAAAGAAATAATTCCTAAATGTCCATAGCCTCCTGTTTATAGATGTGGTGCATGACACACCGATAAATAAGATTCTACGTAGACACGGCTTTGTACACTCACTAGGACGAACTTCTCTAATACCACTTTTGTCACGCCTCAAATCCTATTGGGGCGGACTGGCACCCGTAACCGAGGAGGCCCGGGAGAACCAGTTCATAACCTTATACTTCCCATGCATACCTCTATAACAACCCAAAATTCGGACAACATCATGTCACATATAAAAGGAAATAATCACCCGTATAAGCTCAAGCACACACATATATATATACACAATACTTGGCCGTTGGAGCCATCACGTCTATTAACAAAACACTACCTTGACTGTACATTAGGTCTACAAAGCCTCTAGATAATACACAGAGTTTAACTAAGGTCAGGACACACCCCGCCATATAACGAAATTCTATACATTACCAAAAGTGACTGGATATGACACGGAAAGCCCCGAAGCAAAATGGAGCTCACCAAAAGCAGCTAGACATCCTGGCTCCTACTTGTGCGATGTATGAGCTGAGATACCTGTGCCTGCAGCATGAAATGTAGGTCACCCGTGGAGGACGTCAGTACGAAATATGTACTGAGTCTGTAAGGCTATAGATAATCACATTTGATATAGGAGCTCAATAGAAATCAGAAACAAGTGAATAAATCATAATAGGAGTGGACCACACTTACTAGAACTTGTGACAACCTGTACATTGTATTTATTCAATCACTTTACCTTCGTTCTTATCATCTTTGTAATCATTAATGTACTGTACTATGACCCTTAGCCTGCCTCCAGTACATATCAACTGGGATCGACCCATGATAGGCTTATGCCCCTGGGATACCACCCATAAACACATAACTAGGGATCGACCCATGATAGGCTTATGCCCCTAGGATACCACTCGATAAGAGAGAACTTCCATCACTTTGTTCACTTAATCTTTGAGATTGTTATTTCGGTCGCCACCGCATTTTTGATACTTTGAAACAATGATACATTAATAAGAGACATATAAATATACCATCAATGCAATAATAATGAAGTAAGAACTCATTGGCACATCAATGAAGTGTTTTGGAGTCATCAATGCCATAACAATGAAGTAGGAACTTATTGGTATATCAATGAAACATTTTGGAGTCATTAATAGCACATGGATCTTGTTTGAGTAACCGGATACCTTCTGACATTCATTAGTGCAATAAACATGTAAGATTTGGAAAACAAGTAAGTATTGGAATGTCTTGACATCTTGTAGGGTGGAAACAAGTTCATTGGTAACATAGGACATCATACAAAACCATTATGGATCACATGTTAATGAATAACTTTAGAAACTTTCTTAATAGAACAATTGTTCACTTTTATGCCAAAGATATGGTATAAAGTATGCTTTACATACCTGACTGTCAACCTTCAATACTAGTCCCAAATGGACTTCCCGTCTTTTCGGATTACTTATCTACAATGAACATATATAGCAATCTAGTATTAGCAGCCAAACGTCATAATTCAATTATTTGAATTCACCAAACTAGTGGTGAAGTAGTAAGCCTTAATTACACCATAAAGGGTGTCACTTTAACCCTCTTATACTCCAATTACATTCACATGTCATGCATATTCATACAACATCCTCCAATATCAAGTTTGGATTCATTTATCCTTCCAACTAATCCATTAAACCAAATTGAGCCATAGACAAAAATAATCATCAATTCAATAGTATATCACCATATCCACCTTCCATAACTCAATTACCATATCCACCTTCCACAATTCAATACAACTAAATCATGCAAAATAGTCCATAACCCTGTTTCCATCACCTTTCAATAACAACCAATACATATAATCCTCTATCACACATATACATATGGAAAAGAACAAAGGCAAAAAATATTCATACCTTAGAATTCACCTCTTGAATATGAAATCCTATTTGCTCAAATAATAGGTGTCATTCGAAGCTCTCGAGATGACAAACGCAGTTATCGGATTACTTTGAAATTTCTACGATTGAATCAAAAGTAATTTAAAGGTCAAATTTGGCTAGGGTTTGTTCTTTCTCAATGATTGATGATGAAAATAATTTTTGAACTCATATACATGTATATATACACATATTCTCGTCCATAATATAATAGGAAATGACCAAAATGCCTTTAAAATTTAAATAATCTCAAATGTGTCCTTTGGTGGACTGTTTTGGTAAGCTAAAGTAGATCGACCATAACTCTTTTCTCCGATATTGGATTTGGGTGAAATTTGTATCGTTGGAAGGATAATTCAAAGGGCTTTCATTTCATATAAAGTAGGCCACCCAGTTCATCCTGTACAAGGAGTTATGGTCGTTTGAAGTTGACCCTAAAAATCTATTTTGATAGGCTAAAGTAAAATGAGTATAACTCCTTACTCAGACGTTGGATTTGGATGAAACCAATTGCATTGGAAAGAAGACTCAATCATCTTTCTTTTCATAGGTCATATCTCTCCCAGTTCGTTATATTAAGGGAGTTATTATTGTTTGAAGTTGACCTAAAAATTCGGCTGGCTTCAGTAGTTTGTGTGCAGGAAATTTTCCTGCATATTTGCTATTCCCAAATATCTCGGTCACCGTTTTATAGTTTTGAATGTGCTTGATTATATCCGACACCTATCCGTTTTTGGAAATCTTTAATCATTGGAAAGATTATTCAATAACCTTCGCATGGAATCATCGACGGGCAAATTCTGGTATAAATAAAATAAAAAAAAATTAATTCCATATAAATAAGACCAATACACGTACTTGAATATGGGGTGTTACAGTATTACACTGTCTGAGCTGAAATACTAGGGAAAATTTGAGATTATGCGCTAAACTCTTATAAACTGAGTCATGAATAAATAGTTGAGTCTGAAACATGATGGTTAGACTGAACTGAATTCATAATTTACAAGGATGGAATAGATTATCTATTGGGATGGTCATACACATAAGACTTAGGATTGCAGGACTGGGTGAAAAGGTGGAAAACCACAGTAAATTTTCTGCCTGACTGTTAAACTGAATTATACCGGACACTTATACTTAATTGGAGCATCTCTTCAACATTCTTTCTAAAGAAGTTCAAGTAGCATTAGGGAGCGAAGAACCTTGGGCATGAG